>OX344806.1:14742500-15948000 GCA_947034925.1 Eudemis profundana | reverse complement strand
GCACTTGTCCAGTTTTTTTGAGACTCGAATCACACTGTTCCGGTTCTTTACATGTGTTCAACTTATTTAAGTCAATCAGCTCTCTTAAATTAGGGATGTAACGATACCGATACCGATATATCGTCCGATATGTCGGTATCGCCGATAATATACAACCGATATATGAAGAGCGCGAAAAGAATTTGCTGTATGAAAAAGAATCTGTAAAAAGTAATTTCAATTACTGACTTAATTTATATATTGATTATTACCTTGTGCAATAATAATTACTATGTTAATTATATATTTGGTTCATAATAAAAAAAAATGCGTTAACAATTTATTTATTTTTACTTTACACCTTCAAGGTTGACTCTCTGTTAAATATAGCCAAGTTTGAGGTATAATAAGGACATACAAATAATAAATCTGAAGTTCATACTTCATTAGTTAGCTAAGATATCGGTATGGGTATCGCGGGCATCTCCATACATTTAATATGAAAAAGGGCCAGATGAATGAGGTGACCGCAGACATATTTCTGGAAAAATGCTCTCGCCGATAATTTACTACAAATATCGGTATGCGTATCGTATCGGCAAAATTATGAATCGTTACATCCCTATCTTAAATATTTCATGTTGTGATTATGACGTTGAGTAAATATGCATATTTTTCCTTTTTATTAAGTTGAATGGTTGAGGTAAATACATTTTGCGTGGAACCTGTGGTTGCTTTTCGAGTTTCACGGCTTTACTCAGAGCGATTTAAGTGCAAACAGTCGCATAACTCATTTATCCGACATTTATTGGTTATCGGGTGCAGTAAGCAATAACGGGTTAGGGGCCATCCATACATTACGTCACCCGGGCAGGTTAAGACAAAGTGTGACATAGGAGAAGGGGGTGGGAGGTCTAAAAAGCTGAAAAATCGTTTGGCGTAATATGTGACTATATTGAAAGTTAGAAACGAAAGATTTTTTCGAACATCGGAAATAGTACATTACATAAATAGGGTGGTAATACAAAGAAAGGCCGAGATCGCAGAAGTTTGCGGCCCGAGCTGCTAACGAGGGACGTAAATATGCGATCGAGGGCTTTCTTTATTACCTCCCGTGTTGTGTACATCATTTTATGTCTACACTTGGCCAGAAAGTGCGCGTGCGGAAAAAGTCACTTTATGGCCAGGTGTGGCATAAAGTATGTAAAATACCTCACATCACGTAATCAGCCTATATACGTCCCACTGCTGGGCACATGCCTACTCTTATAGAATCTCATAAAGTACCTAAAACATTGATAATTAAATTGTAGTACGTTAATTACGGATGTATACCTGAAATATTTGTCTTGAGTGCAATAATTTATTCTTCCATAATTTTCATTATACTGGTGTCCAAAAAGTAATGCGCAAGAAACATGTAGGTGCGAAGGCTATATACACAATACGTTGGTGGGTGTGTTAGACTTTTTTTAATTTAGTCATGATAAAAGTAAATAGTACCTTCTTAAATAAAGAGTAGTACAAGAGTAGAGCAAACCCTAAAAACTGCTCGAGTTGTGCATTGAGCACTATACGTATACTTTTTAGCATCACAGATAAGGTCATTGCACACTGGGTTATAACGCACCGAACCGAATGCATTAGTCGATCAAAATTATAGAATAGTATGACATGAAATGTGACGTTATGTAGCCCACACTACATAGATGGTTTATACAGAAACAAATTAACTTAAGTATCTAGTAGTAGTTGGTGTATGGGCGTTTTCAGAAATAAAGTGTATGGGTGTATACAAAAATTTCCTTTTACTGCGCGCCCTAGGTGTTAGGATCACGGGTTTTATGATTTTTGAATTAAAAGAGTGTCCACATTTTTTGACAATTTGGTGACTTTTTTGATATATTAGTACCAATACCAAGTTTGCCAAATTGACACAAACAAATTGTATTGCCAACTTTTTTATTCCAAAACATTACCATGACTATGGTCATACAAAAAGTTACTTTATTTTAACTTTTTCCTGAAAATGGCCCTATACGAAAAATTTCAACTTAGTTACACACCTATTTGCGCAATTCAACATTGAATGTGTAAAAATGTTTAATTGCGTATAGTATACAGATAAAACATTAATGACTAAGCTAGTTCACACTAGAATAACTATGTTTCGTTACAAGTATCAACCGGTGTAGTTTATGTAAACATCCCTATTATTTTATTCACTCATTTTATTTTGTGATATATAAATGTGTAAGGGTTGCAAGACTAGGGTTGAATCAAGGCTATGAGTTCTAAAAGGTAACAAAGTGTAATCAACCTAACAAGGAAACAATTGACAACATTTCATATTTTCAAAAGATCTTAATTCGAAAACCATTTGGGTAAAACTGTATTTTATGCTCAAAAAAAATATTTTTGGATTTTTTTCCCCATTCATTTTGGAAAAAATCGTCAATTAGTGTGAACCGGAAGTGTGACGTCATTTTCCCTGCATTATCGAGAGAGACCTTAGTGCTGAAACGATTAAAAAGTGTATGGTATCCGGTTGTCATTTTCTGACATACTTGCCGTCTGACGTTTATTTGTTTTGAAAATTGTTACAACTGCTTAGCGGCTTTAGAAGTTTAATTTTCTTACCGTTGGTTCATTTGCACGTTTTCTAAGACCTTAAAAGACTTGGCACTTTCCCACTGGACTCCGATAACGCATTCAAACATTATTAACTTGGCATTCTTTTACCGGACACCGATTTTTTTCATATAATGAAGACATCAGAAGGTTTTTCTCAGGCTGATAGCACGAATCTGCCGCGTGTTGAAATTATGATGATGGAGTACACATCGGCAAGTGATAAATATAATCCAGCCCAAATAAGAGGAGCAAAAGCATCGTTGTCTTCCCGAACTTCCTATGTTGACAACGCTGTAACGCCTGACAGTTATTTTTTTAATCGTTATTGTCGCTCTGGATTCTAGTTTTTTTAAATCGTAATTGTCGCTCTGGATTCTAGTTGGGAAAGTGACGTCATTTTCTACATACGTCCTTTTAGAATGAGCTACTTTTCAAACTGCTATTTTTAATTGAAAAATTGAGTTAAAACGAAAAAGAAAAAATACGGGTAGCTTAAAAGTCCACCTATTTTCTATCCAGCTCATAAAATGAAGGAGTAGAAAATTTGAAATATTGTCGATTAAGTGTCAGTTTTACATTTAGAAAATATACAGTGTGCACAGGCTCTAAGGACAAACTAGTAAACAAGGGACGTCGTGAGGTCGTATTCGTTACTTTTTACTACGGAACTAAAACAGCGCGCGTTTTTGTGGCTAGAAACAATAAATGCGCTTGCTAGTAGACAAGTCGCGAAGAAACCGCGAAGGAAAAGAACGTTTTTTACAAGCTTTTATTTTTTGTTAAATTAAATTTCTTTAAAATTAATAGGTAATTATTATCCCACTGTGTAGTTTTTTTTTCTAAATGAAAGTCTAAATTTACAAACATATCACATGAAACTTTTTAAGCCTTATATCGTAGTCGCATCGTTACAGAGTACTCAAGGACCTCAAATAAATAGCCGGACGTAACCTCGCTAGCAAATAACTGAAGCACTTCTAGTAGGCCGGTCGCTTTATACTTACGAGCCGCACGCACACATCAACCAGTTTTTTCCTACTGCGAGCAGCACGCAGACATTGACCTGACCAACCAGCGTTAAGCGATCGGCCCACTAGAGGTGCTTCAGTTATTTGTTAGCGAGGCTACGTCCGGCTATTTATTTTAAGGTCCTTGATATCGATATCAGTTGAAATCCCTAATCGTGTCAAATGTGTGCCACAGATTACAACGCTGAAACCAGGGCTCGGATACCGGTATTTTCTCCGTACTAAAATACCAGAATTTTTTTCGTTATATGGTTTATTATTTAATTTTTAATAGGACAATCCAATAATACGAAATCATAACTTAAATACACGATTGAGCCGTTCATAAAAAGCATAAAATGATACAAAATATTGGGCTATTTCGGGGTTTTTGCAAAATACCGGTTCCAAGCCCGGGCTGAAACTGTGAAAATAGGAACTAACAAAATGCAGTGTTCTGCTAGCTACGTTTAGTAATCTGTGATACCGACCAAGAGGAAGAAGACATAAACAATTCTTTACCAGTCATAATCGGCTAAGAAAAGCTCAATGAATGCCAAATCAATTAATCTTAAGCCATGTTTAGCATTTTTTTCCAAAAATAAAGAGACAAATTACATTTTTAAGACACGCGAGTGGCGTCGACGCAAATTGGCCATTAACGCGATGGATGTCTCCAAGTTTCCGAAATACTTCGCTTTTTTAACAAGCGAAATATAAAACGCTCCGGACCGTGGAGCTGAGAAGGATCCAAGAGTAGATTTTTAAATTGAAATGGGCACCAATGAAGCTACAAATTATAGATTACTTAGCATTTATCTGCGGCTTGGCCGCGTTTTTCCCGTTATTTTAGTTATTCCCGTTCCCTAGCGATGGGCGAGTCAAGTTGTCTGATTCGAATAACTCGAAAAGAGTTGATTAGAAACGAGTTCATTCGTAGCTCGGATCAACTCGCATACCTAACTCTAGCTAGAATTGATACGGACCGGATAACGAATGCGAGTTAGGCGGGGCACGCGAGACAGCGATTTGCCAACTCGAAACTGAACTCAACGAGGCTGAGAATAAAAATCTCAGTTTCGTTACGATTGTCCCCTATATTCAGTTTGGGCGTAACGAAACTGAGAAATTCAAAATTTGTATGGAAAAGTTGGGCCATTTTGGACCACTTTTTTATTTCATAAATGAAAAGTGCTTATGATTCCGAGTAAAATTGTATAAGACACACTATGATCAGACAAAAAAAGTAAAAGGTACATTTTTTCTGCAATTGACCCACCTACATATTTAGACCACCTCGCTACTGCAAGGTTTAGGCTATAGTAAAGATCGCCCGCTCCATCTTTTTGTACTCCTTTTCTGGAGGTTTGTAGCGCTCAGCGTCTATCACTGTAAGACAATAGGTAGGTACCCTGTAATATTATAATAGTCAAAGTCATCAACAATAGTCATAAATTAGTCATAAGTTTTCTTATGTGCATTTCTTCATCACACTCTATCGAGAGCCACCTTCTTAACCTTCCTGTACGACATCACAACTATCTCCTCTTATATTCCTTTCGTGTCGTTTATCCTTGGTCTTCCTATTCCTCACTTGCCTTCAATCATTCCTTTAAATTAATGTTTCGGACGTAGCCTCGCTTACAGATAACTGAAGCACTTCTAGTACGCCGGTCGCTTTGTACTTACGAGCTGCACGCAGACATCAACCAGCGCAGTAGCCTACTAAGAGCGCTCATGCCCAAAATATCGCATTCCCAAAATACCAGATTTTTCAAAATACCAGATTCTCTATTTATCAGATTCCTGTCTTACCACATTCGCGTTACCTACACTAGATTATAAAATCGAAAGGGGAATGAGCGCTAAGAGCAACACACACACGTCACCCAGCGTTAAGCGACCGGCTTACTGAACGGCTGACGTGGCCTCGCTTACAGATACTCCGATCCGGTTATTTTAATGTCCTTGGTTAGTTATAAAAGTGACATGTTGTAAAGTTATAAATCAGCCACCTAGGCAAAAATCTGCACACGCAAAAGACAAAATTCTAGACCTCCACATGTCCCCAAAGCCCTCATATAAATAGGTAATGTCAACCAAAGCGCCCCAGGGCTGTCTAGTCCCGCTAAAAGCACTTAAATTGCCATCAGCCGCACACACTTATGTTTAACGAAGTACAAATACTTGAATGGAAAGTGCTAGTCGGAGCGTACTTGTGTACTTACTTTCCGAGTGAACTTAGTGACCTTTCGTCTTGGGAATTTAATAAAACATGGCATGTCATGTTTTAAATATGTGGATTCTTTTGGAGCGATGAAAATCTCTTTTATTTGCACCAACTTCAAATACTACATGTACTTCAAGTATGTCAATTTTCAGGATAATCAATGCAATGCAGTCTACAAAATTAAATGAACGAATATAATGTATCTAACGAAAATAATTTACTGGCGCCGCGGCTGATCAGGCTCAGGTCTTAAAACGCCGCAAATACTCTGCCTTGTTAACGGACTACGAGTTTGCGGCGCTTGCGGTTGAGACCCTGGGACCCTGGTCGGCCGACATGAAGACCTTCATAAGGACCCTGTCGCCGCGGCTGGTCCATGCCTCGGGAGATCCCAGAGCTGGCGCTTACCTCTCTCAAAGTATTGCACTCGCAATCCAGAGAGGTAGGTACCATGCCGCAGACCGAATTGCTTGAAGGGGTATTCTTTTTGTAATTTTCCTTTTTTTATATAGCTTAGCTCGTTTTTAGGTATATTTAGGTTTTAGTTTATAGCTTATTCTTTACTTTTGTTTGTTTAATTACCGTTGATCAAATAGTTTTTTAAGTTTAGTTATAATAAATATGTATTCTCTCATTTACTGATTATCTATGTTTATTCTGGGAGCAAGTTTAGGTACGTTAATTGCGACCGTTGGTATTCGAAACTTGAATAATAACTACATTATAAATAAATTAATACATCTATCATTACAAAAGCCCAATACGATAGAGTAGCGTAGTAAAAATTAAAAATAATAAACTCATGTCCACCGCGCAAGCCACCGTCGCTCTTCTTCTCCATATATTAGGTAAAAAACCAGACTAACATATAACATATTATGAACAATTATGAACACATCTTGGCCCATGTTTACTGTTCGTCTTTCTTAGACGGCTGACGGGAAAGTTTCTTTTACAGTCTAGCTGATTTGTACTTTTGACTTTAAGATGCCCTTTTGTCCGCGTTCTACCATGTACTTAATACTTTTCATAATTATGTTAATACAAAAGCTGTCTCATTTCAGATAAGCCACATACCTAAGATCACTAAGTTTTTGTTTCTGCCATGGTTTTTTCAATTTCTCCACCTTAAAAACAGATAAATATAAACAAAAACCTTCAAAATTTGTTTCTTGTATTAAATTACTTTCCAGAGCTGAAACATTTCATCATCATTATGATTATCATTAGATAAAAGATCGCTACCTACTGCTAGACAAAGGTACACGAGTAGTAATAATCCAATTTAAAAGGTATACCCCAAAGGACATCAAAAACAAACACAGAGCACTTTTAATATTATTATAAGGAAGTTGACAGAAGTCTGTCGGCTTTCTTGGGAGAAAGAAATGAGGAGGCAACAATTATTAAAAATGCTTTTAACTGTTTTGAAAACAATCCTAATTACTCGTACCTGTTAACATTTTCGTTTTTTTGATTATGACAAGAATTTCGTTTACCTAAATTAGGCGACGCTATACTTTTTTTTTTACTGTTATTCCTGTTTTATTTCTTGTACAGCAATTTTTGTTGTTTTGATTATGACAAAGAATTTAGTTTAAATTAGGCGACGCTATACTTTTTCTACTGTTTTTCCCATTTTATTTCTTGTACAGCAAAGAAATAGTGCCACAAACAGGCTGTATCGATGTTAACAAATGAATTCAATTTATTTATTTTGCTTTAGAACAGCGACATTATCTAAGGTGATTGGAGTCGGTCGTTCTTCCATACAAACATAAAGAGGGTCATTATTTGCTTCTACGACAACAGTTATGTTTAAAATAAGTTTTATTTTATAGCATGCTACATTTTGTCTGCGCGAAATGACATAAAAAGTCTCAAAAAACCAGAATTACAGTGCAATTAAGCCTTTAACGCAGCGCCATCTATCAGCATCATTTGAAACTAAACGTTTTTTGCTAAGATTACATACTTGTTTGGGTTTTTTAAGAGTTAACATGTCATATAAAATATAAAACAACTTGTTTGCTAAATTAAATAAGTAAGTATATAGATTGTACCGCATCTTAGGTGTTTGTGACCTGAACCGCAGGCGAGGACCGTAAAAATGCGATCTGGCCTTTGTTTATTACCATCCGTGGAGTGTGGTGTGTGTAATAATTTTATGTTTTCTTTTGGTTAGGAAGTGAGATTTTCTCTCCGCATAGCGGGCAAAGGCCGCTTACCGCCCTGAGATCACGTCAAAGAAAAAACATTTCAAAGAAACACAAATGTGTTATAAAAAGATAAAGTGTATGTTGACAAAGAAAAAAGCAAAAATTGATATTTCCTCGATAAATGATTATTTTTCAAAGAACGGGATTCTCAAACACCAATAACGTGCAACGTGCAATACGCTTTTTATTTGCCGAGGATTGATTCTGTTGGCCCGCTGCAATCGACTATTGGGTTATTCTTCAGAAATATTTCTGCGGTCACCTTATTTCTCTGGCCCTTTTTTATACTAAATGTATGGAGACAGAGGAATAAGTCGCAGACATATTTCTGAAGAATGACCCTATCACTGTTTGAAGAGCAATATTATACAGCACATATCGCTTTTCTCTTTAAATGAAATTCAATAACAAATTGTTTGCTTTTAGAAATAACTTAGTTTCCTTGTATTTGATTTGTTCAGAGTTCCACCAATGTACGGTCGGCTGCAACAGTGCATGGACATGTTTCAACCATAATACTATGGCAATACGTTCGACATCTTTCCATGCACTTTTGCAGCCGTACAGTCCGACACGGGAATGTTTTAGCCGAATGCTAATCGGGCGTACTTCGGGCACATGAGTGCTAACGAATTATGATTACACGGCTAAATTAAGAACAGTCAAGTGACAAACATTCCCATGTCGTGACTATACCGTGTTGTATAAATACATAGAAATGCTGCGGAGCGTTCGTCTCTTGTTTAGCCCCACGGGCGTTGGTAAACATAATGTTAGCGATCTCGAAGAGAGTTCACAATGGTTACTCTCAAGTTGGTATGGCTGTATGAAAAACGCCACTGACAGATCGGCTGTGGCGCGTAAAAAAAAACAACTTGGACTGTCATTGGAAAAAAGAAAGATTGCATCATTGAGTTTTGTACAAAAACATAAAAGTGAAAAACAAACAAGAAGTGGTTTACATGAGATTATATGCGTTTTAATAATAATTTAAGTTTCTTCGAGGCGCGAGTAAATAAGGTAATATTATAATCACGAAGCTGTGCCTTGTTGTCATTTTAAAGAAATATTAAGCACTTTAGAGACCATTTACATCTCTAAGCAAAAATAGTTTTAATTTTAATTTATTTTTTAAGTTATGTCATGTGAGTCACAGAATTTTTACATTTTTGTAAGATATTTAGTATACATTCTCATTTTGTATTTTGACGTTTGGAGATCCTTTACACCTCCAAAACATAATGTTGACAATGGAGACTCTTTACATCTCTATAAATGTAGTTTTAAGTTTAATGTAATGTATCAATGAAAGCTCATGTATTAAATTAACGTCATATCGTTGTAATATGATTAAAAAGAGAAACTGGTGAGTTTTTTCCGGAGCTTCTTCTCACCAGAAGGTCATTACCCGAGGCGCCAAAAGAAAAAAATAGAATCAGACATGTAATTGCTTGCAGAAATAAATTATTTTATTTTATTTTACCATATACCTAATAAAACCGTATAAAGACTGTGTAACGAACATGTTTATACATTTAAAACTTTTTCCAAAGTGTAAAAGAGGAGTATTAAAAATAAGTAAGAAAACGGAGACAAATTCGTTAATGAGCAAATTACGTAAAAACGACTGATCGACGCCTCGGGGGACCCCAGGGCTGGCGCTTACCTCTCTCAAAAATCGCTCTCGCGATACAGAGAGGTAAGGCCGCCAGCGTAATGGAACTATGCCGCAGGCAGACTTGCTGGACGGGGTATTATTTTTATAATTGTGTTTTTTTTATGTTTATTTAGTTTTAGGTTTTGTTTTTACTTTCTATATTCTATACATTTACTATATACAGTACCTATGTTATTAGTTGTAGTAATAATTCGTAAAAATTACTTGGCTATAATTTCCGTGAAATTTGGCATGCAAGTAAATACTGGCCCCATTTAACTCACTACTTTCCCTACCGATACCGACCGCTGTTTTTTATCCGACTAAGCGGAAGCAAAAAAGATATATTTTAACCTATATATATACGCAAATAAAATGCGAGCGGATCCTCTAATTCATCATAAAGACAAAGTATACGGCACTTGTCTCATCACCGGTGAGTAAGCGAGTAAAATTGGGTATAATACCGAAAAACCGGTTTTTCGGTATTGGCCAATTTATAAGTAAAACCGGTATTGTATGCCCTAAGTAGAGGTATTTTTGAATACAAAATTCAATCAATTGCACGGTTATCTGGCAAAGAAGACGTACTCGGTCGGGTTGATTCATGGTAATAAAAAGACAGGAATGTACAGGAGTCATATCGATACCTTTAGACTCAAAAGGCGTAAACGCCATTAGAACCTACGGCATTTACACCCTTTGAGTCTAAAGGTATCGATATAATTTTTCAATTTTTCTCTTCTAATAAAATAGTTCATAGAACTGTACTTGCCCCAACCGTCAGAGGAGACAGGAGCAATCCAGGCCAGCTCAACAAGTGCATAATTGCATTCAACTTACTTGCTAACTCCGGCCGACTTGGCTACGAGGAACTTAGAAATGTACTCGTGTCGAGTTGGCAAGTCTACTTCGTTCATAATTAAAAGGTACATCGTTTCTTTAGGTTAATACGTTACTTAGCCGTCAATTGAGTCCGTAATATATTTTATGCCACACCTGGCCATAAAGTGGGTTTTACCGCACGCTAAGCGTACGAAAAAAGCCGCTTTCTAGCCAAGTGTAGACATAAAATTATGTACACAACACGGGAGGTAATAAAGAAAGCCCTCGATCGCATATTTACGTCCCACGCTTGGAGCTCGGGCCGCAAACATCTGCGAAGAAAACAAACATCTGCGATTTCGGCCTTTCTTTGTTTTACCACCCCATAGGTTGTTTTGTAATGTACTATTACATCACACCTGGCCATAAAGTGGCAAGAACCGCCCGCTACGCGTGCGGAAAATCCCACTTCATGGCCTGGGGGAGACGTAAAATGATGTACCTACTTACCACGGGCGGTAATAAAGAAAGCCTCAGATCGCATATTTATCGTCAAATACGTCGTGTAAGTAATATACTATTAAGCGGCCGAAACATTAAATATGGGGACCTCGGCTCCGAATACATTTTTATATATTCGGCGTCGAGATCCTTGGCCAAGCGCACACGCGCTTTTCAAAGATCTATCAAAATCTAAAAGGCTGGTCGACTGCTCTGGCGACCGAGCTTCCTTGCACAGAGAAGAAGCATCGCCATTGGCTGCTGCAATTTTCAGAAATTTGTTTGTTAATTTAAGTTTATCTTCTTAGTTTTAGTTTAATTTTCACTCAAGTTTAGTAAGTAGTTTTATTTTATTTGTTTTTCTGTTTATCAAATATACCTTTTATTTTACCCGTGACAGTTCGTTTGGAGGTCACGCTGAAGGTCTCGCTGACGCTCCCACGAGGGCCTGCGGCCCTTGGATGAGCTTAAATATTCTTGGATATAGTGATAATTGGGACTATTCGGACGCTTCGGCCCTGCGGCCCTACGCGGAGCTCGGCCATCGGCCTCGCTTTTAGTTACTTGTGGTTCTTCAAAGTCGAAGCGACGAGGGGACCGCCATATTTTGTTTCCCGAATACAAACTTTTTTTTATTAGACTGGCAATTAAGAAGACGCCCACCTGATGGAAAGTAGTCACCCCCACCTATAGACATTTGCAACTATATATGCATTACCAATGCGTTGCCGGTCTGTTTTAAACAATCCCATATTGAAGCGCAGTGGCAAAATCTTAGCAGGAAGTTCATAAACTCTTATTAGTAATTAACGAGTCAAATTGTACTACAGACGAGATTGGCGATGAAGTTGTGAATTAGCGTACTGGTAGTTTTACTTTTTCTACTTATTAACTGTCGAAAAATTGATGAGTTGTCTGGAAGCGATCGCTCTTTAGCAATAAGACCGCCTATTGTTTACCACTGTTTTTATTATAAGTTTGCATCGTAATTTTTCTTTTGGTGTGCAATGAAGTATGATTGTATTGTACCTATTGTTCCTGGTGGGGGATTGTTGTCCAACTTCGGCCGTTTGGGAGCGCGCGACACGTATTCACACAAACGCACAATCACGCGTCTGAGTGAGTGCGATCCACTCTGGAGCATTCTTAAAGCTTTGCTTGTAGTGCGTTCGTACACGGCGCGCACACATTCAAGCGCGCGATGTACCTTTTGTAGGAAAAAAAATTACTTTACCTATTGTACTGTGCCCGTGGCGTACATATATAACTATGACTTTGCTCCCTAGCAGTGGCGTGGCGTCCAAAGAACTCGATTCCTACCGGCTTGCCTAATATCAGGCACTTGATCACTTTATTCTACTGCTCTCAAGGAAAATGTACGCCAAATCTGCACCGGCTTGCTATCTTTTACGCCACGCCACTGCTCCCTAGTGACAGCATCTACGAGTACCTACTATTGTAGCTGTTTTCTATCTGAGTACTGGTTTAGCCTTCCATGTACATATGTATAAATAAATAGGACAGATAAATAGGTATAATTACGAACAAAGGCGCAAAGTTTCCCTTTGTTTAGCCCAAGATATACCGAATTAGACATTTGTAGCATAAATAAATGTATTTGTCGGTCCGTATTTGTTTAGGGGCTTTGGTGTGTGTTTTGGACAGTGTGTACTGTACACACTGTCCAAAACAATCAACTGTCAAGATAAAAAGAATCTTAGGTTAGATATTTTATTACGTTAAATAATACAAATTAATAAACAGAGTATGGTAAAATATAGTAAAAAGAGGAGAAATCTAGTGCTCCAGGATGGGTATTCCGCAGCCATCTTCGCATCCAAATCTTCCTATCTTTCTTCTCGTTCCCCTGATTCTAATAGAGACCGCTCTGATGATTGATATTTGTATTTTGACTTTGATCCAGTTTATTATTTGCGAGTGTGGCTTGGACCATTTTTCACATAGCTTAAGACATGTTTTTTTTATGAAGGATTCATATTCAGTTCCGACAGCGCCATCACAAGAGACCACAAGGGGAGTAAATGAAGCTCTAAGATCTTCTGCAGCCAGATCGTATTTGCGATGTTTTTCACGAGCGTGTATTTGGGAAGAATCTTAGGTTCGTTTGCTAAAAATAATAGCCCGATATCTAAAACTGGATTTATGTAAGTCTGTATAAGTACCTACTAAAACCAGGCGGCGCAAGAATCTCTTTCATGCGCCGCGAGAACGTTTTGCAAGGTTTACAGAAACAATTATAAATGTTCTGTCATACAACTACACGCACCTGTCGTTGTAGGCCTAGTTTCAGTAGTTCGGTGATTTTAGTCCGGTTCATATATATTTGTTTGAACCGGACTAAAATCACCGAACTACTGAAACTAGGTCTCGTTGTACGCCGCGAAAGTTATAATATAGTTAATTTAATTAACTGTACTAAAATTAAATATGCCTTTATATTATGTACTTACTTACTAACAACCATATGGATTTGAAGTCCGAAATAAATATGTTTGAATTTGAATTTCGACTAGTTCAAAATTGTTAGCCCTCGTGTGCCTTCATTCAGCAAGTAAAGTAAAACTTTCATATTTCACATTTCAAGCACTTGAAATGTCTGAAATACCGCGTATATTTTCAAAAAGGCTTATTTTTCATGTAACATTACTTAAAATTCAACCTTAGTTGCGTAGTAATAAAGTTCATTTTCAAAGAGTTATGATGGAAATATGTCCTTTTAAAATAGCAGTGCACAAATCTGTGGGTCTAGTGAAAAAGGGTACAAGTCAAAATTTATACCAGGAACAAAAGGTCACAAATCTATTGTATGATTTAAGCTCTTTTGCTCCTAGGTTGTATGTGACTTGTACCCATTTTCAATAGACCTACAGAAATATACTTACCGTTACTAAATTTTCCCCGGCTGTAGGTACAGGTGTAATAGGTTCCAACTTAATGCTTTGCGACTTGTTTTGACCTAAATTTATAGTTATTTCTTGGGCTTTCTTCAAACAAATATATATGAACCGGATTAAAATCACCGAACTACTGAAACTAGGCCATTTCTTGTAGTGTTGGTACGTACATAAAACTAAAATGTGTAAAACGACTAGTTCTATGTAATCTATAGACTGTGCTGTTTGTCAATATCCTTGGCCTCGCCATTTTGAAAAATTGCGGAAAACTGAGTCAACCAAAAAAAAAAACAGGGAATAATATTAATATATACTATATAATAATATTAATAAATACGAAGCAGTAATGTTTTCGTGATCAGCATAAATCTAGGTAGCTGATGTTTTACATAAACAAAGTCGGAGTATAAAGCGTCGCCAGTGTTCTATTACTGGACGAGATGTTCAATTTCCGCCGCCGCCGGCCATCTCATTCGATCGCAATCACCTGTCTCTGTATCACATACTCAAATAGACCAACTTCCACTCATAGCGTTTCCAGACACATTCAAAGTCAGCTGTTTATTCTATTCTGATTGCGATTATTCCGAGTTATCGCCGGATAAATGAACTTACAAACATACAAACCGATGTGCTTAACGGCTCATAGACCTCTCGCTTTGCTCGCTAATAACACAACACAAGTACCTGTACATTTTTTTTTACTGAGAATGAGACTCATTTACTGTAGATTTTTTGATGCTGAAGCTAAATCCGGCCGCAGAGTTGTTCTAGAACGCCATAAATTTGGACTATACCGATCTAAAAGGGCTAAAAACACGGATTTTGGCAATATTTTGAAGAAATTTGATGAGAATAGCAAATTATCACGGTACTTACTTATTTCTAACGAAAGCATTCTCGAGTAATAAACTAGTACTTTTCCTCTTTGAAATCCATTTTCGTTTGTTCTGCTATGAGTAATTTTCTCACTTTGTGGAATTTTTTATACTAGTGTAATTTACAATGAACGTATAAACAAATAATTGAGTCTGGTGCCCGAAAAAAAACGAGCGGGATTTAGTTGACTATCTACCCCAGAATGGTTTTTTTCCAAAAAACAGTAATTTCCTTGTATAATTAACAACTTATTACACAAGTGTGATCGTCGCTTTACAAAATGTTGGCGAGGGGTTACTTAATTAATTACCTAAACAGAAAATATCGGTTTCATGCATAAAGAGGTGAATTTTGAGTTAAAAAAGTATTTGGTTAGTTCTTATTGCTGTTTTTCATTGTTGTAGAGTTTAACATACCTACTTGGTTTTTCTACGAATGTCGTCAGTGATGATTCTCTCATGTTGGTACGGAAACTGAGCGTAGCTCAACACGTGTCACGCGTTTTATACGTGTAGGGGTGTCGCAAACAACATAATTCGCTCGCAGCAAGAACTTACCATCAAACTAACTCCCTTCACGGAACTTCTAAACTATCCCAACACTTTCCAACTATCCCCTGGTTACGAAAAGGCTATCTTAACAAAGTACGATGTCCACACACCGAATTTAATCGGTTATTTTCCTTTTCGGGTCGATGTCTTGTAGGACGGACCAGATATTGCTGGAAGGACATGATGGACGGATTTGCGCGAGTTTCATGCTTTCTATTGAGAAGAAATAGCGCAGAACCGAGAAGAATGGTGTACACTCTCGTGTCGGAGGCCAAGACTCACTTTAGGTCGTGGAGCCAACGGAGTAAGTAAGTAGCAGTGGCGTGGCGTCCAAACAACTCGATTCCTACCGGCTTGCCTAATATCAGGCTTTTGACCATCTTATTCTAGAGCTCTTAAGGAAAATGTACACCAAATCTGCACCAGCTTGCCCTAGGATATCTTTTATGCCACGCCACTGGTAAGTAGTAAGGTCGAACGGGGTATTGGGTGTCTATGGAGGCTAATGCGTCTTTTAAATATTCCATTAAATCCGAACTCTTTAAAACTACCCCTACCCTACCTGCCTGTCAAGTACAGCGTATACTACAGGCGGGTAGGGTAGAGGTAGTTTCAAAGAGTTCAGATTTATTGGAATCTTTAAAAGACGCATTTGCCCTCATAGACGCAATTACCGCGGTTTACCTTAAGTAAATGCCTAACTAATCGGTTCGCTATGTACGACGGAGCAAGTGCACAACAAAGAGCGATTTCAGGGCGTTTCGACTGCGGTGGTTTTTTTCATTCGTGTTCCAACAAATATAGCAGACAGCGCGCGATGGTGATCACAGTTAAGGGTTATTCTTCAGAAATATGTCTGTGGTCACCTTATTCCTCTGGTCCTTTTTCATACTAAATGTATGGAGACAGAGGAATAAGTCGTAGACATATTTCTGAAGAATAACCCTTAACTTCATTATAAACGATAGACGGTATCGAGGCTACACATGATTTAATCAAAAGTTTTCGTCACTTCATAGTCCTTCGCAGTACAAATCGAGTCACACTAATGAAATAAAAAAAAGCTGGAGAAACGCCTGAAATCAACCCTGTATGGCTAGCACAAGGCGTGTGCGACATATCTCCTGCGCGACACAGAATGTCACAGCCATTTATTCAGTGGCGTACCTAGGGTGGTGCAGGAAGGGCACGTGCCGTGCCTGGGCGCCAACAAGGATGGGGAAACGAAATTTATTAACTACCTATACAAAAAAATACCATCAATCCAAATTCGCAAACATGGCGAAATAAAAGTCGAATGCAACCCTCCCCCCCCCCGGGCCGCAATATCACATGGATTATCCGCCCCGGGTGTCACTAAGAAACGAAGGGGCGCAGTTTGGATGCGTGCCTGGGCGCCGTTTTAGGTCGCTACGCCACTGCATTTATTAGACTGTTTTATGTTATGCCGCGTTTGTCTTTTGCTTGCTGTTTTTTTTTCTTATTTTTAATAATCTGGAGTATAAGTAGTTGGAATAATTAACGCGAAAATTCCACGTCTTGGTGTAGTGTCTTCTTCTAATCCTCTTCTTTTCTATTACCAACTGCTGGGGTGTAGAGCTCGAATATAATCTTTCTCTTATTGAAGTGGATGTCTCGCCTTTTGTATGACGTGAGTGATCCGTTTTTATTTCAATATCTATTATATAGTCTTAATCCGATCCGGTAGATGTACATCATACTTTATAAACTAGTCAGAACTCTCGCCGACCCTTTGTGTATATAAAACTTGTTTTGCTGCACTGTTAGCAAGCAATTTGTTTCGGAGACAAAGCAGAACGCTCTGAAAATGAGAACTTTGTGTATTCGGCAGAATAAAGTCTTATGAGCCGTGCAAAGACGCAGCGCGTGTCACTTTATGCTCTGTATCTCTAGTTTAGTATTGGTTATTGAAGATCAGTTGGTCTTGTTTGTTAAGCTAGCCAACTTGATGGTTGCAAAATTCCTTTTTATCTGGATTTGCAGTCATATACTTTACACAGTAAGCCGAAAGTTTAGTTTTATGCCTACAGTTTTTCCGCATTAATCGGTTTCTACATATCTACGATCAAGTAAACATTAAAAAAATGTAATAAGTAACTATAGCCTGTGTTGAAATGAAATTTGTTTGCATTAAGTGTGGTTGATATTATAATAAAAGAGACCGAATTTTATTGATCGCATACTCAACTTATCCCAGCATGGAAGAGCTTATGTTTATATAAGATATTTCATTACACTAGTTACATTAGAACACTATTAAATTGCAATACATTATTATTATTATCATCTTTTTATTATTATCATTACATTCTGTATATCTTCATGTTATTAAGTTAGGTTTTCTACAATACATATATAAAAAGTAAAATACAATACGCAAATACAAAATTAGTATCTAAATTTGATAATTGTTTGTTATCCTAAAGAAACAACAATGTTTCGAATTTAAAATGCAATTAGGTATAACGGAAATTTCTCGTTTTCACGTTTTACAGCATGATGAAATATAAAACGTACAATCTACTATATGTTTTAAAGTATTGGTGTGAACCTCGAGGGAACTAGATATTGCTGTGAAAGCTCTTTGTAATTCTACGCCGTGCTTACTTTGCTTTCAGGCGAACATAATGTTGACTTATTTATTTATAATTTACGGCTCAACAACACTGAAATGGTACATAGAAAGGAAAATCTATTTTTAGTAAAAAACCGGACAAGTGCGAGTCGGACTCGTCCACCGAAGAATTCGTACAGATTTGTAGGTACACTCATGGACTTTAATTGTTAAGCGATTTAGGGTTCACCTTACAATAGTCGTGTCATAGATTGTGTATTACACGACAAAACTAGAGTGAACCCTAAATGGCTTAACAATTAAACTCCGTGACCGTACATAATTATGTATAAATAAAGTAATTTTAGTTCCCTTAGTAAGTCTATTTTTTTAATGATTTAATTAAAAATGTATACTTTTCAGATTTTACTTATAAGACGGTATTACTTGCCAAATTTCATAGTTCTTGGTGAACGGAAAGTACCCTTTGAATTTTAGTTTTCTTGAGTGTGTCGAAATTTACGTTGTTTGCGGCATAAACGGCTGTATCTTTTTTTAACGTTAACCTAGGAGTTTGATTTTTTCACAGCTTCAAAGGACCATATACCTGAATATACATATGGTTAAGGTTCAACTCGATACTCCACGCGTTCCCAAGATTTAGGGTCTTGACAGACGGACAGAGGGACAACAAAGTGATCTTATAAGGGTTCCGTTTTTTCCTTTTGAGGTATGGAACCTTAAAAATAGCTTGCCTTCTTGTAAAAACTTTTCTTATTCATATAACAGTACCCTAGACATCACAGACCACCTTAGATTCACAACGAATTCTTTCTCAGATTTTACGACACTGTCATAATTAGAGAAAGAATTCGTTGTGATTTTAACGCTGCACAAATAAGTAATAACTTTATTTAGCCAATGGTTGACTGCTATATAATGCACTACAACATAAGTTCGCCGTTTGTATTTTCTTGTAAGTATTTTGCAATAAAGTAAAAAAGTTGTTGTAATCTTATAGCACAAATAATAATTATTGAAGAAATCTTTTTGAAAATGATCTACCTTTAGGGAGTCAAATAATGCGTAGACTTTCAAAGGTCAGCGACGTATTAGCAGCTCTTCTAGCCTTTGCCATCGCCACAGGCGGCAATACACGACAGCGGAATTTCGCGCCCACGACACCAGGTCGGCAAACGCCGACACTCGTTACCCGGTTCAAAAATACCTTAAATATTTATCTTTTTAAATGTTTTTTTTTCTCTTAATTCAGTTTAGTTTAATTATTAATGACTAATATTTAATTTATTCTCTTATGCTATTATGTTATGTTCTGATGTTCTATTAATGTGTTTTTGTTACTTGAAATAAATGATTTTTATTTTTTATTTAAATTAGGTTTTTTGACTTTTTTGGTCTTGGCGTCAGGGTGCTTTGCTTCGCGGTATGGTGGTCAAAAGACTAGTGCTTATAATATATCCATGGGCGGCGAATGGTCACTTTCCATCAGATGCTCGTCTGCTCGTTTGCTTTGCTAGGTAATGGGGTCATTATTTGAGCGTTCCACGCGTCACTTTCGTTGTCATATTTTTGTCGAAGTACCCTGAGATTTTAGTTTCATAACGAGCTATTTGGTACACATCCGGGACTCCTAAAAAATATTTTGAAATTTTATTAAAATCTGCAGGGATTACGACAAAAACGTGTTCACGAAAGTGACATGTGTAAAACGCTCAAACAATGACCCTGTTCATAACATAAGCAGACTTCTTACAATTCTCGCTGTCATCGTAAGACAGAACTACGACAACAGGACCCTAAAAACACTTAATTATGGCTAATGTCACTCATAACGATATTACGGCTCATTGATTTTGGCGAGGTAATGAAAATAGGACAGCAGTTGTCATTGGCGTCACGTCGCGGGTTCCCCCGTCCTGTAGGCAATTCACAAAGGCACCGTAAAACTCGTCTCTAATATAATTTACATTATCCTGGGTCGTAAGTGGCATTAATTACCCGTGACCCAATGATGACAAGAAGTTCCACGACAAAAAGTTGACCCAAAATCCCCCGTACCTTCATGACCGGGGGTCGTACTTTTGATACCGATATGACAGGCAAATGACGTCAACCTACATACAGGCTGATTTTGTTAAGGTATTACATTGATTTACCGTTACCGTATTACCGGTATCGTTTAAGTTATGAATTAATTACATTTGTTACTTTCATTGATGGGTGCCAAATTGTCAATGGTAGAAGACATTTTATAAGTAAAAATGTAAACGTCTGTTTTTTTTATTTTTGATTTTAACGGAAAATTTAAAATGTCAATCGGATATGCGATTTGATATATACTTATCCGAATTATTTATGCGGTCGCTTATATATCAAAATGCGTTTCTGAAATGTGTTTCCAGGAGTGGCTCTCTCCCTCTTTCGCCGCGCGGCTACTGGTGCCAAATCGGACTAGGTGGAGGTAGGGTTGCCAGATGGTCGGGAATTGGCGGGATTCTCCCGATTTTTTGTATGTCCTCCCGACAAAGAAGAAAATCTCCCGACAAACGACTTCATTTTAAAACTTAGTCTGATCCACTCAAGGTGGTCCGGCCAGCGAAAATTTCTGCTGTTTCAGGCTAAAAAAAAGCTCGCGCGTAGAGCGCCGGGGGGGCATCTCCCGACCAAAGTCTCAAAATCCCGACATATTGTTTCCTGCTCCCGATAATAGGGTAATTCAATCTGGCAACCCTAGGCCTCCACCGTGGAGGCCGGGGCGCCTGGGATCAAACCAGGTTGCTTGGCCCGGACCACCTTGAGAGGGTCGAATTAGGTGGGGGCCGAAGCGCCTGGGATCGAACCAGGTCGCTTGGCCCGGACCACCTTGTGTTGGAAGGAGAAACTTATACTTTGTACTATTACTTATTCTGTGACGTAGCTTCGACTTTGACGGACCACAGCAGCGTGACCTCCGTTTACGAACTGTTATTACTGACGGGTTTAATTATAATTAGGACGAGGCTGTCGGTGAAATTGTGGATTAGCCGCTGAGATGGCTTTATCATATTTTGTTGACACGGCCCCTCCCCCCCCCATTACCACTAACTGTAATGGAGGCGGGGAATTCTAGTCAAGCACCTTATTCGATTATTTTCATCATAAGTTAGTTACTTGTGGTGAATTGATGTACTTCATTCTGTGAACATTTAACTTATAGTTATTTTTGCCAGTGTTCGATAACGCTTAAATTTAATAAACAAGTAACGCAAAGGAAGGGTAAGATTTTTCTCGCACTTGCTATTCAGAAAAAGGAAGGCTTTCCTTTCTTTGAAGGATGAAGTGGTACTTTTCTACTCAAAGTGGCGTTTTTCTGTTCAAAAGCTCAGTACGTATTTTTAAATTTCCGGTAACTGCAGACAGTTCGTTGACACAAAGTATAATTAAGAGAGCCTTGTGCGATATATTTTCTTAATATAAGTGATCCTCATAGTTGGTGTGAAAATAAATACGGTACCCCAGTAGGCTTATGATGCTACGCTTTGTCGCGCGATAAATAAATGATAAAGCATCCGTCACGTTCTGACAAATAATGTGTGAGAGTGACGGATGCTTTATCATTTATCGCGTGACAAAACGTAGCATCATAAGCCTAAGGTCGTAAGGAGCTTCTTTATATACATATAAATAAGAAAGAAAGCCCTAGAACACATATTTAAAATCCTTACTTACAATTCAGACCCCAAATGCCTGCTTATGAGACATTCTTATATTACCGGGTGGGTATTTGCAAAGGTAGAAACCTTTTTTTTTATACAATGATATAATACTATTACCGAATAATGTGCTACGGGCAAATTTATTCATCTGATGAATGAAGCACCTTAACATATTCATAAAAGACGACGAATTCTCCTTTACAAAGTAAATCTACTTAACTGCTGTGTAAGGGATAAGAATTTGTGGAAACAGTAACTATTGATAATCAGGAGCATTCAGCTGTCGTATTTCTTTTCCTTTATTAGACGCGTACGTGACTCGACCCTTCACCACCCTGTGCGGTTTGGGTAGACCCGAATTAATTATATTTTATGTTTTTTCTGCGAGACTCGTTGGGAATGTTGGGATAGCCTGCCATGTATGTTTTAATAAGTTCCATGGACTTATTTACTAAAGTAATGTGTATTTACGACGTATGTAATCAAATCGACGGCGGAAAGGAGAAACCATTTTTAAACTTTACAAGAGAGCTTATAATGTATTTTTTTTTAATAATCGTAGCATTTTTCTAGCAAATGAAGAGAGTCGACTTCTATTGCACGTATTATGTAAACGTGCAAGCGCGGTTAAATAATAATAAAGCCATTGTCAAAAATTCCCTCTGCCCTCGGCCCTCTGATATTCTAGGATTCTAAATCCATACAAGAAGAACCACTTAAACGACGTTTTACACATATAAATATACGATGGAAAGGAAATCCTCTTAAGCGATAATACCTCCAAATATAAGTGTTTTTAAGAAATACTTTAAGCGCATACGTTTGTGAATGTTTTACTGGTTAAGTGACACAGATTAAGTTTAACTCAAATTTTGTGTCGCATAAATTAAGGTTTTTTTGAACTGGGTAACTATTTTTAGGCGAAGAACACACTGAAATCGCCCGTCGCCGCGATTTTTCCGTGTAGCTGCGCATAGTACGCAATGTAGTGAATAAACTAGAAATAAATCACACACAACAACACGTATAATTTTGTTTATTTTCCTGAAAATAATCTAGTAGGAGTACAGAGTTCGTAATGGCACAGTTATTTACCTAAGGAATAAGTAAACAAGTTACAGAGAGCGTTATTAAGGCACAAGACCAACTTCATGCAAGTATTATTGATAAAATTGTCATATAACCAGAAACCATTAAATTACTAGAAACACGAACACTTTCGTTTTATTTAACTGGTTCGCGGTAGGACGATTAGTAGCAGTAATATTAGCAAAAGGCAAATACCAAGTCAAGTAGTCTAAAAATAAAGGCGTAGCGGGTACGATCGGTGTTGGGACAAAGCTTCGGGAACAAGTCGTCCGAGCGAACCCAAGATCGAACGTACGCGTGGAATACTGACGGTACCTAGGGCTGAAAGTGGTGAAGTAATGAGAGGATGGATGATTTTGATGAAAACCCTAGGGTGTCGCAAAGAGAAATTAAAATGACCGAAAAATTGAATACTACATTGGCGGGTAAGAGCCTTTCTGAATTTTGAGAAGACGCAAAGAGAAATAAATTGCCTGGCCGCGCCGGACGTATAACAGAGCGTCCAAAGGCGATCACAAGCACGCGAATGTCACTAAATACTACCAGGTACCTGGTTAAACGCTAACACTATTACTCCTTGTCGTTATTAAAACTTTGTCGCCGTCGTCCTTTAGATTCGCATCCTGCAGCGCTCGTTCATTTGGTTCCGCAGTAGCGTCCAACACCGGACCGTCAACACCAGCCGTGAAAGCCGCTCGCGAATACCGCCAGCGATACGTCCTTCTCCAGGTCAGATTGGAGCCTCGGGTTGGAGCCGGAACATTTGAGAGATGACCAGCTTCAGTTAAACAGACCACACCGGGTCGCTAAAGCGCCGTAGGAGGTTCACACACCACCCACAAGGCTGTCTCGACCTCTAGCACACGGAACAACACTGGACCGCGCTACGCACATGAAACGCGAACTTGACACGATCACAATTACAGTGAAACACAGTTGTTTAGAAACTTTAAATAGCAATAATCTAAGCCCACCAACGGGCTAGAAAAAACAAGCAAAACTGCAAAAATATGCTAGACCACGTAACGTGCTTTTCAAATGAAAGCCAGATTGAGAATGAAAAAAAAGCCCCAGCGTTTGTTCTCACACCCAAATTTCAAACTCGACGAATCTGGAATCCACAATTTGAAAAAGCATAACCGAAACCCACCAGCACGCCAAAAAAACTTGAAGTGAAGTAAGGACGTAATCCAATCTCGGCGAGAGTACAACCGATTTTATAGAGCACGTATTTGACAGATTACGCAACGCTATACAGTCACCGCCATTTATGACCACGTGGCCGACCAACTTACAAGTTAGCCAACACTAGCGAACAAACGAACTAGCGACACAAAACCTGTAGCGATAATGCTACAGCAACTACTATGCGCAGCTACACGGAAAAAAACGCCGCGATTTACGCGCCAGTGTGCGCCACCCCGCGATTTTTCTATACAAATCGATGATTCTACATACAAAGTTGAAAATCGCTGAGTCGCGTGTCGCCGCGATTTTCGCTGCAGTGTGAGATCCGCCTTAGGATGCTTTAAGCGACATAAAAGTCATGAGATCGCCATGTAGCTCGAAAAAAAAACTGATTTCAACGATATACCGGGTGGAATGTAACGAGGGACTTTCCTGAAAATATAGTGTCATATATTTGATGTAGAATCGATTTGCAATAGTTAAATGCTTATAATAATAAAGAAAAACAAAACTATCAAAATAGTACTTTTTAATGTTTGTACAACCCTACTACTTCACGCCCGCTACCGCTACACGCTGCCGCCCGTGTCTGCGTATGGCCTCTATAATAGGGTTGAAACATGCAGTTTTTTGCATGAAAGTTTAACAAGCTGCAACTTGAAAACGGTGATAGATATTAAATAAGTTTATTTGGAGGAAACAATCTACTAAGGCTAAACAATGCCACATTTGCAGGAAAGTTCCTCGTTCAGTTCCACCCTGTATTAGACTTAGGGATTGCAAACGAGTTACTCGAAACTCGGTTAACCGAGTAACTCGATCGAGTTTTAATCGAAATAGAACTCGGTTAATAACCGCGGTTTTTCGAGTTTTTTTGCGTCCTTATAATATTACGGATTTTTATATTTTTACTTAAGTAAACCTTAAAAATAGGTTTTTAAGTTTCGTAACACGTAAGTAATCGACGTAATAACTGACTACTGCATGAAAAAATGCCTTTAATTCGATAAAGACATATTCTGACTTCGCAAAATGACACACACGCGAAACGACAGAAAAGCAAAATGACAGAAATACGTTGTGTATACGCACCACCATCATCATCATCAACCCGTATTAGTCGACTGCTCGACATAGGCCTCTCCCATGTCATGCCATCGAGCACGATCCGCGGCCACTGGCATCCAACCTCTGTCAGCCATCTTGCGAAGATCATCACTCCATCTTGTCTGAGGGCGCCCCACACTACGTTTGCCGATCCGTAGTCTCCACTCGAGAACACGCTTGCTTCAGCGCTTGTTGGTTCTGCGGCAGATATGGCCAGCCCACTGCCACTTCAGCTTGCTAATCCTTTGGGCTATGTCGACGATTTTAGTTCTCTGTCGGATCACATCATTACGGATACGATCCTTCTGAAATACTCCCAACATGGCCCTTTCCATAGCTTGCTGCGTGACCTTAAATTTACGTAGGTACTCAGCCTTCCCGTGAGCGACAACGTTTCGGCTCCGTATGTCAAGACTGGTAGGTAGGATGCACTGATCGAAAACCCTTGTCTTCAGACATTGTGGAATGGACGACGAGAAGACTCGACGTAATTTCCCATACGCAGCCCAACCCAGCTGTATTCTTCTATTAACCTCTTTTACAAAGTTATTTTTACCTAACTGCAGAACTTGCCCGAGGTAAACGTACTCCTGAACAACTTCGAGAAGGGCGTCCTGCACTGCAGTCAGTTTCGGTAAAACAATATCGTTGAACATAACCTTGGTTTCGTCCAAGTTCATCCTAAGACCGGCGTGTTGAGAAAAAGCAGCTAGACCGTTCAGCATGTATTCTAAATCCTGCAAAGTTCAAGCCAAAATGACGGGATCGTCTGCAAATCGCAAGTGTGAAATGTACTCGTCGTTTATATTAATGCCACGACCCTCCCAAGCTAGCGTCATAAACACATCCTCCAGTGCATTCGTGAACAATTTGGGGGAAATGACATCCCCTTGTCTCACACTCCGCTGCAGGAGAATGGGCTTAGTCTGCTGGTTCTGTACTTGGACGGCGTAGAGACATCTCAGCACTTGGATGTATCGCCAGTCTATTTGGCAACGTTGCCAGGATTCCAGAACCAGACAGAATCAAAAGCTTTCTCATAGTCCACAAATGCTAAGCACAGGGGCTGATTTTACTCCTCAGTCTTCTGTATTATCTGCCTCACTGTGTATGTGGTCTATGGTGCCATATCCTCTAGGAAATCCGACAGATTGTAAACTCTTTGTCGGTAAGTGCAAGGTCGTTCACAATTTGACGGTTTCTGATGGATAGATTAAAAACCGGTGAAGTGCGAGTCGGACTCGCGTATCGAGGGTTCCGTACAAACTCAAGTAGCTACATAGATAGTTCAAGAAAAACTGTATGGCGATTAGTTTAGTAGGAGCAAATAAGTATGTGTTACGATTTTTGCGAATTTCTAAAAAACGGTGCAACTTAGGAAAACCGTTATGATTTTTCCTGTAATATTTAGGACGACATTAACAATTGGTAATTATTACAGATTTTTCTGTTCAGTAACTTCGAAGATAATAGGGGGGGAATGGTATTTTTTTAACGTTTGGCATTATAGATCAAATACTACTTATTTAAGAAAAAAAATTAAACACGGTGTTTTAATCTACAAATCAAGCCCTTTCATTTGATACCCCGTTCAATATAATAGCCCTACTTTCAATTTTCAAAGTCCCATTTCGGTCCCCTTTAAAAAAAAAAGGAAAAAGATATAAGATTTTTTTACTGTCCAATAGCCTCGGGTTAGCGATTTTTAACATTATTCCAAATTTCAAGTCGATAGCATTAGTAGATCCTGAGATATCTTGCTGTGACAGACAGATGGAGTCGCACCATAAGGGTTCCTTTTTTACCATTTTGGTACGGAACCCTAAAAACTACCCTACTACCCTACTTAATCCCGAGTTTACAAACTAATTTAATCATTATCATTACACAAAAAAAAATTAAAACTACTTTAGACAGTTTCGAGTAAAAATCGAAACCGAACTCGGTTTTCGAGTTTAATCGAAAAGTACTCGTTTTTCGGTTTTCGAGTCTGGCTGCAATCCCTGATTAGACTCAATTCAGCTCATATGTCGCTCGAAGAGTTTCTCCTTTTCACCGTCGAAATTATCGTTAATTTTCGGTTAGAATAATTGAACTCAAAATTAAATTCTATTTACGATGAAGAACCGAGGCGATATTCATTTGGATATTGCTTTTTGGGTTTCTTCAAATTTGAAAATGAGTTTTCAAATGCATAGAGGTTCCTATTTTTTTTTAAGCAATAAATTCTTTTTTACAAGCTTTTATTTGACTAGCAATGTATGTATGTAACTATGTTCGAGTGGAATCTTGCAAGTCAATTTTTAAACATTAGTATATTGTTATTACTAAATTATTCATGTTGTTTTTAGGATTAATTCCAGTTCCTTAAATACTAGCATTTACCCGCGGATTCGCCCGCGTTGTTCCCGTTACTTTCCCAAGGGAACTTTTTACCGGGATATAAAGTATCCTATGCTTCAATGCAGGACTTGAGCTACCAAGTTTCAGCTCAATCCATCTAGATGTTACCCCAAACATCCAAATATTCAAACATCCAAACATCTTCACAAACTTTCACATTTATAATGTTAGTGTGACTTAGAGTTCACGCAATGACGCCAAAAATCTGAACTCTTTTCATAAACCTCACTTTTCTCAATTCTCTCCAAATCTTTATCATACCTAGGTACTTACTTTCGTCTAAGTAGTTAACCTTTCTTTGACGCTCTAAACTCTGGTGTATCCAACGGCTATTTGAGATGAATTCCAATAAAATTAAGGCTCGGCCACAGTTTCCTAACTTCACAATTTAATAAGTGCGTTAAAATGGAAATGATTTATGTTGAAGGATTAAGAGTGAGTGATGAGCCGAATCAGAACTTTCGGGAAAGTTCAACATTAGCGAGTTGTTAATGGTCTTTCTTGAGTTTGTTGAAATTTATATATTTTTCACACAGTACCGTGCGGAGCCCTGGGACGGCTGCCAAGTTTTTTAATGAATGGTGAATGGTTTTGATAGGCTCTCATTTGAGCATTCAGTTTCGGGATGTCTTCTTTTTTAATCTAGTTTGGAAATTCTTTATTTGTCTTTTTGTTACTCTATACAGGATTCTTGTGAAATCATAAGCAATATTTTGCGCATGAATTATATATCATTTTAGGACCTCATCTCATAAAAAAAATACTTTGAAAATTAAGATATTATCCTTAATTTTTGCTACTCATTAAAAAATATTTTTACTAAAAAAAACCCGACCGCGGTGCACTTTAAAAGTGCATAAAATTCGCCATTTTGTTTATTTTAACGAACCCAGTGACACTCGCGCCATCAAGACGAATCCAATGATACATATCATTTATCAAAATCGGTTGTGCCGTTGAATAGTTACGAGCGGACACAGGAACGGACATACATACATACATACATACAGGTCAAACACATTACCCTCCTTTGGGCTTCGCCGCAGTCGGGTAAAAAGCATTCTGTATTTGCGCCAACAGTGATTTTGATCGAATAGAAACTTACTAATTTTATACCCAGTAACTCACTTTTCTATTTGTATGTACCAGGAATGTAAAGAAACCATCAGAATTTAAGATTCACAGCCCTCTTGCTTGTGATAGGCACCTCCTCTAATACAAGTGTGCTGTGCACGCGTTCTCCGACCGCTCGCGCGCTCGTTGCGTACACATCGAAACCGGCAAAGTCAGCTCAACCAGAGGATTCTCTAAGGGCCCATAGTGACGCTCTTTGTATTGAACGTAGCTTTGTATTGAGAGTAGCTTCATCTCTGCACTTTTTATTTAATCATGTGGTATTTTGGCACTTCTTATTTAGTCATAACTAATCGATTGAATCAGGCGTTAGTTTGGGGAAATCCATGTTAATCAAAACAAAATATTGCTTTGCTAATCCGCGATATGACAACGTGTTAGACAATTAGTGCTAGTTCGACATAAATACTTGCGTATTTTTTCATGCATTTACATGCAAAACGAAAAAACATGCACTTACCCTACTACCTACCAGAAATTTGGGGGTGATCTTTATGGAGTGCACTTGTCATTTCGTCAGCGACCTTCCGGACGGTCAACATCCCCAGCTTCTCCTGAGGATGCCTCGTAGAGAGGCGAAACACGTGTCGAGTTTTGTATTTTTGGTGATGGTTTGTTATATTTATTTGCATGTTTTTTCGTTTTGCATGTAAATAAATGAAAAAATACGCAAGTAATTATATCGGGCTAGCACTAAGTGTCTAGCACGTTGTCATATCGCGGATTAGTAAAGCAATATTTTGTTTTAAGTAGTCATAACGTCTTTGTGTACCTTACTCTATTTATCATTATCAGTAGCGTGCACTCCATAAACTACCCTTTAATTTCTAGTAGGTAGTAGGGTAGGTAGTATGTTAAGATACCGTTACCAAGGACCATTAAAACAAGAGGACTGTCATTCTCCATACTTTGGATCGTGCCCCGACCACAAGGGGATATCTAGGCAAAAACTAGATAGCACTAAAAAACTAAACATTTAACGAAGATATAATTGAACAAAGAAACATAGTATAGTAACAATTAGTTCGTAAACAGCGAATAATAAATAAATTCTAACATTTAAATACTGTGTCACGCTTGCAAAGATGAATAATTGTAAATAATGTCATTCTTATACCAAGCTTATACATAGATGGCGTTGTAAATATCGGGGAACAGCTTTTTGTGTGGGGAATGACAGTCCTTATGTTTTAATGGTCCTTGTCGATACTAATTTCTACTCTCCTATCCTTAGTAGAGAAAAAAATAGAGGGTAGGCAGCAGTGGCGTGGCGTAAAAGATATCCTTAGGCAAGCCGGTGCAGATTTGCCGTACATTTTCCTTAAGAGCTGCAGAATAGGGTGCTCAAATGCCTGATATTAGGCAAGCCGGTAGGAATCGAGTTCTTCGGACGCCACGCTACTGGTAGGCAGTGTTTTTTGTTTTTATGGAGTGCACGTGACTCATATTCTTTATTCTCTGGTTTTAGTTGGGCAGGGTAGTTAAATAATAAAACGACAGTCGTCCATAAACATTTATTAATATAATTTATCATTTTCCATATTCCAATATTAGTAATAATACAATTATCATATTCCATACTCAGGAACGTACGATATAAGAAGCTACGTACAGAATTGTCTGTCTACTAGGCTGCAATACCGAGTACCCCCTGTCCGAGAGTAAACAGTATATTAAAGATTCGTATTATTAATATGAATAATTATATTATGACACATTCATATTGTTAAAATTCTAAGTTGCCAATCGCTAATACAAGTGGCGCTGTTTCATATAAAGGCTTAATATAGCGTCTTTCACCAAGTTTTTCTTTACCGATAGTCACTTAAAATTCTAAAACATTAAAGTTACATTTTTTTTTCTATTTTTTATCCGCTACTCCTATTGACATAAGTTTACCACCAATTTTTAGTAGCTACTGCTTTACATTTCTACGTTTAGCTTAGTTAACTCTACATACATACATTGTAAGAAGAAGTGTTGAGCCTCGCGCGGCGCGTCCGAGCTGTCGGAGCAACGAAAGTGAACTAAAGTTTAATTTGCCGGCAGCGCGGCGCCCGGGCAGGCGCGAACATCTGATTGGCCGAGCTAACGTCGAGGCGTACTGATTGGGCAATAAGGCTGGGTGATTGCCCAACCACGTAAGCGGACACCCAACTCAATCAGACAAACAATAAAGACTAAGAACAAACCAACGAACTAAAACCGAAAAGCTATGAACGCTAAATTTTGTATACAAGGTCCAAAAATATTTCCAAACTAAAATTTAGGTCCCTGTTTTCGATTCGAACTCTAATTTGAAATGAAGATACATGAAACGAGAAAGCAGAGAACGCAAGTCCGTGTGTTAACGCAAGAGTTGTCGCATCCGAGGGAGCGGCGGTCAAGTCGGCTGGTGGGAGCTGGCCGCCGCTTCAGGGGAGCCGTTGTGGGGTGGTGAGGGGCTCACCCCCATTTCTGGAAGAGTCCCATGCGCTGGCATCGGCAGTTGGAGCCCCACAGGTTGCACCGACAGGAGGACGAGTGGCAGCAGTCGCCGGGCCGGTGGTCGCAGTTGCCGCCCCGCCGGATACAGGCTCGTCTGAAAACGTAGATCAGCGACGAACGTCTGAAATCACCATCGGATACTAAACTAAGTTTGTGCATAAGAATAATTAACGACACTTGCGTATAAGTGACACTCACATTAAAACATACTATTACTGTTATTTAATGGACTAGGAACCACTTAACCCTCACCCTATCGTTTTAATTTGTAAGGTTGATAAGCTTGTTACGATAGTTGTAAATGGAGGCCATTTTTAGTGTACTCACTTAGAAGAATCATGTTGCTGTTTTATTTCCAATACGTGTCTCTCCTTTAAAGGTCTGATTATTTGAAATAGAGAGCATTAACAATATCCTCGCCATAAGACTGGCACGTCCATAGATGACTGCACATGGCGAAAAATAGTTATATAACTCTATCTGGTATAACAAATGTGGAAAAAAGTGTGTCCTTAACCAGGCAGGTATGTCAAACTGCGTGAAGTGTCACTCTTACACTAGTATCATTAATTATGCTTATGTTCTTTGCGATAGAAAATTGGTCCAATATGTCTAATAGTATGGTTCGTAACATACACATTTAGGCTGCGTTTCCACAAGGGATGTGCGAGGATGCGTAGCGAGGGATGTGTTTGTCATGAACCAATAGAAACACTTCATTTACCTATCCTCGCTCCGCTGAACCGTTTCCACTAGAGCTGCGCTGAGCGAGGACAGGAAAATGAAGTGTTTCTATTGGTTTATGATAAACACATCCCTCGCTACGCATCCTTGCACATCTCCGGTGGAAACGCAGCCTTATACAATTCAGAAGAGACGTTATTCCGAAATCTAGCGATGAAAGGATATTTATTTCTTAAGGATATAACACTAAATCCCACCTATATAACCACTTTCGGTGACAGTACGTCAATAGGCGTAGCATATTATGTAGACATAACAACGCTTAATTGACAGCCCTGTCAGCGAAAGTGTTATAGTACTCGTATATTACACAAATAGGGTGGTAATACAAAGAAAGGCCGAGATCGCAGATGTTTGCGGCCCGAGCCGCAGGCGAGGGACGTAAATATGCGATCGAGGGCTTTCTTTATTACCTCCCGTGTTGTGTTCTGTATTTTATGTCTACACTTGGCTAGAAAGCGGCTTTTTCTGTAAGCGTAGCATGCGGAAAAAGCCAGTTTATGGCCAGTAAGCTTATGATGCTATGCTTTGTCAAGCGATAAATAAATGATAAAGCATCCGTCACTCTCACACACTATTTGTCAGAACGTGACAAATGCCTTATCATTTATTTATCGCGTGACAAAGCGTAGCATCATAAGCTTACAGTTGTGGCTTAAATGATATTTACTATTTTATACCATCTCGACAAAATTATCGTTCAGTGGAACAGCCAGGGACTGCATAACCGAAAAATGAAGGTAGCGTTTTAAAGCGGTATGACGTCATACCGTTTGTTTCGGTATGATTTCGGTAGCGCAACCGAAATGAAATGGTATCGAAATTAAACGGTACCGTAATTTTTTTTCGGTAACCTTAACCGTTTTAAAAAGGTACCGTTTGAGGTTTATGTGTGTGCGCCGAGCGTCGTCGCGTCGTCAAGTTTCAATCACGTCGTCTTTAGCTTTGAGCATCATTATCATTTCAACGTTAAGACGTTCACTACTAAACATAGGTCTTCCCCGAAGACTTCAATTTGTTTTATTTTTGTATTTTTTACCTTATTTGTTTTTAGTTTGAGTTGATTAGGTATTTCTTGTTTGTTTTTTATCTTTGGTTTGTTTTACTTTGTATTTTTTACCTTTTTTATTTTAAGTTTGCGTTGATTGCTATTTTTTTTCTTTCATTTGTTTTTTTTACCTTATTTTTTGTTTTTAGTTTGTGTTGATTAGGTATTTTATGTTTTTTTTATCTTTAATGTGTTTTACTTTGTATTTTAAACCTTTTTTGTTTTTAGTTTGTGTGGATTAGGTGTTTTTTTATCTTTAATTTGTTTTATTTTTTTTGGTATTTTTACATTTTTGTTTAAAATTTGCGTTGATTGTAATTTTTTGTTTTTTTTTCTTTTATTTGTTTTTTACCTTATTTTTGTTTTAAGTTTGTGTGGATTAGGTGTTTTTGTTTTTTTTATCTTTAATTGTGTTATTCTTGTATTTTATTTTTTTTTTTACCTTTTTTTGTTGTAAGTTTGCGTTGATTGTTATTTTTTGTTTTTTTTTCTTCTTTTATCTTATTTTTGTTTTTAGTTAGTGTTGATTAGGTATTTTATGCTTTTTTATGTTAGATGTACTGGATTTACTTTTCTACCTGTTTTTGTTTTTAGTTTGTGTTGATTAGGTACTTTTTATATTTATTATCTTAAATTTGTTTTTTTTGTACCTTGTTTGTTTTAATTTTGAGTTACTGTTTTCTTTTATTTGGTGTTTATAATTTTTTTGTTTTATTTTAAAATCTTCTACCTTTTTGTTTTTAGTTTGTGTTGATTGTTATTTTTTGTTTTTTTTTTACCTTTTATTTGTTTTCTTTTGTATTGTTTTGTTATTTTATACCTTAGTTTTGTTTTTAGTTTCTGCTGATTAGGTATTTTTTGTTTGTTTGTTTATTTATTTTATTTTTATTAGTATTTGTATTAGTAGTTAAGTTTGCGTTAATTGCTATTTTTTCTTTTATTTGTTTTTTTACCTTATATTTGTTTTTAGTTTGTGATGATTAGGTATTTTCTGTTTTTTTACTTTAATTTGTTTTTAAAAAATACCTAAACAACACATACTAAAAAATTAAAGATAAAAACAATAAATAACAATCAACACAAACTAAAAACAAATAAAGTAAATACAAAATAAAAACAAAAAAATTAAAGAAATAAAAAATAAATGAAAAATAACAATAAACACAAACTAAAAACAAAAAGGTAAAAAACAGAAATAAAACAAATTATGGAAGTTATGAAGATGATGATTGATTATGTATCTCAAGCTGTTTTTCTTTGGAAATCAGTAATGGTTTTTTTAATGTGACTTCCATGTCGTGAAAAATCAGCCTTTGATTAGAGGAAGTCGCTCATGAGAACGAAATTTAAAAAAAAAATCGACCTGTTCTTTAATATATTGTAATCTGAATCATTGTAGGTATATAATGTAGTTGAAGATATTTGAATTCACATTTTGGGATAGAAATACAATCACATAGTTAACGAAATATTTTTATTTTTATTAAAATGTCATTTTTATTATATTTTTCATCATCCCTATAATATTTACAATTTTCGTATAGTGAATCATATTTAATCAGTCTACACAAGTATCACAAAAGTGTCATTATTATTCTACAAGTCCTATTTTTTTATTTATAAACCATTGAAGTTACGTAAAAATCACAAATTTACTCCCATACATTTGAGAAAAGGGACCTTATGACCAGCCATGAGCAAAAATTATTGATAATTACAGTATGGCACGATATTTAAATTATTTATTTACTAATCTTGTATTAAAACAGAAAACTAAAGAAAAAAGGTTATTAGAAATTTACTTCAAATCTTGATCAATTAAGAGTAATTCTCAAATAACGTTATGTTGAATTTAAGTGATTAGTCCCTTTTCCCAAATGTATGAGATAATTATTATGACCTTATGACCAATCACAGGTAAAACTTATTGATAATTACAGTATGGCACGCACGATATTATTTATTTACTAAACTTGTATTAAAACAGAATACCGAAGAAAAAAGGTTTTTAGAAATTTACTTCAAATCTTGGTCAATTAAGAGTTATTCTCATAATTATAACACTATGTTGAATAATTCACACCATGGTGTTATGATGACCTATGCTTTGTGATGCTATCATATAAAATACGCTAAAATAAATGTGTTTTGTATGGACGACTTTTCTATAAAACCAAAAATTACCGAGTTTTATAAAAAAAATAATAATGGTAGGATAGGATTCGCCAAAAAATTTTTTGTTTTTGATCTTTTGAAAAAAAATTAAAAGGATTATTTTTCTTAAGTGGTCAAAAATTATAGAAACCGCCAAAAAACTAACTTTTTTCGTAAGTTTTTCGAAAATAAAATTAAAAAACTTTCTAAAACGGTCAAAAATTATAGGCATTCGCCAGTGTTTTTTTTTTTTCATTTTTGTAAAATTTGTGAACAAAAATCAAGGTTTTTCTAAAATGGTCAAAAAGTTTTACGATTCGCCAAAAACACGTTTTCATGTTTAAAAAAAATGTTTATAAATCTTTTTCTGAAAAGTTTTTAAACATGACAAAGTGATCTAAAATTGTAGAAACATCCAAAAAAAATGTTTTAAAAAAAAAAAACTTTTTCTAAAATGTTTCGAAAATGATAGGCATTCGCGTGTTTTTTTCTGTAATTTTTGAAAAAAAAACAAGGTTTTTCTAAAATGGTCAAAAACTTATACGATTCGCCAAAAACACTTTTTAAAAATGTTTAAAAACTTTTTCCTAAATAAGCTTTAAAAAAACGACATACAAATGTATTTATTTTTATTTTAAATTTTTTTAATTCCGAATCTGTGGCCCCCAAACCCTTTCTTTCCAAATTTTCAACTTTCTGGGATCATTTTGAAAATTTTGCTTACCATTATGCAGGCCGCGTGCTTGTTTGCCACCGTCGTGGTATAAAAAAGGAATACAAATAAGCAAAAGTTGCAAGTAAATTTTATTAAACAATTTTATCAATAGATTTATCATTTTTGTATGAAGTCTGCCATAAGGACCCTTTTCTCCTAAACTTTGAACCCAATTCTTATATAGAAAAAATTAACGTACAGCAGTGAAACGAAGCTACAAATACACGTCTATTCCTATATTTTACAATTTTGCATAAAAGAAAAAAATGATGATTTTGAAGGATTTCACAAAAACGTCCATATCTCCGTAACTAGAAACTGCCATAAGGTCCCTTTTCTTATGGAAAGCCACAATATGCGAGCGAAAAATTTCGGTACTGAAAAAATATAGGTTGGGTACCGTAATAATAAAGGTATAAGTACCGCTTTCAACATTAGCGGTACGTACCGGTATAAAGCGGTACAGTAACAAAATATTTCAACCGGTATAGTCTACCTTTATATCATTACGGTACCGATATTCTATAGCGGTACCGTACCGCTTATATCGTAACGAAAACGGTCCCTGGGAACAGCGGAAGCATTAGTTACCAAATTTCGGAACACTGATTTCAGAATAAAGACTTCAGCATTTTAGAGTGTTTCGGCCTAACAGTGAGGCACTATTTTTGGTGGAGTTATAAGTCCTGTTGCAGCGGTATTGTTGCTAATTAAATTGTATAAAATTTGCTGAGGATAATTGTATACTTTAGGTGAGATCTGTGCAGTGCTTAAGAGGCTTTAGAAGTAAGAAATGCTCATCAATCAATACTATTCTCTCTATCAATCCTGCCGTACTTTCATGGCATATCTTCGTTAAGACTACTGTCACAGAGCTACTGTGTCGTATGTAGTCTACATGAATTTTATTAATTTTTCACATATAAACATTACGTAAAACATCATTTCAAAATGCCAAAATTCAAAATGAAATTGCGTTTTTCTATTTGTATTCCATTACATGCAATAAAACCAAATATTGGTCTTGTTGGTCTATTTATCCAAGCAAAAATATTACATTATTCAATCAGCGAGCTAAAATTAACCAGTAGTAGGTACTTTTGGTACAATTGGCATTGAAACAATTCTAAAGCCTCGTAAACAGCTAAAAATAAACAATTAACCCTAGCTTTAAGTAGTTTATATAATGTAACTATAATTATAATATAATAAACATATGGTTTTGTATAATGTAACTATAATTAGGTTTAAAGATCATTTATTCTCATTAAGAATTTACAATTCACTTATTATGAGAACTTAAAATTAGACATAAATGTTTGTAATGAGCGAGAACATAAAAAGAGGGTAAACTTAGACAAAATTCTGCCGATACATATTGTCAACGCAGGAAGGTAAACTCCGTGCGCCGAGTCGTACGTAAACAAGATAACGAAAACACTGAGTTACACTAAGTTACACAGACTGGAAGTGGCATAGCGTAGATGCATTGTATTTCGGTTTGTTACTATGTAATATTTTGATGTTATAATTATTTTATTTTATATTTTATTGAAACTTTGCTTTGTTTTCTGTCTGAGTATTTTGCATGTTTTTTTATTTATGTACGTGAAGTATGGTAAGTTTATTTTTTTTATTAATAATATTTCAAGTAAGTTTGGTAAGTTTATTTTTTTTTATTTATAATATTTCAAGTAAGTTTGGTAAGTTTATTTTTTATTTTCTTATTTGTATTGTATTGTATTTCCTTTTATTAGGTTACTACACGTGACATATCCGAAACGTCGATGTAAATAAAATCAAGTGGGTTAAAACAAAACGTGTTAGGAAAATTTAAATCAAATCAATATATGTTTTCTTTGGTGTTAGTATGTATTATATGTTTTTTGAGCATTATTTTAAAACGATATATTGACTTGATATTCTTAATATGCTTGGGGAGTCTGTTGTACAGCTGAGCACCTTCATACAACACGCATTTTTTTCCATAGTTTGTTCGTGGCGTTCGCAAAATTAAGTCGTTTGCATTTCGAAGCTGAATTTTTTGTACAGTTTTTTTCTTTGTAAAGTTTATTTGAGTATGTATATTTTTATGTAACATCTTACGAATTAAAATACATGTGTTGTATACATACGATTGCGTTATGTTCAGTAATCTAGTTTCTTTGTATATTTTGTTGGATGATGTTCGGTAGCTGTATTGAAAAAGTGTTTTAATTAATTTATTTTGAGTTCTTTGTATTGTATTAATATTAGTTTTAGCGGCCACGCCCCAAACTTCAATTAGGTAGTCGAGATGGGGTTTAGCCAACGCGTTATATATATTATAACGCACTTGTGGAGGAAGAAATTTAGCAATCCCACGCAGTGCTCCGATTAATGAGGTTAATTTTGAATTGATTTTTTCCAAGTGTGGTTTCCAACTAAGGTTTTTATCTAGAATGAGGCCAAGATATTTCTCTTTATCTACCTGTTTAATATTATAATATAATAAACTTGTGGTATTTTCATATTAACCTATAAGGATTCAAAATATTTTCAGTAAATGTGATGATTTCAAACCTTGGTTTAAAGTTAATGGGAGATAAAAAATAATGCCTCTTATGCGACTACGATAACTTTGCAGAGCGGAACATGGCAACACCTCCGTTTAAAAGTCAAATTTCTATGGAAATGTGACTTATGGAGGTGTTGCCATGTTTCCCTCTGCAAAGTTTTCGTAGTCGCACTCTATATCCTTTTCGACGCTATGTTGAACATTACAAACGTTGCTAATCAAATATATCATAGCAATGTCAAAACTGAAAATTAAACTTGCTGGTGCAGGTTATATCGTTCCGCGCTCAGTGACGGAATAATCTGTAATGTGTACTTTTCGGTATTTAAAAAAAGGTAAACAAAAAAACCACGTCACTCGGATCGTTCAGCCCATGGAGTGGGCTGAACGAGTTTTTTGTTGTGACATAATATGTCACACAAATAAAACGTTAGTGTGATTGGCTGAATGGCCCGAGTCACGTGTCACGTTTTTTGTGTACCTTTTTTTTTAAATGCCTAAAAGTACAGACTATAGTAATGGGCAAGCAAGTTTAAGTCATTTCTGAGAAGGGCCAGAATTATAGCAAAAAATATTTTTTGTTTTAAAATCTCTATGCTGTTGTACCGTCAAAATACATATATTATCACGGGCCATTATATTACTAACGACCGTCGGCGGGTCGGAGGTGGTCTGCGGGCCGTAATGTGCCCATCACTGGATTAATCGGTCGTAGGCGTTGAAGCTGTGGTTCCGATATAGTAGTTGGCGTCGAAGAGAATATTAATGGGTTAGTCGTGATTAAGAGCCTCCGTACATTGGACCACTAGTGGTGGCCATAGCTCGGCCACTGTTAGCCACCACAAGCTGCGGGCGAGGCTTTTTCATATTTTTTTTGTATGACACCGGCGCACACCGGGCGTTCGAGTGTTGCGCGCTCACTACTTGTGGGCGCATTTAGTGGCCAAATGTGCGGCCGCTCTGAGCCACTTGTGGTCGCGTTTAGTGGCCGCCACTATACTCAGTACTTTTAGGTATTTAAAAAAAGGTAAACAAAAAAACCACGTGACACGGGTCGTTCAGCCAGTGGTACTGTGCCACAGATACAAAACGTTTCTTTGATTGGCTGAACGACCCGAGTCACGTGGTGTTTTTGTTTACCTTTTTTTAAATACCTAAAAGTACAGAGTATAGTGGCCCAATGTGTGGAGGCTCTACGAAATGATAAAAGTGTGCACTTACTTCCCGACATCCTGTAGTAGCTGCAGGTCTGCCGGGTCCTCCCCGTAGTCGGGCAGGCTCAGCTCCACGTCCTCGTCTCCTGGGACAATGCGAGATCTATTAATCTATCGAACAATCTAGTACCAGCGCCCAAAAGTAACCCACTTTTTTCAACTAGCCTGCGTAACTATCCCACTGCTTCAAAAACTTCTCCCTGAGGTTTCCACAACCGGTTTCTATTTGATCCCTCTTCCATCTTAGTCTCACTTCTAGGCAGAGGCCTCTCCCTTAGATTTCCACGTTTCCCTATCAGGAGCCGCTGCTGGCCTGTTATTAAGGTACGCATCCAGAACTTTCCTACGTCCAGCACTGGACGTCCGTGGCTGATAGATAGATACTTACTACGTTAGTTCAGCGACCCAAAAAGGATCTTGGGCTCCGACACAACAGATCGCTAGTCTTCCCTATTCTATGCTACCTCACGCTAGGCTAATAGGTAAAGGCAAAATAATGGTGAAATTACCAGGATCGATATAGGACGCGTGCGCCCACTCAGCGGCGAGCAACACGGCCGCTATCGCCAGCAAGAGAGCGCCGGCGCGCGGCATGCTGCCACGCTCGACCCGCTGCTTACCTGCAACAACACAAACATGTTACCACATGTTCATCCCTTCCATCCCTCTTCCTTCAGTTAGCCCGGCTAGGACCTTCAAAAGACTTTATAGACAGAATAATGCAGGGGCAGACTAACTATAGGAGGCTCACACAGTAAGCTTATCGAAAAATTCTTTCGTAGGGTAAATGAATTCGTATTGGCGCCGCCGGAGCCTACCGTAGTGTGTTGGTTTCCTCATGATATTTTCTCGTTCTAGCTTGATTACGACAGCAGTATTCAGGTAATGTACACGAGTTATTTGTACATAAGGAACTGACTGATAATTGGTGACCCTCATCTGCTAGCCGTCAAAACTCCGTTGATTAAAAACACAGATGTTTTTTCAACTACAACCATATAATAATAATAACTGATACCTAGGTTGTTTATAGGCAGAACAATCCGTATAATTTCGTGTTTTTGTATTAAAATTATATCCCAAAATCGGCATAAAGGCATACTTTAGAACATTCGACACAAGTTAAGTTTTCATTGATCTCGCGATTTTCCGGGCCATAGCTCTTCTAATCAAACCCCGAAGAAGTAATTAAAGTTGAGCTTTGAGGGATCTCGGATTGTTTATGGTCGGATCCTGGGATCCCTATACAGGGTAAATAAATCAGCTAGATAACAAACGGATAGCGGTTGCCGACCAAAAGGAATGCTGATTGTTTCTTAGAAGAGGGGAGTACCATTTTCGCTTTGAGTATAAACAGAATGATTTTATGTCACTAGCAATATTTTGCTGCGAATAATGTATAATATAAAGCCTTAATTTTTGGTTAAAAAAAAATATTAACGCTGGTGCTGGTGGGGGTTCAAGGGTTAACCTGCATGTAGGGGTCAGGTAATCGACAGGGAGATCAGAGCGGTCAAAATACATCAGAGCTACACACTCACACATTATACGTTGCGTCTCATTTTTTTCTTTGAAGAACATACTTAACATCTTTATCTACTATTGTTATACATGCCTTACGATGTTGCCGTCTGTCAGCATGACCCGAGACTTAGATATACAAGAAATATTTAATTTGTTCCTAATCGAGAAAAAAATAAATTTAATCAATAGTCGGGATTAAGTAAGTTAACCTTAATCGTTAGTCGATTACATTTTGCCCAACTCTGATAATAACTAAAAAGGTAGATACAATTTGTGGTTATTGTTATACTTTTTGATGAATGATCTTTCTGTAACATATCAAAAGCAGTCACAAAGGCAGTGTCTGCGTGCGTCATTTTTCATACGAATCAGATACAGGGAGTTAATTTGAACAACGAGAACAAAGCACGTCGAGTGCCGTCGTAAATCTCATGTTTCACTCTGAATACAGCAATTAAGAGCAGCCAGCACGCTGACGGCTACATCTACATGCTATAAACGCTTAATTTATAATTTTACAGTGATAACTTTCGTCGCGGATGTAAAAATAAATGAAATAAAAAAAATAAAAATAAAAAATAAAAATAAAAAAATAAAAAAGCCTTTTATTTCTTGCAAGACAAAAATACACATCATTAAGCATTTCAATAATAAAACTAAAAAATTAAAACTAAAAAAATTAAAAAAATCTAATAATTTGACATTAAGTTTGAGTGCATTAAAATTAAAATTAACAATCATTATTCATTTAGTATGTCAATAAGTTAGATATATTATTTTAGTATTCAGGTATATCTTTATTTTCTTAGATTAGGCTTTTTACAATATATATATAAAAAGTAAAATACAAAGTGAAATTACAAAATATAAACACATTATAAAAAACCTAACCTAGGGTGCCGCCGGCAGCGGGGCGGGGCCCAGGCTACCGGTGGTTAGGGCCGCAGAGAGAGGAACCTCCTGACGATGCGCGCCGTGTCCAGAAGAACCGCTTTCTGTATCTGACCCTTGATCCAGCCATCTAGCGAGAGTCTCTTGAGATGGTGATCGAGACTCTTCGCTATAAGTCCGTTCGCCGAAACGACTATCGGAACAATGATCGTCGAATCAACATCCCACACGGCGGTAACCTCGTGAGCCAAGTCAAGGTACTTGCTGAGCTTGTCCTTCTCGGCCTTCACGAGGTTCTCGTCATGGGGGATGGTGATGTCGACGAGCACTGCACGGCGCTTGGATCGATCTATCAGCACGATATCAGGCTTATTGGCTACAATAGTCCTGTCCGTGATGATAGATCGATCCCAATAGAGCGTGGCGCGACCATTATTTTAGTATTATTATTATAAGCATTAAAAAAATAAAAAAATTAAATCATTCGTCGCGGATGTATTTGTATACAAAGTAACCTGCACTTTGCCAGTGTGTAGACTACAGCCCGTTCACTCTCTTCTACTCGTATGAGGTAGGTTTGCTTTGTGCCCAAAAGTGGGATGTATGTAGGTTGATGATGATGAACGTTCAGCTTCTGCGTTCACAACTTTAGCGTTTAGCACATCACGCAAAAAAGGCGCATTATCTGACTTCGAGCTACAGAAAGCTAGGCCGCGTAATCCTATAACCTATCTTTAGCACAGATTAAAAAACCCACAACTGTCTAACGGCCATATATCAGCTGCCAGGGCTGCGCCGCCCCTGTGTGCCAAGTGTCAGCGCCAAGACGATAGGGGCGCTGGAAGTAGAAACACGACGACAATAAAGAGATGCTTTATAGGTTTTGCACACAGGCGATGTCGGGGGTCGGCGCGGCCCTGTCAGCTGCCAATGTAAGTTACTGTTACGCATGCTCTAAAAGTATATCTCGAATTGCTAAGTGCGGCGATGTAGGTATACAATTCAGGCTCACCCCCTCGCGTCTCATACCGCGGCCCACGCACGATTGCTATGAAATAAGGTTAAAGCACACATAACAGCTCGGTGCCAGAAGGGCGGCGGCTTCAGCTCGAGCCACTCAGTCCGGCACAGGCTAGCGGCGCGTGAGCGACTCGCGGTCACTGCGCTTACATCGCGCCACCGCCGCGCTTGCGGCTCGCCGCCGGCGCGGGGACCGCGAGTTACACGCTCGCCATTTGCGCTTCACTGGCTTTTACCGAGGCGAGCTACCGCCTAGCGGCAAGCGCGCTGCCGGCCAGCCGTAAGCGTGATGACAGCTCGGTCGTACCGATTCATTTCTGTTACGCGCTTGCGTATGGTTGACGGCGAAATGTTGAAGTGAAGCGGTATCGTTCCGATGCCGAGCTGTTATGTGTACCTTAAACGTCTCCGTCTATGGTATGTTCCTTAGACAGTGCCTATAGGTAGACCAGTTTAACTACATATATACAGAGGCATCTAAAACGTAATGAAATGTATTTCTTTCACTTTCCTTTACAATTCAGATCTCGTAATTCACACACACGCTATTTGCATTATTAGTACTCGGATGTCTATTGTAGTAGTTCACACAAGTACACAATTCATCAATTTCACATAAGGAGTCTTATCACACTTGCAATTTGCGATCGATCTGCGGGCGAGTTAGAAGCGAAGTTCCATACAAATGTCGCTCGCGGCGAACTGGTTTTGTATGGAAACTCGCCCGCGGCTCGCCCGCAAATAGCAAGTGTACTAAGGCCCTAATCGATACCTCTTCAATTTTAGAAATCACCATGATGGCATGAGCGCATCCAATTTGCTTGCCAATCTATTCAGGTAGCTCGTGAAATTGTATCGTTTGTGCTGGTATAACATGACTTGACATAAAGGTGGGTATACACGCGCAAACCGACAGGGGCTTTCATTAAGCCAGGCTTTGTTCTACTGCCTACGGGGTCTCAGATTACATAGGTACCTACTGAACCGTTACCGTCAGGTTATAAAGGAAATATCTATATAGGACTACGTTGGCGGTTAAGCCTTCTAGAGTACTGATATCCCTAGGCCAAACGTTCTCCGTAGCAAACAAATTAATCATATAGGTACGTTGCAGTTTGTATTGGAGTGGTCAAATATCTGAATTAGTGATAACCTGAACCTGTTTTACATTTTGACTTCGCGATTGACGACGTCACTACGAAGGACGTAGTTAAGCGAAAAGGATCCAACCCACACGAACCAATTTTAGAATTATAGAATTTAAATGCTTTTTAACAAAAGGTTGACATTTCATTGATGAGTTTTTGTGGGTTGGATCCTTTTCGCTAAACTACGTTGAAATAGAAAGAAGGTGGAAAATAAGCATCCATTTCACAGTAAATAAAGAAAATAATACTTGTATAGTCATTGTTTTATTGATGTTAACGTTTAACGTTAACGTTTACGGGCGGTTGTGAAAGAAAACCCCAGATTGCATATTCGTGTTCGGGCACAAACTCCTGTCATCTTTATTTTACCGTTTTAAGTATACAAGTAATGTACAGAATCATAAATAATTTGTAAGTACTACTAATACTAAATGCCCAGTTAGCAATGTCCATAAATCGTACAGTCAGCAACAGAGGAAAGGTGTCATACCATTTATGTTTAAATAAATAAATATTGTGGGGACAATCTTACACAAATCGACCTAGTCCTAAACTAAGAAATGCTTGTTTTATGGGTACTAGACGACGATATACATACTTGTATAACATAGTGCATACTTATTTTTAAATGCTTTAACATATTTAGTTTCACCTATTCTGATGTCTATCTGTCTGTTTGTAATCAAATTTTAGACTAGACATTTAATTCACTTCCCGGCTTTCGATTGAGCTGCAATTTTACATACATACATAATAAGTAATCGGACAAAAATACAATATTGTTATACAACGGAGTTGATCTCATGATAGAGCCGGAAAAGGTGGCCATATGATAATCTAAATTACGTTCTATAAATTTGATACGTTTTGACAAGCAATTTGCGATTGTACAACAAAGTAAAGTCGGCAATAAAAGCTTGTCTCAAAAATACAAATTTTGATCGAAACTTATTTGTCCTACTGTACATCGCGCATTTAAAAAAATTCTAAGTGGTTTTAATAGTATGGAAGCGAATAGATGTTGAATCCAGCTGCATTTGAAGTCGAACAACGGAATGCTGCATCCGACAGGAGCATATCATGTGAATTGTTCATGCGGTTTTTTGCTCGGATAATGTCTGCCACAGTTTTCGCTGTTTCATGGTTGACGCTGTCAGTGGGTAGCGAGAAAATGGAATAAAACCGGATAAGTAAGAAATACAACACAATTATACTTTATTGCACAGACTTCTATTGATTTTCCTGTAATCTATAGGTGTAGGTAGGACTATATACCGTATTTTTTTCCAAAATTTTTCGTTCAATATTTTCGGAGATAAGAGGGGGGGGGGGAGCGGGAATTGTCAAGTTTTGCCTATTTTCTTAAATAACTTCAAAACTATTTATATAAAAATTATAAAAAAAATATGTTTGATATTCTCACAGTGAGTTCTATATAGGGTTTATAGGTAATATTTTTTTTTAATGTCTAGTTGATCCCGCAAAAGTTCCCCCATCTTTAAAATTCATATATTTCCGTTACACGTCCGTATATGTACCAAAATTCAACTCAATTGGCTGTGACAGACAGACTCACGAGTGATCCTATGAGGCTTCCGTTTTTTCCTTTTGAGGTACGGGACCCTAAAAAGGAATATTTTTAGGGTTCCCTACCTCAAAAGGAAAAAACGGAACCCTTATAAGATCACTTTTTTGTCCGTCTGTCTGGCCATCCGTCCGTCCGTCTGTATCGAGTATAGAAATTTAAAACATTTATAGTATTTAATAGGTAAGTATATAGTATAGATAGGTAATATAATTTATGACACACCTGGCCATAAAGTGGCTTTTACTGCACGCTGCGCGTACGGAAAAAGCCGCTTTCTTGCCAAGTGTAGACATAAAATGATGTACACAACACGGGAGGTAATAAAGAAAGCCTCGATCGCATATTTACTTCCCTCGCTTGCAGCTCGGGCCGCAAACAACTGCGATCTCGGGCTTTCTTTGTATTACTACCCTAGTTGTGTAATGTACTATTTATTATCTGTGAATAAGTTGTTATTGCTCCATAATAACGTCAAGTGACATGTATAATAGCATCGAATTCGATGACTAAATAACAGATGAATAGAGTTACTTTCGCATTAATAATACTATTAGTATGGAGTACTTATGGATTATTGGCAGATTAACTGATTGCATTAATGTTTAAAATGAAATATCTCAACTTAATCCGCTTATTCCTGAAATCTGATTGGATTGAATTGCTTTTAACATATTGCAGTTCGATTTTATGTTACGCCCAACTTTATACATTCAATTACTAGCAGCTTTAAATAATTTATTTTATAGATTGAACATCGATCAGAGCTCTCGTGCCCAAAATACATTCCCAGAGATTCGATTTATCATATTCCGTAAATGCGTCTATAACTAGTGTGATTGCGATAGTCTTTTGATTTGCCAAGGAAATTCCGGGCTCTGATTATGAAAATCTAGTTAGTTGGTCATGATTTGAAATCCAGGCGGCCATGGCGGCGCAATGGCGGTCATTCTTATTCTTACGGTTCCCGAACACATAATTGAAGATTTATGTGTGTTGATCAAATAATGTATGTGCAACTGTACACTCATTATGTATCAATTGCATAAAATTTTATTATGTCGTTTAGCTTTTGCGCGTAGCTTTGCTCTTATGGAGAAAAATCTATTTCTGTTCATAATAGTATCGAATTCGAAGTTAATGTGATTTTTCACACATTATAATAACACTGTCACACACACTGATTTTATATGATTGGTTGCAATAATTGTGGTCATTACATACGCTTTCCGAACGCATAATAGATGATTTATGATATAGGCGTAGACAAAGAAACATTACTGACCCAACACTATCACACCAAAATCCCATTAACCCCTGTTATCTTTATACAGAGACTTAGGATTCGCCACGAAATCCAATTAAAATTACTCCACCCTTCTCGATCTTGACCGAAACACCGTTTCACGTAAAAAACATATGTGCCACAGAATTTCCTTGGACTTGTAACCTTTCCACTTAAGAGGCACGCACGCAGTTCACACGAAGTTAAATTGAAATCTGTCGCGACTTGTCGCCCAAGTCCGAGCCTTCAACTCTAAACATGGCTTTGAAGTTTACGGAATAATTGGGGAAATGTCAGGGAAGTTTTTAAACTCGAGACAGTGTTATGCAGATTAGTTTTGAGAATTTAATCTGTTCTAAATTTAAAGATAATGACAGGGGCGGCGGGAAAACGCTGCTCGGATACTTTTAAAAGTAGTAAGCTGTTCTAAAGGTAAAATGTTCAGGTTTTATTTTTAAGCGACTTGCCAAAAAGCCTACTTTATCCAAAAACGAGGAGGTCCTTTTATGAACCGATAAAAAAAATGTTTTCTAATGTCATAGATATGATATTTGAAATCTTCTCCCACGACACGGCAAGACAGGAGGCTCGAGAGCACCAGCTCAATGGAGTGAAATAACGAAGTCAGAATGTTTTTAATTAGGGCATCGAAATATGGAAACGTAATTGACGCTCAAGATCGGCCCCACGGACCACGAGCTAATGGGGGCTAAGCCAGTGCTTAAAGTCAAAGTCAAAGTGTTTTACTTGTGAAAGATAGGTAAATCTGAAAACTTGCAGAGCTGTTAAAAATATAAATGAACCGCTATGTTTCGCCGATGGGCGTACAAAAACGTTACATTTTAGCCGAAGCCAAACCACTTAGAGCCTTATCCCCTATTAGGCGTATGATGCTACGCTTTGTCACGCGATAAATAAATGATAAAGCATCCGTCACGTTCTGACAAACAGTGTGTGAGAGTGACGGATGCTTTATCATTTATTTATCGCGTGACAAAGCGTGGCATCATATTTTCTCCATACAAAAATACCGGTATTTTTTCCGTTCTTTGGTTTATTATTTCATTTTTTAATCGTACAATCCAATAATACGAAGTCATTACTTAAATACACGTTTGAGCCGTACATAAAAAGCATAAAATAATTCAGAATATTGGGCTATTTCGGGGTTTTTGCAAAATACCGGTTCCGAGCCCTGCTTATCACACTAGCGATTTGCGGGCGAGTTTGCATACAAAACCAGTCGCGGAAAACTGGCAACGAGTTCGCCGCGAGCGACATTTGTATGGAAACTCGCCCACGGCTCGCCCGCAGCTCGTTCGCAAATCACTAGTGTGATAAGGCTCTTAGTGCTGAAGAAAAAACTATAACGTCAAATTAACTTTTGACGTTTGTAACCAATCACAGAGTTTTGTCTTTTAAACGATATATGCAACCTATACGAAAATGTCATCTACAGAAACTTTATACTTTAGACTCACACATAGAAATTAAGCTTGTTATGAAGATCACTTGATATATGTATAGGTAAGACGTAGATTTTAATAACTAAATATTTTTACTAAAAAAAATCCGCCATTTTGTTTATTTTAACGAACTTCATATCCAGTGACACTCGCGCCATCAAGACGAATCCAATGATGTATCATTTATCAAAATCGGTTGTGCCGTTGAGTAGTTACGAGCGGACACAGGAACGGACATACATACAGGTCAAACACATTACCCTCCTTTGGGCTTCGCCGCATTCGGGTAAAAAGTGTGCGTTATGGGGCAAATTTTAACGTCTGTTTTGTTAGTGGTTATCGTTCCGTACCTACATTATATGTACTTCAATGGATTAGGTATACTAACAGGTAACACAATAGCCAATTAGGAGGTGTAATTCATCGCTCAACCGCGATACATTATTCAGTGAGAAGTTTCCTTGCCAACTCGAAGTTGCCGATTTCAAAACGTTAACTAGCTGAGCTGAGCTGATTGATGATGTTCCCTAATTAGTTTAAGTCAAGTATTTACCTTCAGTCTTTTATTGTATACCTACTCCTACAGGTAACAACGTTAAGGTAAACGCTCTAGTGATTGACATGCTAATTTCAAATAATTGACACCCTGTCAACTTATTGCTAACTACCTTTTACTCGCGGTTTCACCTGCGTTATTCTTGTTATTAAAAGGAACTCTTTACCGAGATATAAAGTATACTACATTTCAATGTAGGAGTTGGTTTATTTGCATGCCAAGAGCTCAATCCATTAAGTTGTTCCTGCGCGTTATTTAGTAACAAACATCTCCACAAACATCATCTTCACAAACTTTCACATTTGTAATATTACTGTAATGAGATTAGTGTGAAGTAGGATAGGATAGGATGACGATTCAAGATGGCGCCTACTGGGCCAGTGTCAATCACTCGGACATTTATACCTTATATGACATAACGCGTTTATAATTAACATAAAGGAAGGAAAGATTGAAGGCAAGTGAAGAAATGGAAGACCGAAGGTGGTGAAGAAGATGGAAGGATAAGCTATATGAACCAAGTTAAAGAGACGATGTAGATAGCCGTAATGTCGTCACAGAATAAGTAATAGTACTACGTACAGAAGTCTCTCTCTCTTATCATCGGACCACCGGACGGAACGCACCGGATCCGACCGTCTCTCTCTATCGCAAAACGCGTGCTCTTTCTGGTAGCTAGCAAACCCCTACGCGCGGGCAAAAATTGATGCTAGTAGGTCATCGGTCAAGTGCGAGTCAGTTGGAGCCGCACACGTTTATTGTATGGGAGCCCCTTTTTATTTCAAACTTTATTTTATTTTAATATTTGTTGTTTTAGCTGGAATAGAAATACACATTCTGTGAACATATCAAGCAGATACTTATTACCATGATTAAGATCGAGCAAAAAACGACAAAAAAACACGATTCTTGTATGGGGTATCCCATACAAGAAACCTTTAATTGGGTGGTTCTACTCCCAAGAGAATTTTCTGCGGCGCACCTTACTTTGTAAAGTTTTTGTAGGTAAATTATGTTGATTTGGGATTAAAACTGTAATTCTAAATGGTTTCTAGTATGACACTCAAAATTAGCTCACTCATAAATATATATCTTTCAAAAAATGTACTCTATAGTGCCAAATTCTCAGTCTCCTGACATGTCCCACGAGCGAAACGAAAGTTTAAAGTTTGCATCATAACTTTATGTTGAGTTTGTACGTAATATCTACACCAAAATAGTAATGTATAATATGTATAGCTTGAATGTGTTTGTCTAATTTTGCCATAAGAGTCATTTTCAAAAAAATTGTACATAGTTAAGGGCCTAATAAAAACAAAATCACGATCGCTTCCTCTGTGTTACGAAAGTTAGGCATACAAACTATATGGGTAACTTTCGTAACACAGAGGAATAAATTAAGTTTTGTTTTAATTAAATCCCTTAATTGTGTCATTTTTTTTTTAAATGACTCATAAATGACTCATTATATTTTGTCCCTCGGTTTTTACCTCAATCTCCTGCAACACCAAAACTCATAAATTTGATTTTTTGACTATAGCCCGTTTGAAATTGGTAAAAGAACGACCTCAGCTAGACATCAAGCCAAATGTTCTGCCATAAATCACTTCATTTTCGTCCCTCCTGAGTAGAACCACCGAAACCGAAACTGAATTTGAGGTGTTTGGCGCTGCGATCTGCTGTCTTTATTTCAAAATGTACACCTAATTTATTTGACATAAAAAGTTATACTTATCTAAATATAATAGACTAAATGATTAATATGTTATTTAAAAATGAAGACTGACTCATTATGTTTGATTTTTTTTTCTTCCGACAAAAACATGTCCTTATAGTTTTAGTCGGACACTAATTACGATTCAATAGATAGTCCTGTGACTGACCGACACAAACAGATTTCTTGTATGGGGACCCTCTTTTTTTTTATTTTGTTTTTATTATTTGTTGTTATAGCGGCATCAGCAATACACATTTTGTGAAAATTTCAAGTCTCTGCCTATTATGGTTTAAAATTTAGAGCCCTGTGACAGACGGGCAGACAGCAGAGGCTTAGTAATAAGGTTCAGTTCCCAACTAGCACGTTAGCGTTAAGATAAGCTGTATATTGCTGGTATATCGGTTCCATTCAAGTATTAAAGTGTTAAGACTAGCCTGTACAGTGGAGTTATAGCATGCTCTAACTCACATATAACTAAGAAAGAGGCCCACGGTTTTACAGGTTAAAGTTATACAAAGCCTGCAGAGCAGTGGTATAAAGGTGTTAGGGACCTGTACAAGAGAGTTAATTCACCCTCAGCTAATACTTTAACCGGTATAACTGAGTAATAAGTGAGTTGGTCGACGCTATGGCTCTTACAAAAACGTCGGCTGAGGTTGATTTATCACTTAAAACTATATTAGACCTATTAAAAAGTCTCAAGTGAGAAACTTACCTCTTCCTGAGTATTTTATGCGTACGATTTGTTTCAAAATGCTATATGGTTACAATAAGCTTTTACTTATCACAACACAATCACAATAAAGCTCACCTAATGGCGAAGACTTTTGACAGAAAGGGTGAAAGCAAGTTATTAGTTACGCGAGTGATAATTGTTTGTTTGTGAAAACCATCTGCGGTTGTGATTTTACGGTTAATGTATACCATGTTTTCCATCTCAATTTTAACGCGCCCGCGATTTATCAAAGATTTCATATAAAACTAATGAAGCATAAAATAAACACTTCTAGTTTTTATCAGTTTTTATTCTTGCTTCTTGGCCAGTGGAATGTAGAATTAAGTGGCATCCATAGAATGACAAAAGCAACATAAATAATGAAGTATTTTGTTGTCAAATATTGAATAACGCAATAATTTTATAGGTTATTTTCCCCAAAACAATGGCGAACAAACGTTAAAGCTTTAGTTTTCAATTAAGTCATCTATTACGCTTTTGGAACTATAACACCTTTAGTTAAGAATATTGTGCAGTCTTTACTACATGTAACGGTGTAATAATAGACTTAAAAAAATACACTTACTACACTCTTGGAAAACTCTGTTTTACAACCCCTGCCTGCACCTTAAAGTCAATATAATACCTAGAGACTTATAAGACACTCTACGGCAACCACTAAACAACAATAAGAGTTAACGAGTGTCAGCGAGCACTCTTGTAAGGGTTTAAGAGCTACAAACAGGTTAAAGCTATAACTCTTAACTATACTTGCTTTGATTAACACTATTCTAACTGTAAAGACTTTTTAACATCGTTCATTACAGTTCTAATACCACTTTAGGACGCAGTAAGTGTATATGACGTTCGTATCTAACTTTTGACGTTTTTCTCTGCGTCTTTTTTAGATACGAGTTTTTTCAAAGTAGTGACGATATGTATATTGACATTTGGATAAACACTATTGACAATAGGGAGTTTTAAAAGTAATAAAACAAATTGTTCATCGGGTTAATGAAAACGGAACGATAAATAGTTTATTTCATTAGTTAAGTGTTTTGACTTTATGTTGCCTTCGATCGACCTTGGGCTAGTTAAAAGCCCAGTACATCGATATAAGCAAACTAACCGTGATCGCAAGCACGATTGTGTGTACAGTCACCACACGGGAATGTTACGCCACTTGCCACTGTTCTTAATTTAGCCGTGTAATACAAATCGAGCGTACTTCGGGCACACACATGCTAACGAATTATGATTACACGGCTAAATGGGGACAATTACCCTTGCTTCAAAAAATAACACACCCAAAAATTACACTGTATAAAAGTGACAATAAAGCCGACAGCGAAAGTTTTAAAATAAAAAAGAAATTATAAACACATTGTTTTATTTTTATCCTTGTAAATTACTAAAACACTTTACAAATACAAAAAGAATTATTCCTGTATCTGGGTGTATTTTCTCTGGCGTAATTTCTCTGGCCACCAATATTTAAAAGATTCTTCCTCACTAGACTGGCATTCGTTGGTTACTTGTTAGAACTTGACTGATTCTACATTGTAACCAAAAGTGCCAATTCTAATTAGGCAGAATCTTCTCAGTATTCGCCAATATGTCATGACAGCGAAATTACGTTTTTGAAAATACACCCATCTACGCTAATAATTTTTTTATAAATCTTACAATATCACTAAAAAACGCCGGCGAACCACAGGTGACACCTTAAAAAATATGCGGCGTCCTTGGGCAGAAAGCCATCACGAGTGGAGCTCTTGATCAGCTGTTAAAGCCTGGCAGCAATTTGAGCTTACAGCATGCAAAGTGTTAACTTTTTCCGAGGTTTTGCCAACTTTAGGTATAAAAGCATCGGAATTTCCGATGCCTGGTCATAGCTATAACTGAAATAGAAATAGATACTACCCCAAGTAGCACACAAGCTGTATAAAAGCTTATACAGCTATTATACCTCCAGTTTAGGTGATACAATAGCTGTATAAGCTTTTATACAGCTTGTGTGCTACTTGGGACATTACGTGACGCAAATGGATTGACCAAATCTCTTCCCTCAAACCTGATCCCCTCTACTCTCTTTAGATGAATTCGTGCCCATCAAAGCATCACTGTGGATAATTAACTAGCCTATTAATTCACCAACAGATAGTAACAACCTATTCACTTCAAGGTAATCTTATAGGCCATATTAAGACGAGGCGAGAATTCGTATGCGGGTTTCATTACATTGCGGGCTAGATACGATGGGTTCAATCGATCGATCAAACGCCACAATTAAATGAAACTCGCATACGAGTTCTCGCTCCGTCTAAATGGGGCTACTTATATAGTATTTGTAATTTTTTGAAATAAGGCCACAAATAAGATCCCGTCAAAAGGTCTTCACAGGATTTATAATCTATTCTATACAAATAATAAAATTGTAGCAATAAAATTATATTGTCTTCATAAAACTATTGTTAATTTTTTGCTTATTTTATTACAATGAATAATATCATGTTTCTGTGCTCATCACGCAAAAACTACTGAACCAATTGCCATGAAATTTGGTATACAGGTAGATTATGACCCCGGTTATCACATATGATACTTTTTACCCGACTAAGCCGAAGAAAAAAGGGACATTTAACTTATTTGACCTCCTTGAACGGAGTTGCAGCTAGATCCAGTAGTTACCGCTAAGTAGCTAGTAGGGGAAAATCGTATCGAAACTGAGAAATAATAAAATCTCAGTTTCGTTACGATTTTCCCCTATATTTAGTTTGGGCGTAACGAAACTGAGAAATTCAAAATCTGTATGGAAAAGTTGGACCATTTTGCACTACTTTTTTTATTTCATAAATGAAAAGTGCTCGTGATTCTGAGTAAAATGGTATAAGACACACCATGATCAGACAAAAAAAGTAAAAGGTACATTTTTTCTGCAATTGACCCTTAGGCGAAAATGCTTTTGTACGTAGGCCGACAGATGTCTGTTCCCTCTACAGGACGTATTTCCTAACCGATTCTCTTGAAATTTTGTGAGCTAGTCCAATAATTATATAGACTTTTTTCCAACTAAGATTTTTAATTTTTTTACAATGGCTGAGCCTTGGGGGTTAATAACCTCGCGAGGTATACAGCTCTCAGGACCACTGTGTTTTGAACTAAGGCTACAAAATATATCTAGCAAAAGTTGTACATAGGATTACAGTTATGAAAAAATAACCGTAAAGAGCACATGCTTCGTAGTGCCAGTTTTGGTTACGATTATGACCGAATATAAAGAAACTGGTGTTAGTGCCAACCAGTAAAACGTGAGCACTGTATTAAGCGTCTATGCAAATTGCAGAATATAAACATGTTATTAAACTTAGATGAAAACAGTAAATTAAATGTTTATGTTTCAAGCACGTGTAATGAATTTCATGATTTTTTTTTTGTTTACATTGATAATGATTTTGATTTTTACATATGCTTACATTATGGATGCCCTAGATTAAATATGAAGGGTACACGGAAAGAACATGTCTAATCACAAGTAACTTTTTGAGTTATAGCGGTTTGAAAGTTCGTCATCGTGAACAATTATGTACTATGGTAACCATATTTTTAAAAGTGAAAAAAAATATTAAAATACCCACCTGTAACCATTGATATTTTGGGATTAAAATCTCATTTTCAAAAAAAAGTGACTAGACATAAATTGACATAATGTTCTTTGCGTGTGGCCTTCAATATTACTATATTTAGATATTTGTTACTTGTTTTATTCTTGCTTTCGAATTATTATCGTTTTTTTATACTTTTGACGATATTTTTGAGAATTTTTTTGTAACTCTAAACTAAAACCAATGTAATTTTCATTTAAAAATAAACAAATCAAATCATTCAAAATTATTTTAATTACTAATTAAAATATTCACTACCCGATTTCTCAAACAAGAGGATAATCTAGTCAAGTTTTTAAATATTCGTTACACCAGAACTCATTTACAAAATAAAAATGAAAGGGTAAAAATCCAGATTGAACAATTTGTTTTCAAAATCCATTATTTTAAAAATCAAGCACATATCTATCTTAATTTCAAGTCATAATTTAAGAACGGTTCAGAATAATTAATAAATATTATAAAACAATATAGAAGGCTGACTGTACCCAACCACTATTAGGCAACACTGGTGCCGTGTCAGTAACAAATTGGACACATTACCCGCGAACATATAAGGGCATTTTCAAGATAAATTATTAGGATTCTTAGCTGTTAGAAAAATTATACTTATTTTTCTTACGTGTTCATATCGGTTTGCATTAGTATTGTGTATCAAGGGCGGTAAGTAAGGAAACGCGTGATTGTTACAAGTCCGAGGCGAAGCCAACACACACACAATGTTTTCCGTCACACTTGTGAGGAAATCTAAATAAAAATAACCTTTTTAATACACTTGCTCAAAAAGTGGTACTTTTTGTAGCTGTATATCGTGCGCAAAGTTCGATTTTGCGAACTAGTGCTTTTTATTTCCCATTTTTTTTAATTTACTGTTGTTCAAATACATACATCCAACTAATGGTCAAATACGTTCTTTGTTTTTATTACGTCAGTGGACATTGAATGAAAGTATACATTTGATACGTTTAAAATATTAAATCCACATATATAACGTTTGATTGTTTTTATTATAAACAATTAAACTGTTATCTAATATTAAAAAGTTTAAAAAGTATGCTTCTTGAGTATTACCAATGAGTAGTTTAGTCAGCGGTCTCGCATAATACTAGTATTATGCGAGACCCAAAAAATAAAAATTGTCACAGATAAGATAATATGGTGCAGGCTGTTCGAGTTTTATAAATGACAACTAGCTTTCCGGCACTAAAGATTACATTTTACTTGGAAATTAATGAGCTATTAAGTATTTAAATATTTATTGCTTTTTTCCATTTTTAAATGCAGTTAAATTATCTTAGAACGTTTGTCTGTTCCCAAAATAGTTTATTTTTATTTGGCTGAATGGTGACAAACGCTGCCACGTTGGAAAAAGTTCGCAATTAAAAGTAACACATTTTGTTTTATTCCCGCCATTTTCATTCATGATTGTAATTTTGTAATTATTAATTATCACGCATTAGTTTGATAACACTTTTGTGAAAAATGAGCGATTCAGACGATTTTGAAATAAATTCAACACCACGAGATATACTAGCAAAGGTGTCAACGGCAACTACTATTCATTATTTTACCAGAGAAGTCGAAGGAGGAATATCTGGCCGTCTATGAGCAATTCATTGACTGGAAACGAGAAAATCGAACGGCGTCATTCTCAGAAAATGTACTTATGGCCTACTTTCTTGAATTATCTAAGAAATATCAGGCATCTACAATGTGGTCAGGATACTCAACGTGACTCTTAATAAGTGTTCCAATTGAGTGCTCCATTTTTATGAGGCCAAAAAATAAACAAATTTGTCTCTTAATCATTCAATCATTTCATTTTCGTTGTAATTTTTCGCAAATGTATTAAAAAACGTCGTTTGATACACGTGCGGAAGTGTCATTTCCACTCGTCCCGAGTCTTGTCCCTCGCCTTACGGCTCGGGCCAAGACACCTCGGGACTCGTGAAAAATGACATACTTTCCGCACTTGTATCAAAAAGTACTATACTCCAATCCTTAATCCAATCCACCCAGTATCAGAAGAAAATTCAAGTCACGTTCGGAAACCATAGCGTAAAAAACCTAAAACGGCCATTTTAGTTGATTTTATATTTGCAAAATACTGAAATACACTATTTAAACATTTAATTAATGTTACCGAAATATGTGTTTACATATTGTATTTGCAATAACAGTTCTCTTTAAATAAATATTTCAGTGATAAAAGTTAAAAAAGTAAGTTGGCATTTCCTTTGAACATGACAAATAAGAGTAAATCAGAACCAGCGTATTCAAATTAAAATAAAAAACATTACGCCCTACCACTTTATATCCCGGTAAAGAGTTCCCTTGGGACATTAACGGGAATGACGCGGGCAAAGCCGCAGATAAATGCTAGTAGAATATACCTATATCGTTACAATACCACCGAGTACCTTCAGTCAGTGTTCTAACGTTACCAAATTCTAGATACATCACAAAACAATGAGGGTGTTTAAAAATCATAAATCCACCAGGTGGCAGCAGGGTGGCGAATGGTCTTTTTGACAGTAGGTGTCAAAATCCACCAATCACATCACCTGATTTTGACATCTACTGCCAAATAGACCATTCGCCACCCTGCTGCCACCTGGTGGATTTATGATTTTTAAACACCCTCATTGAACTTCTTACCCTTAAATGTAACATTTGTACAACCAACTTTACTCCGTACAATATAAGGTACTATTCAAAACAACATAAAAGCGAGATATTCCTTTAGAAAATCGAAACGCTGTTAGAAGTTCGCATATAAATCACAATGAGTCTCAGTCTCAGTCAATATAGTTCTTTGTAAAATAATACCGACCCGATATTTGAATAACAGAGACCCCTCGGGTAAACAATGGGTAAAAAATGAATACCATTCTTATTGGTTTCTTAATCTCGAGTTTCCTTTCAGAGATTTTTCGGTTCTAATAGATTTGGCCTTTTGAGCTTTTGTTTACACTTGAAAAGTAATGGTAATAATAAATCTTTTATGTTGGGTGTTTCAAGAAAAAGCCTAACGGTACAAGTATATAGATACCGTTAAGATTTTGTTAGATTCAGAATTTTCCGTCGTTACAGAGTCACGTCTTGGGATTTTCAAATATTAAGACAACTTTGAGAGAACTAGACAACGTAAGTGGTTTTTTCGGTACCTAACTGACCAATATACACTTATTGAGATCTACCGTAACTACTCTTTTATACGCCCCCGGCGCGAAAAATTTTTTGCGGCGCCTTTTCCTATTTTTACCCGACTGCGGCGAAGCCCAAAGGAGGGTTATGTGTTTGACCTGTATGTCCGTTCCTGTGTCCGCTCGTAACTACTCAACGGCACATCCGATTTTGATAAATGAAACATCATTAGATTCGTCTTGATGGTGCGAGTGTTACTGGATATGAAGTTCGTTAAAATAAACAAAATGGCGGAATTTATGCAGTTTCAAAGTGCACCGCGGTCGGGTTTTTTTTAGTAAAAATGTGGTTATTTGTTTGGTTATTTCTATGCTCTTCCAAGAAAAAAACTATAGTACATTACTTACCTAGGGCGGTAAAACAAAGAATGTCTCCGATCGCAGGTATTTGACCCCCGAGCCGAAGGCAAGGGCGATAAATATGCGATCTGAGGCTTTCTTTATTACCGCCCGTGGTAAGTTTAAAATTTTGCGTTTCCCCAGGCCATGAAGTGGGATTTTCCGCGCGCGTAGCGGTCCGTAATTGCAACTTTATGACCAGGTCGGACGAAAAATGTTTTTATTAAATTGAAAATTAATGTCGTGGGCGAGATTTGAGCTCGCGACTCCTTCAGCTCTCTGTGCTTAAACTCGCACGATACGATACCAATTCAGCCATCGCGTTAATACCCTAGTGGTCGAATCTTTCAATCACTTTAACTCATATTTATGCCTTACGGATGCTTAAGACGCCATCTACCGCAAAGTTCTGTAACTTTTCAAATGTCCCACGTGAAGCGCGTGTCGATAGGAAACAAATTGGATGTACATTATTTAATTAGATCACCAATAATGGCTCCAATTGTTTGGATTTCAATAAGTCAGCGCCTGTTTTCACAACCGAAATCAGGTTTCACGTGACATATATAGCTTATTTACTATATAAGGTGCTAACAAATTAGCCACCGATATTTTTAGGGCTGATAGTATTAAGCTTTCTGAGTTTATTTATGTATAAAACAATAAACAAATTATGTATGTTTTTTGGATAAAATTAGGGAAGTAAGTTTGCTACGTAAAGCATCCTGTTAATGACGTAAACAATAATCAGTGATTAAGACCTCTTTGATTATCTTATGGTTACTAACTTTTCAATATGAATGAACTGGCCACTTAACAGAAAGCGACGTACACTTGACAGAAAATGTTCTTGTCAGTTAAATTAACAGTATGATTAAGTTTGGTTAGAATTTTAATTTATTTATTTTGTTCGGTAAATTAAAACCAAAAAATTATATGAAAAGTTTTCTGAATTTCTAGTTAATGTTAATTATTATAACTTCCGTGAATGAAACTGCGGACAGTTTTTCCATTGGTACAAATATAAAGAGGGTCATCGTTGGCTTCCACGGCATCAATTATGTTGGAAATGTGTTTTGTTTTGTAGCTTGACTAGCTTGAGTGAGACATTTTGTCTCCGCGAATTGACATGGGAACACTCAAAAAGCCAAGAGATTGAAATGAAATTTGGCATGCAAGTAGACCAAGTCCTGAATTGAAACGTAGGATACTTTTTATCCCGGCAAAGAGTTCTCTTGGGATAGTAAAAGGGAACTGCGGGCGAAGCCGCGAGTCAAACCTAGTAAGAAATAAGTATATAATTAAGCATGGATGTTTTCAACCAGAACGGTTGCCGTTTCTCCGCATGTAAACAGTAAATATTATGATTACTTCTCATTTAGATACGGAACTCTCTCGGATTAGATTCCAGGTAAATTGAAATGTAATTGAATTTCCTTGTGTTGTCTTAATTGTTCAGTTTGTGTTCGTATAGGCTTTCGTGCTTACACAAGGGGATTTGCAGAGGATTTGGATAATTTTTAACATAAACAAATTTCGTAGAAGTTAGTAAAATTTTGCGTACTTAATAGAATTTTAGTTAATACTTTTCGTTTATTTTAAGGGGTACACCTTTTTCTGAGTACATCATTATCTCAATATTCACTTTTTTAATGTTTAAAATAAAAATATACGTAATCTGTCTGTATCTTAATATACATAAAATATAAAAAAATCAATAGCGTTTAACAAATAAATTTAACGAAAACCTTAAACCTGGAATAAGGACGTTTATTAATATAACTTCTTTTCTTACTACGGCTACGAAGCCTGAGGGCCCGGATTCAAATCTTGCTACAGGGCACATATTTATGTGATACTTAACTGATGAGCACGAGTATTTGTTCCTGAATCATAGAGATTTTCTACTATTAAAGCAGGGTCTTCAACCCACATCCGGACCGCGGAGGTTTCATCGGCGGCCCACCAGCAGCTTAGCCACACAATAAGTATTAGTACTACATACAGAAGCCTCTCTTCCTAACAAAACGGTTGTCCGCGTCCGACGACCGGACGGAGCTGACACACATCCGGCCGTCTCTCTCTGTCGCATATCGTGTGCTCTTTATTTCCCCCTTTGGGCGGCGATATTTAATAATAATAGCCGCACAACCGAATCGCGGAGTGAGTCAGTCCTGGCTTAGCCAGTTTTTTTCGTCATTAAAATTGTGGTTGTAAAATTGAAAATTATACCTAAATAATTGAGGACAGAATTCGGAGCAATTTTCACCTGATAAAAAACTCGTTAAAAATGCTCACGATGCGGCCCGCTATGCAATAAAAAATCGTTCTTGGCACTTGATTTGGAAAAGGTTGAAGACCGCTGTATTAAAGTGCTGTATGTATAATGTCATACAGTACCCATAATACAAACTTTGCTTAGTTTCTAACTGGGTAGGTTTGTGTAAGGTTGGCCTCCCATTTATTCTTTCGTATACCAAATCCCATCAAGATCAGAATAATCCTTTTCAAGATCAATGTATGTATAGTCATACAACAAGAATTAGACGGAAGAAGTAGACAGAAACATTTAAGGCACTTCCTAACTGCTCCGCTAGTCGAGTGGTTGAAACGCTGACATCCAGGGGTACCGGGTGCGATTTTTCTTTTTCTTTGTACTCTCATTTCTTCTATCTACGTATAACATAAAAATGTGGTGTAATTTACCCGCATTGAAAACAAATAAAGAAACATCATGTTTCATTCATATAGTAAGAATACTCAATTTATATAGTCTATGCAAATGCTTCACTTGGTGATTAGACCTCGCTTCGCTCGGTCAATGCAGATAACATGCACACATAATGGATAATGTGTGTATAAATCGTTTGCTGCAGAGCTAGCACGCTCTATTTCCTGGCAGATTGCCACGGCCTACGGGCTTGAATGTCGGAAGTACTTAGAGGAGACTATTGTGAATGTGATCAAATTTTATCTGAAACGTAAAAGTCTCCGGTTTCCAATAAAAAGATGAAGTTTTAACTGTGATAGTGCATTTCTACTAGGTACGTGTTCAAGAACTATCATTACGTGTGTTGAAATACGAAGGATGCTCGACAGGGAATAGTTTTTTCCAAAAATATGACCAAGAATACGAAAAATTTTAAAGGTGCGTGCGTGTCGACGACGGGCACGTACCTACTTATTTGAATATCGAAAGTTATATTTGAATTATCGATATTTTGACCGTCGGTTTTTTAACTAAAGATAATATATTAACTTTCGATATTCAAATACGTCCCCGTCGACGACACTTTACCTACATGACTTCACTCGATGCTTTGAGCTACATAATATGAAAACCGAACATATTGTATCCATAGATAATTTTATTTAAAAATACCTATAATGACAGCAGAACAGGGCTCGAAACCGGTATTTTGCAAAAACCCCGAATTAGCCCAATATTTTGAATTATTTTATGCTTTTTATGTAGAGCTCAGTAATGTATTTAAGTCATGATTTCGCATTATTAGATTGTCTGGTTAAAAAACGAAATAATAAACCAAAGAACGATAAGAACGGAAAGAATACCGGTATTTTTGTATGGAGCAAATACTGGTTCCCGAGCCCTGCAGCAGAATATTTTTTTATAGGGTCATGTGTTTTTTGTTTTGTATAGAATTGATCGTATGTATTTGACTTATCCATAAGTGTTTAACCCTTAAATCAATAATGACGTCTTTCATATACTATAAGCATCATCATCATCATCAACAACAGGCGTCCAATATCGGACATATGCCTCCCCAAATAACATCAATGGAGGGATTTATTCGATAGCTAGGCTTGCCTGCCGTCTGGAATATTTAATGTTCATATCACTTGGAAATCTTGAGAAACCCATTTGATAAAAGGTTTGTTTGTAGACATCCCAAAAAGGGCCACAAAATAAATAACCTTGGTCCAATTCTCGCAAAATCTAGGAAATCCTATCTTTCTAAATCAGCCCTCGTAATCATGTCCCTGAATAAATAGCGCGAAAGAGCGGCCGGCGACTGCCTTTCAGCTGAGATAAAGGAACGAGACCGAAAATTTGTGTTTTATGGATTACTTACGCAGTAGAAAAAAAGAACAATACCATCTAATGCGGGAACTTGAGACTGCGGGGTAACTATAGCTTGGCAACTTTGTTGGTGACACTCACATATGTGCTTTTTGTTATTGTGCAGCCGTAACTACTCACACAAGTTACCACCAAAACAAACGGGGGCCTCCGGAGGCTGCTTCCGTCGGTCGTCGTTCGTGTTGGCGGTAACTTGTGTGAGTAGTTACGGGTTCACATGACAAAAAGCACACATGTGAGTGTCACCAAGGAAGTTGCCAAGCTATAGGTATAGATTTTTTTACAAATAACAAATAAATAACTAAAATTAAAGAAATGACCATTGGACTGGTAGCCTAATATGCAAAAATTATGAACGTTATTGCTGACAACAACGTTATTGAAATTGGACACTATTTCCCTTGTCTAATATATCCCGTCAGTCCTAAGTTTCTCAGTTTGTTTTAAATGTGAACTAACTATTTCACTTCACATTAAAAACCCTGCCCGCGCACTGTGGAAACACCGGAATTTTAAAAATGTTGTAATTAAAAAATGAAATAATTAACCAATGAACGAAAAGAACGGAAAAAATACCAGTATTTTTGTATGGAGAAAATGCCGGTATCCGAGCCCTGTGTAGTACTTTTTAATTGTATTGATTTTGTGAAGCTTTTGTAACTAACACTATCGATATTCTGAGACAAATAAATGTATCTGAATTTGAATTAAAAACGCCTCCACATAACGACACGACACGTTTAGCTAAGTGGGAGTGATACCGCCTACGAAGCTAGAGGTCCCGGGTTCAAATCCTGGTAAAAGCATATTTGTGTGATGAGCACGAGTATTTGATCCTGAGTCATGGATGTTTCCTATCTATTTAATTATGTACCTATCTATAGTTCGTACCGGATAACAATAGACTCTAGAGGGACACAGAAGAAGAGATTCGAAACATTTTCTGTAAAGATTCACTTCTTCTTCTTCGCGATGGTCGAGTGACAACACACGCTAGAGCAAACGCCTTTTCCACTGCCCCGCAGAATCACTAATATTGAATGTTACAAATAACTATTCACCAAATACTTAGGAATGACAAACTATAACAGAAACAGTATACAATTAAAAAAACATACAAATTCGATGTAACTATTTGATAGTAAAATATAATAATGACGGCTCTGAGCTGTCTCGTATTATTGAGTGTTGCTTATCTCTGGCTCTTTGGGTATTTTATAAGGATACTTTGTTATTTTCAGCCAACCAAAAAGTATGGACATCATCAATATTTTATTTTTGAGCATCTACTTTAGAAATGTCATTTATTGAATGTCAACCTAAAACCGGCACTATAAAGAACCTTTTTTTTCTTCTGTCTATTCCTATACGAAACAGACTGTATCTGTATTATTACGTATATTGTCGTCTAGTATCCATAATACAAGCGCTGCTTAGTTTGGGACAACATCGATTAATGTAAGATGGCCTATGATATTAAAAAAACAGACGTTTAAAATGACAACAACTAAAATAAATAAATAGTCACTAGTGGTTCAGACAAACCACTGGACAAGTTGCAGCAACTGGTGGCTAGAATACATCTCTAAAGAAGCAGGCAAGTTTGCGCGCGAGGCAAGTGAAAACGCAGCACTTCCTGAACTTGTGACTTAAAAAAGATGGTCTTAAGAGGATATTAGGCGAGGATTTTAATCATATGAATAGTACTGAATGTGTTCGGATTAGTACGGCATTTGCAATAGTATATACATGACAAACCAAGGGCGGTAAAAAGCTTTACTCCTAGATCGCAGATTGTGCGGTCTGAGGCTTTCCTTATTAGTGTTTATAAGTGGGACGGGGGGAGGCTAACTACGTACCTACTATAATTTAGGTCTCTTACCTTGACGTGACGTAAACTTTACTGTGAATGTGTTCCCTCGATATAGTTGCTAAATCTCTCACTTCATACATAGATACAGAAAATGTTATTTTTGTTAAAATACATTTATTTATATATCAAAATAATCTAATTCTATAGCTACTAGCGCCATCTCGTGTGTATTTGTTATTAACTGGTATACTCTGTATATTATCTGTATAGTTAAAATAAATGTCAGTCTGATTGCAACGGCTACTGCGTTTTATCAGGTTATGGTCCAGATCGCGATTTTCCGAGTGTATTTTAAGATTTTCAAGCTGATTATCAAAAATGTCGACTGCAAGTTAGGGGCAAGTGCTGTACGTGTGGACGGTTTTACCTGTGGACACTACTCATACAGAGAAAACGAATAACCATAGTCAAATACCAATCACTTATTTGAAAAGTATTTTTTTCATATGGCAACACTAGCTAATCGCCATCTTTACTGATTACAGAAACTGTGTGTTTTGAGGCTGCCGAAAGTTTTTGTGACAAAAAGTAATTTTTTACCTTCTTTTAAAGCATGTTTTATGTAAAATCTCTAAATGTTGCGGGTGTCTTTGCAATGGCATATTAATTTATATGGTGTAAACGTTATTTCTACAAGATTTCGTTAATCGTAGGTAGCATTTATAGTGACCGGTATGAATTCAAAATAAAAACCGCCGAAATTGTACCTGTGGATACCTCCGTGAATGTACCTGTGGACTGTCCATAGGTACAGTTATACTGAATGTTCCTGTGGACAGTAAAATTAATATACAATATTTTTGTTTGTTTTAGTGCCTCGTAGTAAAGCTGGGAAAAATAGAGACAAGATATGCCTAGACACTCTGACTGCAGCTGTTTGGGAAGTAGAAAATGGAAGTTCAGTAAGGAAAGCCGCAGAGAAGTTTAAAATCCCAAAATCGACAATCTTTAAAAACATAAAATTAAATCACTGTCAAAATATTGGTGAAGAAGGCTTAGAACTCCTAAAAAATGATGTCAGGAGGATATTTAGCAATACTGAGGAGCAACAGATATATGATTACTTAAAAAAGCAGCATTACTACACACAGCATATTCTTCTGCTGACAATGGAGGCATTTTAAAATCCCATAATTATACTTGAGATTTTGCTAAGAATATTAGATTTCAAGAAGAAAAAAAGTAACTGTGATATGCAGAGCAACATATAATTACATGTTGTTTAATTGTATGTTGTTAATTACGTTATTCTAGAAGTTTATTCTGTTTAAAAGTATGTTGTTGATTAATGTCCGTAGGTACGTTACCGTCCATAGGTACGTTTTTGGAGTCCATAGGTACAGACAGTAGATGTACCTATGGACAAAATGAGTGTTTTTTTTAAAATGCTTCTATCCGCCATCTGCGGATAGCTAGCGTAGAAAACATATGTGGACTTTGAAGATTGTTTAATTGTGATTAAAACAAAATAAAGAATTCATTTATAATACGCGTAGTTTTTGTCTAACAACTGATTAAAAGTCAAATTCTGGAAAGTGTCCACAGGTTGAGCACTTGCCCCTACATCATGAATGTTCCGAAGTTGAAGGGACGTGAAAACTACGATGATTGGGCGTTCGCAGTGAAAAACTTCTTATTGTTAGAAGGCATTGACATCGACGCCATACCAGCGGATTTAAGTGAAGCTGAACAAAGAAAAGCCAAAGCAAAACTCGTGATGACTATCGATCCTACGTTGTATGTGCATATCAAGAATGAGAACACAATCAGTACATTGTGGCTTAAATTGAAACAGTTATTTGACGACACCGGATTCACAAGAAAAATAAGTTTACTTCGGACATTAATATCTATTCGTCTAGAAAACTGTGAAACAATGACAAGTTATGTGTCTCAAGTAGTGGAAACAGCACAACGATTAAAGGGAACGGGTTTTGAAATCAATGAAGAATGGATCGGCTCATTGCTTTTGGCGGGACTTCCAGAAAAATTCGCGCCAATGATAATGGCCATCGAACATTCAGGTTTGACCGTTAGTGCCGACGTCATAAAAACAAAATTAGTCGACATGACTTCTGAGGTTGGTAGCACTAGCAGTGGAGCGGAATCAGCGTTTTGGTCAAATCATCGAACGAAACCTGGCAACACTGCACACGCTAAGTCAAAACAAACGTCAACAATGGCTAGCAAAGCGTCCACCGGCATTAAGCAAATAAAGTGCTATAAATGTAAGAAACTCGGTCACTATAAAAACCAGTGTACTGAATTTAAATCAAAGGAGGCAGGTGCTTTCAGTGTGGCTTTCCTGAACGGAGAATTCAGCACAGAACATTGGTATATAGACTCCGGTGCGAGTTTTCACTTAACGGCAAACCAGGAAAGTTTATCGCAAGTTCGACATGGGCAAGAAATCAAGGAAATAGTTGTTGCAAATAAAACGTCTATGCCAGTTTTGTGTGCCGGCGATACACAGATCACAACAATAGTGAACAATCGTCAGTTAGACATACCAGTGCGAAATGTTTTGTGTATTCCTAACCTCACAACAAACTTGTTGTCTGTCAGCCAGTTGATAGCAAACGGAAATACAGTGAAATTTACAGAAAATGATTGTCAGATCCGTAATCAACAGAACATGCTGATAGGGGTAGCAAATTTGCAGAATGGAGTATACAGATTAAACATAGCAAAGTCTGAAAAAGTGTTAGCAGCAGCGGCAGTGCACACCACAGATGCAAGACAGTGGCATAGAAGATTGGGGCATATTAATAGTAATGACCTAGAAAAAATGAAGAACGGTGCTGTAGAAGGAATATCCTATACAGATAAGGCGGACATTCAGAAATCCAATTGTGAAGTATGTTGCGAAGGGAAACAGGCACGTTTACCCTTTCCATCAGCCAACCATAGATGTGAAAACCTGCTAGAAGTTGTGCATGCAGATTTATGTGGAGCGATGGAGACTAAGTCTATTGGTCAGGCAAAGTATTTTCTTCTCTTCGTGGATGATGCCAGCCGTATGTCATTTGTGTATTTTTTGAAAGAAAAAAATCAAGTGCTTCAGCGTTTCAAAGAATTTCAAAGTATGGTTGAAAACCAAACTGGAAACAAGATAAAGACACTGAGAACCGACAATGGGGGAGAATTTTGTTCAGAACAGATGGAAAATTACTTGAAAGCATCCGGTATTGTCCATCAGAAGACTAATCCATACAGCCCCGAGCAAAACGGTCTCTGTGAGCGTTTCAACAGGACAGTGGTTGAACGTGCAAGGTGTCTACTCTATGAGGCAGAGCTAAATAAGACCTTTTGGGCGGAGGCGGTCAACACTTCGGTGTACCTGAAGAATAGATCTCCGGCTTCAGGTCTAGGACAGATAACACCTTACGAGAAATGGACAGGTAAGAAACCTGATCTGAGTCACATCAGAGTATTTGGGAGTCCAGTAATGGTGCATGTACCGAAAAACAAAAGGCAAAAATGGGATAAGAAAGCTGTAAAATTAATTCTTGTTGGTTATCCAGAAAATGTCAAGGGGTACAGACTGTACAACCCAGTGACAAGGCAAATTACTATGAGCAGAGATGTTATGATAATGGAAAAGAAAGATAAAGATATGAACATCGCTCAGGTAGTAGTGCAAGAAAAAAATGAAGAGGAAGAGCGAGAGTCAGTGGAGGAAGAGACTGAAGAGGAGAGTTCTTTTCTAGATCCAAATGATCCTACCTATGTCTGTGATACATCAACTTCAGGCTCAACATCTAATGAGTCATACGAGACCATATGCGAAGAAAGTGATTTAAGGCCAGAGGAACTAGACTTAGAGGCTTGCGCAGAAGCTCCCGTGCGATGCAGCAAGCGTACCAGAATGCCAGTTGAGCGGTATGGTTTCACAAACCTGTGTGTGACGGATGGTCTAGAGTCCTGTGATGAAGAAATCACATATGAGGAAGCGATGAATGGGCCAGAGAAAGAGATGTGGAAACGGGCAATGATGGAGGAGCTCCTTTCGAAGAAAATCAAGTTTGGGAAGTGGTGGAGGAAAAGGAAGCGAACAGAGTGGTACAGTGCAAGTGGGTTTTTAAAAAAAAAATAGAAAGTGATAATAAAGTGAGATTTAGGGCTCGTTTAGTGGCTAAGGGCTTCACCCAAAAAGAAGGCGTGGACTATAAAGAAACTTATGCGCCAGTTCTAAGGTACTCGACTCTAAGACTGTTATTTGCTTTAAGTGTGAAATTAAATTTTAAAATCACGCACCTGGATGTGACCACAGCCTTCCTCCATGGCTATCTTGATGAAAATGTATACATGCAAGTGCCACCAAACTTAGAATGTAAGAGCAATACTGTACTTAAGTTAAAACGTGCAATATATGGGTTAAAACAATCTGCTAGAGCATGGAATAAAAGAGTTGATGATTGTTTGCTAAAACTTGGTTATGTAAAATCAAAATTGGAACCATGCTTATATAGTAAAAAGAAAAATAAGGAGCAGATTATTATAACCGTGTTTGTAGATGATTTCTTCATATTTTCAAACAGTGTGGCTATGACCGATGAGCTGAAAAAAAGCTTAATGTCTAATTTCAAAATTAAAGATTTGGGGCAAGTTCAAAAATGTTTAGGCATGCGGGTAAAAATGTATGAAAATGGCAGTATATCCTTAGATCAAGAGCAATTTGTGAGTCATATTCTAAAGAAGTTTAATATGTCAAATTGTAATGCTGTTGATACTCCAATTGAAAGTAATTTAAAATTAGAGAAAACTGAGAATGTATGTAAGCAATATCCTTATCAACAGCTGATAGGAAGTCTAATGTATCTATCTGTACTTACGCGGCCAGACATAAGTTACAGTGTAAGCTATTTAAGCCAATTTAATAATTGCTATACACATATTCACTGGCAGCATGCAAAAAGAGTGTTAAAATACCTGCAGAAAACAAAATCTTTTGGCTTAATGTATAAAAAAGATGACTGTAATCTAGAAGGATTTGTAGATGCCGATTGGGCCTCAAATACGGTTGATAGAAAATCTTATACTGGATTTTGCTTTAAAATGCTAGGCGCTGTGATTTCTTATGAATGCAAAAAACAGCAAACAGTTGCCCTGTCTAGTACAGAGGCTGAGTACATGGCTATTTCGGAAGCATGTAAGGAAGCAATATATTTAAAGAATTTGCTCTCTGAAATTGTCAGCTGTAATTATGTAATTACTCTGTACAACGACAATCAAGGCGCTCAGAAGTTGACAGAAAATCCTTTGTTCCATAAAAGAACTAAACACATAGATGTGCGTCACCATTTTGTTAGAGAGGCTGTCGCTAGCAAACTTGTGAAGATTGTTCATCTGCCAACATCTGAAATGCCTGCAGACCTATTAACAAAAGGGTTGAACAGTGTAAAGCATAACTATTTTGTAAAAAAGTTAGGCATTCAAAGCATTGTGTAATAAGTTTAGAGTTCATTTTTATTTGTTTTGTTGAATGTGGTGCTTAGATTGTTTTGATAAGTGGAGGTGTTAAAATACATTTATTTATATATCAAAATAATCTAATTCTATAGCTACTAGCGCCATCTCGTGTGTATTTGTTATTAACTGGTATACTCTGTACATTATCTGTATAGTTAAAATAAATGTCAGTCTGATTGCAACGGCTACTGCGTTTTATTAATTTTGAAACCTCATTAAAACAGCATCATTCACTGAAAGTTCACAAATGCCTTTTCCATCGCCAAATTTTAATGCCATTTGGCCGTTTCAGTCAGATTTTTATACATATAATGGACTATTTTTAACGTTATTATCAGACCCAGACGACCACGCGATAAAAATAGCCATCGGAAATGAAGCACCGCATTTCGATGCATTTTCAATTCAGTAATTTGAACAGCGTGGAAATGAAATTATTTTTTGTGGTTATGCCACGTAGCTGTGGTTACACTCGATGATTTTAAAGCATTATTGTCATGTTTTCAGGCAGAAATTTCATGGATCATTTTTTTGAGTGAGCGTTACGAACGAGCGGGATCGAACAGTTTAGATATTTTGCCTAGCTGAAACGGAGATAGTTTCAGGTAGGCATCATATCTAAACTGTTTGTACATATACCTTTATTTTGCAACCCTGTACTGTACTTTTTCTTGTCTTGGGTAATAAAATGTTACTGCTTTCGTATGTGTGTCTGTCTGTCGGTTTTGGCTTGTGTCGGTCAGGACCGAAGAACTAAAAGGAATGAAATTCCACATCGGACCGATAAGAACTAGTTCCTCTTAAGCGCTCTTAATCTGTCTTCGGTCCTTTAGTTCAGTAGTCGATACGTCGGTACAAATCGGTTGGGAGCGAATGATCGAATGAGTCAAAATCAAATATTAAATAGCTAGCTCCTTTCTTTCTTTCAGATCTCGAGATTTGCTCCTGAACTAAAGGAACTAAAAGACCGAACTAGTTCCTTTAACCGATTGACCGAGATCGGAGCGCTCTTCTCAAAGAACGAGCGGGCACAACTCTGGTCCAGTTGTTCTCCTTTATAGGTCTGTATAAAGTGTACTAGCTATATAGGGTAGAAGTCCGAGTGCTTGACACTGTCCTAGTAGTCGTCATTTTGAATCTTTAGACATTAGAAATAGAGGTGACATTAGGGTTACGACTATTGCGTATTAGCGTGTCGACCACTAGGACATTTACCTTACGCTAGTAGGTACGCATGTATACATGAATAGGTACTTAATATTCAAACAAACAAGAATCCTTGAACAAAGTCGCAAATGTGCCGAAGAAAGTAAGTTGCTACTTAAGGTTCGGGATACGGGACTTACGCGGCCATTAAATACATCTTTCCTTGGTTACGAAAAGCATTAGCTCTTTAAAAGAACATTTTAGCAACCCGGACGCGAAAACATATTTTCTGACGTGCTGGCATATATTGCCATTGTTATTTTAAATGTCAAAGAGAAACTGTTGCGTATTTAAACCCTGCTCTCTCTTCTCTTTTGGTTCCTGATCTCAATTAGATAACTTTTACGCCCTATCGGCCAGTTTAAGATACAGTTGATCTTGTGGTGGCGTGACCAGAGCTGTATGCGCGGCCCATTGTGACTTTAACTTGCAAACAAGCTACTGAATAACACACCTAAAATCAAGCATATGACTTAGTAAAGATTGTGGCTTAAAGCCCTTTAAAAAGAAACAGTGCCTATAAAAACCCATTCCAGACACGTGTTCTATAACTGATAACCAACGACATTATAGGTACATTATACTAAAGACATTTCAAAAAACATATTAGCCGTATTAACCACATAAATACTTATGTCCCCGGTTCCCAATACCCATTACGAAGGTTGAAAACTCGTGTCTTGAAATAAGCAAACAGTAGGTACTTACGCGTGTTTTTCTCAACCGATTTGAGCGCTTGAGAGGGAAAATGTCGTTAAAGTGAGATTATAAACCGCTTTACGCGTTCACAGTATATTAGCTACGCAGTTAGGGATCAAGTGAGGGCTCGCAGCTCTTACACATTGCGGGTTTAGCGAGTTCTGCCTTTCTAAGCGGCTTTTACCCGTGGTCCCACCAACATATCCAGGTGGGTCTACGGGTATTTTTTTTTACCCGTTGTCCGTTGCCGTTGTTTGTCGTTGTTTTAAACAGTGGGTCTACAGGTAATTTATTTTAACCATGGTTCCACCGCACTAAGTGGTAAACATTAATTGAAAATTAGCTATTTCGTGGTAGGTACAAGTCACCCTAATTATCATCTTGAGAATAAAATTAAAATATTAGGTACTTTGGATAGGTTTCAGAACGGTAAATATGTTTTACCTATGATAGATTTATTTGGTAAAATATAAATAATGTGCTTTTTTATCCTATATTGTTGTTGAATTTAATTGGCAGAAAATAATATTTTTTATTTTTTAGGGCGGTGGTCCCATGGTTAAAGTAAATTACCTGTAGATCCACTGTTTAGGACGGTAGGACAAAGGGTAAAAAAAAATACAATACCCGTGGACCGACCAGGGGGACATGTTGGTGAGACCACGGGTAAAAGCCGCTCCTAAGTCGAAGTCGAGTCTTTAGTCAATCTTTATTTACGTAACACTATTTACGGACCACCTGAGAGGTTTACTCTTACAAGCAAAAACAGTTTTTTCATACCGATCTAGTTGTTCTCAAGTAATCGCGGAATATACATAAAAAAAACAAAGATTCCGAGACCCTGTCTCCTTTTTTGAGTCGATTAAAAATGAGCGCGAAGAAGAAAGTAGCGGCTTTTTACAGCTGAGTTTTTATGCGGTACGATGCGTTCGGCGTGCCGTAAATACCCTAGGTTTCCCCTTTCGTGTAAGCCGAGCCTTACAGTGTAACGCTATCTGGTGCAATAAAGTTTTACAGTAATTCGCATCCCTGGAACTGTTACGTAGAAACTGACTACAGGCTGGTGAGCACTTACGACGTTATATTATTGTGGTCAAGTAATTAACATCCCCTCAAATGAATGCTGCCATAGCTTCTGTTACTTGTTAACAGCTTGTATCAAATAACATGTGGGCTATAAAGATTAACACAAATGTAGCTACACCCTGCAGTTATAATACTTAAGAGCGAGAGGTTTATGATGAAACCTCTCAGGAAGATTTATTTATTTTTTCGACTCCTGTACTTTTATCTGTCTTTTACTTGGTCACGAACACTAATATAAGAACATACATAATATGAGTTCAGAGAAGTCTATACTCTATTCCCCATAACAGCACTAGTGTCGTTATAGTCGCAAAACGATACTGCTAGCAGCCACAGACTTCTAAATTTAGGTTAAACTTAGGTCAAGGATTAAGCGCTCAATTCTAACTTTACAATAAAAATGCACAACTACCAACTTAACAAACAATTAAATTCCTACGGTTTTTAAGAGAAACAAAACTTTCCGAGCTAAATTCATTGATGCCAACATAAAAAAAGTATTTTTAATATCGCCACTGCGTGTTACTAGCGAGTATATGTCAAATTTAAAAAAGTTTACCATAGATACATACTGTCTGTCATATGTCATATTTGCCTTGTTTGCGTGCTATGTTTAATTTTGTATTTTATATTTTAAAACCTAGTCGTAGAAAAAGTATTGTATGCAACCTTGTTTAATTAAGTCAAAAGACGCTCATGGCGTCTCTATTTGCGATTGACTTTTCGCTGATTGCTCAAAGGGCATTTCTCCAAAAATATGTCTGCGACTCATTCATCTGTCTCCATACATTTAGTATGAAAAAGGGCCAGATGAATGAGGTGACCGCTGACATATTTCTGGAGAAATGCCCCAAAGTGAGCAACGGACCAGCGGGAACGGTTGGAACGGTTCTACCAGTCCTTATGTAGAGTGTGTGAGCTACTGGGTTTTAGTTGTCGGATACATTCGTCTGTAGAAATAACTGGACAAAAGAAGCGTTGATTATGTTCTAAAGACGACTGTATCAAAATCGAAATCGTTTATTTACATGAATACGGATTCTTAATTCTAAGTCTGTGGTCTTTGATCCCCATTACGAACTATTATTGTTAGATCACCGCTCAAATTATGGTACGGACGAGGTTGACGAAGGTGTGAATTCACCTACATATAGGGTTTAACACTGTCAGGAGGATGTGATGGGATATATGAACTGCTTGTCGCTCTAATAACTTCATTATTGCTCATTCTTGGGTAACTTTAAGATCTAAAGATTCTCTCGAGCGTATTTATAACAAGTCACCTAAAATAGCTCGTAAAGGTATGGCGAGTAGACTGTGCTATCCTTACCCTACCCCTTTTAATACGATAGTGAGTCAAAGCTACCAATATATTGTTATTTTCCCGCATATGCTCACCGTCTTGAACCAACTAAAGAGAGGAAATTTTCCCAAAAGACGAGAACTAATAAAGGCGGTGGGTCGGTTTATTAAGAGGATGTCAGAGGCACGGCGCTCGGTTACCGCAAACACACTGAAGGTTAATGGCAGGTGTTGCGACCCGCTTACACACAGCTAATACTAACGCGATTTTCCCAGCTTCTTACTCAATACGGGTGGCTCATTCTAGTACTATAATAAATAAAAGTCAAAGACCCAACTTCCCAATTAATACTCGTAGGGGCTGCTCATTCTACTCTAAGACATACAAAGGCAAATATTTGTATGCCTTAAAATGATTGTTTATATGTGGTTTATATCAGTAGGCTTATGATGCTATGCTTTGTCACGCGATTAATAAATGATAAAGCATCCTGACAATATGTGTGTGAGAGTGACGGATGCTTTAACATTTATTTATGTTGGTCTCTATTGAGAACGACGGAGGATATTAACGCCATTTAATAGTTTTTAAGGTGCACATTTTCCTTAGAACAGACACTATTATTTCATACGTTTTTGTGTGTATAAATAAATAGGATATTGGTTGCTAAAACAGCTGCAACAGCAGGTTGGCGTCCATACGTTAAATGAGAACTACCGACGATAATAACACAATTTAGCCATTTTTAAGGCACACTTCTTTCTTTGGCTAGACACTATATTATTCCATACTTATATTCTGTGTAAACTTAGATAAATGGGGTATGTGTCGACAGCAAAGATAAGTAATTTCCAAAGAAAAGGAAATAACCAATCAAGTCAGTCGGTTTATTACGGGTTGTCAGAGACACGGCGCAGGGTTACCGCAAACCCACTGAAGGTTAATAGCGGGTGTAACGCCGGGTGTGAAGCCCCCTTCACTAAGACTCAGCCAATACGTGCTATGTCACAGGCTAAACACAGTCGACGAAGATTTAGACAGCCCGCGTACCACAAACTTTTTATCCGCCGATAGTTTAGTCGGGCTGTTGATCTGTAGGAACATGTATGAGAGTGCGCACATTACACCGCTAACATGTTCATACTCATTAAGGCTGCGTTTCCACCGCCTGTGCGAGGTTGTCTGTGCGAGGTAGCTAAGCGGTGCGAGGCTGTGTAACGAGGATGTGTAACGGTGTGAATGTTCCCACCAAAGATGTGCGAGGTAGCTAAGCGGTTCGAGGATGCGTAGCGAGGATGTGTAGCGGGCTCTTTTCAAATAAGCGGGCGTGGTGCGGTGAGGTGACTGAGCTCGCGTCCGCCAGCCAGACGCCGCCTCGCAACACATCCCTCGCAACATATTCCTCGCACACATTCCTCGCACACATCTTTCCCTTCTTTTGTATTTACAAAAACCTCGCTCCGCTGAGCTGTTTCCACCAGAGCTGAGCTAAGCGAGGATAGGTAAATGAAGTGTTTCTATTGGTTCATGACAAACACATCCCTCGTAACGCATCCTCGCACAGCTCCGGTGGATACGCAGCCTAATAGCCCGATTTAACTATCGGCCGATGAAAAGTTTGTAGTCTGCGGGTTGTTCTTAGGGTTGCCAGATGGAATTACCGTATTATCGGGAGCAGGAAACAATGTGTTGGGATTTTGAGACTTTGGACTTCTTTTTTAGCCTGAAACAGCAGAAATTTTCGCTGGCCGGACCACCTTGAGTGGATCGGACAAACTTTTAAAATTAAGTCTTTTGTCGGGAGATTTTCTTCTTTGCCGGGAGTCGGGAGAACATACAAAAAATCGGGAGAATCCCGCCAATTCCCGACCATCTGGCTACCCTAGTTGTTCTGTCCTGCCTGGCTACGACATTGCGCTCTTGCTCTCACTTATGGCTGCCGCTGCCGCTGGTCGCGCAACGTGGCCAGGCGGTTATAGACAAAGGAACCGTGCGGACAAGGGTAGGGCGAGGTTGTGCGTTCATCAAGCTTAGTAACTCGGGACCTAACTTATAAGACTTGAATGCGCACTTATTGTCTTAGGCAGCGCCGTCACACGATTAGGTTGTTGGCGAACTATATATTTTAAACAGTGACAATATCTACCCACCATCTTATCTATAGGGGCTGCTCATTATATATACTCTATGATAAACAAAGACAAAGGCAAAAGTATGGTAAAAAGTTGGGCTAAAGAGTGACGACGGCAGGCGAAAAATAGTGATAAAATTTTCGATGGTCTTGTTCACACTCGTACTAATTACGAGAAAAAGAGTTTCGTAATTTATTTATTTGTAGTTATTCATCGGCGTGCAAGGACACTCGAACCGAAGTGGGCGTGGCCCCAGCATGATAGAGTACAAGATTCGGATTAGCAGCACCAGGTGGCAGCACCTTCGTTGTACGCGTTCCCTATGAAACCTCCAGGGCTTTTGAGGCTATTTTTAATTAAGTGTTCAGAAGTGTGCAGAAAACGGGGCATTGTTAGAACACCATTAATAATTCATTTCTTTTTCAATGCCGCTTTATGAGTCCCCGGTTGCTTTCGAACGAAAGGAAAATATGATTACTTCCCACCACCGAGGGAGGACGAAGGGGAGATGACATCAAAGTCAATTCATTGATTGACAGTCATTATGATTGATGGTTGTGTTTTTTATCTTTGCCTTATAAAACCGTTTTTTACGAGAATACCACCTAATTCCAAATTCTATTATACCGAACTTTCTTGTCTTCCTGGAGACTTTCTGGAGACTATACATCAAGTGTTCAACAAACCCGTGCCCAGTTATTTGCATGTTGCATTTTTATTAATTAAATTTCATATAATCATGTCACAATTATTGTTATGCCTAATGTTTATAAAGTGGAGCCGAGTTTCTTGTGGCGTTTTTTCTCATCAGAAGAACATTTTACGAAGCGGTGATAGAATCAAACCTGTAAAAGAACCCTTGATGACTTTATTTTAATTTTTATTTCCTGTATTGTGAAATAAAGTCTAAATAAATAATATTCCACTTTGCTTCTCCGTCATAATCAAATCTCCGTGAGCCGGAAATAAGAAGACGCTCAACGGAATGCATGAAATTTCTTTGAAAAAACAAAAGAAATTCTTTCATGTTTTGCCGGGCTTAAAGTAACAACTTTATGAAATTCAAAAGCGAAAGAAAATTAGGCGAAAGCAGTAGCAATCGAATCATGGAAAGCTTATTTATTATGTCGGTATAAAATATAGCCCAATAATGTTACAACACAGCGAAAAAATTATATGAAATTAATGGTTATTAAATACTACGTTTCCATAAAGTAATAGTAGATTGTGTCACAAGGGAGCAAAATTATGTATTTACGGCGAGGGCGTACATTGAATCCTGAACGAAGCGAAGGATTGTACAATAGAATCCCGAGCGTAGCGAGGGATTCTAAAGTATAATCCGGAGCGTAGTGAGGGATTCAAGTGTTAACGCCCGTGGTGAAAATAATTTTGCTACCATGTGACACATACTGCTTTTCACACCGACTATGGGGAAAATTCTAGTACATTGTGCACCGAGGGTAGTAAGAAGGGAATTACTAACGAGAGTCTATTAGAAGCCCGACGCCGTAGGCGGAGGGCTTTTAATGACTCGAGTTGGTAATCCCCTTACTGCCCGTGATACACACAATGTTTTTCATCACATTTGCGAGGAAAAAAAAATAAAACATAAATAAACTAAACGCACCCGCTAAGAGACAACTTCAACTGTCAACTTTTTCGTGACTTTTTCAATATAGTCTTCCACAGATAATGCTAAGAACTGCGTTTAGTTTTTAAACTTGACAGGCAATGCCGCCAGATTGTATCGATTTTTTTTATAAAATTTTAAAGTAAATTAATTTAATTGCATTAAAATAATTGCAAAAATTACTGAAATAATAGTAAAATATACCATATAAGTTTTATATACACTAAAATTGGTTTTGTAGCTAAGTTTTGAAGATATGAAATAAGCCTTGGCTGATTTGAAACCTCCTTAGTCTGAAATGACGTACGAGTAGGTCCTACATTTTAAAACTAAACTCATAACTCCCACGGGAGTTATAGATTTTCATACAGTTTTTCCTCCCGTGGGAGTTATAGATTTTTATAACCCACGGGAGGTAAATCGGCTCGAGCTGGTCTATAAGCCCGCGTGTTATAACACCCTTTACGAGCAAGTGTGATGAAAAAATACAAACGCTACCTACCAAAATAACGAAATATATAGTTAATCAAAGAGCATCACATATTATTATTAAAAATTAAATGTTAAATTGTTAAATGTATAATCTATTATTATTTTATAAAACGATTATTATTTTTTAGGGACTGGACGAAAATACCACATCCATATTATATTTATGGCCCTCGCCGGCGGCTCGGACCGCAAACATCTGTGATCTGGGCCATTCCTTATTATACCGCCCTTGGTGTGTAATATACTAATAAAGCTGTCTATGGTATGACATATTCTAAGTGGGTTCAAACTAAAACTCTACCCTGTTGTCCTTGAACAGAAAAGTGCTACTTTGATCCCTCTTATGAGGGAGCAAAATACTTTTTTCTGAATAGGAGGTGTGAAAAACACATTAGATTGAATAAACATGTTTATGTCAATGTGTGTAACTCATAAAATGTATAGGTACTAGAGATGCAGTGAATAGTGATTTGGCCGAATACCGAGTACCGAATATTCGGCGGAGTTGACGGCCCAATAGCCGAATATTCGGCCAACGGTTTTACCTAAAATGAAGTGAATTCGAATGAAATGAAAAATGAAAAATTTTATTTCATTTGTAGTTTCATTTCTAATTCGTTGTTTATGCTACTGTTCTATAGTATATGTTTGAAATTAATGTGAAAGATGATTAACCTAATATTTAATATAGATTACTGTTTATAATTTGTTACATTCATCCTTCTTTTTCCTTCGACTTTGTGTTAATTTACTATTGTGTGGCCGAATAGGCCGGATACCGAATAGTGGCCGAATATTCGTTGCATCTCTAATAGGTACTTTATGACATGTAGACCTCGCGAGACTTTCGTAGGGAATGCAATACCCGGTCAAATATAAAACTCGGGTGTTACCTGACTCTAAATAAAGTCACCCAAGCTGCATTACCTACAATGAACATTGCCGGCCGTGTTAAGTAAGCTAAGCAAGCATGTGATGTTTTTCACGTATGCTTTAAGGCGGCCAACGTTAAATTTTATTTATTATCTTTAAAATAAAACGATACAATATACATGCATAATTTTTATTAATTACTACTTAGGTTTTTTAACCCGGGTCCTAAGTCAAAATACCCGGGTTTTACCCGACTCTAAATAAAGTCGATTACCCGTACCCGGGTTTTCGGGTACCCGGGTTGCATTCCCTAGTCTGTCGACTCCCAATGTAGCTCCGCCATTTTGAAAAATAGAATTAAAAAAAAACTATTTTTAATTATCGAACCTGCGCACAAAATTTCACTGGAATTGATTGAGAAATGCGACCTGTCGAGGGGAATCCGGTTAGACGGACAGACAGACGGAGATACAAAATCATTTTCGCTCAAGCTGAAACGAAGACGCTTCTCGCTCGCTGATGATGATGATGATGCCAACGTAATTTTGAACAACTTTTACAATGGGGTCAACTTTGTAAATGCAAAAAAAAATAACTGATCCATAGAGGTCATGAATAGGTAGACCAAAATGTATGAGAGAGTCGTATTTTTTTTGCATTTACAAAGTTGACCCCATACTAAAAGTTGTTCAAAGATAGATTGAGGTTTAATTATCTTGCACTTATCACGAGAAAGAGCTTAAAATGTACGTATATAACCTACCTACTCCCAAAATTAGCGCGCTAGCTAGGTACCTACGTACTGTTTACGAGTCTGCTCGCCTCAGGGGCACCATCACTTCACAACTGTTCAAGTCTACAAGATTGTATATCACGTCTCCGTTTGTTTAGAATTAGAACCTTATGTAAAACGACAGAAAGTTTCTTTTAGAATATATTTAAAAAGGATTTTGTGTAAATAACTGGTAATTTTGTCTTTGCCGTTTTAAACTGCCGCTATATAAATAAATTGTAATAAATTTAAATCCATTTTGTTTATTGCCGGGTCCTGGTTGTTTACGTTGCGTTTTGTGATGAAAATTCGCACAGAAATAAAGGCAGGGGATGAAGAATGGTCACAATTACCATTATCGTGTCGTGTATAGCTGTTTTTTGAGCAGGCTTGTGAAATATTTTAGGTAATAACACCTTTTCCTTTATGCTTACGTTTATTAAGAATTTAAGAAGCAACGAGATTTGAATGTTGGATGAAATAAATTTAGGGCTGTCAATCATCATACAGAAAATGGAAAAATAAATTTCTATTTAGAACAATAGGTGCACAGCGGGGAGAGGGATGATGACTCACAAGTACAGGTATTTGTAACTTTCACTGCCTGGCACTGTCTACGCCTGGACCTTGAATACGTATAGTACGCTCCTAAACGGCTTAGTTTGACTATTTGTCTGTCTTTTGTCGGTCGTTCTTTATCGTAGGTACCTAACACCCACAGCTCATGGACACACTACAAAATGCCGACTTTGATTTTAGCGGAACCCAACTTGCGCTGAAATAATACCACTGTCACAAGGCTCCCTACCGGGACGGAATTTAAACTAGCAAGTTGTTTAATACATTTATTTAGGCTTGCAAACATTAAAGAGTAGGTCGAAGGTTTGTAGGTTTGGTTGGAACGGTGATAGGCCACTAGACTCCCCTGGCTGTTGGTCTGGTGGCAGCTGGTGATGCTAACTTAACCTAACCTAATTATGTATTCTATTTCACCCACTGTGGCACAATCACATTTGCGCAGAAAGTAATCTTCGGAATTACGACAATCGGAATAACGATGGGTTCGGAAAGAGATATGCCGTTCCCAGGAATATTTCCCATGTATGGGGAATATTCCCCATGCAAGTGGGGAATATTCCTAGGAACAGCACGTCTCCAATTCGGAATTATAACTCTTCGGAATTTTCTCACGTATGCCCGGCCTCTCCATTAAGTTTATCTCCCTGCTCTTATCCCACTTGATGCAACATGTTTCTCAATATATTGTGTTCAACATGTTGTTGTCGGCACAACATATTCTTTTTCTTCCATTCTGCTCTATCGTTTATCGTCTCAGCACTCACTTCCTTCTTTCTTATGTCCTCCTTCAAAGAATCCATCTTTCTTTGTCCTACCAACTCCACCCCGTCCCTCGACATTCATCCCCAAAATTACTTTATCTATCTATTAAGTTGGACGCCTATAATTAATTCTTTCAAGGGTAATATAGGGTAAGTTCGATTTCAAATAATTACATTCATAAATAGGTGTTAATCTCTCCAGCAGAGGGTTCAAGTAAGCTTTTCCGAATTTATGTCTGCAATTATAGCTGTCATAAATTTGGCTTTATACTAGGTTTCAATAGCACCAGTATTAATATTATCTCTTGGTACAATTGTAATTCACGAGCCTGATTTTGTCATGGTTAATTTAAATTACTTGCGCATTTGCTCTGTTTAATGGGTCTCGTAATGCATTAATAGTACTTCGTTTATTTATTTAAATTACAATTATTGTTTGTATTGTATAATACAAAAGAGTACAAATGGCGGACTTATTGCCGTAAAACATTCTCTACCAGTCAGTTATTAGGTTGGACAGATACATTATTGCGGCATTTAAGCGTGTCACACACTACGCGGATACGATAATATACGAGACGATACATTCAATCTAAATCCTTCAAACTGAACTGATGATCTGCAGATAAAATACTATACCAAATTTATATAGCAGATATTATACACAGATCAATTTATATACGCAGATAATATCTTTGCCATCTTTCGATATATGTCGGTGCCCACAGATACTTCACGATAAAATATAAGTTATCTGCGCTGTGTGTGTTAGCTCATTGAATTGTATAGTGTATATGCGTTCAGATACAGATATCTTATCGTATCTGCTTAGTGTGTGACACGCTTTAAATCCACAACCGGTAACAGATTTAGCGATTGTATTCTCGTAGACATTATAACTCTGCTTATCAATAACAACGGTTCAATGTAAAATAATGCTGAGTTGAACTTTTAATTCCAACATTAAAGTATTCACTTTTCATTTTGAATCACCCTTCTTGTCGATGAGCAACGATATGTCGTTTTCAGGGAAATTGTACCACTTATCTTACCTAGTTGACAATAATATATGCAATTAAAAATCGCAATTATTATTATTCGGCAAAGAAAACGATAAATATAAATGTGAATCTTCTTGTGTAAAAACTGACTCAATAAAAGGACAGAAAGTTACAACGCATAAAAAAGTTATCATATAATCCCTAAATAAAAAGTCCAATTTCCTTTGCCATCAATAGCGCGTAAAATTCAGCGAAGCTAACAAGAATCGAAATTGCGTCGCGCGAATTAAAGTCACAAGGGAATAAATAATAAAATAAGGCTGTATTAAAGATACTTACAGTCTAATTCGTCTCAAAGGCAATAACTGTCAATGTCAGCCTGACAGCGCCCTTAGTCAGCGGAGGTTATTTTGACAGGGGTCCTCATTAGGGGCTCTGTTTAACTTCACCTGTCCTTTGGGTCGAATGTGTTCGGATTTCGGGATGGAACGTTGTGCTGGTATTTTTAAAGGTCAAGAGCAGTGGTCGGCAACCTTTTAGCAGCCAAGGGCCACATAGTAGCTAACGAAATTTACGCGGGCCAGATTTTGTTAGTAATTTGTGATTTTATACAATTCTGAATATAGCGACCTTTAAATACACAATAGCCAGGGAGGCTCGCGGGCCACAAGCGAGTGGTTCACGGGCCGCAGGTTGCCGATCGCTGGTGAAGAGTGAACCAAGTCGTGAAATGAAAAGTGTTCAAATAGGTTATTTTACAACTTTTTTCTGTGGTATGTTGTTAAAATAGTTTTCAAATTATCGCTATCCAGGTAGTAACCTCCTTGTACAGCAAGCAATACTTATACGACATACTCGTACTTGACAGTTTTGAAAAAGAATCACATCTGGTGACATTTCTGTTATGTTTGCTGTTTAATATTTTTATCTAAGAAAATAATAGTTTTCCCGAGTTAAACTGCGTATGTTATTTGGTTATGGGCCTATAAAGCCCTTATTAAAGTCATCGGTAGCGCAGTGAAAGAGAAATTGGAAGATATTTTTTCAAAATTTTAGTTCGTCGCGGATTTACTCGTACATTCGGTAGGTAACAAAAGAATTTTATTTCTTCGCAAAAAGTCGTCGAATAATTCTATGGGTTTTATTGATATAGCTATCCGACATGGAGATTTGCGGTAAAAACTTACCTTCAACACGAAGATCTGTGGAAATATGTAGATCCCGAAAGTTCCGATACCGTGGATCCCCAGTTAGATACGAAAGCACGATCAAAGATTATCCTGTTATTGGATCCGGTGAATTACGTGCACATTCAAGAAGCCACGACCGCAAAATAGGTTTGGACGAAGTTAGAAAAATCATTTAATGACTCTGGGCTTACGCGACGCGTGGGATTACTACGAGATTTAATTACAACAACATCAAATGGATGTCACAATGTTGAGGAATACGTCAGTAAGATGATGATTAAGGCACACAAACTCCGCAATATCGGGTTCAAGGTCGATGACGAGTGGCTTGGAACATTGTTACTCTCAGGTCTTCCGGAAAGCTATCAACCCATGATACTGGCAATGGAAAGTTCCGGTGTGAATATCTCCGCTGACTCAGTGAAAGCCAAGATTCTACAGGATGTTCGGCAAACCGACTCCAATGCATTTGCTGTCCGTCATAGACATGGCTCAAACCGCAACGGTTATACCAATACCAAGTATAATGAGGCTCAAACAAGCAAGGGACCACGATGCTACAGTTGTAACCAATATGGTCACATTAGCGCTTTGTCGCGCGATAAATAAATGATAAAGCATCCGTCACGTTCTGACAATATGTTTGTGAGAGTGACGGATGCTTTATCATTATTTATCACGTGACAAAGCGTAGCATCATAAGCCTATAGTGAGATTCAATAGAAAAGGACAAACAAGTAAACAAACGGATTTACCTTCATTACTTCGTAATCACGCACTTTTTAAGAACGAACATAGCCTTATCAACAATTTATATACATAAACCTTGTATTTTCATTCACTTTTAATTAAAATATCCATTAATTATTCATATTTCAGTAAAAACAAACTTAGTCAATACCATTTTTCTATATGTCAAATGTTACTCAAATTTTTTTACTCATCTAAAATGTAAAAATATATAATGTCTTTGGATTCGTAGTGATGGGAATGTCCGTTCTTTAAAAATGTATTACTTTTTATTAACAATGACATTTTGATACCGATTAGTACTTCGGAAAGATTATTTTTTAATTATAGATTTTGGCAATGAATGCCATATCCAATAAATGTATATAGGAAAACCCAACTACGAAAAAGGCTAAAACAAGATCCTTGCGTTTTTACTCGTCTGATTACAACTACCAAAAGAAGTGACACATTATGTGAGCCTGGTACAGGGCTGCGCCGCCCCTGTGTGCGAAGTGTGCAGCGCACACAGGCGCCAAGGTGATAGGGGCGCCGGAAGTCGAAACACGACGACAATAAAGAGGAACTGCTGCATAGGTTTCGCACAAAGGCGGGCAGCCAAGGGCAGCAATGGCCTGGTGAAATCATACTCATCCATCACATCAACTCTTGACCATCATCTTGACATTTCGGACAAGCCGTGACGTCCATGGTTGTGAAAAGACTGGCGAGGCGGGTGTCAACATCTTCTAGCCGCGCGTGTTTTCCGAACTACCCGCACTTGGCCTTGATTTTACATACGGCGCTATAATCCTCCTTTCTGCTTCGTCGTCGTCTGGTATAAAGCCATAGCTATCTATGGCCTTAATTAAAAAATAACCATAACTGACAAGAAGTGACAAAGATTAAAGAAACGTTTATTCGCATTATTCTGGTCTTCCGATTTTGTTAGAAATACGACTTTGCTTTCCCATTTCTTGACTTCGAAAAACATCGTTTTTTGGCTGGACTTTTACTACTGGATAGCAACAATTTGGCTCTGTAATTTACGGACTGTGCTTTCCCTTAAAAATATTGTTGAAAAGGTACGATATACTTTAAGTTCCTCTCACTTACTTGTAGTTAATAATAATTTCATGAATGTCAAATGGATTGATTAATTAATGTTATACCTTTCCCATCACTATTTCACAGTAAATCCATAGACAATAGATCCAAATTGTCAGTCATCATATTTGTTATTGTTTTTGTTCAGTTCTATCGAATCTCACTATGCTCTAGGACGTCTTTTGAAACTATTACGCATGCTTCACTCGGTCCTCGCTCTCATTCGCGCACGGGCAATGTTATTTAGACTGATGTTTGGAGTGATGCTTGATTTTTCGGAGTGATGCGTAATCACGCGTTCGAGTGATATCTCATTTGTGATACTACGTGCATTACTTACACGACATGTCTACATGTCCTACCTTGTCCCTTACCTTATGCATACCTCAAGCTGTCAATTAACTTGTACGCATAGCTGTACTGAGCTGTAAACCTATTCCATTACATCTGCCAAAATGCTAATAACGCTAATATATCATGAGAAGAACGTGCAGACTAAGGAATTGCTAATACGAGTACATTTTATAAGAAAACAAACATGTGTTGGCAGCAAAAACCACTTAAGTTCATATTTATTGAAAAGATCAGGAAACTGCTGTCGTTTACTAGCTACAATAAAACTAGAGATGATTCATTTCATTCATAAAATTAACGATAACTACTCCTATAAATCCGATCTCGATATTGGTTAGTTAACGATTGGTTGGATATTATTGGATATATATATTCTTGGCTAAGAAAACATTCTATATGAAAGAAATATTTTACTTTATTTGTTTTTTTTTTAATTTAGTAAATTGTACCCTATTTTTATGAAGACTAAACTATGTCTTTATAGAAATGTCGTACAATTTAATACTGAAAATATTAAATTTTTAGCCCTCGTCGCAATAAATAACTTAGTATGTTAAGTACCCGCCATCAAAAGGATACCTACTTCAGGTATTTTTTGCAAGTTAAGGTTAGTTTTAGATACAAAATATTAAATTTATGTTTAATAGATTATGTATTTTTACAAGAGATACAGTACCGAGGTAGTTAAGGTAGCCGGGGCTGCATGTACTCGCAAAGCCAAAGACACAACTGGAGGCATTTGGAAGAGGCTTTTGCCCGAAAATGGGTAGGTCACTATAAAATTTATGAATTTATGATTGTGAGAAATAAAGGATTATTACATTACCGGGTTTCACTAAGGGTGCCTTTAATCTGGGACGACACACATATTGCGGTAGTCATCTTAGCTGGGCAAGGATTAGCAAACTGAAGACTAAAACTCCAACTCGTTCGATCACACACACACACACCAAGGAAAAGTTGAAACGCTTCAACCAATTCCCTCTGGTCGTATGCTCAGATTAGATTGTAAGCCCCCCACTTAGAACTGTTACATAAGAGATCGCCGAGCTAATAGTCACGGTCATAAAATAAACTTATTACAACTTGAAAATTCAGTGCCTAAAAATGCAATTTGATAAATACGGGAGTGGGAGCGAGTGAAACCTAAGCTTGCCGTTAGCGCACTGCCTGTTTATTCACGAGGTAAATTTGTAGGAGTGGCCACACGCATACATACATAACACTTCCTCCCTCTAGTTATGATACAGTCAACAGAAGTCATCTTTATGTGTACATATTTATTGCTGGGTCAAAAGCAACAGCATAAGGGCCAGCCCGAGGCGCATCGTTTCATGTCGTCCCCAAAGAGTTTCGCTATTTTTAACCTGTCACAAAGCTGCATATTTTCTTTGTAGGGACACATACTCATACTCGTATGAATTGTTGCGGAATCACGACGTCGAGTGCTGGCAATTTTTTAACTGGGTTTTTGGATTTTTTTCCAGAGAACTCGCTGCCTCAAATAGCTTTCCATTTATAACCTGACCACAACAAATTAGAAACCCTTAATCATGATTTTAACCATAGTGGGTACGTCGTGTACCTATATTATTTATGCTGTTTTGTCAAAGCAGTCTTAAACCTTTTGGATAGTAGGTATTCATGGTGAAGTTAATAGCTATAATTATATAGTTCGCCTTGGTAAGTTTTAAATGATTGGATGGGTTAGGCAGCAAATTTTCTGCGAATTTTTTGGTGTAAGCACTTTTTGCATTTCGTTCAACACAATGGCTGTAAGCAACAGTTACCAAGTGTAATTGACCTATTTCATGCAAGATTACTAAATTTAACTTGAAGATCTAAACGTCCAACTGCAGTTTCAGGCAGAGATGGGCAAAATTTATTCGAATGACGGATAACGAATAAAGATAACCAAATTATTCGCGGATGACGAATAAAACTTTCGGATGATTATCATTATTTGACGAATAATTTATTCGCGAATAATTTATTCGTCGAATAAATGGCCACGAATAACTTTTTATGGGAATACCTTATTAACTTTTCTCTTAATAATATTACTAACAATAGCTGAAAGACTGTTGTTTGTTCTAACGGAACGGACTATTTTGCCTTATATAAAACGTCCTTCTATCTTTTTTTTACTGATCTGACTAAGGCAAATAATTTTTCACACCTCCTATTCAGAAAAGAGTATTTTGCTCCCTCATAAGAGGGATCAAAGTGGTACTTTTCTGTTCAAGGACAACAGGGTATTTTTAGTTTGGACCCACTTAGAATATGCCATACCAAAGACAGCTTTATTAGTATATTACACACAGAGGCGGTATAATTTATTTGTTTATTATACTACCTGGGCTTATCCTTTAACCTTGACGATCTTTACTGTGTTATAACAAATCATATTATTAAATAGGTACCTCGTATGTTCATAAGTTTTGAGACGAACAAATCATGTTTTTCTCAAACACGCTTTAACGTATTTAAACGAAATTTAGACTGAAGAAAAATCATTATATAATGGTAAAAATAAAATATCAATTATTCAAAATGGTCGTCATTGTGCTGGACACAGGCCTTCAATCGTGCGGGCCATTCGTCAATAGAGGCACGAATCGCTTTAGTTGATTAAACTTTTTTTCGACGATGGTGAAGATTTTTTCGTTGGCAAACAAAATCTTTTTGGGATCGTGTCCATAGCAACTGTTGACATCATGTGAGTCTTAATTTTCTTTAACGATCGTTTAAGTAGTAGATTTTTCTTCGACTGTAAGCCCTTTAGATCATACCTAAATATAGGTATTACCTTTAGATTATATTTCAATATCCGGTTTACCGAAAAATTACACCCGAATCAATTTTTTTCTCATTGACAACGTTTAAAAATATTTAAAAAGTTTTTATCGAGCCGGCAGTTCAACATTTATTTTTTTGGGCCTTTAAAAAATCGTCTCAAAACTTATGAACACACGAGGTATAAATTCGTGTGGTATATTTGGATGGAAAAATAAAAAACCTCAAATATTTTTCGTGGATTTATCCGAATAAAAAATAACGAATAAATCATTCGTCATTTGAGCAGCGCTCGAATGATTTATTCGCGAATAAATTAGACCCTGGATATCATTTCGGTTCAGATTACTCGTCAAGACAAAACAAATGAGCTCAAGCACGATGGGGTTCCGACGTTTTATTACGGAGTTCCCATGGCCACCTTCCGGCTCCATCATCAGACCCTGGATATCATTTCGGTTCAGAGTACTCGTCAAGACGAAACAAATGGGCCCGAACACGATGGGGTTCTGTCGTTTTATCACGGAGTTCCCATGGCCACCTTCCGGCTCCATCATCAGACCCTGGATATCATTTCGGTTCAGAGTACTCGTCAAGACGAAACAAATGAGGCCAGGGGTTTCGACCTTTTGTTACGAAGTACCTATGGCCACCTTCCGGCTCCATCGTCAGACCCTGGATATCATCTTGGTTCAGAGTACTCGTCAAGACGAAACAAATAAGCCCAAACACAATGGGGTTTCGACTTTTTGTTACGAAGTACCTATGGCCACCTTCCGGCTCCATTATCAGACCCTGGATATCATCTTGGTTCAGAGTACTCGTCAAGACGAAACAAATGAGCCCAAACACGATGGGGTTCCGACGGTTTATTACGGAGTTCCTATGGCCACCTTCCGGCTCCATCATCAGACCCTGGATATCATTTCGGTTCAGAGTACTCGTCAATACAAAACAAATGAGCCCAAACACGATGGGGTTCCGACGTTTTATTACGGAGTTCCAATGGCCACCTTCCGGCTCCATCATCAGACCCTGGATAACATTTTTGCGGTATATTACATTCTCGTAACGTTTTATGCAATCCCGGAATCCCGGAACTTATATTATTTAAAAATATATTTTTAAGAAGCCGACTCCATACTTGCTTAGTTTTTTTCCGGGAATTCGCCAACTTTAGGTAAATAGGCGCAAAAATATCCGATGCCATTATGAACTTATTTGGATGGAATAAAAAAAAACATTAAATATTTTTCGTTGATTTATCCGATTATTTAAGATAACGAATAATTCATTCGTCATTTGAGCAGCGCTCAAATGATTTATTCGCGGATAAATTATCCGCGAATAAATCATCCGCGAATAAAAAAGTTGTGAATTATTGTTTATTCGAATGATTATTTAGATAAAAATTTATTCGAATAATGCCCATCTCTGGTTTCAGGTAATGCTCCCTTTGGGGCTAGGGACATAAACCCAGTTACAGTTATTATAATGTGTTTTAGTTACACAGCGAAGTTTGGGCCGTCGGATATGATTTATGAGACATAGGACACACTCCCGACATGCAAATAAGGTTATGATAATATAAGTATGGTATGGTATGGTATGAATGGTTATGTAGTTACATTTTAGCAATGTTGGTTTATATTTTGATATATTTTAATATATGGTTAGTACTTGACTTCCCAAACAGTGAGTACTTAGTAAACGAATTATTAAATTGACACTCCTCTTAAAATGAAATTTGGTAAATTTTATCCCAGCTTCCTGTTAACCGCCGTAATTAGGACTGTTTGTTAGAATAAGGCGGGAATATTTTCCTGCAAGATATATTCTTCACTGGCTTTTAGTAACATTATTTCTAACCTCCAGTTAAGGTAAGATTGTATTTCGTGTGCATGACATAGACAATAACTAATAACAAAAATTGACATTACATACAAACCAAGATCAAGTGTCAGAAACAATTAGAAAATTAACTAGTAGGTGCATATTTAGCTTAAACAGATAGTAAACGAATTTGTAAAGAAACATTAAATGGTCGCAAAAGTCACAATAGTGACTAAAAAACTAAATGGAAGTCAAAACAACTCGTAGCTTCAAAGTCCAACAGTGTTCGGTTCGTTTAGTTACTCAGAAACGAAGTAAATTAACAAAATCATTAAAAAAGCATTATCTATCCAGGCCCTCCTCTGATCTCGAAAAATTATCCCCAATTCTAATTCCGGCGAACAGTTTCCCTGTAATTACGCCTCTGATAACGGAGCAGGCTAAAATGGCGTAACATCCGCTTTCGATGAGACTTAAGCTTTTTTTGATTTATGAAACTCGTGGTATAAGCTTTTGTTACCGAATTATACTTGATTTTACGAATTTCGCTCCTAATCTTATCACCTTGTCACTGTGGCTTAATTAGCGCTTGGAGTGTGACTTAGTTTTAGGCATATGTTTTACCAAAGGGATTAAGAAATACTGATATAATATCAAAGTCAAACCGATTCCAATCAATTAAGTTTGTATTTTGTAATGTGTACCGCAAAATCACTCTGTAACGTTCATAAATAATGTTAGAAATTTCTTTATTTTCATACCCACAATAACAAAGCCGAAACTTACAAGTTACAATATGCAAAAGAAATCTCAAATCCTATACAACTTCTTCCAACATAAATCAAGTTTAAGATCCTTGACGAGACCTAAAAAATATTTGTAAGGCACAAACGAGGCGGGATAAAAGTTACGCCACGCCAATGGGAAAAGAAAACCCGCTTGTAATTTTTACGACCATTCTTAGCTACAACTTTTTTACTAGACCCTTCTGAATGGGGCACAGAAACTTCTGCAGAAAATCTTCTGTGGCCAATTGAAGTTTGTAAAATTGGAGATTTCAATAGGAATGATATTGAGTCTAACCTTTTTCTATTTCAAGCCGTACAGTGTTATGTATAGTTTGGTCTAGTCTTATAGTTTATCATGGTCGGTTAATTAATTTAGCGCTATAAAAAGTCCCTTAGATCACGGTCGGAAGCTGGTAAGATTCACAATCACCTCTAGAAAGACATTCAATAATAGTTTATCAATAATGTATGACGATAATAAGGAATAATCATTTCGGATCGTTTTATGCAAAGTGTCTGCAAAATCGAGATTAATAATCGGAAATTATAAAACTCCTTGAACAGAAAAGTACTACTTGGATCCACCGTACAAGAAGAGAAGAGGCCTTTTTTCTAAATAGGAGCTGTGAAAATAATATTGTGATTTCTATTAATAAAGCTTGAACTTTGATTCCAGTAATGCTTGGACCATCTCATACCACATTTGTAGGCTTGCCAAAAAATACCCATAACGTAACATAAAAGGAGAAATATTCAACGCGAAATCTTTGGGTAAAACAGAAACTCACGTAAAAGATAACGCGGGGCGGGACGCAAATCGACAGAGCGGCGTTTCCCCTGGGTCAACAAGTTAAAAGGGAAACATTTCTCATAATAAAAGACGCGAGAAAACAAGAAAAGGCCGCGATAGCGGATACGCGTTCTGCCAAAATGAGAGTGTGAATGTGAGTGTTGATTATCGTAAAGATGTAAGTATAGAACCACGGCCTTATAGTAGTATAGTAGATATAGATTTGGAATGGCGTTGACGAAAAGTTTTGATGTGCGTTCTGCTAAACTAAAATGTACAGATCTACTAGTTGTACCAAGTTAATCCGAAACTAATAAGTTCGGATGTATAAATGTGGGATTGATATTTGTTTACTGGCTAGAAGACAACGAACGTATGTTTGAATAAGTTGAACTAAAGAATGAGTTAGCGTATAGCAGTGTGTGACAGACGACCTAAGAGGAGCAGATGTATATAATTGTACTGTAATTATTTTGCAAATACAATCAAGACTTAAAACCTTGTCTGTTTCCCTGGCCCACCACATAAATAAAAATTAATCTTTATATCTCGGTAGTTTTTTTTTACCGATTAGCCTTTTTCGTTTTGCCTACTATCAAAGTCATCCTGAAGTCGCTTACCGCTTAGTTAGTAAAAAACACTTCATTACTGGGAGAACAAAAAAATCTTAGGTACGTAGAATTTTCTCGTCTCTTCCAAATATAATGTGACCCGTAAACTGTTAGTATAGTTTATCCGGCGGCGTTAGAGTAAAAAGCCATAAAACTTGTTACAATAGCATTATTAGTTCGAAAGGTGACAAGTCGTAATACGAAGTAGTGATATTCGACCTAAACACTGTCTCTTAAAGTTCAAAATGCTTTTTATGTTTAAATACAAAATATTTCTTCACACCTGCATAGGGTTGTCAAAACTGTAATAAGTCAGTAAAATATTTTAAACATAAACCACTAAACCAGATTCAACGGAATAGGTACTAGTTGAAAATTCTCGATTGTTGCAACCCTACCCTCCAATGTTTTTTATTGCATTTGCAATTCGCTGTCATTTGACATTGTACCTTAGTACTAACTATTATGTTAGCTTTTTGTATACGTTAGAAATCACTTACACTCGTTCTATAATAGATAACCAATTAGCTCATTTTTATCACTCTTTGCTCTTAAGTCGGCGGACAAACTATAGTAATACCACAGAATAACTAATTGTAGGTACTACCGCACGCCACGCGTACGGAAAAAGCCTCTTTCTGGCCAAGTCTAGACAAAATGATGTACACAACACGGGAGATGATAAAGAAAGCCTTCGATCGCATATTTGTGTAACGCAAACATCTGCGATCGCGGCTCTTTGTTTTACCACCCTAGTTGTGTAATGTACTATTACCGGTCCGCTCATCGCTTCGATTTTGACGGACCACAGCAGCATGGCGTCCGTACCGAACTGTATTACTAGTACAATTTATATTAGGAATAAGATTGGCTGCGAAGTTATGAATATCTCTGGAACCGTTCATAATGCAGTCAACGTCTGCCGCCCCGGGCGGACGGCAAAAACTTACCTAACGATCGTTTAGCGGTAGGATTGGTTACAAAAACATCGCTTTTGAAGCCCCAGGCCGTTATTGGTATCGGAAATAAAAAGAATACCTAAAAGTAATGTAGAAATGTTTATGGGAAATTATAATACATATAACAATTGACTGTACCTTATTGATTGAATTATTAAACCTCAGTATAGCAACTGTTAGAAATTTTAGTGACTCCCAATTTGTATGAGGTACACTATAATATCAGGTCTAGTGGGAAATGAAAAAATTCCTTCTACCGATTTTTAGAAACATGGTTTCGAAACAATGAGAATGTGGATTGTTCTCAAACAAAACCAAACAGTAGGTTTCTCCAACGGAGCAGTGTAGTCTCGCGAGAGCACTAATACCCCCGTCGTGGCGAACATAAAAATCTGGGTGAGGTCGCAAATAATCGCACAACGTTGAATATGTTGGGATGTTGTTAGGATACATATAAGTAGTGTAAACTCGATTTTGCAGTTTCGAAAAAGTTGTGCTAAATGTATGGTGGTCGCAAAACACCGAAATTTTCGGTCATTTTTCAGATTTTGGTCTGTACCTTCTAAAAACCGGATTTTTGGATAAAATTGTCTATGACACTATTAAAGAAGATAAAATTTCCTACAATATGAGTGTAACATCAAATCTGCATGCTTAGAAAATGTTGAGATATAGCACTTCAAAAAATTGCAAATTTTTCTTAAAAGTTCGAAATTGCACTTTCAGCTAACTCTCAAGCTGAATAGCAGCTGAAATACTGATCTTACAATGACAATTAGATGTATAAAGTTATAGAGCAATTATTGAGCTTTATTTTAAGTATAATTTGAACCCTGTACTTGCGATAATTCTCTTGTTATCGAAAAAAAACCAAATCATTAGAGAACTCAGATTTCTCAGGAAAGAGGGCTCCTAAAGCAAATTGTTAGTATATTGCGCAGTTATTCATAGGAAGTTTTAAAAATGACTTTATATTTCTAAACATCAATCATTTAAAAAGTTCTGAGAGACCATGATGATCGCGTACATCGCACATTATGTAAATGATAAAAGCATCGTCACATTTACTTTTACATACGTGCGTAAATTCGAGTGTGTTAAATACTTTATTATTTATTTATACTGTGATAACCATCATATGCCCGCTAAATTAGTCTTAGATACACATCGTAAGATCTTAGTCATAAAATGTGAAAATCAACGTAAAGTGATGGCGAGTTCTCGGCTCCAGTGATAGAATTACAGGACGCAATGTAAATTAGTATTTATCGCAATAACTTACACTAAAGAGTGGCTATGTAGTTACCCTTGAATTGCTGACATTTTACGGAATCCGGCAAAAAGTTATCTTCGATGACATAAAACATTAGATTCAACGTTTGTCAACGAAACGTCACGCAACCGGTAGGTTTACGTGGTTATACGTTTACACCTACTAGTTTTCCGCGTCTAATTATGCTCCTATTTTGTGTAAGTAGGTACTTATAATATTAGGCTTGCTTTTACGCAATTGGCTAAATGGTCGTATTCTTCTGAATTACACCTAGAAAAGTGTCGTCAAAATCATGTTCATGGCTAAGTAGTCAAGCAGGGGCTTATTGCATAACAAAGTACGAGATAATATTATAAGTAAGTTTGTATGGATTTATACTAATATTAGCTTGTCTTCTACTATGTACTCGTCTAATGAGTCTATTATCGACGAGCTCAACATCAAAACGAGACTCCACAATCTGTACACAACGTGTCCAAAGCTTCTTCGGGCATCTGGTCAGGTCAGGTCCGGATAGTCTGGAGAAGCTCTTAATTACTGTTCGCATGGCAGGAAGAAGGAGTAGGGGCCGTATCGTATGCCTATGCTGAATCGTGATGGGTAGGATGTAGCCAACAGTTGTGTGTAATACGTAAATTATATGCTAGATAAGCTAACAATATGCGTAACGCAGGCAAGATGACCAACCTAATGTTACAAAATACGTGTACGATCTTCTAACAGTGCCAAAGTCCATCATACAAATTTGGGTGGACAAGGAGCCCCACATGAGATCCTTATGAGTGGGGTAATAGTTAAGAAACGGGAAGCCGAGTCAAAGTTTTCCTCGGCTCAAAAAGGTGTTATCTCAAAAACCGTAGGAGCATTCCACGGAAACGTTACGTCAGGGACACTACCTTTTTAATACTTTTTACAGGTAAAATTAAAATCTGAATATCGGTATGGTAATATCAAGACTTGGCTTTAAGATTGGTAGTGTTTCTTAGTAGTAACTAAAAGAATATTAGGGTTTGCTACCATAGCATTACGTAAGCGACAAAAAAATATGTTTTCATGGAATGTTCCAATAGGAACTACATACTCACTTCTAAGTTGTAACTTATTACAAAAAATACGAATTTACGTGGTGTCCTGTACACGTTGATTTTCACATTTTATGACCAAGATCATATAATGTGTATTTAAGACTAATTTAGCGGGCATATGATGGTTGCACATATCACAGTATAAATAAATAATAAAGTATTCAACACTCTCGAATTTACGCACGTATGTAAATGTGACGATGCTTTTGTCATTTACATAATGTGCGATGTACGCGATCATCATGGCCCCTCAGAACTTTTTAAATGAATGATGTTTAGAAATATAAAGTCATTTTTAAAACTTCCTATGAATAACTGCGCAATATACTAACAATTTGCTTTAGGAGCACTCTTTCCTGAGAAATCTGAGTTCTCTAATGATTTGGTTTTTTTCGATAACAAGAAAATTATCGCAAGTACAGGGTTCAAATTATACTTAAAATAAAGCTCAATAATTGCTCTATAACTTCATACATCTAATTGTCATTGTAAGATCAGTATTTCAGCTGCTATTCAGCTTGAGAGGTAGCTGAAAGTGCAATATCGAACTTTTAAGGAAAATTTGCAATTTTTTGAAGTGCTATATCTCAACATTTTCTGAACATGCAGAGTTGATGGTAAAGTCATATTGTAGGGAATTTTATCTTCTTTAATAGTGTCATAGACAATTTTATCCAAAAATCCGGTTTTTAGAAGATACAGACCAAAATCTGAAAAATGACCGAAAATTTCGGTGTTTTTCGAGCACCATAAATTTAGCACAACTTTTTCGAAACTGCAAAATCGAGTTTACACTACTTATATGTATCCTAACAACATCCCAATATATTTAGCGTTGTGCGATTTTTTGCGACCTCGAATGTTCGAAATGACTGGGTCATAAACGTAGAGAAAAATAAACGAAACAATACTCGTACTTGAAACACGATTTTATGTACACGTGTAAACGGTTTATAGCAGACGAAGCCTCTAAAAGGTCCAATGTACTTTTTACCTTTTTGTCAATTTTATGTTCATTTAATTTGCGAGGATTTATTCGTTCTACGTGCTTTTTTTGTCCAATTATGTGCTACCTATTTTGCCTACGGATGAGTGTATACTCTACTTTCCGAAAATCGTTTTTTCCTAATAGCGATTAATACCAGTCGCATATTTTACCACTTTTTATTTTCTCGTTAGCTTCCTTTCCTGAAAGTGTTTTTAACCAGTTACATATTTTGCCAGTTTATTTATTTTTCAAAAGCATATTTTTCCAATACGTTTTTTAACCACTTGGACGATTTCTCACGGTATTATTTTTTCAATAGCATATTTTTCCGATAGGGTTTCTAACTATTCGCATAATTTACCACTATATTTCTTTTTCGATAGCTTATTTTCATGACAAGTGTTTTTGTCGCATCTGCGGAGGGCACTACAGAATGCAAAGAACATTTCTGCTTTTCAAGGGTAGTTTTGTTTATGTTTAGTGTGTAGTCTTTGACGTTTCAGCCACAAGACGAATAAAATCCCTATCATGTGCTGTGTAGTGTTTACGTCACAAAATAAACCGTCTAGCACAATACGTCTAAACATAAACAAAACTACCCTTGAAAAGCAGAAATGTTCTTTGCATTCTGTAGTGCCCTCCGCAGATGGGACAAAAACACTTGTCATGAAAATAAGCTATTGAAAAAGAAATATAGTGGTAAATTATGCGAATAGTTAGAAACCCTATCGGAAAAATATGCTATTGAAAAAATAATACCGTGAGAAATTGTCCAAGTGGTTAAAAAACGTATTGGAAAAATATTATGCTTTTGAAAAATAAATAAACTGGCAAAATATGCAACTGGTTAAAAACACTTTCGGGAAAGGAAGCTAACGAGAAAATAAAAAGTGGTAAAATATGCGACTGGTATTAATCGCTATTAGGAAAAAACGATTTTCGGAAAGTAGAGTATACACTCCTACGGATGAAAGCGGGCGATTTATCTACGGTGTGGAAGAATAATTTGTACATTTTTCCGCGGAGGCACATGATTTTTTAGACCAACCTACATCACAAAACCGAACTAAACCAAGCAATGCTTACATGGGTACAGTCGAGTTCATCATTATCTGAGCAAAGAACGGATCAAAAATATCTGATCTAGTTTTTATGCTTCTAACAATAGGGTCTTGTTCAGATGTTTTTGGTCCAATCTTTGCTCAGATAATGATGAACTCGACTGTACTGGACGACAATATGCATATCTATTTAGATGAATACTTATACAATACCTAGAAAACATCCAAGACTTAAGAACAAATACTCGTACTCATCACACAAATATTTATTCTTACCGGGATTTGAAGCCGGGGGCCTCTAGCTTCTTAGGCGATGTTTCCCACTAGGCTAAAAGCTTCATGTTTATCTATCTATTCAGTCCGTATCACTGCTGAGCGAAGGCTCCTTCTATATTACACCACTCCCTCAGTCTTATGCCAGCCTTATCTACTGTCGTTTGACCAACTAGCTAGTCAAAAGCATTCCCGCACTCTTTTTTGATACCTTTGGCTAAGGTATGTAATACTAGAATTTTATAATAATTTGTATGGCTAATACCGAGATCCCGGTAATTCATTAAAATAATACCGGTATTGGCCTACCTTAACCCGCTTAGTCCAGCTGCCATCCTTCATCATCGCAAAGTATATTGCCCGGTTTTTAGAGATTTTTTTACTTAAATTAAATTTAGAGACGTTGACACTGTCTAATTAATCAAGATTTTTTGAGCTCAAGTTAACCCGGTTACCATCCCTTTTACCCCTGATTAAAAACACAACTGACGAATGCCAATTAAATAAATCACAGCCGACTATAAAAGTAGGCAACTATGCTGCTTACGTATGTTCCGAAAGTCATTGCTATGCCGTGCCACAGAATAAGTTTTTTTTTTATTATTTCTTTATATATTTTTTTTTCTTTAGAGAACATTAGTTTTTAAGTTTAAAACATTAGTTCTGTGCTTTCTGATGAATGTTGTGCTAGGTAGTTATAGAAGTGTAAATTCTATCATAGTTTTAGAACGCATTTCATGTATTTGTAACTATTAGTTTACACTTTGTTACCTGGCCTAATAAAATAAAATAAGTACCTAATTTACTACCTCTTTCTAACAAAACTGACGTTTGGGTCCGAGAACCGTACGGAACGCACCGCATCCGACCGTATCTCTTTATTGCATAACGCGTGCTCTTTCTGATCGTTGGCTAAGCCCCTGTGGAGGGGCAAGAATTGGTACTAAAAGCCGCGTGGCGAAATCGTGGAATGAGCCATTCCTGGCCATGCCCAAGTTTTCTTTTATAGAACGAACATTTCTAGGTCCCGCATTGGACCGACCGACTGACCCCGTACAAATTGCAAAGAGCAGAACACAATTGCCTGAAGAACTGTAATTTAATAAAATGTACCAGACTTTTTTGCAAAAATGAACTGGACCGAAGATGAAAATGTGAAGTGCGAGTCGCACATTTGTTGTCAATGGGCAAATGTCAGTGCAATGAAAATACGACAGTAGCAGATTAAGGAAAAGAGGGGCCCGCCCATTTAAAAGGCTCAAGCCTAATTAATTCAAAAGAAAGTTTTACGATCGTGAAGTTAAGTACTGCCGGAATACATTTCAATTGACAGTTCTTCAGTAACAAATGCGTCAGAAACAAGCAATATTCATTTTAGGCCCGTCATAATAAAGCTAAATTGTAATTGTGACGTTTTGCAGGGCTTTTTTTATCTTAAATGTCCACATGTTATCACAAAACTGATGATTAGTGTTATAAGTACTCCATATATTTCGACATGACAAGTCGTTCGTTATATTGAAATATAACAATTATTACCAGACGTGCGTTTAGTTTACAATTGGTTTTACTCTCCTACTTTTCGTGTTTTTTTATAGAAACGGAACCCTAAAAGTGGGCAGGTAGCAATTATTTCATTACCGCCCGAGTCTGCCTGGAATTACCTGAGTAATAAACTGGATACGGGGCGATGAGAAATTAAGGTTGCCTAGGTTATAAGTACGCCTCCCTTGGGCGATAATGATACGGTTTTAAGATCTACATCTTAATACATTTTGGTAAAAAGTACTTTAACATTTTTTACTTTGACCTTTTCATACCTTCTATACCGTAACGTCGGGTTACTTTCGCCCTGGGGGGGGTAACTTTGGCCATATAAATTAACTCGGTTCAGGTTTTATTATTGCATTTAAATTACGGCACATTGCCATGATGTGGTTAGTTTTAACTAACCGTCCATGTTTTTATATTTATTATCAGGCCTTATAGATTTGAGATATGTGATTTACAAGGTGGGCAAAGTTACCCGAGATTTGGCCAAAGTACCCCGACCTTACGATACACAAAAAAGCCTTTCGTCTTTCTTAGCAGAGGTAAAAGTGCTACTTTTCTGTTCCAGGGCATTAGTATGTATTTTTCTTACCTCCCTAGGTACTTTTAGCTCCCTTGTGTTGTGACACAGGAGGAGGATTCTATTTACGCTCAGTATACAATTGCACAAATGGCCGAACTATCTTTGTTTATATAATGTTCCGTATGATATTGACATAGCGGAATTGATATTCCATTTCGGCAAGTATTTGTATTAAATAGAATTCAACAGAATAGTCAAAGCTATTTCCTAACATAACCGTTTGTGTTGATTTAAAAACGGATCACTCACGTTGTAAACAAGACGAGACTCCACTCGACATGTTTCGGGAGCGTTCGACATTCCCTTACACATGAATGCTCCCGAAACATGTCGATCGGAGTCTCGTCTTTTTTACAACGTGAGCGATCCGTTTTTAATTCAATATGTGTGAGTCTCAGTCTCACGGTAGTTCTCTGAGTAAAATAATCGTTTGTATACGAACGTTTGGAGGGTAATTCACAAAATAGCCGTCAACCACGTCCGAAATAGAATTTGACCCGTCAACTAGTAATAGTAGTTCGTATCGTAATCGAAGGTCATGCTTCTGTGGTCCGTAAAAGTCGAAGTGACAAGCGAGCCGTCATATTTTGTCCCCGGTTACGAATAGTTGACCGAGCGAGGGCGAAGTGCAAGTGAACCGTCTCCGTATCAGCATGGGAAAGACTCTTTCGTATGTCTCTCCGACTGTTTTTTTTATGGATGATGGGTTTGCGTTCGACCTTGGTCTCACCTGATGGAAAGTGAAGACAAAGTCTAAGATGGAGCACGCTTACCCTGAAGATGCCTATTTACTCTTGCCTTAAAGACATCCACGTCGTAAGTCACAGGAAACACAGACGCTGGAAGCGAATTCCAATCGCTACAGGTGCGTACCAGAAAATATCTCTGATATCGCGAATTGCGGCACGTGGCGAAGTCAACCACATGTGGATGGAATCCCTCGCGGTGTCTCGTAGTCCGATTAAAAGGTGCGATTAGATCAAATAGTTCATCGGCGCGCTCCCCAAAATACATCCTATAAAAGACGGATAGGCAGGCGACCTTGCGTCGATATTCCAAACTCTGGAGTTGCTTTTTGTACCCCTTCAATTTGTTTGTCGATTCAGTATTTGGATTTTTTCAAAATGGTGCTGCCATGCGAGTGGACAGACTCGTGAGGTCTACGGCTCACAGAGCTAACTAGTTATAACTAGTTCATATGTCAAAATATATTAGAGACGAGTGTGAATTATCCTACCGTATAATTGCATCTGTTATTTTGATAACAACCGATTTGGTTGGTTGAGCTATGGCTGCGGTTTACTTTCGAAGTGCCGATTCATTTTGAGTTTGTATTGAAATGTACGTTGAATTCAATTTATTTTACAGGCATTCGGAATAACGTAAATAATAAACGTATACATGTGGTAAGTGATTTAATTTATCAACGTCAATGAATAAGTACAATTTCAAATGCTATTTTCCGCTAAATAGCAATTTTACCGGAGAGTATTAAATGAACTCGATAGTCGGGATCACGGTTCTGAATGAGTTAAAATCTTAAATATTCCATCCCACTTATATTATAAATGCGAAAGTTTGTGAAGATGTTTGGATGTTTGTTACCTAATAACGCGGTAACAACTGGATGGATCAAGCTGAAATTTGGCATGCAAGTAGACCAAGTCCTGGATTGAAACATAGAATACTTTATATCCCGGTAAAGAGCTACTTTGGGACAACAACGGGAACAACGCAGGCGAAGCCGCGGGAAAATGCAAGTGTATTCTAAATGTGAAAGTTTGTGAAGATGTTTGGATGTTTGTTACTAAATAAAACAGTAACCACTGAATGGACTGAGCTGAAATTTGGCATGCAAGTTGACCATATCTAGGATTGAAACATAATATACTTTATATTTCGGTAAAGAGTTCCTTTGTGATAAAAACGGGAATAAGGCAGGGGAAGCCGCGGGTAAATGCTAGTATGTACTTTATAAAATGCAAAATTGTGTTGACATGCTTTTACAAAAAAAAACATTATAATGTCTGCGAATATTTTTTTCATTTCCAAAGTTCTTGAACTGAGTAAAGACAATAAATCCGCCATCTTGGGATTGTTATCTTTCGCAATAATAGAGGGATCTTCCGAGATCGTAACTTTGAATAAACCCAAGTTAAAAATAATATGTTATTGGTATTTGGGATGATATTAGAAAAAACAGAGTTATTAAATTGTCGTTTGATACGACAGTATCACGTTTGATTACAATACAAGTCTATGAATCCTAATCCCACTAATATTATAAATGCGAAAGTTTGTGAAGATGTTTGGATGTTTGGATGTTTGTTTCCTAATAACGGGATAGCAACTGGATGGATCAAGCTGAAATTTGGCATGCAAATAGACCAAGTCCTGGATTGAAACATAGGATACTTTATATCCCGGTAAAGAGTTCCTTTGGGACAATAACGGGAACAACGCGGGCGAAGCCGCGGGAAAATGCTAGTAATAATATAAACCACCGCTTGCTGGAACACGAATGAAAAAAACCACTGCGGTCGAAACGCTCTAAAATCGACCCATTAGGGACTGAGTTGTCCTTAATACGACGTGCCAATGGTGACCGACTGACTGGTCACTTGGTCTGTATTGATTGAGGCTGTGTCCGGTTGATCAGACGTTAATTAGTCCCTTTGAAGCGTTATTAAGGCGTAATTAGACCGTGTTGTGGCTTCCGGTTCGTGGTTTCTATTCAAGGACCTTTAAGCACACCCCGTCGGCTATCGGTTCTTCGAAAAGAGAGAGAGAGAGGGAGATACCATTTATTTGTCAAACATAGGTACATTTATAGGTCTAAAAATAATAAATGGCGTTGCTGATCACTGTTTTACCATCGGCATGGTGTACAAATGTTTATATCCTTAACACTATCATGCAACAATATTTATGCCACACTTGGCCATAAAGTGCCTTTTTCCGCACGCTACGCGTACGGAAAAAGCCGCTTTCTTGCCAAATGTAGACATAAAATGCTGTACACAACACAGGAGGTAATAAAGAAAGCCCTCGATCGCATATTTACGTCCCTCGCCTGCGGCTCGGGCCGCAAACATCTGAGATCTCGGCCTTTCTTTGTATTACCACCCTAGTTGTGTAATATACTATTAATTCTAAGGCCACATACGGCATTAGGGATTGATTTCATAAAACTAAGCAAAATTTATATTGAGATGTCATCAAAAAAATCATTAATTGTATAATAATAGCATTTTTGCATAAGTAGTAAAGTTAGCATTTTCTTAAAATTATTAAATGGTAGTACTTTGATAGAATCTGGTAGATACTTTATTCTACACTCTTGTAGCCACGCCGAAAAAACTCTTTTTCATAAGTGCAGTTTTCGTCTGTTCATTACACAACTTCTGTTTATATTGTGATCGGGTTGGAAGTTTCCGATGAAGCGGTATTTTGTTGAACAAGTCAAGATTACTTTTAACAAAGGTTACAAACAAGCAAGCTATATGTCTAACTTATTGCTATTTCATCTTGATATACCGGGGCTATTATATAGCAATTGAGTGGGAAATAAATCATTTTTCACACAAAAAATGCCCTTTTACTACGCCCCATAGGTTCTTTTGTCTAGAAACTCAACCCATTGCCATTTATACTTACTACTAACTGTATCGATTTCAGAGCATTTCGTCTACGGCGGTTTTTTTTCATTCATGTTCCAGCAAATATAGCAGCAAGTGGTGGTGATCACAGTTAACTTTTATTACTTACCTATAAACGGTAGACGGTATCGAGGCTACAAATGATTTCATCAAAAGTTGTCGTCACTCGATAGTCCTCCGCGGTAAAAATCAAGGAACACTAATGAAATAAAGAAAACGCTGGAAAAACGCCTGGAATCGACTAAACTCTGAAAGCTAGTTTTCATGTCGTTCAAGAGTCTCACTTTCATAGTTTTCCCGCACGTGGCTGTCTTACGAGTTCAAAAGCCGGCTATAAACCGCAGCGAGTTCGTAAAAATACGTCTAAGTCGATTACGGAGTAGGGCGGACGTTTTATGTAGCGGTCCTCATAAACGCGCGGCCCTTTAGCGTTACGTTGGCAGTAAAGTCTGGATGCCAATATATTCAGAGCAGATAACATTTAAAAAAACTGTAGAGCTAGCATCTAGATAGTGTTTTATGAGTGCCCATCGCCGCTTGTGTTGCAATTCATCGGTCTATATCGGTTACTGCTTGAAAGGTGCATGTACGAACCACTCAGTTTTTTTAAACCTGACAAACTTGCATGTCTTACTGACTGTAGCAAAAATTGAACCAGGTGGGGGCCGTGGCGTTCCCTGGGGTCGAACCAGGTCGCTGGCCGGACCATCTTGAACCATACGGTCCTGGCTCGTACCAATGAGTTTTTCGGAACGTATGTACGAAATATTATTGGATATTTACCATTAACTTTTCGGTGAAACATCATGAGGAAACCTGCATCATCCTGTCATCAAATCTGTCAAAAATATGTTTTGAATAGCAACGCATATAACATATAACGCATAAAATAACCATTTTCGGAAGAGCCCGGCACTTGAATGAATTCGCCTGGAAACTAAGGGTATCGAGCGAATACCTAGACCTGCTACAATTGACAACATTTCATTTTATGAACACTTCAAAATGTACATACGATTCGAAAGCATTTTGCCTCCTGAGCAGTACACTATTTTTATAATTTTTATATATTGCTTAATATAAAAAATACAAAAGAATAAAAAATATATTCTCATTTTACCAGTTCTACGGCACAATAGATGAAATGCCAGTGCCTTTTGTCACAGAAAAAAGAAGCTGTCATAATTTTGAATTTGACATTGTCAATGTATACTATCGATGTTTTTCGATCGCGATAAGACTAAAGTAATGGTCTATTCTGCCGTAGAACTGTAGTTACGCCCTTTTAGAATAAGTAAAAATTAATATATTAATTATAAATTAAATACAAACCCTCGTGAAACAAATAAACTATCAGTCTTTTCAAACCAAATACAGAGAACCAATAAAATTAAAGGCTATATTGTGAAATATTTGAACTGTACTAACAAATGTATGAATCAATAAATATCAAACAAGAGGGTTATCAATCCGTTTTTTTTCTGATATCACTATTGGCCATATGCAAACCTGGCTCATTTTTAGCATTATATTGTCGATAGTCAAACCAATCTATAACCATTTAATGTGTTTCGAATCTAAGTACATTTTCCTACAGATTGCAAGTTTCGGAACGTTTCCGTAAAGCTGGATAATTTCTCGGAATATTCTAAAAACGTTCATAAGAAATTATTGAAAGTTTCCATTTTCCGAAATTTCTTATATGAAATTATTGAGAGACTATCGAAATCATTTGTAAAGTTTCTTAAACTTGGAAACATTCCGTATTTTTCTTAAACATCTTCTTACCTATTTAGAGTTGTTCAGAAGCTAAGGCACCAATTGCCATTAGTTAATTAAGACGATTTTTGTTTGCATCTTTCCTTTATGTACGTATCTTTTACTTGGGAACGTCACATTTAACACGTTTGCCGGCGGTATCACCGTAAAATGTGCACCACGCTATATGACGGTACGGCAGTATTTATTCGCGACTGTATATAAGTCAGTACGGTGCTTGCCGATCAAAACCCATACCATTATTACGGAGTTAATTTTTACTGTCATGTGGGGCACAACAACGATGCAACGCATCTGTGTAAGTTAAGACACACACAGTACGGCGCTTGCCGCTGTCGTTATATAAGATCATTGGTATTGTATGGAGACATTTTACTGCCATTCTAGTACATTGTATAATTTGAGTACCGCCGGCAGTGTTTAATGATGTATTGCGAAGGTGAATATCTTACAACTCTGAAGGGTCTATCTTACAACCATGGTGAAGGGTGCACACCCTTCGCCATGGTTGTAAGATAGACCCGTAAAGTAAGAAGTAAAAAATAAGGTGTTTTTGAATATTTAGAACATTGTGTATTATTACACTCTCTATTAAAATAAAGAAATATACTGAAACTTTCAAGTGTTTGGTGCTCCCTCACAATTGGTGGAGGTGCGGAGTATTACATTATTAGCCGGTGTGAGTGTCCTACTGTGGCGTGCACTCAAAAAAGACAAAAAGACACTGCTTACCCTCTAATTTCTCCCCTACTAAGGGTAAGAAGGTAGATAGTGTGTCAAGATACCGCCTACCTCTACTAATTTCTACCCACCTACCGTTAGTAGAGGAGAAATTAGAGGGTAGGTAGGCAGTGACTTTTTTCTTTGTAGAGTACACGCTGCTGATACCTTACTGCTAGGCAAAGGCCTCCTCTTCTCTCCGCCATTCGTCCCTATCGAGTGAATGCCTTCGCAACTCTATGCGAAATGTGTCCAAGTAGTCCCTCCATCTCCTTTTCGGTCTGCCTTTATTCCTTTATATTTAATGGTATATGAAATTCTAATATACTACAGAGAACCCAGGGTATCAGGCTAATACCCGGATCAGTGCCGGTAGGGGAGACCGGGTATGGTTGTCTCGCGGGTTGGTTGTCACAGCGGCCATAAAATAATACTAAACGAAACATTAAGTACATCGATCGGTGCTAAAAGATCGCAAGAGCTGTACATCCTTCCGTACTTCACCAATCGATGCACTTATTCCTTCGTTTAGTATTATTTTATGGCCGCTGTGACAACCAACCCGCGAGACAACCATACCCGGTCTCCCCTACGCGAGTATCCGGGTATCACAATCCCAGCTATCTTGACGCCCAATGTTTTAATTAAGTTTTAAATTGGAATTTCAATAAGTACCGCTATTTGGTGGAAGTAATTCCGGCGATATTTCGCCGTCGGGGGCAAGGTTTAATTTATCCTCAGATCTAAATGTTAGATGTGTAGGTATTTTCTGGCATTGGCAAAAATGAGTCTCTATTTTTGATCCCAACGAGTTTTTGGCCGCTTTCGAGATTCTTTAATCATTGAGATTTCATGTGTTATGTGACGAATGAGATTTTGAAAACGTTGAAAAGTTGAATTCCACTTTACTAGGTTCTAGGTTCGCCTACAACTTCGTCTGCTTGAAATTACATTTTTATATCCCTTAGTTGAGAAATGGTTGATTTCACGTAAAAAATTCCACCCATCTATTGAGACTCCCGGGATAACTAATCTATCCCTTTGGCCACAAACTATCTTCATACCAAATTCTAACTAAATCATTTTAGCGGTTTGAGCGTGAAAAGGCAACAGACAGACGGACTGAGTTACTTTTATTTATTTAAACTTGTTTGCACAATACAAAAAAGTACGAATAGTGGACTTAATACCGTAAGGCATTCTCTACCAGTCAGCCTTTAAGGGTAAACAGAGACATTATAGGTGCGAGTACGACAGTTGTGGGCTTTTTGTATTTATAATATTATCTATAATTTGGATACCTGTTTAGAACCCTGAAATATTTATTTCAGGATTCCAAACAGGAACGTTCGTGTAGGTAAATCACGATAAAGTAGATGAGCATGGCTACAAACTTTTATCTTATTATGGCTTTGCTCAATTGAGCAATAGGAGCGATGTTTATGCGATAGTATTTGGTTAATATTTAGCTGTCGGTAGTGCAGTTAGGTAGTTTTCATATAAACTGTTAGTAAATATTGTGACCTACGCTTATCATGTATCTTCAATCATTGCCATACGGAAAATAATGCTCTACTTATAAGACCCGTATATTATTTCTTCTATATGTAATTCCCAACAAGGTATTTTACCTGTTTATGAAATTCACGTAGATACGTCACGTATTTAAAATGATAAAAAGAGTGGATTTAGTCAGTCTATGCAAACAAGTCCCACTTTAATCACCACTGCTTTAAGTTTGCCTAAAAAGTCGGTCGCCTGCGTAGCGCCTTTTGCTTAAAATAATCAACAAATATCGAATGTGACTCGTAGGAAATATACAAAAAGAGGGTATTTAGTCAGTCTATGCAAACCGGCCCCAGTTTAATCACCACTGCTTTAAGTTTGCCTAAAAATTCGGTCACCTGCGTAGCTCCTTTTGCGTAAAATAATCGGCAAATATCGAATGTGACTAAAACCAATACTTTATCCGTGGCGTGAACCAACGCTTGCATACAAAACGTATCCAATTTGAATACAACGTCCTTTACATGTCACGTACAAACCAAATTAAACACACACCGAATACACACATAAATATACACGTTACCAAATCCACGGTCTCCATCGCACAATACACTAACACTTACTTAGAAATTTGAAGTTGCAGACACAAAATAGGGGTAAAATTTTGAATGTAACTTTTGAATTTCGAATTGGATACGTACGCGCGCGGTCGTAGTAGGGTTGCCACCCCGTGTGGTCGGGAGGCGAGTCGGGGCGCGAGTGGCGGTCGCCGCGCCGCGGCAGCCCTTATACGGCGCCTCAACCCCTACGCGAAGGCTGTGGGCGGATCTGATGTAGAGCTGATCAAACAGGAAATACGATTATTTTTGTTATTCTTTTCTATTTATGGTAATAATTGACGTATACAAAGGACAGGGCTAAGCGAGCGCGCAGACGGTTCCGACGCTTTGGCGGTAAAAATACCGATACGTGAATAATTTATTCCTAAACGGCACATCACTCTTCCCTCTTCTTCCAGTTGTCCCGCTTTTAAGCTTAGCCTGATTCTTTTTTCAATTTTGAAGGTTCCGCACCATAAAAGGAAAAACTCAACCCTTATAAGATCACTTTGTTGTCCGTCTGTCCGTTCGTCTGTCGGTCTGTCTGTCAAGACCCTTTACCTCAGAAACGCGTGGAGGTATGAAGTTGAAATTTAAACCATATACTCGGATGTACGGTCCCTTGAAGCTGTGAAAAAATCAAACTTCTAAGTTAACGTTGAAAAAAGGTATGGCCGTTTATGCTGCAAAAAACGTATATTTTGACACTCTCAAGGAAACCAAAATTTATAGGGTATTTTCCGTTGACCTAGAACTATGGAATTTGGCGAGTAATACCGTCTTACACTACAAGTATAGGACAAAATCTGAAAACTATACATTTGTAATTAAATCATTAAAAATATAGCCTTTATTTAAAGTATTTGTACGGAACCCTCGGTGGGCGAGTCCGACTCGCACTTGTCCGGTTTGTCTTCCTTATTAGTGTATGTATTTTACGTGGATGGTTTTACCCGCTCTTCATACATGCCAGTCTCGCATCTCTGTCACACTGCGTGTTGTCAACAAAATGTTATTAGCCACCATCTGCAGGGTCGCGACTACGTGGAAAAATTCCTGACGGAAGTGGAAAAACTATTGCAACCACTAGTAAAGTGGCGAATTGCACTTAGCCGCGCGTTGAACGGGTTGGGCTTATGATGTTCTGAGAGAAAATCTCAGTTTCTTGGACGTTTAAAAATTTCATCGATTTAACCTGAAAATAAATAAGGAGTGTCTTTTCAAAGAGGCTGATTTCTCTATAAAACTAAAGAAAAATAAACCGTTTTGAAAATGAACTCCTCGGATCCTTAAGTAAAAATAACAAAAGATCAAAATACTATTCTTCTATCTTACATACGAGTCTTTATTCTTGTAGTGTTAGCCTTTTATTCAGGTTTATAGTGCTTTAATAGCTGATGACATGTATTTTATTTATTTTTGATTTGTGCCAAAATACACTAAAACAACATTTCTCTAAATATACGTGCAATATAATCAAATATTTTATGCCACACCTGGCTATAAAGGGACTTTTTCCGCACGCTGCGCGTACGAAAAAAGCCGTCTTCTGGTCAAGTATAGACATAAAATGATGTACACAAAACGGGAGCTAATAAAGAAAGCCCTCGATCGCATATTTACGTCCCTCGCTTGCAGCTCGGGCCGCAAACTTCGGCGATCTCGGCCTTTCTTTGTATTACCACCCTAGTTGTGTAATATACTATACATTTCCATCTTTAACTCATACAAAACTGTTATTTCAATAATTTGAAACAAAATACTAGACAAATCTATCTTTTCTATCTACCTAACTTTCTCTAGTTTTCGACCATGATTTCATGACAGATTTGTTCACACATTTACACGGCTGAACAGGCAATTACGAGTATCTCTCTTACACATGATTTGGTAATTTTACCTCTCTCTTTACACACCAATTTACCTTAGTAACGCATATCATTATGAATAGTGCATTTCCAAGTTTAATGCAGACTTTTCAATAGAAGTATTCCAAGTATACGCGTAAAATGCAATTAGATCTCTTTCAACGGAACGGAAAATATAAAACAAGGGAACTCGCAGCAGTAACTTGGACAAAGCGAATCGTGCGCATTGTATAAAGTTTCCGTATTGTTTATTTGTTTTAAATTCCGGCATTAAATCCACTTTTTACAAACTTCTACTTTACACATTCAGGTGTGTGTTAGGTGTGATTCAGGTGTTAAATAAATATTTAAATAAACAAGTATATCCGTGCAAAAGTTATCTGCTTTGTTCTAAGGTTTTTCAAGTAACAGAAAAGGAAACATACAAGATGCGTTCAGAAATCAACCTAACTATCTATACATCTAGAATCTAGATAGACACCGATAATTTTTATATATATGTCGGATTCACGCGTGATTGACTGTCAGGTCAGGATGGGTTAGCTGCAGAATCCTGGCCGTTGAGGTATGTTAGTTAAAGAAGTGGATTCATGTCAGATCAAATCATTTAATCGTCTGATTCTTTTGGCGACTTCGGTAATGACATTCTGGTGAGAAGAAGCGCCTGAAGAAACTCACCAGTTTCTCTTTTAAAATCATCAGGCATTACAATAGTTGTTACAATATTATGGCGTAGGTACTTGAGTGAGCAAATCTAGACAATTACGTTACACAGTATGATTCATTTCACTATTAATCGACAGAATTACAATTATCAAGTAGCAACTTTAATTACTGGCAGACGAACTGACAGAATCGTAAGACAAGTGTTGTCGCCACGACAGTCAGAAAGAGAATCGACACTCTTGCCCAACGAGCCCGCCCACGTGCAGCGCAACCGGTCGTTACGTCACACGGCGTTCGCCGCCATTTTTAAATCTACTTAGTACTACAGTAGTCAATTGACAGTCTTGGATTTCTTGAACTATCGCTGCTGTCCCCGACATATATATCTGTTTCTACTGCATTATTTCTACTAAGAATTAGGGGCATTTACAATCCCAATGGGACAAAAAATTGTCCCAACATTATTTTTCTATTGTGTCACACTTTCCATACTTTAATGATGTATGGAAAATTTGGGACACTTTTTTTCTTCTATTGGGATGGAAAGCATAAAACATAAAATGGGCAAAAAACTTCACAATTAAGAAATTGACATTTTTTTTAGGAAATCTCAATCAAACTCGAGTTCTGCCGATGGGAGAATTGAGGAAACCCGTTGAAGTCGGTTTTTTTTCCATAAAAGTTATACACAAATTAATCTTAATTTGAAGCAATAAATACTCAAACTGAGTTAGATAATTGAGATAAACAACCGTCAATATTTATCACCACAGAAATATATCGATATATAAGGAAATAAGTTCGTCGATTTGTATGGGAACCAAGCGTGTAACGTTTTTCGTTTAGCGTTTAACGCCAAAAGTGCAATTTAGTGATGGAAAACATACATTTTCCATTTCATTAGGTGGTATTTTTTAATAAATTAATTACATTTCATTTGACATACCTACTAAAAACTACTAGTAAACTAAAATTAACTATAAACTAAATTAAACCTAAAAAGCTAAGACTAAAGTGTATAACAAAATATCAAACAAATTGGGCCTCCTTGACATGGTGCGGAAAATGCTGTCAGCGTTTCCTCGCTGTATAGCGATGCCTATTCGCGTGGTGGTATTTGAACATTTAATTATACTATTATTATCAGATTTTCAAATCTGATAATAATATGTTGACAGCGTGCAAAGGAGGTGCCCGGCACTTTTTTTAGCACGCGAGGTACATACACTTTTTCATTCTACCTTGATTAATATGTCTGTGACTCAACTGATATCACTGTTTATGGAGACATGATGATTTCGACTCAGTTTGCAAAGAACACAAGACGTATAGGTAGTTTCACGAGAGTTGAGGTGAATGATTACACACACAGCTACATGAAGTATTTATTGCAAAAAAAGTTAATGAACGAAATGAATGAGAGAGTACATAAACACAAGGCTATAGTTTAAACAAACTTTTTGGTATATCTTGCAATTCACTGTTGAACCTGTTATCGGCACGAAAAAAGAACAGTTATTTCAAAATCCCGCTGTCATTACATGACAGTGCTGTTGTGTGCATGGCCTCAACTCTCGTGAAACTACCTATACATCTCGAAAAATATTGCAAAACAGATGCAAAACGAAAACAACCAAATAAAACTCGGGCAAGCTTTAATTGCAGAACGGACACTGCTAAAATAAATAAACCAACAGCAATTAAATACTGGTAAGAGGTTCTCATGGAAATTCCCGGAAATTTACTTCTCAAAATAAACCAACAAAGATTACTGAGTTTAATTTACCAATGTATATGTTTTTATTGCGTTAAATAATACAAATTAATAAGCAGAGTATGGTAAGATATAGTAAAAAGAGGAGAAATCTAGTACTCCAGGATGGGTATTCCGCAGCCATCTTCGCATCCAAATCTTCCTATCTTTCTTCTCGTTCCCCTGATTCTAATAGAGACCGCTCTGATGATTGATATTTGTATTTTGACTTTGATCCAGTTTAGTTTACTGATGCTGTTATTCTTGGAACCACGATATGGAAGTGTTTTTAAAGGAAATATGTTTTCATGGCGTTGCTATACAAATTGGCAAAAAAATCACAGGAAATTTTTATAATAATACGTATATTTACATTTCCGAGAAAAAGGCAGCATTTTAAAAACAAAACTGCCAATAACCAACATCTATATATCTTTAATATAGGGCAACGCGGGCTTTGTAGGAACAAGAGGACTGTCATTCTCCATACAAAAAGCTGTTCCCCGAACTTACAACGCCATCTGTGTATAGGCTTGGTATAAGAATTATATTATTTACATTTACAAACGTGACACAGTATTTAAATGTTAGAATTTATTTATTATTAGTTGTTTACGAACTAATTGTTACTATACTATGTTTCTTTGTTCAATTATAACATCTTTAAGTGTTTAGTTTTTTAGCGCCATCTAGTTTTTGCCCGGAAATCCCCTAGCGGTCGGGTTACGATCCAAAGTATGGAGAATGACAGTCCTCTTGTTTTAATGGTCCTTGGTAGGAAGTAGCATTAGCCAGACCAAGTTGCTCAGGTATTTTGTCTTTGCTCAGGAGTGGCTAACTCCGCGATTTCGTCGCCCGTCTACTAGTACTTAGCCAGCGACCCGAAAGAGCACGCGTTATGCGATAGAGAGATGGGCGGATCTGGTGCGTTCCGTCCGGTAGTAGGATCCGAACGTTAGTTTTGTTAGAAAGAGAAACTTCTCCACGCTTTGGTGGTACATTTTGTCACTGTGATGTTTCTTTTATTACTGTATAGTATAGAAGTGACAGACGTTTTTTTATGTACGCGTGTGTAAGAAGTGTGTACGTTACACAAATATCCCCTCGCCCTCCCGCGCTAAAATTGGTAGACCATTTTGTATTGGAAAAAAGTACTACGAGACTCTTCTGTCTTGCTTAAAGATCTATACGCATTTTTGAGGCAAGACTTAATGTTTTGTCTTTCAATAGCATCGAAATATAATAAGCATGGAAGCGTAATTGAAGCTCAAAATCGGCTCCACGGAATACGTACTAACGGGGCGGAGCTAGCACTTAGTACTGAAGAAAAAACTGTAGCGGTAAATGAAATTCTCACGTCATTAGGCTTTGTCTTTTAAACGATATGCAACCTATGCAAAAATGAAGAGTCCTCAAACTTAATACTTATATTTGTCATAAATGAAGCCTCACACATAGTAAACATTAAGTTGGTTATCAATGCCACTTGATACATAAGACGTATTGATTTTTAAAAGTGGGCGTTGTGGGGCAACATTCAACGTCAATTTTGTCAGACATTATTGTTCCATACATTATGTCGATACCTTTAGACTCAAAGGGAGTAAACACCATTAGAACCTGCGGCGTTTATGCCCGTTGAGTCTAAAGGTATCGATATTTCGATGTTCAAGAGGTATTTTCGAATGCCAAAAATACGAGTGGATAAATCTTTACAATGAATTTTTATTCGCTTATAAGCGGTAAGACCGCCTGTTACCATTTATTACATTTAAGTTTTTTTTTATAAACTTTTGTTTTGGTACGCAATAAAGAATATTGTGTTACATATATGTAACCTACTATGTATTTAAGAAACCATTATAGATTTAAATTACATCTGCGCTATAAAAAAACCTTCGACCTTGTGTCGCCTTCTCTTTAAGTGACGATCCTAAGGACGCGGCCCGCCACCGACCGACAGCTTGGCTTTCGTATTGGAAAATTGGATTCCAATCAATTGGGGTGCGTAATCACTTTAAGGGCTTTGCTCAGCCGCAATGATGTGAAAAAGGAAAACTACTCCGCAAGGGTGGTAAATAAAGAATGATAAATAAATATCTTAGAGTGACGTAATTAACCTAGTTAACGAAGTGTTTCCGTTTCAGCTAAGGCAAAACTGCTTTCGTATGTCCGGCGAATGTCTGTATGTTCTCTTCTACAGGTCACATTTCTCAACCGATTCTCGTGAAATTTTGTAGGCAGGTTTGATTTTTTTGTCAACCCAGTTTGGAAAATTTCAAAATGCGGAGCCATAGAGCCAAAAATGTGTCCACGAAAGTGACGCGCGTGATACACTTAAATAATGCCGCACTTATATTTTAGCGCCCTAGATGTGAAATGTACAATTATTTACCACATGCTCCCCTGACTTATTCTAACGAAACTATCCTTTTAGACGGAGCGAGCTGGAAATGGGTATTACCTGTTCTGTCCTGGCTAAACAAAAATACGTAACTTCCTAGGGAGTCCAGGTTAGTTACGCCTTTCTTTGACTAGAGAACGTTGGTTTGGGAACTAAGTTCTAAACTACATATGGAGTTGCGTAACTTATTACACGAAGCACAGTCGCGTATTTGTGCTAGTCTCCAGAGTCGTTATACTACGCTTTAACTAGGTAATAAAATCGTAGGTTGGAAAGGTACTTGAAATTGCATCAGAATGTGTGTAAATGCTATTGGCATTTACATTAACAAAAAATACCAATAACAAAAGAATATAATGTCGGGGGTCCAATTGCAAGGAAATTGTTTTTGGCTCGCAAATTTTTATAACATAATGGCATGGAATCCTCTGGTTTCTGTAGCATATTATGGAATACTTTTTCCTCATAAATTCAAATTTGTATTTTTTCTGCGTCAAATGAACGCTAAATTTAAATCGGCTTCGGCGCTATATTTTTTATCTCAAAATATGTTGAGATTTCGAGAAGGCAAATTCGGATCCAGTAAAGTAAAATTAGTGGAAAAAAGCCTTTTGCTAACAAGTAATATATGTATATAACGGGGCCTTTTCGATTTTTTTACTACATGTATAACGATTTAAAAAAGGCAAACAATAAAATAAACCTTAAATTTGACCTAAGTAAACAGTGACGTCATTTGTTTGTTTTTCTATAAAACTGCAAATTATCTGCACGTTTTAAAACTCTTCATAAAAATAAGCTGATTTGATCAGTAAGGAAAAACTAGCATTTATTTGGCGGAGAATGAAATGCTGCTTTTAATATACGGTTCAAGAATGATAAGGAAAATACGTTTTAAGAATAAAGTTTCCCACGCGAAGCAGCGTGAATAACCTACAGCAGAATAAATGCTTAACACATACCTAAGTGAAAAATTCGTCAGTCCGCTAACACTTAAGAGAAAAAAGTAGGTAGTCATAAATGCCATAATGGACGATTTATTAAATCTGCCCACGCTCTGCGCCATAGCTTGAATGCTTTTAGTTTCTGACACTTGTTAATCTGTCCGTCTCGCATAGTAAGATTCCTTTTAGCAGATTGAAAAGATCAATGAACCTTGATGGTAAAAGTTTTTCAAGACTTGTTAAGGGAGTTTTATAGATGTATAAGTTGTCACTGATTGTTGGACTGGATAGATGTTTCATAAAATTGTGTGTTTTCGCAGCTGATTAGGTATATGTATAATACATATACCTAATCCAGCAGCATATGTATATTAGTTTTTCTTAGTCTGTTATAGTTTTGACTAGTTCAGCAGCATATGTATATTAGTTTTTCTTAGTCTGTTATAGTTTTGACTAGTTGCGTTATACCAGCTTGAGTGGTAAGCCTGACCCTTTTCCAAGACCGAGTTTTTAGGCATCTTGCAGATAGTCTAAGATCCCAGTATAGAACGACCTTCACCGAGCTGGTTAATGGATGAAAAGTATTTTATATTGAATTAAATATGTTAATAAATATATTGCAAGTGGGTTGCCTAAAAAAATTGAGTCCAGAATATGATTAATTAAAAGTTTAAAAATTTTTTTTTTTTTTAATTTTCACCGTTTTGTTTAATAGACAAATGACATACCAATCAAAAGTATTAAGCCTATAGAATATGCAAACGTTGGGTTGCCTATATTTTTCCCGTCATAACTTTTGGGTTGCCAGGCATAAACAGGTACATCATATTAGTAATTTGCACTGGTCTGGTTAATGAATAAACTTTATGCCAAAATAAAGATAATTTTATTACGAACACGATGATATAGGGTTGCCTGCGAAAAATCAGTCCTGAATTCCGGTTGCCGAGTTTTAAAAAGTCAAAGCCCTTCAATCCCGGTTGCGTTAAGTTTGCACCTGGTTGGTATGTGATGCCAAGGAAACCAGGTGCAAACTTAGCTCAACCGGTTAATACGAAAAATTTAGAATGAAGTCGGCACGGGTACATCGATATTAGTGATTTGCACTGGTCTGGTTAATGAATAAACTTTATGCCAAAATAAAGACTATTTTATTACGAACACGGTGGTATAGAGTTGCCTGCGAAAAATCAGTCCTGAAGTGCGGTTGTCGAGTTTTAAAAAGTCAAAGCCCTTCAATCCCGGTTGCGTTAAGTTTGCACCTGTTTGGTATGTGATGCCAAGGAAACCAGGTGCAAACTTAGCTCAACCGGTTAATATGAAAAATTTAGGAGGAAGTCGGCACGGGTACATCGATATTAGTGATTTGCACTGGTCTGGTTAATGAATAAACTTTATGCCAAAATAAAGACTATTTTATTACGAACACGGTGGTATAGAGTTGCCTGCGAAAAATCAGTCCTGAAGTGCGGTTGTCGAGTTTTAAAAAGTCAAAGCCCTTCAATCCCGGTTGCGTTAAGTTTGCACCTGGTTGGTATGTGATGCGAAGGAAACCAGGTGCAAACTTAGCTCAACCGGTTAATATGAAAAATTTAGGATGAAGTCGGCACGGGTACATCGATATTACAATAAAGGCAGCATTTTACAATAAAGGAAAAGTAAAACCTTTTAAGCTATTTTCAAAAAATGAAATGTATCAAACTGTATTTGCGTCATTAACAGATGAAGCCGATATTTACATTAATAAAAAAATGGACACCGTTCAAGAATTTACTGCCAGTATGTATGGCATCAAGAACTGTACCAAAGTCAATGATGCGAGATATCGCATTTTTCATAAAAATTGCTCTTCTAAAGAAGATAGCGAAGAGTTTGTAAAAAAAAAATAAAAAGTTTTGACTCCAACACTATGCCACCATGCTGGATGTCACTGAAACAAAAAAAATTACGAACTATCTTTGTCAATTCCATGTGGCTTAATGCCACGGACCCTGTATGCGTTAAACTTCAGCCTGATAACTGCGGTTGGATTTTAGATGAATATTTAAAACCAACAGGGTTTATTGGAGATCAAACACTTTTAGCGGTAGAAGATATTTTAGAAACAACAGAAAAAGAAAGCGACGACGAAGAATGTTCCAAAGTTGAACATCTAAATTTTACTTCCGATGAATCAGACGCGGAATAATGTTTAATAACAGAAAAGATTATAAATTTAAAAACTACTGTATGTATGTTAATGTTACAATAAAATTTTGTATATAGGCGTTTTTATTTTTTAGTTTATCTTATCGAAAACAATGACCGCTAAGGTGTCCCAGATTTTGCGAAAATCCAAACCGAGTAACGCATACCCTCTAATTATGTTTTGTATGTGCTAAAATGCCCCTAAACCAAAAATCAGCTTATTCTGTGTATGGGGACCCGTGCCGACTTCATCCTAAATTTTTCATATTAACCGGTTGAGCTAAGTTTGCACCTGGTTTCCTTGGCATCACATACCAACCAGGTGCAAACTTAACGCAACCGGGATTGAAGGTCTTTGACTTTTTAAAACTCGACAACCGCAATTCAGGACTGATTTTTCGCAGGCAACTCTATACCACCGTGTTCGTAATAAAATAGTCTTTATTTTGGCATAAAGTTTATTCATTAACCAGACCAGCGCAAATCACTAATATCGATGTATCAGTGCCGACTTCATTCTAAATTTTTTGTATTAACCGGTTGAGCTAAGTTTGCACCTAGTTTCCTTGGCATCACATACCAACCAGGTGCAAACTTAACGCAACCGGGATTGAAGGTCTTTGACTTTTTAAAACTCGACAACCGCACTTCAGGACTGATTTTTCGCAGGCAACTCTATACCACCGTGTTCGTAATAAAATAGTCTTTATTTTGGCATAAAGTTTATTCATTAACCAGACCAGCGCAAATCACTAATATCGATGTATCCGTGCCGACTTCATTCTAAATTTTTTGTATTAACCGGTTGAGCTAAGTTTGCACCTGGTTTCCTTGGCATCACATACCAACCAGGTGCAAACTCAACGCAACCGGGATTGAAGGGCTTTGACTTTTTAAAACTCGACAACCGCACTTCAGGACTGATTTTTCGCAGGCAACCCTATATCATCGTGTTCGTAATAAAATTATCTTTATTTTGGCATAAAGTTTATTCATTAACCAGACCAGTGCAAATTTCTAATATGATGTACCTGTTTATGCCTGGCAACCCAAAAGTTATGACGGGAAAAATATAGGCAACCCAACGTTTGCATATTCTATAGGCTTCATACTTTTGATTGGTATGTCATTTGTCTATTAAACAAAACGGTGAAAAGTAAAAAAAAAATTTTTTTTTTAATTTTAAATTAATCGTATTCTGGACTGAATTTTTTTAGGCAACCCACTTGCAATATATTTATTATCATATTTAATTTAATATAAAGTACTTTTCATCCATTAACCAGCTCGGTGAAGGTCGTTCTATACTGGGATCCTCTACTAAGAAATTAGATACCATTATGTGAGACAATCACACTTTTCTTACAGAATAAATGTCTACAAGACATCGTTTTCATCGTTTTGGTGATTTTGAATACCAAATGGTAGCATTGTAAAAATAATTTAAAGTAAAAAAAATATTTAATGTAAGGGCGGCATCATAAAATGTTTTAAGTTAGAATTTTGATTTGTTATTTTGACCTTCTGATTTAGAGCTATATTTTGCATCACTATTTATATTCTTCACACATATTGCTTTGGGGATAGGTCCTGCATGGCTAGCACAAGACAGTGGCGAGATACCTCGCTCACGACCACTCGCATCGCAGAGAGGGGTTTGACCGCCCCCTCGGGTGCCAAGCACTGAGCGGTGACAGACCGCATGTCAAATGGCGGAGAGGGCGGCTACCTGCACCCCTCCCCCCCCCCCCCCCCCCCCACCCGGCGAAAAAACAAACAGTAGACCCCCTTTACTTATGCCGCCCGAGTGTCCGAGTGGCTTAAACCACCATTACTCAGAACAGTGCACACAGTATGTAACAGCCATGCTGTGTGTGTGCGATATACGTCGCGGCCATCTTGTGCTAGCCGGGCCGGTATTTTTACTCTATCTATCTTTATCAACGATATACCACAATGTGTGAAAAATTCAATACCATTTCTGTTTGCTGACGACCTCAAAATCTTAAAAGTTATAGAATCGACTAATGACGCACTTCAACTCCAGAAAGATATTGATAGAATTATCATGTGGTGTGACAAAAATGGTATGAACTTGAATGCTAACAAATGCTACCACGTTAAATTCACGCGTAAAATTAAAACTATACCGTCATCGTACTTTATAGCAGGCAATAAAATCAAAGAAGTGGAGCATATTAAAGACCTTGGGGTCACTTTCGACAAAAAACTTACATTCCTTCCCCATATTGATGCCGTAATCAAAAAAGCGTCTAAAATGCTTGGGTTTGTAATTAGAAATAGTAAGTCCTTTCGCCAACCTAAGACAAAAAAAATATTGTACTATTCTTTAGTTCGTAGCACATTAGAGTACTGCAGTGTTGTCTGGCGACCGCACTTTGCGACGCATAATCTAAGGATCGAGAGGGTTCAAAAACGTTTCACCTGGCACTTAGCTCGAGCATATGGGGTCGCAAATAAAATAACATCATATAATAAACGCTTAAAACATTTTAACTTGCCATCTATATTCTGTCGTAGAAAATATTTAGACTTAATATTTTTATACAAATTAATGAGAAATCAAATGGATTGCCCCCAACTATTACAAAAATTTTACTTTAAAATTCCATACAGGTACCCCCGCAATACGGTGAGACCTCTTGTACCCCCCTTCCGTAGAACTGTTCTAGGGAAAAATTCACCTGTCCCCCGCATATGCAGGTTGCTAAATGAGAAGTGTGACGCAAGTGATATCCACTTCGATTCTTTGGTCAAATTTCGGACAAACACCCGGGATTGACCCACAATCAAATTAGATAATTAGTAACCTCTTCACCTATCTCTGTAACCCCATCTTTTTTACTAAAAAATAACACATACTAAATACAGCACATATTATAGAGATATGTCATGTAACATGTGCTATATCTTGTATGCATAATTATTACTAACGCTCCCGTTTTTTCTTCTCGTAAAGTTATTTTAAGCTAAAATTGTATGTGCATGTGGTGTTTGCCTTTAAGTAGCTGTGCAATAAGCATAAGATTTTTCTAACATGAACTTATACATTGTAAGATTGTAACCGCTGTTGCCAGACCAAATAAATAAAATAAAAATAAAATACATTGTCCAAGATTTGTTTTTTTTTTTATGGCAGGGGTGGCCACAAAAAGACGATTCCATTTAACCTGAAACCTAGAGGTCCGAGTAACGGAGCTGTGGTTACGACCGCTTTTACGGGTAAATGAGATGCGGGATGCTGTTATGCAACATTTTGTGATCTGCCAAATTTAATATTTTTTTTGTAACAGACACCCACGAATGGGCTGGATCAGCCCCCCCATGAGGTGGTCTTATGACCAGATTAAGGTCGCCGAAAATCGTTGGTGGTAAAAAGCGTGCGACCGTTCGTTGTGGAAGTCGTTGGGGGAGACCTGTGTTCAACAGTGGACATCTTATGATTGAAATAATAATGATGATCATGATGAACAGAGAGCCTTATGGCTTATGCCTGCATGTTACATTTTATGTGAATGTATCTTTGTACTGGGTGACATAATAATATCTATAGTTCATAAATAGCAATCAAGACAAAAAAAGAGATGCGGGTTCAAGTCCGGCTTAAGCTGCAATCGGTCGCATTAGATTTGTCAATGTGCTTGCGCAATGTATCTATAATTATAACATCTTTACTTACATAAAATTACTGAAGTTAATTTATTTGTATAGCCGATACTACCAAAAAACAATACCATAAAGGTTAGCTAGAAGAGATCCCTTACAGGGATAAGGGCGTCTTAGTACATAGCCATTGATTCCTGTTTTTACCCACGATAGACGGAACGAAACGGCGGTGGTACTCGTACCTATATGAGTTTGGGGTTAGAGGTTGTTTGTGTTTGTATAGGTATGCCTGTTACCATTTTTGTGGAAAACTACCGGACTGATTTCGATGCGGTTTTTTTTATTCGAAAATTGGCTTTTAAGCTAGATTTTGGTTTTAACGTTTATTCCTCTCCGTTCAACCCTTTCCAAATCAAGGGCCAAGAATTTTCTCTTGCATAGCTGGCCGCATCATGGCTAGGTACCTCTTTATTACGATTTTTTTTAATTAGGTACCAATTAGCTTACATTCTATCCTTTTATAAAAATCAGGTAATCAATTAGGTATAAACTACTACTAATTTTTTTAACGATTGAATATTTAGTTTCGATTTTACAAACAATTTTACTATTCAACAATGACGAAAAAAAACTGGCTAAGCTGTTGGCGGGCCGCCGATGAAACCTCCGCGGTATGGAGATTGGAGAACCCTGGTTTATGAGATATAGAGTATTGTCTAAGCGGGGATTTTTTAATTTTCAATTTTGTGTCTGGTAATTTTATGTGCAATAAAGTGCTTACATATAATAAGAATTATCTAAGGTGTCCGAATGTTCCTAAAGACAATGATCAAACCTTCAGAGACCTTAGATAATTCTTACTATACAGACCCGTATCAAAAATAAACAAATTTAAAATTTAGATCTTTCGGATATGACTTTGTGCTGGAACCAATATTTAAAAAAATACAACCGACTAGAGAATATCCTTCCTCCTTTTACTAAAGTAGGGTAAAAAGCAAGATAATATTTTACTGGCGTTTTTTGCATAACGCCATCCAACCAGGCCAAGCACTTTAAATCATTAGTGCCACGGGATAGACAATAGACAAGACACGGGTTTGACACGTTTCGGGTTTTCTAACGCTGATTGTGTGCCAGTTAAATAATAGCATTCTCTTGAAACGTCGGTTTCACTAGGATTAGTAAGATTTAATGGTTAAGGTGATTTTCCCCCGTACAAGTTATTTCATATTAGTAGAGCTGGACTACGCTAAGTTTGCAGAGGTCGAAAGAAGGTTTTATTTAAAAAAAATCATATGGCAACATGTGAAAACTACAGCAAGAGGATTTTTTAATCTTGGTACTTGGCAATAATTCTTCCCTTTATTACAAAACGTGTCTACATGCCTACTGAAATAAATATCTGCGTCAGTATTGCACACATCGATGTAGTTCCAACCAAACTAAGTGATTTGTTCCAGGTTCTTGGATAATTTCTATGTACTTAAGTATTATATTTAAATTTGTACATTTATACAAACATTACTTAATTTGGTTGTGTTGGAGATTCAGTGGATCAGTAAATAAAACCATAATCACCAGTTCCAAGTAGATCGATTTGTGCAAGACTGTCCTGCATACCTATTTATTTCGGTAGGCATGTAAACACATTATATACTTATTAAATCGGAAGTTATTTGCCTAGTATCAAGACTGATTAATCCTCTTTCATGTGATGTTGCCATATGATTTTTTTTTTATAAAACCATTCGACCTCTGCAAACTTTTCGTAGTCCGACTATAGCATACTGTAAGGGGTCTAACTCATGGAGGTTATATAAATAGACAAATTTGTGGAGTTAGACATATTTTGGTCCGGGATATTACAGCATGTTTATGTGGCGGCGCTCAGATGAGAACTGAATATTATTTATTGAAGTATTAAACACTGACAGATATTTGAATTATAATTTTCGTTATTCTGTAGAGGTAGCCAGCCTCTACAATACGTTAGTTTCACTATTTTCAAAGTTGCACGTAAACCCCGTCTTCATAAATACCTATAGGTTTATTCCTTCTTCCAAAAAACTTGTTATTCTCAGTTAGGTTACTATAATTGTAAGGATACGATATGATTATGAGTTGCAGACCCTACTAACCATCACTCCAACCTTGATACGTCCACTGCCGAACATAGGTCTCCCCCAACGAACGGTCGCACGCCTCATGCCTCCATCGACTTACGGCGACCCTAACCAGGTCGTCAGACCATCTTGTTTCTCTTCTCATCTTGGTTCTCCACTCGAAAACCTTTACGTCCCATCGGCCATCGGTTCCAGCTACTACTAAGCAAGGTTGCGACAACCCATCGCACGGAATATACGTTTTTTTCTACTCCTGTACTTTTATCTGTATTTTACTTGGTCACGAACACTAATACGAGTATAAGAACATACATAATATAATATGAGGTCAGAGAAGTCTATACTCTATTCCCCATAACAGCACTTGTGTCGTTAAAGTCGCAAAACGATACTGCTAGCTGCCACAGACTTCTAAACCTAGGTTAAACTTAGGTCAAGGATTAAGCGATCAATACTAACTTTACAATAAAAATGTACAACTTGACAAACAAATAAATTCATGCGGTATTGTTAGGAAAAACAAAACTTTCCGAACTAAATTCTTTGATGCCAACATAAAAAAAAGTATCTTCAATATCGTCACTGCGTGGCACTAGCGGTATACGTCAAATTAAAAACAAAGTTTACCATAGACACATACTTATTATATTGTCAGTCATATGTCATATTTGCCTTGTTTGCGCGCCATGTTTAATTTTGTATTTTATATTTTATAACCTAGTCGTAGAAAAAGTATTGTATGCAACGTTGTATGATTCAGTCAAAAAACGCTCATGGCGTCTCTATTTGCGATACTCGCCGCCGCGGCGGCTCGTATTGCTACTCACGCCATTCGCGTATTTTGACCCTACTTCTACAATTGTTGCATAAAATACCCTGTCCCTGTAAGGACAGGTAAGTAATAAATAAACTTACGATGTTATCATCATCATTATCAGCCTTTATACATCCTACTGCTGGGCACAGCTTACTCTTTCTTATTTCATGCCTCTATTAGCCAATACCAATAATTGCCGATGTCACAATTGCCTGATTATAGAACTTATCCCCAAAGCCGAAAGATCAGAAATTGTCTACATATCGTCGTTGTTCACCCGTTATTAATGTTACGGAGTCGACAGCAGGGTGCAACGAATTGCACATCGCGTGGCCACGTCTCGTGATGGCTCGTGTAATTGAATTGCTGTCCTAGCTGTTTTCCAGCATTTTCCACCACTTTTCCACCTATTTTTCCGCTCTTGTGCATTTCTTGTGCATTGTTTCTAAATTTCTAATACATTTTTCGATATCACATTGTCGCTGGCACAACTGGCTGTGAGTTCACTTCACGTACACATCATCAATATCGGTATCTCTGTAGATTAACAAATGAACGAGATAGGTAGAATTTAAGGCGCAGTGCAGCAGGGTATTTCAGAACCTTGCCGAGAATCTCACCCCTATATTAGGGGCACAGAAATACATCGGGGTAGAAAGAAAAAGTGTATGTACCTTGTGTGCTATAAAGAAGTGGCAGTGACCTACTTTGCACGCCGCGCCGTCAACTTCAGTTTCCGTCTATATTATTATCAGATTTGAAAATCTGATAATAATGGTATGATTAAGAGGAAACAGGAGGGCAGCTTTTCCATACAAACGTAGTCCCCTGTTTCCTCCCTGGATAATGCCAGTAGAGCAATAATTTTTTGTCAAAAAATCAACGGCTACTATTGATATGTTCCTATGTTTTCCTTTTTACGATAAATTGATTCTCAAAAGAGATATTGACCTTCAAAAACCTAAAAAAAATGCCAGATTTTCCGCTGTGTTCATACATCCAGAAAACAAATTTGACTAGATTATTAAAAAAAAGGAAAACATAGGAACACGGCCAAAGCATTTCTTTAATGTTTAATAAAAAAAATAGTTAAATAGGTTAAGTTTTGGGGAAGAAATCAGGGGACTACGAAACGTTGTTTTCATGAAATTTTAAAAGGTATTTTCGGTCCAAGCTGCAGTTGTCTCTATCGCGCTCTGCGGGTGAGAGGCGGGCAGTGCGGGATAGCGACACATTTTACAAATACCTAATTTTCAATTCTATCGACCTTACTGTTTCCTCTTAATTGTTCAAATACCACCAAATGAAATGGAAAATTGATGTTTTCCATCATTAAATTACACTTTTGGCGTCAAACACCAAGCGAAAAACGGTACCCATACAAAAAGACGAACTATTTTCTTCTATCTCGATATATTTCTGTGATTAGGGGTGAGATTCACGATTTGAAATTTTATGTTTGGTCATGCGACTGCATTCCCTCAAAGTCGAAGCGATGAGCGTACAAACGAAGCCACTGTTAACTGATCACCCATCACTACATAGTATAAAACAAAGTCGCTTTCTCTGTCCCTATGTATGCTTAAATCTTTAAAACTACGCAACGGATTTTGATGCGGTTTTTTTAATAGATAGAGTGATTGAAGAGGAAGGTTTATATGTGTAATACATGCATAATATAATAGAGAAACACCGTGCGAAGCCGGGGCGGGTCGCTAGTAGATAACACGTTGCAATTAATTTGACATTCGTTTACAAATGTACAGTTAACAGTGTGTTCGATTGTACCGACATATTTTAAACCCCGATTACGAACTATTATTACTAGTTCAGCGGTCTAATTATATTAGAGACGTTGTTTGCGGTGACGTTCTGAGTCACCTTGCTGCTGTTCCTACTCGAGGAGTGTTGGTGCGATCCACTGGACAAAACAGGTCACTTAAGAGTCACAGAGACTAATGAAGAGTCACAAAATTCAAAATGCTTAAAATTCAAAATGTTAAGTCTGCTCTCAATTAAAAACCGAAGAAAAATCAATATTAAACTGAAAGCCCCTCCAACGCTAAACGCGTTTACAACTAAAATTAGTATTATAAAACTGCTTTTCACCATTGAATAACCATTTAGCTCAACGTAATTGCGTGTAATAAACGTGCCAAACAGCTGTGTTTTGTTTGCCGATGATATCTCCTTATTATTTGATTGCACTGACAGTTTAGAATGTAACACGCGTCTAAAAGAAATATTAAACATCGTTTCGACATGGCTAAATGACCACAATTTGGAAATAAATTACAATAAAACCAAAACCATACAGTTTAAACCATTTCAAAAAAAACCATTAGATATTTCATTAAAAATAAACAACAACACTATTGAACCGGTCAACGAATTTACACTTTTAGGCCTAACAATAGACACACATATTAATTGGAAAGCCGAAAAAAAGAAACACAGACCTGAATTGTGCCCTCTCAGCATATTATGCATATGCTTACTCGTGGCTGCGATACGGTGTGATTCTTTGGGGCGCTAGCACCGACGCACACGATCTATTCGTAAAGCAGAAGCGCTGTATTCGTATTCTAGCCAACATACGCACACGTGATAGTTGTCGCCCGTACTTCACCCAATACAATATCCTAACACTACCGTCTATATATATATTGGAAACTGCACTGTTTGTTAGGAAACATGCAAATCTATTTCCAAAATGCCAAGATGCGACAAGTGGTAGGACTAGATCAAAACACTTATTACCGTTACCGACATCCAAACTAGCCATGTACCGTGACGGCCCTTATTTTAGAGCAATAAAAATCTTTAATAAACTGCCAAAAGAGATGACCTCGGAATCAAAAGATAGCATATTTAAGCGTAAACTTATAAACTTGCTTAATAAAAAGTGTTACTATACAATAGAAGCGTTCCTTAAGGGGCGGGTTCCCAAAAATGACATTTTAGAGCTCTGATTGAACAAAGAATTTGTTCAAGGAATTATTGATATTTGTATTTATTACTATATGAATGTGTTCACAAAGAAACTGTCGAGGGCATCCGGGCGGATACAGATTTTTTGTTGCCCTAGATTTCACCATAATTGACTCGAAAAGTACGGAAAAATCAAAACACGGCCGGCTTTTTGACGAAGCATAAATGAACATTTGTCTTTGAGGCGTAATAGTTTAACACTTTTTCCTAAAAGCTACTTTATTCATCTAGGGCCTCAGGGCAGTTTCAAATTTTTACTCGTAAAGATACGGGAGAATTTAACTGGTATATCTAAACTTACAGAAAATTTTCATACAGTTCTCCCATGACGTCGCGTATTCCTTGTATTCAGATGCCGCGAGCGGCTCTTACAGAGCGGACGTATCGCAAAAATTCCCAATTTGACAGGCATTTACACATACACTAATGATACCAGTAACTAGATTGTAAAAAATAAGTAGGAAAAACTACGGGGACTTATTAATGATATTTTGATATTATTCTTCATAATATCGGAGAAATATATAATACCAAGTTAACGAAAAATAGAAGTTAAAGAACATTTCCTGGTTTTATTATTAAAATGCCATTGAAATACAAAAACCTATTTTCAATAACATTAAACGGAAGGGAATGTTTTGACAATTATTTGGTATCACCGACCGTGTGAACTGGACGCACACTATCAAAGAAATTAGATTGTCAGTCAATGTCACTCACTATCTGTCAGTCAGTTTATGAAATTCGAGTAATGTTTTTGTTTCAATATTCACCAAAATTCGCTTATTAGCTATTATTTTATATATTGATGTACCCAGTGAACGTTTAATAGTGATAAACAGTGTAGCAGGTCAGTTTTATTCGATGATAAGATTGATAAGCGATGTAATTTGGAGCCAGGAATGAAAGCGATCTACGTCCTCGTCAAACGCAGGTACAGAAATCCAGCTAATATAAAATCGTATCTTTAATCCTAATATGTAATGTATTATGAACATATAAAATACTGTTTCAATTGGTGTGGATGTTTATCATGCCCTCTGTTGCAAAACTGGCGGTCACGAGACGTCATATTAAAATAAGGGATCTCTTTTGTGAATTATGCCAACAAGCGTGGGGAAATGTAATCAAAGAACCCATTATCACCGAAGGTGACACTGGCCTACGAGGAGATCTAGCATGCCGTGGCGTGTGGATTGCACAGAGGGAGGCGTTATTCGACATTCATGTTGTAGACACCGACGCTCCCTCTTACATCTCACTGTACTGCCCTGTTGTTTCTGTCCTGAAATCTGCCGAGTCAGTAAAGCAAAACAAATATGCCAACGCCTGGGAGTTGTGTTATGCCACTTTTACACCCCTCGTCACCTCCGTGGATGGAGTTTTTGCACCACAATTAGCTACCTTTGTTAAGCACCTCGGGGAAGCACTTGCATCTCGCTGGGACAGATCCTTGTCTTGCGTTTTGGGCTGGCTGAGAGCTCGTATAATAACCTCAATAATAAGAGCGACCAGCATGTGCATCCGAGGCACCTGCCACAAATGGAAGCCAGCAGTGAAGTTGTTTCGTTTCGGTGATGGCGCCGCTCTTCCACACCACGACTGACAGACTGACTATCATTATCATAGTTATTTTGTAGTATCCGATATTTAGTTATTTAATTTCTACTGTATTACTTCGTATTGTATTTTATACAACCTATCCCCTGAATAAAGTATACTTTGTACAAAGAAAATTAATTTATTTTATTTTTTTCAGATGCCCAAATCATTACAACAATTTCCAGGGACCAATATCTCTACAAATCTACAATGAAGATAATGTGTATCAGACCTCTGGAGTTTTTATCTAAAGTACAAGATCACAAGATAAACTATGTTCTGTTCATTGAGTATAAGTATAATGTTATATGTGATATTATAAACCTATAAAATATAAATATACTATTATAAAATACATAAAGTCAGTTGATTGGCCTGTCGGTTGGTTGGGAAGTAAGTATTTTTTACAAAACGCATATGTATATGGAGACAGAAATAGTTGAGTAAATGTATGTAATTTTAACTCTAGTGGTATATGGAAAGTAATAAATAATGTACAAGTTTTATTATGGTGTATATGGCAACATACCCAAAGGGTACATTCTGTGTGGTGGTCGGACCCAAACAACAGTTTTGTCAGAGAGAGATTTCTAGTACTAGTTTCTGTGGCTGTATGCAATTTCATTTGAGAGAAATTTCACAAAATCAGTTTCTACATAGATAATTTTTTGTTACAGACAGTATTAAAATAGGGTAATTTTAACATATCTATGATATAGCTAAGGGATCGTTCATTAATCACACAAATCTAGAATTTCCAATTTTATAAAAGATAATAAAATAAACATTCTTTGGGGCGTTCATCAATCACAGGAGGCTCAAATTCGCAATTTTAAAATAATATGAATGCTAACCGGTCTTGAATTTTACAGAAAAATATAGTCATAGATTATAAATTATCTAATTATCATTACAAAATATTAGTAAAAAATACGTTCAAATGTAGCACATATGAGATTAAAAGTTTTACAAATTATTTAAGTACCAATATTTTTAACTAGTTTCACAAAAAAAAGAGGTTTTTTTAGCTTGTTGTATTTTTTATGTTTGTTACCTTATAAGTACATCGTTTATATACTGATTAAAGAAAACTATTTTTAATTAAGAGGCTCTACTTTCAGATTGGTTCCATTATTTATTATTATACTAGTGTTAAAAACAAATTTGCGAATTTAGCTTGTAAAAATATCCTTTATGAGGTGAAAATAAACACATTTTATTATTAATTTATTATTTCAAAATCCAGTTGAATTGAATAGAAAAAAAAATCACAAATATGAAACACGTAGCAATTTTGCTGTTTAATTTAACTCATGCAACGGTTTTCATCTCAGTCTATAAATCGGATTACAATTTTTTTTTCTAGTTCAACCAGGTAAAGTCCAACTTAGGGATCTATGCAAATTTTATCAAAATCGGTTTAGTATTTTTTGAGATAGAGAGTTAAGTGTGTTTCATCACTAAAAAAGTCGTTTGTTTAAAAGCGTAACTGAAAACGAACATACCAAAAGTGCTCTTGGGCCTTAGGAGGAATTATACAAAAAAACCTACAAGGTCTAACATTCACTCACTCGTTATATTGGCATGTATGATAATATAATACAGTAAAATAGTCGTTCCAAACATGTGCCTGCTATTTTGTCGACAAACATTTCATTGAGACTCTTTACATCTCCATTAATTTTAGTATCAATTTATTTTCTATTTTTTATTTGTCTTGTTTGGACGCATAGAGAGACCCTTTACATCTCTATAAATGTAGTTTTTAAGGTAATGTAATGTATATTAAATTATTAAAAGAGAAACTGGTGAGTTTCTTCCGGCGCTTCTTCTCACCAGAAGGTCATTACCCGAAGCGCCAAAAAGAAAAGAAGACAAAGAATGTAAGACATGTAAAAGAGCCCTTGAGGGCCTACTTACAGAAATAAATTATTTTATTTTATTTTATTGAATTTATGAGCCATTTTGCTGAAATGAAGGTTTTGAAACGTTGGTCGGTTATTTAGAGATAACCATGGCAACAGTATATTAGGTACTAACCAAGATCCTGAGGCAGGCATGAAATATAAATGCAAATGTTTTTGATGTACTGACTAGTGGATCCTCTTTTAACTTTAATTAACCAATAGTTTCAAAGTTTCAAAAAAATATTTTATTCCCCTGATTGGCCGACTCACTCGCCGACAAAATTATGCAAATGATTGTTTGGAGGTTTGGATGTTTGTTGCGTTATTTAGTAACAAACATAGCATAGGTTAGGGGTGGCAAAGCAACTGAATGGATGGAGCTGAAATTTAGCATGCACGTCTTGATTGAAACATAGGATACTTTATATCGAGTTAAAAAGTTCACTTGGGATAATAATAGAACAACGCGGGTGAAGCCGCGGGTAAATTATAGTACTTAATAACAGCAGGAGTTAAAGACAATCCAAAATAATTCTTCTGGGAAATTCCATGAAAATGTAGCACAAGTTATCATTTCATCGCGTGTTTATTTATTTATGACGCAAACTTAAGTATTAATTTTAATCTAAATAAGTATAACGTTATTCTCTAGATATATTGACACCTGAATTTGCGCCCTCAATATAAGGACTTGCAAAAAATTGGTAACTTGGGTTACTCTCTGCCGTGGAATTGCCCTTCTTTTGAAGAATATATGTAGTTATGTATTTTCTAACTATTATCTAGAAGGGCTGGCTTGCTGGCAAGGCTATCAAGCCTGGTGGGTGATACGTGGCGGTGTCCGGCAGGGTGGCAATTCCAATCTGACTGTTTTGGAGTAAAGGCACAGAATAAGTAATAGTACTTCGTAGAAGTCGCACTATATAACAAAACCCACGTTCGAGTCACAAAAATGCGCCGAATCCTACCTTCTCGCTCTAACTCATAACGCGCGCTTTTTCTGGTCGCCACGCCCACCGCTAGGGTTTTCGATAAAAATAAAATTATTAGTATAGCTTAAATTTCCTGGTGAATTAGAAGTAATTAACCCTTTGACCGTCACAGACGGCCACCGCCGTCAACGAAAAATCGTGACTGTCACGCCAATGATGGCCCTAGCCGTCAACGTTTTTGTACGCGACTGCGGCGAAGCCCAAAGGAGGGTTATGTGTTTGACCTGTATGTATGTATGTAAGTATGTACGTATGTCCGTTCCTATGTCCGATCGTACGTAACTACTCAACGGCACATCCGATTTTGATAAATGATACATCATTAGATTCGTCTTGATGGTGCGAGTGTCATTGGGTATGAAGTTCGTTAAAATAAACAAAATGGCGGATTTTATGCAGTTTCAAAGTGCACCGCGGTCGGGGTTTTTTTTTTATAAAAACAGCCCACTTTTATGTTGCCATTATTTCTTTACCCCTGTGGCGTCAGTGGCACGGCGTACCTATTGCTTTGCCCTTGAGCGTTCAAAAGGTTAAAAATATTTGCGTGACGTTATATATAACTTTTTTGTTATACACGTCATCAAGTTGATACAAAGCATGTAAAATATTATTTATTGTTTTTTCTACTGCTATGGTATGACATCATACATGGTATTAAAAATATACATTCTTAACCGTTAATTTTTATTTTACGTATATTTGTATACTCAAAGGACACTCGTGGCGTGGCACTCTTGCCGATAGTCGCTTCATGTATTGTGAGTAGTACAGGAGCTAGTACCCAGAATATTTGAATTAAATTAAATTTTGTTTATTTTAACAAACTTCATACCCAATGACACTCGCGCTATCAAGATGAATCTAATGATGTATCCTTTATCAAAATCTGGTGTGCCCCGTTCAGTAGTTACGAGTGGATATAGGAACGAACATACATACATACTTACATACAGGTTAAACACATAACCCTCCTTTAGGCTTCGCCGCAGTCGGGTACCTAACATAAATACTTATGTACATACATACATACCGGTCAAACACATAAACATAACCCTCCCTTGGGCTTCATAGGTTTCGCACACAGCACACATTTGATTTTGATTAATAGTTTTACAACGAATTACATACCTAACCGATTTAATTTTTCCAAATGAAAAAAAATGTTTTTTTTTGCTAGATCTATCATTAACTAGTCTCACAGCGTTGGTTAAGCCGAAGCAAGCTTGAAAAACTAGCCTCGTGTAGCCCGAGCATTACTATCCCGAGTAAAGGTACTCCGATTTTAAAGCAAAGATATTCGATTTGAATTCAAAACCGTTCTTATACACTGGCGACATGGTAATATTTTTTGCGTAAAAACGTCATATTTACTCGTGTCGTGTTACCGACAAAATTACGTAGTTGAAGTTAATCCGGTTAACTATAAATGTAAACATTTATATATAAAAATATATTGATATATGTCGGATACTCTCTCGTGACTGTCAGTCAGGAAGGGTTAGCTGCAGAAGCCTGGCCGTTGAGGTATGTTGGTTAAAGAAGTGGATTCATGTCAGATCAAATCGTTTATTCGTCTGATTCTTTTGGCCGCTTCGGTAAATGACATTCTGGTGAGAAGAAGCGCCGGAAGAAACTCACCAGGTTCTCTTTTCAATCATCAGGCATTACAATAGTTGTTACAATATTATGGCATAGGTACTCGAGTGAGCAAATAGACAATTTCGTTACACAGTATGATTCATTTCACTATTAATCGACAGAATTACAATTATCAAATAGCAACTTTAACTACTGGCAGACGAACTGACAGAATCGTAAGACAAGTGTTGTCGCCACGACACAGTCAGAAAGAGAATTGACACTCTTGCCCAACGAGCCCGTCTACGTGCAGCGCAACCGGATGTTACGTCACACGGCGTTCGCCGCCATTTCAAATCTACTAAGTACTACAGTAGTCTTGGATTTCGTGAATTATTGCTGCTGTCCCCGACATATATAAAAGCTTGATTAAAATAATAACTGTCAGACAACGCGTAATTTAGATTAAGTGGCCGCAGATAGCAGTATGCAGTTTGGAACACATGTTTCTTGAGAGAGCGGAGAGAAGCAATAGGAAAGAAAGGTACAGTACAATACAATAGTAATACTAGAAAAACTCGCAAAATTGATTCATCCCTCCCTATTTGCTAGATAAGATGTGATTTTAAATTAGTATTAATTAAGGTGGACATTTAAGTACACAGTTTTTAAATACGAAGGCAATACATTTACTATTTCAATAAGGTTTGAATTTTATAATTAAAAATGAGAATAGATAAAATCTCATGTGATAAACGGACATCCCCATAATTTATGTGCAGGTACGTGAAGGTCAAAGATATATATGCAAGTAATGTGAAAGAAAACAGGTAATCATAAAAAGTTCAAAAGATCTTCAAGAACTTCAATGCCCACATAAATATGTATAAGGCAAGTTCAAAAACTTGTATGAAAGTTACATAATCAGTAACCTACAAATGATGCAATATATTGTATGTGCTTATATTTATGTCATTCAATTCAATATAGATTCAGTAACTGCTACAGAAATATGTATACAAAATATAAACGTGCGAAAATCAACTTTACGGTCTTGACACACGAAACTAATTTGAATAGAATGTTTTGACAATTCACGAAAACAGTGCAGACTTGTCATTGTATATGTTTGTCTCATGTTTTGTTTGACCTGTCACGTCGTTATTGGAACTAAACTATGTTAGTCAAGTAATTGAGATTTTGCAATATTGAAGCTGCCAACTTAAAATAGGTAATGCGTTTCAATATTTCGTCCATGCAGACGTCAGTTACCGTAGTCCTGTGGCTCAGCAATTTAGGTGTAATTCAGTTACTTGTTGTCCCGCGTTCCAATCCTGCAGCTAGATGTTTTTTTGCATTTCTGTTTAATATTGATTACAGACCATGATGTTATATTACAACAGCTACTTATAAAATATATTCTTTAAATACTTCCAAATTACGACGATAAATAAAACACAATTAACATTTATTTCCGCAAAAGGATTTCCCATTTTTTTTCATAAATTTAACGCAAATACATTCATATGCCGCTGACAATAGAGTTGTGTTTATGTAATTTGGATTGCTTACATAATTTTGATTATCATGTTAGATATATAATTATGGTTAATAGTGTATATTATATTTCTGAACTTTATGGTGTTTCTTAGTCAATGGCTTAATAAATGAGGACATATTATTGAAACTGTTGTATACATAGTTATCTCTCAAACTATGTATACTAATTTATGTATATTTATATGTAGCTGAATTTATGACCATTTAGATGACTACGCTTTTTGTCACTCTGTGGGTGTATACATATCTTTGACCTTGACTGTACTAAAAAATCTTAATTGATAATATGGAACAAAAGCATGCTTTAGATATACATCAAGTTGATTTGCAAGACGATCATATTTTATAAAGTTTTGGATTTATAAACGCATGACACATACATTTTAGCTTATAAAGTTATTTATTTAATAACTTGCTTTAATAAGCTAGTTGATCGGTACCTACAATCTGGGGGCACGGCAGTGCCCCCGCCAAGTCGAGCAAAACAAAGGCACGACCGTACCATCCTTTTCTCGAAGCCATTCAGGCCATTTTCAGCCTCCCGTAATTTTGTACTGGCTAAAGCTAGAACCCTGAAATTTCAGGGATATATAGGGCACAATAAGACATATATATTCTCAATATCATTCAATTTGAACGTGTAGTTTGAGAACTATTGCATGTCAAGGTTCCTTAGTTTTGTCACTGACTGATGATCATCATAATTCTAAGGTACTTCTTGCAGACTCACAGGCTCCAAATTTTAAACATAGTTAGTTTTTAGCCTATAAAGTCCTAAAAAACCTCCAAATATTGCAACTTCAGTCACAACTGCACACATAAGTTTGTAATCCTATAAAAAAGAATGGATTGGAATGTAATAAATAAAGGAAGATCACTTATAAAAAGAAAGGAGATCCCATCAAAAACATTAAGATGTAAAAAGATGCAAGTCTCGCACCGCAGTTCTTTTACAACAAAAAAGTTTTGACATATAATGTTAAACCAAGTCAGTACGGGGGGGGGGGGGTGTCCACAGTACTCGATTCCCACCGACTTGCCTATTATTTGACCGTGGAGGAACACATTTTATAGATCTAATAATAGGCAAGTCGGTGAGAATCGAGTACTGTGGACCCCCCGGCACTGACTTGGTTTAACATTATATCTCAAAACTTTTTTGTTGTAAAAGAACTGCGTTGAGAGTTGCGAGACTTGCATCTTTTTACGTGTAATGTTTTTGATGGGATCTATTTTTCATACGAAGTCGATTAAGTAGCGATATTACAATTAGATTTCATATAGTTATATGATAGGTTTATATTTACACAGGCAAGCACATTCGCTAATAATGTGATATAAATTTGTCATAACAATTTTGATTTTAGACCCTAATGATAACGTGAATAGAACTAAATTTCCAGGTTGACATACCCACCTAAAGGTTTTTAAATTTGTGCGGATTATACCTACCCTACTAGATAAAAAAGCAATTTGCATTGAAGCTTCCGAAATCTGACCAACAATATTCCGTTTTAGTTTGAAATTCATTTCTACGAGAAACAATTGACACATCAATTACGTCATAACCGAAATTACAAGGACAGGTGACAATTTATCTCTTTCACTCCAGAATATGATGTTTTGACTTAAAGCGGTTTCACCGAGGAGGTCTGTTAGAAGTGCAAAACGCAATATGCTACCAATTAAAAAAATAGCGGTCAATGACCCAGTATGTGTGTGTGCGTGAATGGGGTAAATTTCGATAACGAGGCGCCTCAGGCGCCACCTGGTGGTGAACAAGTGTCGCATGCTTTACTTTCCAGCATCTAGCCGACCCTTAATGATAAAAACATTTGACGGTATCTTTACTGAACAAATAAATTTGATTACCCTGCCACCTCAACAGTTATTATGTGATCGAGAAATCTACAGTATAATATTGATAGATTTGCTATAGCCTAGTCTAGATATAATTTCGCTTATCTGATATTTAATGCCTAGTTATTATTATTATTATTGTGAATGGAATTTGAATAAAATGCTATACTTACATGGAAAATATTAAATTAAATTAAAATTAGCAATGTATTATAAATGTCAAAAATAGATTCAAATTATCTAGATAAGATCGTATTTTAAGTTAAGTTATTGTAATACCCCTACGGGGCATCATGTACCCTTCCAAGATATGCTGTAACACCTAGCGAAGTATAAAATTGTACATGAAAACAATGAATAAACAAATAATTTGAGAGCTAATACCTAGGTAAAGTGTTGCAATAACCATAAAGTGGCTTTTTCCGCACGCTGCGCGTACAGAAAAAGCCGCTTTCTGGCCAAGTGTAGACATAAAATGATGTACACAACACGGGGGGTAATAAAGAAAGCCCTCGATCGCATATTTACGTCCCTCAGCTCGGGCCGCAAACATCTGCGATCTCGGCCTTTCTTTGTATTACCCTAGTTGTGTATTGTACTAATTCTCTTGCATATTAAAACATAACGATTAGTCAAATATGTCCGATGTCCAGGCAGAAGTTACTCACCCCGCGATTTCGCCGCGTGGTCTTGAGGACCCCGGTAGGGCTCCTTAGCCAGCGACCAGAAAAAGCACGCGTTATGCGATAGAGCGAGACGGTCGGACGGGGTGCGTTCCGTCCGGTGGTCGGACCTGATCTATTTTGTTAGAGAGAGCCTTCTGTACGTCGTGCTATTACTTATTCTGTGGTTCAGTTTAAAATGTTTCTCTTCTCTTAATTAGCACCAAGTGGCTGTGATAAGCAGAAATTCAAATGCTATTATACCTAAAGTTGGCAAAATCCCAGGAAAAGTTAAGCAAACATCGGCTTCTTAAAATTTTGATTTTAATAATATAAATTCCGGGATACCGCGATTGTACAAAACTTTACGATAATGTCTCGCGAAATAGGTTTAGGTTTTGGCGATTTTTATCCGTTTCAGAAAACGAGTACATGGAAAATAACTGTAAGTAAGTAGTTCATTAAATACTCAAATAGGTGGTATGCGTTTATTACAGTTGATTAAGTTAATTTAGAAATTCCGGGAAATTTAATAATAAAATTAAATTGAGTCCACCTCCATACTAATCAACACCCACACCGACGCCAAAGTTTAGTTATATAAGCATCCGAATTCCCGATGCCTGGTGATAAGTTAAATATCCAAATTTCATTTCATGTGTGAAAGGAAAACTAATGCGCTGCCATTGGTATGGTGCAGTGTACTTTACGGCCATTCTCACGAAATATGTCTGCGGTCACCTAATTACCACGACGCTGTTTTCATACTAAATGTATGGAGACGCGGTAATTAGACGCAGTCATACTTCGTGAGAGCACCGCCCACGCGGGAGCCGCGCCGGAGGTGGAGAGAAGATATCGAGGAAGTGGCCGGCAAAACGTGGACAAGGGCAGCGGGAGACCGAGTGCTATGGCGACGGATGGAGGAGGTCTAAACCCGTAAATGGGCGCCCCATTAAAAAAAATAAAACTATAAAAGAAATATACAAATGCAATAAAATTAAAAAATATTTAAAATTTAATGTAAAATGTAATTTATTAAAAATGTAAAATGTAACTGTAATTTATTTATAATGGGAAATAAATGGTTTTTATTTTTATTTTATTTATACTTCGTGAGAATGGCCGTTTACATAAATATTTATCTACTTCGGCGATAAACCTCTATTGATCCAAAGGAACACAGAATCGTGAAACTCGCTGCGACGTCTCAAATGACTTCCTTCCTACGGCGTCAGAACGACCCGGCTTCTATCGGAGCTCTAAAATATTATCACTTTTCAAGTCAGTGTTGAAAAATTGGTTCCAACACAGCACTTTCCAGCGACTTTGCTAGATTTTGGAGAGGATCTAAAATTAATGTGCCATCGGAGCTGAAAGCCGGTGCAAAGCAAAATGTATCGTAGAGTCTACGACATTTGGTCCAAATAGTATCGAACCATTATTTATCTCTTAGTTTTACGATTTCCTAAGTAAAATATAGTACATCGAAGTAATAGTTATATACTCGTACTATACTCGTAGGCTCGTAGGCACTCAAGTTTTATTTGGCCGAGTTGCTTTCAGTGATAGCAATTTTGTTTGATAGGCAATCGAAAGGAGGTATTTTTTTTAAAGAAATTGCTCTTTAGTGGTAAAAACAATAAATAAATAAATAATAAATAAATAAATCTTTATTGACAAAATAGGTACAAATTCAGTTGAAGTCCCTGACTTCTGAGCTAGGTTGATACCTGTGTTACAGAAGTCAGTGTCCTCTCCCATGCACTTACTCAATTACATTTTGTCTTAGATGCTATATAACTCTTATTGAATATCATTTAATATATGTGAGTGTGTGTTAATGTGTGTGTGTGTGTGTGTGTGTGTGTGTGTGTGTGTGGTGAATACTTTACATTTTTATGGTAGGATAGCTTCTGTTTCATCGTAATCCAGTGATAGTAACCAATCTCTTACTTTAGATTTACATTCGTAAGTAGATAGGGGATACATGCTTACGATTTTATTTATCTTATTATATAAGAAGATGGTCATAAATCTTTGTTGCCTTCTTGCTGTTGCCAATCTACAGTAGAAAGGTAAACAGACATTTCTCAAAGTTCGTTTAGATGCGTATTTGTCTTTGTCATAAGGAGTGATCTTATGCTGCTTTATTACCAGTAGCAATATATACAGTTGCCTGACAGTGAGTACCTGGCATTTTTTATACAATAGTTTCGTTGGATATCTGTAAGGCCTGAATGTCATGACTTTTAATAAAGATCTCTGTGCCCTCTCTAAAATCAGCATGTGTGTTTTGCAGGCACCTCCCCACACTACACTACAGTACCCAAGAACCGACTGTACTAAAGCGTAGTAAACTGCACGCAACAGGTCCAGATCGGCAACACCTCTCAGTTTTTTAAATACCCACACCAGTTTCCTGATTCGTGTTGTAGTTAGCTCCAAGTGCGATCGCCAGCTCATCCGGGAATCCATCATAACACCTAAATATTTGATACTATTTGATTTAGCTATGTTACTACATGTACAGAGAGTTCTTGTCTGTAAATTACACGAATGAACCTTCAGATCATGGTTATGCTGAGTATTTAATTTAGATAACTCGAACTGCAGAAATGTGGTTTTTGAAAGATTTAAGGTTAGACGATTGGTAGCCAACCAGCTATTAATCTTATGGAGTCCCATCTCGGCGTTACTAAAGACTTCATCCCAAGTATTACCGTGAAAGATAATGGCTGTGTCGTCTGCGTAAGTAAATATCTCTCCTTTTGCAAGCGGTAGTTGACACAAGTCATTTATGTAGATTAAAAAGAGACTCGGTCCTAGCATACTACCTTGTGGGACTCCATAAACAACTGGAGCATCTCTACTAACATATTGACCAATTTTGACCCGTTGCGTACGGTTACACAGAAAATCTTTAAAGATTTTGTGAGCATTTCCCCTGATGCCGATATTAGCTAATTTATTCACAAGGATTGGAATCGAGACAGTGTCAAATGCTTTGGCAAGGTCAAGGAATACGCCTAAACATTTCTTACCAGCATCAAGCTCTGTAATAACACAGTCCGACAAGGCACTGACTGCGTCTTCGGTACTTTTCCCCGATCTAAAACCAAATTGGCGGTTTGACAATAAGTTATGCTTTTCTAGATAATTCGTAAGACGGCTGTTAAGAGTTCTTTCAAGTATCTTTGATAGTGATGTTAATACAGAAATAGGTCTATAGTTTGAGACACTGTCTTGACTCCCACCCTTGTGAATAGGTGTAATTAAAGACCTTTTGAATGCAGTAGGAAATACTCCTTGTTCTATGCACAATTCAATGACTTTGGTGAGAGGAGGCACAATTATATTCTTCGCAAGTTTAAGCAGTTTAACAGGTATGAGATCCCACCCAGTGGCACAGTCGTTTCTTAAGCTAAGTATAATGGATTCAATCTCGGCTTCATCGGGAGGCAGTAAAACCATGGAATTTATAACAGTTGAGGTATCGAATTTATAATTAGAAGAACTACTGGTTTCGTTTGCGATTATTGTATCTGCTAGTTGCTTACCTATATTTGAAAAATAATTATTAACTACCTCAATATCGTTCGAAGGAGAAATTAAAAGTGTTTCAGCGGTACTTGTGGGCTTTGTGTTATTTACTATTGATTTAATGGCCGTCCAAGTTTCTTTATTAGTTTTAGCAGCCTGCAACAATGACTTATCGAAGTTACGTTTCAATTTTTTTAACAATGCATTGCAGTAGTTACGGTAACGTTTGTACGATATTGATAAAATAATATTATCTGAATCCCTTTTATATTGCTTATGTAATCGATCTCTGTGGCGTATACATCGCAAAAGGCCCACGGTTAGCCAGGGTTTAAGAATTCTCTTTCTAGATGGGGTAGGGCATGATTTTGAATTTAGTTGTATAGCAGTGGACAGCTCATGGACAAATAGTGAAGCTGCTAGATTCGCGTCAGAGGTAGGTGTAATAAAAGAGAAATCTATTTTCTGGAGATATTCGAGGGCGTTAGTATAGTTAATTTTATTGTAGGTCCTAACATTTGCAGACTGTAAACGACACAAGGAGATATTTAGCAATACCAGGGCATGGTCAGTTACCGTAGAGTCAATGATAAATATTTGCGTAGGTAAAACTGTCTTTAATATCACGTGATCGAGGCAGTTGGATAGTCGGGTGGGGTAGGTGTGACCTGGTAGCAAACCAAGCTCCGCGCAGAGGTTGAGATATGGTGCACTATGTGTATCACAGTTGTTAGGCTTAATGTCAATATTTATGTCCCCAACTATTATGACATTATTTTGACAGCTTATTGGACGGATAATATTATCCAAGGAGTTCAAGAAACTGTCAATACATCGAATAGATGGGGATCGGTAAATAACTAATATAAAAATATCAGGTTTGATTTTTAATAAAAGAAAATTTGCTCCAATAGGCTCTAATTCTATAGTCGAACATTGTATTTGTTTTTTTACATATATTACAATGCCGTCATTTTGGTTTAGGCATTTTTGAGAAAAATATATATCGTATGTGTCCAGGTTAGGTACCGCCTTGAGGTCACTGAGCCAACATTCCGTTAAAATTATAATATCTATTTCAAATATGAAGCGGGATAACTGTGCTATAAGACTGTCTAGATTTTTGTATACGCTACGGATGTTTTGGCAAACTATGTTTAGGTTGTGTTTAGAAATATTTGATAACAAATTGCATTGATCAGTATTACAGTTGTAGGCGGATGCCACGGTTAAATCATCTATATCAGATAGTACACTTTGATTTTTACAAGCCATTTAATTTATTTAATGAATAATTGTTCAAATAATATTACATTACATAACTAGAGTGGCAATACAAAGAAAGGCCGAGATCGCAGAAGTTTGCGGCCCGAGCTGAAAGCGAGGGAGGCAAATATGCGATCGTGGGCCTTCCGCATTACCTCCCGTGCTGTGCACATAATTTTATGTCTACACTTGGCCAGAAAGCGACCCTTTCCGTACGCGCAGCGTGCGGAAAAAGTCACTTTATGGCCAGGTGTGGGTGTGGCATAGCTGTACATTATATGCTGGTGATGGTAAAGTAAATAGTATGATATCCCAAGGTGAAACACTGGTGTAGTAAAAAAGTATCTTTGTAAGCGTGAACACATAAGTAAGTAAGAGTGTGTGTGTGTAGTTGTAAGTGTGACATTTTGTGTGAATAGTAGCTGTAAAATGTGTTTATTTATATTATAGATTGTATCAAGAGAGTATTTTAATCTTATTATTAAAGAATCACGAGTACCCAACAATAACAATAAGTTGCCTAAAAATATTGTTTTACTTGGCGAACTACTGTAGACAGAGTTTTCGATGGCTAGTCACTTCTTCAGATTAATCAAGTCTGCTTCGGTGTCCACAGGCACATGTTGTCCACCATCTTCCTTCCGCAAGAAAACTCTCCCGTAGGAGGTCCAGCAGTGCTTGTATCGGTGGTCTCGGGCGAAGGCTCGGGCGAGGTAGTGCATACGCTGTCCATGTGGGGTCAGTCTCTCTGACACATAAATGGCCCGGGCGGGGCCCGCCGTTTTGAGATGACTGGTACTCAGCTTGTCGTTTCCCTCTTTTGTATTGAACTGACGCACTTTCTTAATTATACTGTCCTTTGTGATAACGCTGGCAAAGTCGACTACTATCGGTGGCGTCGGGTCGTCCTTCTTACCCGCGCGGTAAGCATCCTTAATGTCGTGGAGTTGAACTGGCAGGTCGATTATCTTAGCCATATCGGTCACAATGTTACATAAATCTTCCTTGGTCTCTTTCTCCTTCCTGGGGATGTTCTTTATTTCCACCTTTGTAAGGTTTAGATGACGCTCCAGGTGCTCCACTTTCGCTTCAAGTTGCTGTACATAACACCGTTCTACTTTGCGCTCAGATTCTAACTTTTCTAATTTTAACATAACGTCGTCGTATTGTTTCGATGTAAATGCGATGGATTCTTTGATTTCGATGTTTTGCGCGATTATTTCACTCATTGAAGATTGCAGGGCTGCGAACTTATTGTCGGATTGCGCAGTCGCGGAGGTCAGCAGGCTCCGTATTTCGTCCATCAGCTCAGAGTTGTACTCACGTTTACGTTTAAACCTGGTATTCACTTTGCTATCTTTGTCCAAAACAGTTAGATTCGGTGCTGAACCCGACTGGCTAGTCATGTCAGATTCCTCACGCAAATCGATGTCTTTCTCAACCGTAGGTGTGCTGGGAGGGGTTCTCTTCAGGGGCATTTTAATTACAGATAATTGTGATACAACTTATCACCGATATAAAGTCTGTTATTGTAATCACTGACAGTGACCGTGGAAAGAAGGGCATAAGCGCCGCGCGAATTCGTGGCGCTTACTCGTAGCAGCGAGGTGTTTATCACAAACACAAAGCGATGGTAGGTTTAAAATGTCTTCACTTATTTTTATGTTTATTTCCACTATTTTATGCACTTCACAGTCCTGATAACAACAAAAACTGACGTTAAATAGTCTTTAGTAATGGAAACTAATCAGTAAAAAGTTAAATTCACATCTTTAGCAATAGAATTGAATAAATTATGCGGAGCGAAGTCACTTTGCTATTAACCGTGCGGTAGGAGGGGAGAGGCAATAGTTATTAATCTTTACATACTTTAAAGCCTTCTTAATTGTGTAATTACAGTATTTAAAGAATTACCTATGAGTATCTACTTGTTTTGTATTTTACATTTTCCAATATGAAAACTTTTGAAATGTCTGCCATTGAGAATTCATCTCTTAAAGTGATTCGAGTCGGTCGGTTTTCCATATAAACATAAAGAGGGTCATTATTTGCTTCCACGGCATTAAATATGTTTAAAATAAATTTTATTTTATAGCTTAACATTTTGTGAACGCGAAATAACAAAATAAGTCTCAAAAAACCAGAATTGGCTATTTGACAACGTTTTTCTGTGATATGTTATAGAAACACCTCTCAATAATAGAAATATTAGTGAAAAAAAATCGGTTGTCTGTAAAGTCGGTTTACTGACGATAGTCGAACGTGATAACGTTGACCTTGACCCTGACTTTGACTTTGACTTTGACTTGGACTTGGACTTGGATTTCGACTTCGACTTTTTTTCCCAATAAGCTGCTACAATGATATTGACACGCTAAAATGATGGCTAAGTGGCCAGTGTAAATATCTGCCGTTCCACGAATATAATGTCAAAGTTTTGTTTTAATAATTTTTAAACTACGATTAAAGCAGGCGTAAAACGGAACTGCCAAAAGATTTGTTTTAATAATTTTTAAACTACGATTAAAGCAGGCGTAAAACGGAACTGCCAAAAGATTTGTTTTAATAATTTTTAAACTACGATTAAAGCAGGCGTAAAACGGAACTGCCAAAGCAGCATCCACTATTTAAATTTAAAGATTTTTGCCAAACTCAGTAGTGTCTCTTGTCATTCAATAGAGATTTTGACAGCCGTATCTTAGGGAATAAGGGCTAATTTATTAACAATTTGTAAGAAACTATCGTCTTAACGACTTTAGTGCTGGAATAATAGGTATAAAGTACCTATTTGACAGGTAACGACCCTGCAAGGTAACGGCCCCGCAAGGTAACGGCAAATGACGTCACACTTTTTCGTGCGTGCAGCCGGCTCCATCGAATTATAAGACGTTATCACGTCAAAAACCACTTCAATATCATAAAAACTCACCGAGATACTACCATGTTAAAATCACATTTTTAGACTTTCCCAAATACGTGCCGAAACGCTTCCTACTGAAGCCCGTTACAACGAGATGTCACGAACCATACGTTGTTCGGGGAAATCAAGAACTTTGTTCTGCAACTAAGTATATTAAAACTTGCGTTTATCGTAACGGTTTCGTAAGAAAAATAACCATAAATTTTATGGGTTATTTAATATAGTAGATTTTAATAATTTAATACTTTTAAAACGGACTTTCCCACCCAACTTTGCAGGCTCATAAAGAAGTTACACGTTAGGTATCAAACTCTAAACTTTAACATATTTCATTATTTTGCTTATTTTAACAGGATCTCATTTATTTTTTACATTCGGTTAAAGTCAAGTAGGTACCCAATTAACATCCAAATGAGCCTTAAATGTCAGCGCCATCCATCAGCATCATTTGGAACTAAACGTATTTTGCTAAAATTTTCTGGCTGTTTAAATGTTCTCATGTCATTTCGCGTAAATAAAGTGTAAAAAGCTATAAAATAGAACACATTTGAAATAATTGATGCCGTGCGCAAACAATTACCATCTTTTGGTTTGTATGGAGAATTGACCGACTCGAACCCTTAAAGGGGTTATAATTATAGATAGATTGTCTGGAAATCCCACCAGGCGCACTAGGCTCTGTAAATATTATATCAAAGCTTGATTAAATGAGATATATTACACAGATTAATTCAATTGTTCCATTGGTTCCCCAACACAAATATTGATTCAATTAAGAATTGATAACCAAGACTTCGATGTTTGTTTGACGTACCTAATACGATACTGTTTACCAAGTCGATTTGATACCTACACATTATTAACTATGAATATTAGAATACAAATTGAAAATGAATAAGCAAAAACTATTGGTAGTGTAGAGACTGGTCTCTACTGTATGTTTATAAATATTATTTAAAGATTCAAATACCTATATGTCAGTCTAACGTAATGTTTGTGTATTATAGATTGATTTAGTTCTCATCTGAGCGCCGCCATAGAAGCATCATGTAATATTTCGGAATAAAAGCAATTCTAAATCATCAAGTGCCTGTTTACTTCAATAAACCACCGGCTAGACCCTCACAGTAGACAAAACTATGCCTATGTTTAGTCTATACATATCCAAATTCGTTCATTTCAAACTGAAATGACTTCCTCAAAATGGAGCGCACTGAGGGGGCAAATTAGTTTACTAAAATAGGTTAGTAAAGATCGACTTTACCCATTTACAAATACTGCAGCATACTCGCAAAGCGCTGAAAGGTCGGACCACGTTTCGTGCTTGTTTGCCATCAGAGAAATCGAATTTCATGCACCAACCTCGTACAGTCAGATAGGTAAAAGGAAATGGAGGTGTATGGTAGGTAATAGTGTGCTCCGAGATTTGAATTTAATAATTGCTTTCACGCGCCATTCGGTTGGAAATTAATGTTACTTTGGGTGTGATCAAGGACCTTAAAATAAATAGCCGGACGGAGGCTCGCCAACAGAGAACTGAAGCCATTTCTAATGCGCCGGCTGCTTGTACTTACGAGCCGCACGCACACATCAACTAGTTTTTTCCTATTGCGAGCATGCGAGCTGCACACACAGATAGGTAGCCGGCCGATTAGACATGCTTCAGTTGTTTGTTAAGCTTCCTCCACACTACTCGCGAAGTTCCTCGACGAAGTACTCGGAAAAGTTGACCGAAGTCCGAAGTACGTGGCTACACACTCGTTCAACTTCGCGAGAAACTCATAGTGCGGCGGTACCGTCTCATGGTCGCACGTCATGGACGCTCAAGCAGCAGCTGCCGTTGCAATGTGCACGCTCGCGTATTATAACTTCGTGCATGCATATTTGACAAAAAAAAATAAAAAAAAACGGAGAAAAAGAAGATGGTGGATGATTGCAATGCACCGGAACAGAACTAGGTAAGTAAAATTTAGTCAATTAAACTATTACAAGAAAAGTACTGGGAATACCCAACTAGCAAAATTTCGTCATATAAGCGTCGCGGCAACGTAACTTATTCAGACTTTTAGCTTCGGAAATTAGTCATATAAACGTAATAATTACGTTTATTTATACAACGCGATTTGGGACGTCATGCTCCCCAGCAGGACCACCTTGGCTTTGATGAATTTAAAAATTTAAACATATAGGAAAATTTAATACGACAGGTACTGTATAATTCGCGTTTATATGACTTTTATATGACTTATTAGCTGAATAAGCTCGATTTTATATGACTATTTTGCTAGTTGGGTAAGTATACAAATAAGTAGGTACAAAAGAATTTTGTTTTTTTAATATATTTTTTTTTACAGACGTACTATGGAGGCACAATTCCTTGAACTCACACAAGAACCATCTGGGGAATTCGAAAATTTCCACCGAATGTCATTGGCCGATTTTAATTTATTGCTTTCCAAAGTCGAACCCATAATCTCTAGACAAGATACTCACCTACGAGAAGCTATACCTGCCAAGATTCGATTATCAATCGCATTGAGGTTTTTAGCAAGTGGTGACAGCTATAGAAGTATGCACTATTTATTTAAAATTTCAAGCCAGTTAATTTCGAAAATTGTAGTCGATGTATGTCAAGCTCTCAACGAGGTTCTCAAGGATGAAATAAAGGTAAGAATTCAAATTTTTAGACAACATATTTATTCAAATTTATCTCAATGTGTAGGTTTACAATTTATCATTTATCAAGAAAGAATAAAAATTATGGTACGTATATTATGAATTTATGAGTCATAGAATGCCTGATATATTAAATCACTTTTATCTGTGTTATCATCTGGAGAAACTGATTGAGTTTGGGATTCTGGAATGTGCAAAATGTAGTGACTATTAGACTGAAATGCATTGGATGGCTCTGTATATGATGAGTGTGGCCTGGGAGATACCATTGCATTAGAATGAACAGCAGTATTTTGCGATTTAGGCAGCTTATAGCGTCGAGAGACTAACTGAGTTTTTGGTATAATATCATCGCTTATAATATGTATATTTGAAGAACGTTGATGAGAAGTCTCTTCGTTTGGTTGCTCGATATAGGTGTGTTGACCTTCATTGGACTGATCTGATGTTGCATATGCGATGGGTGGCTCTGAAAATGATGAGTGTGGCCTAGGAGATACCATCCTTGCCGATCTAGGCCGCTTTATAGAAACATTAGATGGTGTAAATGAATAGTATGTTGTAGAGGAACGTGACGATTCAATTGATGGACTTTCAGAACGTCGTCTCCGAAACAATGCATGAATATCAAACATTAAATGATCTCTTTCATGTTCAGGGACCTTCTTTAGTTTCTTGGCAATTAGTTTGCCGAATATATCACACTCGTCTTCAACGTCACCAACATCCTTCGCAGGCTTTTTATTTATTATTTTATTTAAATTGTTGAAAGCTTCTGTCATCTGTTTACTGGCGACTTGCAATTCCGGTGGGTTGTCACGACGCCGGATGGTGGGTCTAGTTTGTGATGGCTCTACTGAATTTTGTTCTCTCGGAGTCTGAGAAGTTATTGTTTCGACGTCCCCCGAAGCATTATTTTGCTCCTGAATAGAATCAGTTTCTGGATCCTGAAAAAGAAATATAGGTATTATATAAAAAAAAAATTATTATTATTATAATAGGCTAGATGACTAAAAAAAACTGTTTAGTCCGTCTGTTACATTATGAAAAAATATTGTACACGTATTTTTTGTTTTGTTTGACAAACAAAAACTGACGAGGATAGAGTGCTTAGAAGTTTCGAGTGACGTCACTCTTGAGTACAAATTGTACTCAAGAGTGACGTCACTAGCCCCCACTCCAGAAGTTTGATGATCTATAACTTTGTCGATTTTTAATATTTTGATAAACCAAAAAATACGTGTCCCATATTTTTCCATAATCTAACTGACGGACTAAATAGAATTACATATTTTTAACCCAGTCATCATCCCTATTATATTATACTTTTTGTTCACAGATGCCAGACAATGAGCAGCAGTGGTTAGAAGTTGAAAAGGGATTCAAGCATAATTTTCCACATGCTCTTGGTGCAATGGATGGGAAGCACATTATTACACAATGTCCAGATAACTCTGGTTCTGAGTATTTCAATTATAAGAAGACATTCAGTGTAGTACTATTAGCTTTAGTCGACAGTAACTATAATTTTATATATGCTGACATTGGAAGTCAAGGGAGGATCAGTGACGGAGGTGTATTTAAAAATTCTACGTTATGGACAAAAATTGCATCTAACAGGCTGAATCTTCCAAAGCCGCGCCCGTTATCCAGTACTGATAATGTCAACATTCCCTACGTATTTTTGACTGACGGAGCATTTGCTTTACATAATAATATAATGAAACCATATCCTGGCAATCATGATATCAATTCAGCGAAACGAACTTTCAATACGCGCTTGTCGAGATCTCGAGTACTAGTTGAGAATGTTTTTGGTGTTTTAGCATCCAGATTTAGAATATTTAGAAAGCCAATTGATTTGGATATCCATAGCATTCCTGTTGTTACAATGACATGTCTCTTATTGCATAACTTCCTCAGAAAAAGTAATGTATCATCTTATATATATATGCCTCACGGTATCGTAGACATATATGATGACAACGGAGTTTTACTTCAAGACGGAACTTGGCGGAGTGAAGTTGGTGGTAACTCTGCTTTGAGAGATATGACACAAGTACCACGCAGGCCACCATTATCTGCCGTTCAGATACGAGATCATTTTGCAGAATATTTTAACAGGCATTAGTTTTTTGTATGTAACATAATGTGTATTTACTGCAAATTGTACCACAATTTAAATTGTTACTAAATTGTGTAATAATTGTTAAGCTAATAAAAACTTACCGTGGATATTGTTGGTTTACATTTAAACACTGATCCCAAAAAGCTGTCCATTAAGTCGAATGCAAACCAAACTGGACGATAAACTTCGTCGGCGCCGGCACCAGATTTTATTGAAGCATCTTTTTTCCTACAGTAGCCCCTGTATGTAGCAAAAAGCGAATCCTTCTTTTTCTTCAATTCTTCTATGGGTATTTCTAAGATGTCCCGCATACGCACCCAAGCATCATTAATTTTCTTTTTGTCTTTATGACCACTCTCATTTGGGTTCCAAATAATTGTCTCCGCTTGCAATGTTTCCAGGAACAACAGAATTTGCTCCTGCGTCCATTGTGTACCACTCATAATCCTATAGTTTGAAAATATTGGTGTCCCCTTGTTTCGCCGACAAACGTTTCATCGAATGTTTCATTTCATCGAATTTTCATTTCGTCGACAACTTTTTTCTCCGAAACCGTTAACTCTTCAGGATTTTTTAAAGAGTCATCCTGTAGGTTAGGTTGGTTTAATATTAATTTCTAGAAAAATATGGTTTCAGAGAAAATTAACTTTCGATGAAATGATATTTCGATCAGGGCTCGGAAACCGTTCCGAGTAGAATACCGGTTTTGTTCATTGACCAGAGAACGGAAAGGTTCTGGTTTTTGTTTGTGATCACCGTTAAAGAACCGTTCTTTTGCGATACCGTTTTTTACCAAGTTCCGTTTCTGTGGAACGAAATTAACCGTTTTTCTCGTTGCGTAACAAGATATAACGAGTTGCTATTTCTTTTTTATCTTGAGTTTGCGTGCGGGATGTTTTGTTTTTCGGTATGCGCACAATAATTTTGTATTTTTTGCTTTTGTGCGTTGCTTAGGTTGTTGTGTTTTGTTACGGATTCATTCGGATTATAAAAGTAGTTTCGGACAATTAACCTTTTTCGTAGATAATTTAGTTAGCAAGAGTCTAGCGCGATGTATTTGGTATATGGTATACATATAACGAGATTAATTACACTCACGGGCAATGAATTCGGGTCGTTTTCTAAGTAGTGCCCCGAGTTACGGGAAAAAAGTTCACATCCGGATACCAGCACCAAATTTTAGTATGTTGTTAGGCATGGTCTCTGGACCCCAAAACTGCCGGGAAACATTCTCTGAAAGGTCAAGGTCACCGAATATGACGTCATTCATCTAGCCCCTCCCGCGTTCCTAAGAATGTTTAATTGTGACAAAACTACACATCTCACATCCACATAAGAGATATCAAATAAAAGGTAATTAAACGTACTATAAATGACTTTTACATTTGAATTTAATAAATGTTATACTTTAGGAATTATTCACACAATAATTTCATTGTCAGAAAAAAATATACGGAAATTTAGGTTTTACAGCAAAACTAAAAACACTAAGTTATGCAAATGTACTACAAAAACAGAAGCAATTTATTAAGCTTCATAACACAGTTTAAACCTTGGAAATCTGTCTTTAAATATAGAAACTATAGCCCAAAAACCTTGAGCGCGCGAAATACTCCAATAGTGCCCCGAGTTAAGGAAAAAAAAATTACTTCCGGATACCAGCACCAAATTTTAGTATAATATTAGGCATGCACTCTGGACTCCAAAACTGCTAGGAAACAGCCTCTGAAAGGTCAAGGTCACCGAATATGACGTCATTCATCTAGCCGCTCCCGTATCTTAAGAATGTGTAATTGTGACAAAACTACACATCTCACATCCACATAAGAGGTATCAAATGAAAGGTAATTAGATGTACTATAAATGACTTTTACATTTTAATTTAATAAATGTTATACTTTAGGAATTATTCACACAACATTTTCAATATCAAAAGAAAAATACGGAAATTTAGGTTTTACAATAAAACTAAAAACATTAAGTTATGCAAATATACTACAAAAACAGAAACAATTTATTAAGCTTCATAACATAGTTTAAATCTTGAAAATCTGTCAATAAATATAGAAGCTATAGCTCAAAAACCTTGAGCGCGCGAAAGACTCCCATAGTACCCCGAGTTAAGGAATTTTTTTTTTCTTCTGGATACCAGCACCAAATTTTAGTATGATATTAGGCATGTACTCTGGACTCCAAAACTGCCGGGAGACAGTTTCTGAAAGGTCAAGGTCACCGAGTATGTCGTCATTCATCTAGCCGCTCCCGTATCTTAAGAATGTGTAATTGTGACAAAACTACACATCTCACATCCACATAAGAGATATCAAATTTATAGCTTTACTAAGAAAATAATATACTTGACGCCACGCCACTGCCGAGTTCACTCACTGCTGGCTGCGAACTACACTTACGACTGACAATGAACTTGAAATTAATGTGAATCGATATGTGTTTCATAGGGTATATTTTAGGGTTAATTGGTCGCTTGAACTTGAAATTAGTGACCACTGTAACTCAGGCTATTATTGAGGGTCATTTAAAATGGTCGTAAGTAAGACATATAGTACAAAAGTCCAATTTTATTAGACCTAAGCCATCTTTGAACAATGTCTAAGCGCCTGCTCCGACCGGGAGTATTTCGCGCGCTCAAGGTTTTTGAGCTTTAGATTCTATATTTATTGACAGATTTTCAAGATTTAAACTACGTTATGAAGCTTAGTAAATTGTTTATATTTTTGTAGTACATTTGCATAACTTAATGTTTTTAGTTTTAATGTAAAACCTAAATTTTCGTATTGTCTTTTTATATTGAAATTATTGTGTGAATAATTCCTAAAGTATAACATTTATTAAAATCAAATGTAAAGGTCATTTATAGTACATCTAATTACCTTTCATTTGATATCTCTTATGTGGATGTGAGATGTGTAGTTTTGACACAATTAAACATTTACAATTACACATTTGCATAACTTAATATTTTTAGTTTTAATGTAAAACCTAAATTTTCGTATTGTCTTTTGATATTGAAATGATTGTGTGAATAATTCCTAAAGTATAACATTTATTAAAATCAAATGTAAAAGTCATTTATAGTACATCTAATTACCTTTCATTTGATACCTCTTATGTGGATGTGACATGTGTAGTTTTGTCACAATTACACATTCTTAAGATACGGGAGCGGCTAGATGAATGACGTCATATTCGGTGATCTTGACCTTTCAGAGACTGTTTCCCAGCAGTTTTGGAGTCCAAAGTGCATGCCTAATATTATACTAAAATTTGGTGCTGGTATCCAGAAGAAAAAAAATTTTTCCTTAACTCTGGGTACTATGGGAGTATTTCGCGCGCTCAAGGTTTTTGAGCTATAGGTTCTATATTTACTAACAAATTTTCAAGATTATACTACGTTATGAAGCTTAATAAATTGCTTCTGTTTCTGTAGTACATTTGCATAACTTAGTGTTTTTAGTTTTACTGTAAAACCTAAATTTCCGTATATTTTTTTCTGACATTGAAATTATTGTGTGAATAATTCCTAAAGTATAACATTTATTAAAATCAAATGTAAAGTCATTTATAGTACATCTAATTACCTTTTATTTGATACCTCTTATGTGGATGTGAGATGTGTAGTTTTGTCACAATTACACATTCTTATGATACGGGAGCGGCTAGATGAATGACGTCATATTCGGTGACCTTGACCTTTCAGAGACTGTTTCTCAGCAGTTTTGGAGTCCAGAGTGCATGCCTAATATTATACTAAAATTTGGTGCTGGTATCCGGAAGTAAATTTTTTTTCCTTAACTCGGGGCACTATGGGAGTATTTCGCGCGCTCAAGGTTTTTGGGCTATAGTTTTTATATTTATGGACAGATTTCCAAGGTTTAAACTGTGTTATGAAGCTTAATAAATTGCTTCTGTTTCTGTAGTACATTTGCATAACTTAGTGTTTTTAGTTTTACTGTAAAACCTAAATTTCCGTATATTTTTTTCTGACATTGAAATTATTGTGTGAATAATTCCTAAAGTATAACATTTATTAAAATCAAATGTAAAGTCATTTATAGTACATCTAATTACCTTTTATTTGATACCTCTTATGTGGATGTGAGATGTGTAGTTTTGTCACAATTACACATTCTTATGATACGGGAGCGGCTAGATGAATGACGTCATATTCGGTGACCTTGACCTTTCAGAGACTGTTTCCCAGCAGTTTTGGAGTCCAAAGTGCATGCCTAATATTATACTAAAATTTGGTGCTGGTATCCAGAAGAAAAAAAATTTTTCCTTAACTCTGGGTACTATGGGAGTATTTCGCGCGCTCAAGGTTTTTGAGCTATAGGTTCTATATTTACTAACAAATTTTCAAGATTATACTACGTTATGAAGCTTAATAAATTGCTTCTGTTTCTGTAGTACATTTGCATAACTTAGTGTTTTTAGTTTTGCTGTAAAACCTAAATTTCCGTATATTTTTTTCTGACATTGAAATTATTGTGTGAATAATTCCTAAAGTATAACATTTATTAAATTCAAATGTAAAAGTCATTTATAGTACGTTTAATTACCTTTTATTTGATATCTCTTATGTGGATGTGAGATGTGTAGTTTTGTCACAATTAAACATTCTTAAGAACGCGGGAGGGGCTAGATGAATGACGTCATATTCGGTGACCTTGACCTTTCAGAGAATGTTTCCCGGCAGTTTTGGGGTCCAGAGACCATGCCTAACAACATACTAAAATTTGGTGCTGGTATCCGAATGTGAACTTTTCCCATAGAAGCATGTCCGTAACTCGGCGCACTAAAGGACAATTATAATAGGAAAAGACCAGAATTCATTGTCCGTCAGTGTTTTAATTGTTTGTAGGTATATTTTTAATTTATATTACCGAGTGAAAAACAAGTATTCTGTCGACCTGATAGAACAAATTAACGTTCAAACTATTCAAAGCAAAATATTACACATGGGTGGTCAGTCTGGGGACTAAGATGTAGTGTCTGATGCACTGTTATACCTAATATATACTTATATTTAATTTGGATAAATCTAATGATTAGAGGCAAGTACATTTGTTTCGTCTTGACGAGTACTCTGAACCGAAATAACATCCAGGGTCTGATGATGAAACCGGAAGGTGGGCATAGGAAATTCGTAATAAAATGTCGGAACCTTCCGGCTCCATCATCAGACCCTGGATATCATTTCGGTTCAGAGTACTCGTCAAGACAAAACAAATGAGCCCAAACACGATGGGGTTCCGACATTTTATTACGGAGTTCCCATAAACACCTTCCGGCTCCATCATCAGACCCTGGATATTATTTCGGTTCAGAGTACTCGTCATAATTTATCCAAATTAAATATAAGTATGTATTACAACAGTTTGAACGTTAATTAAAAACAAAAATATCAATAATGCCGTAATAATATAACTAACGCCTGACTCAATCAGTTTGATTGAATGTTATTTATGTTATTTAATTTTGCATTCAGTTTGTTCTGTCAGGTAGACAGAATGCTTGTTTGTCACTCGGTAGTATAAAAATACCTGCAAATAATTAATCTAGTTAAAAAGTTACTATGTATCATCTTTAAAAACTTAATATCACAAAACAAACAATATTATAAAGTGCGCGCGCGCTTCAACACCCAGAATTTAAACTTTCCCGACAAAAATTGAAAATAGGTAAATACATCGCGCTATGCGACGCGCTACAAAACACGGAATTTGACCTTGCTTGCACATCGTCACCACCCCTGCGAGTCCCTCGGCGAGAATGACGGTTTTTATTCTCATCAGGAACGTTATCATTTCGTTCTTCATCACTTAGCGATCACTGAAATATTCCGTTCCGTTCCATCAAAATACCGGTTGTAGCACGAACGGAGTAAAATAACGGTATTTCAACGAAATAAAACGGTAATTCGATACCGGTTCCGAGCCCTCATTGCGATGGAATGATATGTTGATGTAACGTTTGTCGATAATTCAAGGGTAAACCGAAAATATTAATAAAAAATAATCACAGCACGAACACGCACTCACATCGACGTATATATTGACGCGAACTAACTGAAGTTAGCCGAGTAGTGTAGAGAGGCACTTCGTGTAGGCACTTCGTGCGACTTCGGGTCCTTTGACTCGGGCGCAAAAACCGACAACAAATGGAAGTCGCCCGAGGCGAGCCGAGGATGGACGAAGTAAGACGAAGTGCCTCTCCACACTATCGTATTCGCCTAACCTCGGTCAACTTCGCGAGTAGTGTGGAGGAAGCTTTAGTGATGCACCGTCCGGCTATTTATTTGAAGGTCCTTGGGTGTGAATATCTATGTTTTACGAATGAAAATTCTGTATCTTTCGTTTTTGCGACATTTTACTACCACACTTTTAATTTGACATACTTAATATTTTCTCTTTTTTTACTCTGGGGTCTCTTAAACCGATTTTTAGCTAACACATATTTTATTCTAACACATATTCGTAGGGTCGAATGAATGATGAATGAATGAAAGTTTGATTAGCGTCTATGCATCAATACGTTTAAGTAGGTCGAACGCATATTGCAAAAAATTGTTATAGAAGTTTTTTAATCCTCCCACAATTATAAGGTAACGTATATACTTTGAAAGATTTTTCCGGATGCCCAGCGCCTAACAGCGTGCTTTTCTATGAGAAATTTTCGTCTAAGGTATGTCCGCTCTTAAAGTCTTCTAGAAATGTACTCTGTACTTTTAGGTAGTTAAAAAAAGGTACACAAAAAAACCATGTGACTAGGGTCGTTCAGCCAGTGGTATTGTGCCACAGATACAAAACATTACTTTGATTGGCTGAACGACTCGAGTCTCGTGGTTTTTTGTTTACCTTTTTTACCCGACTGCGGCGAAGCCCAAAGGAGGGTTATGTGTTTGACCTGTATGTATGTATGTATGTCCGTTCCTGTGTCCGCTCGTAACTACTCAACGGCACAACCGATTTTGATAAATGATACATTAATATATTCGTCTTGATGGCGCGAGTGTCACTGGGTATAAAGTTCGTTAAAATGGCGGATTTTATGCATTTTTAAAGTGCACCGCGGTCGGGTTTTTTTAGTAAAAATATTTAGTTATTTAAGTACCTAAAAGTAAAGAGTATGTATGTATAGTCTCAGACTTTCCTAATGTTATTGACGGCTACTGTACATTGTACAAGCCGATAGGTAATTGCGTTAGCATCAAGTGTATGCTACGTGCTCTTGATACCGCGAGTGTTCTGAAATTAGCCAGGATAATTTGCATTGTTCATTGTATGATAATTGGCTACATTGTTTACAAATTTAAGTCCAGTAAGATAAAACTGTAATGTTCAATACATTCATCTTCATATTTATTCTTTACTATTTTCATTAGAGATGCAGCGAATAGTGATTTGGCCGGATACCGAATACCGAATATTCGGCGGAGTCGACGGCCAAATAGCCGAATATTCGGCGGCCGAATATTAGGCCAACGGTTTTACCTAAAATGAAGTAAATTCGAACGCCCGGGTGAGCGGCGCCGTGAATGTCTGTGCAGTACAGTACAGGTAGCAACTTGTTACTCGTCGTAGGTAGCCTATGATAGAAAAATGCGCCAATGAACAATTTTATTTCATTTGTAGTTTTATTTCTAATTCGTTGTTTATGCTACTGTTCTATATATGTTTGAGATTAATGTGAAAGATGATTAAACTAATATTTAATATAGATTACTGTTTATAACTGTTTACTGTTTTAAGTGAGTTCCTATAATTGGCTCTCTACTACTACTTTAATTGTTGTTTAGTTTTTAAGGCTGTTGGTTCTCCATGAACAAATAAAATAAATAAATAATTTGTTATTAAAATATTTATTCATCCATCTTTTTCCTTCGACTTTGTATTAAGTTAATTTACTATTCGGTATTCGGCCGAATACTATACCATTATTCGGTATTCGGCCGATTAGTCAAAATGTGGCCGAATAGGCTGAATACCGAATAGTGGCCGAATATACGTTGCATCTCTAATTTTCATACTTTCTCCTTCCTCTATGTTGGCATGCCTACCTTTCATTTCTTCACCGAACACACTCCTCTCCTCTCGTGTGTAATTTCTACACGTCGACATTGGCAACATACCCTTTGCTGAAGCACCAAGGAGTGGACGCAATTATTAAAAAAAACTACTATTTCTAGAAATACTCATTGAAAGGATGCATATAATGTACTTGACATATAATTTATGTTTTCATAGATTCGGAATAATTCGTCACGCAAGGTTGAACGCTTTAAGCGATACTGGCAGTGCGACACTAAAAGCAGAGTTGGCAATTTTATTGTTGGGTTTTTATACGGTACATCGAACCACAATCTGCGATAACCCGTCATAGTCACGATCCTCCCCGGGAGGGATGCGTAACCTACCGAAGACAGATCTTTAAAAGCATGGAGGAAAAGTGTGGCATATATGGGCATAACTGATTTCAAAAAGAGGTGGTCCGCCGTTTGTTGTTTTTATTTTAATTGGAGTGTGAAGATTTTTAGTGCATATATCCCCGTTTTAATTTGAGGTATTTATAGTGAGACGAGGGAAATCGTTTCTATGCATTGAAAGTCATATGATGAGAATAATATAAAGATAAAGTCAGCAAATGTTCCCTTTAAAATACTTCCTTCATATATTAACCAGACAAATCAATTCGAATATTTTTCTATTATTATAGTGACAAAATTTCACCAACTGTACATTTAAATGCATGTGAACTATTTTTAAACAAAACCATTTCGAAGTGCGAAAAGCGATTTTCCACACAGTTCCCACGACCGACATTCAGAGGGAATGTAAAAAGGAGGTGAAAATGTAACATTGTTAAGCTGCTTCCATTTCAGGTTCGGATTTGGAAATAGTTCCTTTTAGTTCAATTACACCGAGAGTGAAATATTTTGTCGAATTTTTCCGGTTTAAGCCCTTTGAACACATTGACGCAGCAAATTTATTAATATAAGTTTCTTTTCATCACACTTGCTCGTAAAGGGTGTAATAACACGCGCGCTTTTAGACCAGCTCGAGCCGATTTACCTTCCGTGGGTTATACAAATCTATAACTCCCACGGGAGGAAAAACTGTATGAAAATCTATAACTCCCGAGGGAGTTATGAGTTTAGTTTTAATATATAGAACCTACCCGTACGTAATTTCAGACTAAGGAGGTTTCAAATCAGCCAAGGCTTATTTCACATCTTCAAAACTTGGCTACAAAACCAATTTTAGTATGTATAAAATTTATATGGTATATTTTATTATTATTTCAGAATTTTTTGCAATTAAATTAATTTAGTTTAAAATTTTATTTTGAAAATCGATACAATCCGGCAGTATTGCCTGTCAAGTTTGATAACTAAACGCAGTTCTTAGCATTATCTGTAGAAGACTATATTGAAAAAGTTGACGATAAATAATTTGATTTTTGTCTTATTTTCGCTTATCGCAAATGTGATGAAAAACATTGTGTGTATTATCAAACCGCGTTTAGAAAGGGATTGAGCTCATATGTCATTTTTGAACTAATGCACGATATGACATTGTCAGTGGTAGAATATGCAGATAAATTAAATTGTTATTTTGGTACAATGAAGTTCTAAAGCATGGAAAAAATATCAAATTATACAGCGTGTTTTTATTGATTTCCGATAGCATTAAGAGATAGTTCTTCAGATCAAATAGAGTTACTTTCTTAAACACCGTTTTTAAAGTATTTTAAGTATGTTACTGTGTTTTTTCCAACGCCCGTCGCGGCCACCACACGATTCAAAACTTTGGTATTATTGTTCAGTAATCCAATTATTTCCTGCAATGTATCTCTTGGAATACTTACCTCAGAGACGATTGCATTTACGCTTAAGATGGCCATCAAAGTTTTCAAAAGAACCTTCGTCTTATCGTTTTCTTTATTAAAAATATGTTAGTACATTGTAGACAATTTCTCGGCATCGACCGTTTAATACTTTACCGCGATTCATACAATTGTATACTAGAAAGTCTGATGCTTGGGTGTCTACGGTTATTGTTCTAGATGAGTAAAACACGTCCTTTCAGTACTGCATTTAATCCGAGACAAAGATATTATTAACTACCCTAAACATTGACAGCTAGACATATAGCTACCCACATATATCACACCTCCACCCTTATTGCTAACATTATACAATGACAAACATAACTAAGTCGTGCAACCATAACACGAGTAGGTATCTATTACAATAAATTTACTAACTTAATACTGTCTGATATCCTATCTAAGTACATCTTACATCTAGTCTATTTCTAACCTAAGTTTAGCTAAACGGTGTGGCAATGGCCTGAGGTTCACTGACGCCCGAGTTTCCGGTAGTCGAGACGGTGGTGGGGAAATAGACTGATCCGGACTATCCACACCAGCGCTGGCTGACTCGGGGTTTCCTTCCCCCTCAGCACTAACGGAGGAGTCCGGGCCCACCTCCGTCCGTCCACTCGGCGGCGCGACCACGTCCTCACTCTCGTCCGTTACCTCTAGCGACTCCGGGCAAGGCACGGTCGACATGCGTGATCTGCGTCTGACTTGATCAATGTGCCTGACTATTGGTTTTCCACTATCCCTATTCAGAGCATACATGCGAGAACCCTCTGCCTGTACAATGGTCCCTTTTACCCACTTGTCGTCGGTACAATACCCTCTCGCCCAGACCTCATCGCCCGGCTTGAAAACGCGCGACGCGCCGGACGCGGGCGCAGCCTGCCGGCGCTGCGCCGCCTGCACGCGCTCCTGCAGCGCGGCGTCCGCGCGCAGCAGGTCGAGCCGCGTGCGCAGCGAGCGTCGCTGCAGCAGCATCGCCGGGCTCTCTCCAGTTGTACTATGTACACTATTCCTATACGCTAGCAAATATGCCTGGAGCGCCGCATCGACATCTACGTTATCCCTGTGCGCTTTCTTGATGGCGCGTTTACACAGTTTAACCGCGCATTCGGCCGCCCCATTAGATGCCGGATGGTAGACTGGAGAGAAGGTTTGCCGCACTCCGCATTTAACTAGAAAATCTTTAAGTTCTGAACTGGCAAACGGCGGCCCCTGATCCGAAACGAACTGCCCGGGTACTCCAAAGCGCGCGAATGTCGCTCTCAGTTCCTTAATTACTGCCGCGGCATTAGTGCGCGCCATTTCGAAAATTTCTAGCCATTTGCTACTTGCGTCTATAATTACCAAGAAAGTTTTACCCTTAATGGACAAAAAATCAGCATGTATCCTACTCCACGGTTGTTGATGGTACTGCCAAGGCTCGGGCGGCGCGCGCGGCGGCGCCGGCGCCTCCGCCGCGCACGTCGCGCACGCGCTACACAGCGCCTCCACGTTCGCGTCGATATTGGGCCACCACACGTAGCTGCGGGCTAAAGATTTAGTTTTAACTATCCCCATATGACTAACGTGTAACTGCTTAAGGATTGATGCTTGTAACTTTGGTGGTATTACGACGCGGTAGCCCCACATTACACAACCACGATCTAAATACAACTCGTTGCGACGCGAAAAATAAGGTTTAATTTCGTCATCCGGACATGCCGCCGGCCACCCCGACTGTAGGTATGCTAGCGTCCTACTCAGGACTCTGTCCTTAGCGGTCGCTACTCGAACGTCGTTGTTAGTTACTGGCAAAAAATCTTCCACGAAATTTAAATACGTTATTTCCCCAGTCTCCCCTCTCCCGCCTTTCGCCTGGGGAAGCCGCGATAACGCGTCCGCGCAGTTTCTACCCGACGGCACGTACTCGATCGTGTAGTTATACCCCGATAGCAGCACGGCCCACCGCTGCAGCCGCGACGCCGCCATGACCGGGATCCCCACTTTATCGCCGAATATATACGTCAGGGGCTTGTTATCCGTTCGCAACGTAAATTTTCGGCCATAAAGGTATTGGTGGAATTTACGAACTCCGTAAATGATCGCGAGCGCCTCCCTATCTATCTGTGCGTAAGCGCGCTCGGCGGGCGTGAGCGTGCGTGAGGCGTACGCCACGGGGCGCTCGCCGGCCGGCGTCAGGTGCGACAGCACGCAGCCCACGCCCGTGCCCGACGCGTCCGCCGTCAGCACCAGCGGCAGCGAGCTCAAGTAGTGCACCAGCACCTCGCTCGAACTCATGGCCGCCTTTACCGTCTCGAACGCGGCCTGGCACTCCTCGGTCCAAACAAACTTCACCCCCGCTTTTAATAGGTTGTACACCGGCGTTAAAATGGTACTGATATTTCTCACAAACTTTGCATAGTACATTATTAAGCCAATAAACGCCCTCAACTCGGCGACGTTGCGCGGAGCCGGAGTCTTTACGATGGCTTTGATTTTGTCCGGGCAAGTATGTACCCCCGCCTTACTTATCACGTGACCCAAATAATTGACAGACTCCGCGAAAAACTGACACTTATCTTTTCTAACGCGCAAACCGTAGGTCTGTAGCCGTTCAAAAACTTTGTTCAAGTTATCGATGTGCGATTTTGTGTCCGCCCCCGTTATTATGACGTCATCGAGGAATACCCCCACGTGTGGCAAATCGGCAAAAAGTTGCTCTAAACGTCTTTGAAATATACCGGGACTCGACGATAACCCATAAACTAAACGATTGTATCGAAATAAACCTTTGTGGGTATTTATTACGGTGTATTTACGTGTTTCGTCAAGTTCAAATTGGGCATAGGCCTGCGACAAGTCAATCTTAGTGAAACGCTCCCCGCCGTGTAAACGTGCCAGCAAGTCTTCTACCCTAGGTAGCGGGTACCGGTCTACCTCTAGTACCTTATTCAAAGTCAGTTTATAGTCAGCACAGATCCGCATACCACCGTCCTTCTTCACCACGGGAACTATAGGCGTGGCCCAGTCGGAGCGGTCGACGGGAGTGAGCACGCCGTCGCGCACCAGCTGCTCCAACGCGCGCTCCACCGGCTCGCGCAGCGCGTACGCCAGGGGGCGCGCGCGCAGGAACACGGGCCGGGCACCCTCGCGTACGTGGATGCTCACTCGGCCGCCGGTGAACCGCCCCAGGCCGTCCGCGAACACTTCACGGTAGCGGGAGCTGAAATCATTTATATCGAAATGATTATCTGTCACACTGTGTACATCACAATACTGGTGTACCGGTACTTGTACATCTAATTCGGCTAGCCACTGCCGTCCTAATAACATGGTTTTGCCATTATCCACAACATACAAATCCAAATGCTTTTCTTTATCTTTATACTTAACTAGCGGTTTCACTACCCCGACGGGGTTCACTAATTCGCCCGTGTAGTACCTCAATCGTAGCTTACTTTTTCTAAGCGTTAACTCCCTAAATAGCTGTTGGTACAGTTTGTAACTTATACATGACACCGCACTACCGGTATCGCACTCCATGTTAAGTAATTTTCCTTGCACATTAACTTCAATTAAAATCGGTTTACAATGAGCTACGGCAAGTTGGTTTAAGTTTGAAATGTTTACCTCTATGCTAACATCGCTGTCGATGTCCGATTCACATTCCTGTACCTCGGTCGCGCCGCCCTCGTCTGCCGCCTCGACGCAGTGCTGGTCAGTCATGTATGGACACATCCGCCGAAGATGACCTTGTCGGTTACAGACTTTGCACACGTAGCGTATGAACCGACACGTCGAGGCATCATGCCCCGCGCCGCACGCCGTGCACGGCCGCATCCCGCGAGCCGGCGCCGGCGCACCCCCGACAGCGCGGGCCCCGGCGCGCCCGCCACGGCTGGCGCCGCCGCTGCTCGCCGCCCGGAACGCCCGCGACGCCGCCGCCGACCCGTTCGGTCTAGATTCGCTCGCCCACGGGCCTCTTCCCTGGCGCGACGCGAACCCTGTCACGGCCTGACAGTCCACGGCACCGCCCGATGACCTTTCCCGACCTTCAACGATGGCCGAATCTCTCTCGGCCGCCTCCATGCTGACGGCCAGCTTGAACGCCCTCTCGAAGTATAAACCCTCCTCGGTGAAAAGTCTTTGACGTGTTGTCTCACTCTGCATACCGCATACCAGTTGGTCTCGTAAACTTTCTTGCAACCAGGCACCAAACTCGCACGTTTTTGACATTTTTTTAAGCACCGCCACGTATTCCGAAACACTTTCCTGACTAGTTTGTTTCCTTTGTCTAAATTTGTAACGTTCGGCGAGTATACTGTGTTTCGGTTGTAAGTGACGTTCTAGAATGTTCGTGATTTCCGTGAACGTTTTTGACGTAGGTTTATCCGGTGTGCACAAATTAACTAACAGTTCGTAGCACTCTGCCCCCATCACGGTTATTAAAGTAGGAACGTACATGTTTTCTTCCACTTTATTTACCACAAAATACTGTTCTAACCGGTCCACATATAATCGCCAATTGTCCGTTGCAACCTTGAACTCGGCTATCTTGCCAACCGACATTGTCACTGTTTGCTAAGCACCGTTAATTGCACTATTCACGTATTGCACTGTTCCCCCGACGTAAACAACACAAAAAAAAAGGTAACACGCACTAAGTCCGATCGTTTTCGTCGCCACTAGAAAGTCTGATGCTTGGGTGTCTACGGTTATTGTTCTAGATGAGTAAAACACGTCCTTTCAGTACTGCATTTAATCCGAGACAAAGATATTATTAACTACCCTAAACATTGACAGCTAGACATATAGCTACCCACATATATCACACGTAACACGTACGTATCATAACGTATTTTTGAAAAGCTACGGCAATTTGATAAAGCGAAATAATGTGATTGCTGACAGATTTGTCAAATGTGATAATACTATTTTTTATTAAACAAATGACAATATTTACCGAGAATAAAGTTTAAATATGCAAATCATATTTAGCTATTAATTCTATTATCTATAAGGGTCTGCACTTATCAAGATATCAAAGATTGGTTTATGATTATATTTAATCATTTATTAAGTACACTTGTGCTAACGGTACACTCGAATCCCTTTCTCAACGCGGTTTGATAATACCACGGGCAGTAAGGGGATTACAAACTCGAGTCATTAAAAGCCTCCTAATAGACTCTCGTTAGTAATTCCCTTCTTACTACCTACCCTCGGTGCACAATGTACTATTGTTAACGTGTCCGACGATCAAAGAATATCTTTACCTATTGGCATTACCTACTTACGTTAAAACACCAGAACCTACAATCGTAAGAAATGTTAAGTTTAAAGATAAAAAAAGTTGTACGACTAAACGATATGTAATTCGACCAAACATTAATTACCTACATACAAGGACCTTAAAATAAATAGCCGGACGGAGGCTCGCCAACAGAGAACTGAAGCCATTTCTAATGCGCCGGCTGCTTGTACATACGAGCCGCACGCACACATCAACTAGTTTTTTTCTATTGCCCGCAGCACACACAGATAGGTAGCCGGCCGATTAGACATGCTTCAGTTCTTTGTTAGCGTTGCTCCGTCCGTTTATTTTAAGGTCCTTGCCTACATAGGTCAAACAATTTTAGACGATGCGATGGGCCCCCGTCTCAAGATATATGCTCTAAGCAAAACAAACTAATTTCCGTCATTGAATATGAAAAATCATATAAATCTTCTCATACTGACCCATTTAGATCGATCCTCCGCCTATTATTATTTCTGAATGATTCCGCATAATATTTATCGTATGTATAATTTTTCTTTCCGCTATGATTTATGAGGCAATCGATTTCAATTAAATACGCAGAGGATTCAGTTAAACATTTTACCTCATTAAGGCTTGATTTTATTATATTAAAAAGAGAAACTGGTGAGTTTCTTCCGGGTTGCCGGTGTTGAAAATTCCGGGTCCAATTTTTGCACCGGGTCCGATTTTAGCATCAGCCAGTAAGGCTTGCAAGTTTATCAGGCTTAAAAAAAAGCTGTTGAAAATATTAAGTAACAGCAGGACTGACTCACTCCGCGATCCCATTGCGCGGCTATTATTATTAAATTTCGCCACCCATGAGGGAACGTGCACGACGAAGGTGCTGCCAACTGGTGCCGCAAATCTAAATCAAGTACCCTCTCATGCTGGGGCCACATTGACGGTAACGCCGTTAATTTATCGCGATGAAGGACGATTAACGTCAGTGTAGCTACGACTTACTATATTTGACATTGAGACTTAGATATTGTCATTGACATTGATAGCATGATTTGACAGCGGTGATAATTTCCTTTATAGTCCACCCGTGTCTTTTTTGTCGTTTAGTGCTGCCACCGTTCGTGCACGTCCCCTATTGCCAGTGACCAGAAAGAGCACGCGTTAGTACGCGTTATGCGATAGAGAAAGACGGTTAGATGCGGGTCAGCTCCGTCCGGTCGTCAGACCCGAACGACAGTTTTGTTAGAGAGAGATAATACTTATTCTGTGGAAATCCGGCATGTCTTATGTTAAAGAGCCCGAAGTTATATTAAGTAATAAATATAAAAATATTACTTTACATGAAAGAAACATATTATTTCTTCACTGGTTTAGGTTAAAGTCCTATTAAAAATAGATGATACGGAGGTCAAACTAAATGGCAAAATTGAGGGTGTTTTCTGGGTGTTACGGTGGACGCATGGTTGAGTCGCTGGGCCGGAAATCCAGAGGTACCGGGTTCGATTCCCGGTCTGTTCACAGGTGAGCGCCATTTAATTTTTCTATGTACTTTGATTTCTTGTATCTATATATGTATAAAAATATTATTACTAAAAAAATCCGACCGCGGTGCCCATTTAAAAGTGCATAAAATTTTGTTTATTTTAACGAACTTCATACCCAGTGACAGTCGCGCCATCAAGCAACACGAATCTAATGATGTATAATTTATCAAAATCGGTTGTGCCGTTGAGTAGTTACGAGCGGACATAGGAATACTACATACATACATACAGGTCAAACACATAACCCTCCTTTGGGCTTCGCCGCAGTCGGGTAATTAGACACAGATAATTGATTTTATTTATTTATTTAAACTTTATTGCACAAAAGAAAAGTTATCGTACGAAAGGCGAACTTAATGCCATATCAAAGCAGATAGCTTGTGGTGATTTATATTGATCTGGGTATTGCAAAGTCGCCCCTGCATTTTAAAGTAACCCCGGTTTACGGTATTGAATAATGACATCAAAATATCACCACAACCTTCCTTCCTTTACAACCTCTATGTAGGTATACAAAGTTCTCATTAAATGTCGATGATCACCCAACAGAGATCATGTTCTACAACTTTTGATTAAAATGTGAAAGTTTCTCTCACGAAATTTAATTGAAAATAACTCTGGCTTCTTCTAATACAGCTCGTTCCTTTTTCCATTCCAGAATATTCGAATATTTCCATAAAGACGCTCTCTCGTGAATGAAACTTGAAGGGGCTTCCAAGGATAGTGCGTCAATAGAAGTCAAATAAACAAATAACCTGTTATACATGTTTACATGTAGCGATGTGAATACGGACTATGACCTTTTAGGTATTGGGCTTTTTTCGAAGTTGTTCGTTACGTGGTCCTAACTTTCTCAATAATAGAACATCAGGATGATGAAATTCTTTAATCAATAATGTACAATCATTTGGAAATGATATTGACTATCTAATGTGATGCTTGAGTTAGGTTGTCAATAGGTATAAATATTGTTTCTTTTTACTACATCACCTTATATCTATTATGTTCCTTTAAATAAAATATTCTTATTCTATGTTTGTTTGTATATGTCTCAGTACTAGGCACAGGCTCGTTCAATAAACGAGATTGAATGGGCTATAGTTACTAAGATAGCTCTGTGTGGGTTGAGGACTTCACATACACCTTTGAATTTCTCCGTGTAGGTATAAAGGTATATAGGTTTCCTTACAATCCTTCACAGAAAAGAGAATGGTATATACAAAATATGGCTGGAACCATATTGGAGCATTCCACCCAAGACGCCATTTTTTCATACTTCTGACAAAACTAGACAAATTTTTGGCATGTCAATATTTTACAACTTGGTTTCTAAATTGATAATGTAATTTAGTACTTTCTATATATATTAAGGTAGCTGCCATAGTCGTCTCGTGCTGGACAAAGAGTAGATGATTTCGTGGAATGCTCCTATTTCGTACATAAGTTTCGGAACTTATTGGTACGGCACATGGCGAACCAATCCACGAAAGAAGGATGACAAATCTCACGAGAAGAGAAGTGCATAAGTATCTTCCCACTTTGTGCCTCTCAAACTCAAGAGCTATGGATAAATAGTCCATGAAACAGCTCAGTTGGCTATGAGAAATCATCAAGCTTATTACACAGATCAACAGTACGAGCTAGTAAGTATTTGAACCCACGAACTTGAAAGGCGCATGTGGGAACCACTAGGCTTGCTCTTTCTCTCTGCTTTATAACAGCAAAATCTTTAGTAGGGTTTCAACTTCCGAACCCTCAGTAGGTCCTGTGTACTCCGTCTGTGCAGACAATGACATGAAAATGACATAAGTTTTCAACTCTCTGCGCAATAAGAAAAATATTACGAGTTTCGGCAAAGTTGCGCTATCATTATTTAAAACATTTTAGATTTACAAAACTTTACTTTGGGGACATTTTACATCTTCAAACTTATTGTCACCTTAGAGACTCTTTATAAACTCTCACATTTATAAACCTGTTATATTTTCACGCCTAATGACACATTTGAAAACTTTAAGCGGGTTATAGTCCATTACACAACTAGGGTGGTAAAACAAAGAAAGCCCGAGATCGCAGGCGAGGGACGTAAATATGCGATCGAGGGCTTTATTTATTACCTCCCTTGTGTACATCATTTTATGCCTACACTTGGCCAGAAAGCGGCTTTTCCGAACGCGTAGCGTGCAGTAAAAGCCACTTAATGGCCAGGTGTGGCATAAAGGCGTATAATAGTACATTGTGTATCAAGGGCGGTAAGTAAGGAATTACAAACGAGTGTTTGTTACAAGGCCGAGGCGAAGCCGAGGGCTTTAATAACACGAGTTTGTAATTCCTTTGCCGCCCGTGGCACACACAATGTTTTTCATCACACTTGTGAGGAAATCTGATTAAAATAACCTTACTTAACCTAAATAAAATTGTAAAACTGACAGTGACGTTAGTGACATTATCCATAGACAATGCGGATTCACGTCACGTTCGGAAACCATAGCGGCAAAGACTTATAATGGTTGATTTTATTTTTTCAAAATACTGAAATGCACTATTTAAACATTTAATTAATGTTACAGAAATATGTGTTTACATGTATTTGCAATAACAGTTCTCTTTAAATAAATATTTCAGTAATAAAAGTTAAAAAAGTACGTTGGCGTTTCCTTTGAACATGACAAATAAGAGTAAAACAGAACCAGCGTTTCAAATTTAAAAAGAAAACCATTACGCCCTAGGGCGTAATAGGTCATTTACGGCCCGCAAAACCTACGTGTAATGACACCATTTTCGAGCAAGTGTGATGAAAAATAAGATGGAGTCATATTGAAAGATTCGATGACTCGAGCGGATGGCTCGGAGATACTAATGAGGGCTACCATTTTATACTCACCAGTTGGCGCCACTGTCGAATAGGGTCCTGAAGTATAGCCGTCAGTTTGTTATTACGGGTGTGAAAGCGAAGTTAACATTTCAATAGTATTTAATGTCATAAAACCGAACCATAAAAATATCGAGCACACCGCATTATTGCGTTTAGTTTGGAAAAAAAGAGTACATAAGTTTCCGAATGATGAAATTGTCTCAAAGCACTGACAATCGTTGACTCGTTACTCATATTTACCATAAATATTCTCAAATATTGCAAAATTTTGATAACATTATTCTAATAACAAATAAACCTGTGTAGCCCCCACAAACAGTGATATTTGACATTTCGGCTAAACTTGCGTCTCTATGAGCGAATTTCATTCGCGGATCGGAATAACGTCCAACCTCACTTTTTAGATGCTTGGGCATCCCATAAACAAGCGGGCATAATGCTCATTGTTGCCACGAACCAGCAGGACTGGAATGAACTCCCTTCCTGAGGTGTTCCTGGCGCGCGATGTCATGGGGTTAGGTTATAGTCTAAGATCCCAGTATAGAACGACCTTCACCGAGCTGGTTAATGGATGAAAAGTATTTTATATTAAATTAAATATGTTAATAAATATATTGCAAGTGGGTTGCCTAAAAAAATTCAGTCCAGAATATGATTAATTAAAAGTTTAAAAAATTTTTTTTTTTTTAATTTTCACCGTTTTGTTTAATAGACAAATGACATACCAATCAAAAGTATTAAGCCTATAGAATATGCAAACGTTGGGTTGCCTATATTTTTCCCGTCATAACTTTTGGGTTGCCAGGCATAAACAGGTACATCATATTAGTAATTTGCACTGGTCTGGTTAATGAATAAACTTTATGCCAAAATAAAGATAATTTTATTACGAACACGATGATATAGGGTTGCCTGCGAAAAATCAGTCCTGAATTCCGGTTGCCGAGTTTTAAAAAGTCAAAGCCCTTCAATCCCGTTTGCGTTAAGTTTGCACCTGGTTGGTATGTGATGCCAAGGAAACCAGGTGCAAACTTAGCTCAACCGGTTAATACGAAAAATTTAGAATGAAGTCGGCACGGATACATCGATATTAGTGATTTGCACTGGTCTGGTTAATGAATAAACTTTATGCCAAAATAAAGACTATTTTGTTACAAACACGGTGGTATAGAGTTGCCTGCGAAAAATCAGTCCTGAAGTGCGGTTGTCGAGTTTTAAAAAGTCAAAGCCCTTCAATCCCGGTTGCGTTAAGTTTGCACCTGGTTGGTATGTGATGCCAAGGAAATCAGGTGCAAACTTAGCTCAACCGGTTAATATGAAAAATTTAGGAGGAAGTCGGCACGGGTACATCGATATTAGTGATTTGCACTGGTCTCGTTAATGAATAAACTTTATGCCAAAATAAAGACTATTTTATTACGAACACGGTGGTATAGAGTTGCCTGCGAAAAATCAGTCCTGAAGTGCGGTTGTCGAGTTTTAAAAAGTCAAAGCCCTTCAATCCCGGTTGCGTTAAGTTTGCACCTGGTTGGTATGTGATGCCAAGGAAACCAGGTGCAAACTTAGCTCAACCGGTTAATATGAAAAATTTAGGATGAAGTCGGCTCGGGTCCCCATACACAGAATAAGCTGATTTTTGGTTTAGGGGCATTTTAGCACATACAAAACATAATTAGAGGGTATGCGTTACTCGGTTTGGATTTTCGCAAAATCTGGGTCACCTTAGCGGTCATTGTTTTCGACAAGATAAACTAAAAAATAAAAACGTCTATATACAAAATTTTATTGTAACATTAACATACATACAGTAGTTTTTAAATTTATAATCTTTTCTGTTATTAAACATTATTCCGCGTCTGATTCATCGGAAGTAAAATTTAGATGTTCAACTTTGGAACATTCTTCGTCGTCGTTATTATTAACCGATTGAGCTAAGTTTGCACCTGGTTTCCTTGGCATCACATACCAACCAGGTGCAAACTTAACGCAACCGGGATTAAATAAATAAAATAAATAAATAAATATTAGGGGACAATCTTACACAAATCGAACTAGCCCCATAGTAAGCTCAATAAGGCTTGTGTTATGGATACTAGACGACGATATATTTAATAGATACATACATACAAATACTTATATACATAGAAAACATCCATGACTCAGGAACAAATATTCGTGCTCATCACACAAATAAATGCCCTTACCGGGATTCGAACCCAGGACCTCTTGCTTCATAGGCAGGGTCACTACCAACTAAGCTAAAGCGGTCGTCAAATTGAAGGTCTTTGACTTTTTAAAACTCGACAACCGCAATTCAGGACAGATTTTTCGCAGGCAACTCTATACCACCGTGTTCGTAATGAAATAGTCTTTATTTTGGCATAAAGTTTATTCATTAAACAGACCAGTGCAAATCACTAATATCGATGTACCCGTGCCGACTTCATCCTAAATTTTTCATATTAACCGGTGGAGCTAAGTTTGCACCTGGTTTCCTTGGCATCACATACCAACCAGGGGCAAACTTAACGCAACCGGGATTGAAGGGCTTTGACTTTTTAAAACTCGACAACCGCAATTCAGGACTGATTTTTCGCAGGCAACTCTATACCACCGTGTTCGCAATAAAATAGTCTTTATTTTGGCATAAAGTTTATTCATTAACCAGACCAGTGCAAATCACTAATATCGATGTACCCGTGCCGACTTCATCCTAAATTTTTCATATTAACCGGTTGAGCTAAGTTTGCACCTGGTTTCCTTGGCATCACATACCAACCAGGTGCAAACTTAACGCAACCGGGATTGAAGGGCTTTGACTTTTTAAAACTCGACAACCGCAATTCAGGACTGATTTTTCGCAGGCAACTCTATACCACCGTGTTCGCAATAAAATAGTCTTTATTTTGGCATAAAGTTTATTCATTAACCAGACCAGTGCAAATCACTAATATCGATGTACCCGTGCCGACTTCATCCTAAATTTTTCATATTAACCGGTTGAGCTAAGTTTGCACCTGGTTTCCTTGGCATCACATACCAACCAGGTGCAAACTTAACGCAACCGGGATTGAAGGGCTTTGACTTTTTAAAACTCGACAACCGCAATTCAGGACTGATTTTTCGCAGGCAACTCTATACCACCGTGTTCGCAATAAAATAGTCTTTATTTTGGCATAAAGTTTATTCATTAACCAGACCAGTGCAAATCACTAATATCGATGTACCCGTGCCGACTTCATCCTAAATTTTTCATATTAACCGGTTGAGCTAAGTTTGCACCTGGTTTCCTTGGCATCACATACCAACCAGGTGCAAACTTAACGCAACCGGGATTGAAGGGCTTTGACTTTTTAAAACTCGACAACCGCAATTCAGGACTGATTTTTCGCAGGCAACTCTATACCACCGTGTTCGCAATAAAATAGTCTTTATTTTGGCATAAAGTTTATTCATTAACCAGACCAGCGCAAATCACTAATATCGATGTATCCGTGCCGATGCCGACTTCATTCTAAATTTTTCGTATTAACCGGTTGAGCTAAGTTTGCACCTGGTTTCCTTGGCATCACATACCAACCAGGTGCAAACTTAACGCAACCGGGATTGAAGGGCTTTGACTTTTTAAAACTCGGCAACCGGAATTCAGGACTGATTTTTCGCAGGCAACCCTATATCATCGTGTTCGTAATAAAATTATCTTTATTTTGGCATAAAGTTTATTCATTAACCAGACCAGTGCAAATTTCTAATATGATGTACCTGTTTATGCCTGGCAACCCAAAAGTTATGACGGGAAAAATATAGGCAACCCAACGTTTGCATATTCTATAGGCTTCATACTTTTGATTGGTATGTCATTTGTCTATTAAACAAAACGGTGAAAAGTAAAAAAAAAAACTTTTTTTTAATTTTAAATTAATCGTATTCTGGACTGAATTTTTTTAGGCAACCCACTTGCAATATATTTATTATCATATTTAATTTAATATAAAGTACTTTTCATCCATTAACCAGCTCGGTGAAGGTCGTTCTATACTGGGATCCTCTACTATTAGGGTACTTCAAGAAACGAATAAACAGGGCTCTCAAAGATCGGCATCGTAGGTAACACCTCTGAAAATATCCATGAGCGACGTTGACAGCTGTTCGTCTGCTCGTTAATGTTGTCCTGCTTACTGTTAATCAAGGTTCGAGTCCCGACCGAGCCATGTTTTTTTTCTCTTCTATAGAAAACATTTAAGCAACGCCGCGTTCGAAGGTCTCCGTTTCAACTTGGGCAAAATACTTTTTAGGGTTCCGTAGCCAAAATGGCAAAAACGGAACCCTTATAGTTTCGTCGTGTCCGTCCGTCCGTCTGTCCGTCTGTCCGTATGTCACAGGCATTTTACTCGAAAACTACATGATGGATATTGATGAAATTTAGAATATAGGTGTCTTGTATGGGCCGCTACTTAGTTTGGTTGTTAAACAACTAAAATAAATATTTTTAGGGGGGGCACTCCATACATGTTACAGAAGCTAAAAAAATATTTTTTCAGCAAATATCAACGTGTGGTATATAGTTCGACAGCTCTTTAAAAAACACTATAAGGTTTCGAAGTAATGTTTTTGATTAAGTGAATATATTTGGAAATAATCGCTCCGAAAGTTGCGTAAATTGTGTCCCCCCCCCCCCCCTCTATCTTCTAAACCGTGTGTCCAAAAAATATGAAAAAAATTACGAAGGTAACGCTTAATTAATACTTTCCACGAAAATTATTTTCAACGAGATTGAATTAACCGTTTTTGAGTTATTGCCGATAAACTGCGCTTCTCAACAAAAGGACGTAATTGATATGAAGATACGCTCTTTTGTTGTTGTACTTTTTTAACATCGTATATTTTACCTTTTAGTTACGGCTATGGAACCCTACACTGAGCATGGTCCAACATGCTCTTGGCCAGTTTTTTTTTATTTTCATTTCGCTGTCGTGAAATTTTGTGAGTAGGTTCGATAATTACCTATATGTATAGAATTATATATCAATTGAGATTCTGGATTTTATTTAATGGAACCATGGGGGTTGTCAGGCTCGCGAGGTCTAGAGCTCACGGAGCCACATAATATAGTATAGACATTAGAAGTATGTATCGTCGTTTAGCACCTGTAATACAAACATTATTAATTATAAATGTGGTGTAATTTACCCGCATTAAAAAACTAATAAAGAAACATCATGTTTCTTTCATACGCTTACTGTATGAAAGAAACATGATGTTTAGTTTGTAACTGAATCGATTTGTGTAAGATATCCCGCGATATTTATTTATTTTACGCTAGTTTCCAAAGCGCTCCAAGTCAAGCCATTAAAAGAGCCCTGACTACTCACAGAATAAAATATTCGAATTGGAAACACAAACTGCCTCCTTTTTTTCGCTTTTAGATAAACGCTAATGAAATATATGTCATTGTATGCAGAGAAGTATTGGAAAACGCGTCGTGAAATCTAATAAGGGTATTTGAGCGACGTGCCGTATTTATCTCTTGGAACCATGGCCTTGGTTACTGGTTACATACAGTTTATCCTTGTATGAAGTTCTCGGTAGTTATGCTCTTCTGTGTCTAGATAGAAGAGTGTTGATTCATGCTATATCAGTAACAGGAATTTAAAATACGGATAAAAGCCTCAAGACGTTTCAGGAGAGTAGGTTTTAGGAAAGTATACGAAGCAATATAGTGTGAGTTGCATTAAATAAGAGGAGATTTCTCTCTTACCTAGGATTTTATCCCGTTAATATCGGGATTCGCTTGTTAAAAATCTCAGATATGACTGGCCTGCATAACCCCTGTGGCACAAAAACCAGGTGACAGGGATTGTGGTTACACATCACAAGTTACCTTAATGTAAATGCCTTCACGGTGTTTTATCTCAGCGAAGGTACCTACATGTATTACTTACCATGTAATGTAAGTTATTTATTATTGAATTAAGGTATATTAAAATGCACCTACGAATGTCAAGATTTACCACCGGTTTCAGTGTGAAACCTCTGCCCCGAGAAGAACCGACTAAGAAACTCGGTGAGGTATATTTTTTCAAATTTAACTCATACAATACCTATCATACTCTTTTTTATACGTAGGTACAGTGTTTTTTTGCACAGTAGGTACACTTTAGGTAAAAAATTAATAATTAGGTAGGTACTCATCAGTGGCATGGCGTCCATAGAACTCGATTCCCACCGGCTTGCCTATTTTAAAGCATATAACTGGAGTATCTACTAGTCCTGAAGAAAAATTAATCCAAATCTGCTCCAGCTTTACCAATAATATATTTGAGGCCACGCCACTGGTACTCGTGCAATACTTTATCATTTTCAAATATCCATGACACAGTCGTTTATTATATGTATAGTATGCCCGAGCAATTAGTTTTTCTTTTACGACAGATGTAAATTTCGAGTCTGTAAGCTCTGTAATATACAAACTAACATACGAGTATGACGCAAATCCGAAAGCTAAACTTATTTCCAATTACTAAGACCTTGTCAAACCAAAACTCAAATCAGGTACGGCAGTGAAGCTGAATTTAGCGTATGCATAAAGGATTTATCCGTCTTGGGAACTCTGCCAAGCTTAAGTTGGTAATTCTATTTATACACTGAGGTAGGCCTCCACTTGAGTCTGCATCTTGGCACCGTTTGGGGTATGAGATTAGGTTGACGGAGTTAGGATGTTGTGTTTATGATGTCATATGTATAGCGCGAACTGTTACCTTATTTATATATTTTATCAGATGTCTTCTTCGGCAACAATCCTGTTCTTCTTTCGTAGGATGGATATTTAATGTTTTAGGAGTTTAGTATGATTTTTTTTAATATTCGATCACAGTACAAGTATATTGCATACACCTGGAAAGATGACCTAATATAACCACCAAGTAGTTGCCACAAGATGGACAAATCAGGTGAGGCAGGCCTAGGCGGAGATGACAGGACGACTTGGACTCATTCCTCAGCAACTGGTTAGAAGAAGCATCAACCAGGGTTCTGTGGAAATCCAAGGGACATGCCTTTGCCGGGCAGTGGGACACTTACACAGGCTAATAAAAAAAGGAGCCCATTTTCATTTTGTCCGCATAACGTGGCTTAGATACGATAGTTTATACGTTTGATTTTAATTCATCTGCATGACGCAAAACTTGTGATGGCGCTATGAACAGCTAATGTTCTCTATTTAGTGCGATGGCGAAATTACCTAATAAATTACAGTCCCTGTCAAACATTTACTGGCAAATACTGGCGGCCATTGAGATATGTATAGGGACCAGGCCAACGGTGCGACTGATAGATTGATGGTATCAGCGCGCTGGCCCTAAAATGCAGTTTTGGGTTGAACGCAACAACTGTCATCGGCGGGATGTGCAACGTCAGCGTGCGGTTGCCAGTCGGGATCCTGTCTATTTTAATACTTGTAATAGATTAGGTTAGGTTTTTATTATAGTTATTCCGAAAAGTCAATTTTATTCCTATACTACTACTGATACTGATTACTACTACTAACACTTTTAGCATAATTAAAAGAGTATTCGCACAAATATTTAAATTATGCCAAAACGAAGGGAACCCGCTAGCCAATCATTGTAAAACTGCCTAGTTGCGTGGTCAAAGGCTGCAAAAATTACAATACAAAACTGGTATTAAAGCCATTATTTAGGTTTTATACTTACAATATTTTTAGATCAAGTAAGGTTGGAGCCTCCTATTAAGCATTACATTATAACTTTTGTCAGATTAGTGTCTCCTCACACCCGTCGACGCGGAATCTGCTTACACTGGTCAGAGAATGCTTTATGTCCACGCAATAAGAGCGAACAATACATCGTTCGGCACGGAAAGCCTTTTAGTATTCGCTTTTATCTAGGGCAGTGATGGGTAGTACGGCCCGCAGGTCATCTCCGGCCCGCGGGAGGGTTTAATCCGGCCCGACGACGGTCTTTCGAAACGAGTAGGAGGTATATAGCGCGTAGGGCACGCAATATCCAATATAGAGCTACAGTATGGAGTTCTTCAAGATGGGAGTGAATAGTTTCTTAAAGGGTCGGCAACGCGCACGTAATGCCCCTGGTGTTGCAAGCGTCCATAAGCTGCGGTGACTGCTTACCATCAGGCAGGCCGTACGCTTGTTTGCCACCCTAGTTGTATAAAAAAAACCGGTATTACTTTATATGGGCCATTACCGGAATCCCGGTATTAGCCACACCGGTATAGCATGCTATAATGGGGCGCGATAATAATATTTTGACGATCCAGCGGTGTAGAGATTTAAACAACATTAATTCTTGTTATAATCTGACTCTCCTCTGAAATTTCTTAAATTTTCTGCCCCGTCATGAATAAATAAATATACCCACCACCGATCTAGGGAAATCTTGAGTCGCGTCCGTTGGCCGGATCCTTATGTATAAGTCAATGTGATCTGTCGTGCACCGATGCGCGTGAAATATCGGTAAACTTGCTTCATTAATTGACTAATCGTTTATTTTCTTGTGTAAGCTTAGGGCCCCATTTGTCTTATAACCGCGACACAGATACTAACCGACTTCAAAACAGCAATTTCTCAGTTGGTCGCAATTTTTTTTTTCGTATGTTCCTGGATTACTTTTAATTTAGTCTAGTGGTTTGGCTTCAGCTAAACGTTTTTGTACGCCCATCGGCAAAACATAGCGGTTCATATATCGATACCTTCAGACTCAAAGGGCGTAAACGCCATTAGAACCTGCGGCGTTTACGCCCTTTGAGTCTAAAGGTATCGATATATTTTAACAGCTCTGTAAGTTTTCAGATTGACCTATGTTTCACAAATAAAACACTATGACTTTACTCATAGGCGGTTGGGCCGATTGGGATTTTGCTCTTGTATTCTACACGTAGTAGAACCAAATATTAGCCTCCCACTAGGGCATGCAGTAACGGGAAATATTAGTATGGCAACACCGGGAATTCCCGGTACTACCATACTAAAATTTCCCGGTACTGCACGCCCTACCTCCCACCGTTGAAAACTCAACTCATACGGGATTATTATGTACCTACTTCAATTCCTTCTGTTATTATCAGTACTTTTGCCAAATTCTGGAATGTTAATATTTCAAGTTTTCTAAACCCTTTTAATAGTACATAAAATACCGGGATCTTAAATATGTAATCGATGGCTTACTTTCTTACCTGTTGTGTACATAATTCTATGTCTACACTTGTCCAGAAAGCGGCTTTTTCCGTACGCGTAGCGTGCGGTAAAAGCCACTTTATGGCCAGGTGTGGCATAAATGACTTTTAAGGGAGACGTGCGAGTGCTTGACACTATCCGAATAGTTGCCATCTGGAATGTTAAGTCATTATCATTAGAGGTGACAGCGGGGTGTCATTAGCGTGACAAACACTGACGTTTACGTTACATGCCATCATACAGGCTGATTTGGGTGGCGTGAGCAGGATTAACCCTACGAATACAGTAAATTGTAAGCTACTGTTTTGTATCGGTATTAGTGAAACTACCGTTATTTTTTTTAAGTCTACAATTTTTATTTATTTACGACATTTACGGTCACTCTACAATTAGAATACTTCAGTCAAGTATCGATACTCTTTGCTTTACCTGCGAATGTAAGTTAACGTTGACAATCTTAAAAATTACAATGACAATTTAAAATTAAATTACAATTACAATGAAAAAAAAGGTAAAAGGTGTGGGTGTTTCGCTTAAATAGTACGATGGTGAACTATCCATGAACGTTTACTGAATCCGTATGGTTAGTCTCGATCACGTCCCCGAATCATTCTGTATACCAATCGAAGTAAACATTCCATGGGAATGCAATTAATTAACTATCGTTACATGAACAGGCCAACTCTCGCAATAGACAATAGCTATTAGCTTTAATCGTATCGTCTTCATCTAACCATTATGGCCATTTGGGGCCCAGTCAGTGCCATCAGAGGGTTATTATTAAGGGATTGAGCTACGTGACCACCGAAATACTAAGATAATTTATCAGCAGTGTAACTGAAGAGTTACTGGAGGACTTTAACCCGTAGATGTGATCACCTTCGTAGACTTGCAAACTATTAGTCCTGCAGCATAGGTCGATTCATAAGATCTGGCGCGGATTTTGTATGTAACCAGTGCTTATTTCATACAGGGCGAAATTTTTTTCATCGTCCAAATTTTGACAGTGGATTAGTGTCCGACCGAAACTAGTTTTCACGGCCGAAACTGAAACCGAATTTCGGCTTTGATCTCAGTTTCGCCCGAAACCAGAACCGAAACCGAAACTTCCATATAAGGTCATGTTTTCGTGGGGAGAAAAAAAAAGACAATCATAATCAGTTAGTTAATAACTAATTAATAAGTTAGTCTTGATATTTAGAGTAATCATTAACTATAACAAATTATAACTTCTTATTTCAAATAAATTATCTGTGATTTTTGAAATAAAGAGAAAGACTGTTCGATCGCAGCACGAAACCCCTCAAATTCAGTTTCAGTTTCGGCTGTAGTTTCGGCCGGATGGCACCCGAAACCGAAACTAAGCCGAAACCCGTTTTTTGCCGAAACTAGGCCGAAACCGAAATTTTGGTCGGACTCTACATTGGATTTTTTATCGAAAAAATAGAAAATACGTGTTCTTGTGTATACCCTACAGTACTAAAATATTGAGAAACAGCAGCTGAAAGATATCCTAAAAAACATACGTTTGTGGATACCGCGGTAGCGCACTCCGCGGGAGACAGCAACGGTCTCCTCCCCGCGACCCCTATCGAGTCGTCGAGACGCGTAATCCTCACGTTACTAATACTTTTTCGGACAGCACATTTTATGGTGAAAATTTTACCTACATTTTTTTTACTTTTTCCTCCACTTGATCCATGTAAATTCTTAGCCTGCCTCTTTTCCTCTTTCTTTCTATAATGATCTTGACGTAATCGTCGTGTTGTAAGTGTTGTGTGCGGTAAGGAAGAAAGTTTGTGGTGAAACTTTTACGCATATAGTTTATCGGTTTAGAGTAGCACTTGACCTGTATAAATGACAATGAGCTGTCTTCCTAGCGTACGATATGAAGGCTGTGGTCGCATGTCCCCGCTCCAGTTTTATAATAGGTCAACACAATCAATCACTTTACGGCCGGGTGCGGGAACCAACGCCCGGTTCCGCAGTGTCAAAGATCTACGAGTAATAATACTTCTGCCTTATGAACAGAACAGTACAAGCACCTCTCAGAATGCTGAGCATAAAAATAATTAGGTACAATACAAGTAATTGTGAGAGGGAAACCAGATCGACGGCATCATAGTTACATATCAAGTTATTTGAATTTGCAGGTTTCGCCACGATGTTTTGTACCAGCATTCGATTACGACCACAGCAGTATTATGGTAAATAAGTATGTTGCAAAAACCCATTGATACGGTCGGCATTAAATATTCTGCAGCATCCATAGTGTCTTAAATAAGGTGCCAATAAATTAGGTAGCAATATTTTTAAGGCTGATAGTACTCAGCTTTTTGAGTTTATTTATGTATAAAACAATAAACAAATTATGTATGTTTTTTGGAGAAAATTAGGGAAGTAAGTTTGCTACGTAAAGCACCCTGTTAATGAAGTAAACAATAATCAGTGATTAAGACCTTTTTGATTATCTTATGGTTACTAACTTTTCAATATGAATGAACTGGCCACTTAACAGAAAACGACGTCCACTCGACAGAAAATGTTCTTGTCAGTTAAATTAACAGTATGATTCAGTTTGGGTAGAATTTTAATTTATTTATTTTGTTCGGGAAATGAAAACTAAAAATATCATATAAAAAGTTAATTATGTTGATGTATTTAAGTTAATATGGTACCTATTTTGTTAGCACCTTATATTATCGTGACACGTCTTTGTGCCTATAGTAATAAAGACGTATTACGATGTATAATGTATATGGCGCCTTGGATGCTACAGACTATTTGCGGCTGTTTGTACATGAGTAGGTACTGTTTTTAGATTTCCGTAGCCAAAATGGCTAAAAAGGAACCCTTATAGTTTCGTCATGTCCGTCCGTCCGTCCGTCCGTATGTCACAGGCTTTTTACTCAAAAACTAAGACATATACTGATGAAATTTGAAATATAGATGTGGTGTAGATGCCGCTACTGAGTTTGGTAGTTAAATATTAAAAATAAAAATCTAGGGGGCGCACTCCATACATGTAACAGATGCTAAAAAAAAATTTTAAGCAAACATCAACGTGAGGTACATAATTCGATAGTTCTTTTAAAAACATTATAAGACTTTTATGTACTTTTTTTTTATTAAGTGAATACTTTCGGAAATAATCGCTAACTTTTAAACCGTAAATCCAAAAAATATGAAAATAATCAGGAAAGTAACGCTTAATAAATACATTCAACGAAAATTATTTTGAATAGTAACGAATAAACCGTTTTGAAGTTATTAAAAACATCTCAACCAAAAGGTTTTAAGTGCCATTATCTTATCTTCTTATCTTACACTTCGACCCAATGGGATCTTTTGTGTAATTACCCCTTACCGCATCTACGCCATGGCCTGTTCCACCATCTCCATAAATCGGATGATGGACCCCATTGGTAGTGCCTGGAATTCATCTGGCTCTGGGTAGCCAGTGCCAAATTCCTTCATTCTAGTTCTGGCGAGGGCATGACATTCGCACAGTATGTGTTTCATTGTCTCTGTTTCCTCGCCGCACATTCTGCATTCAGCATTATCTGATAGTCCCATCTTGGTCAGGAGTCCTTTGACCCCGAAGTGACCTGTAAACACCCCCGCTATGATTCTGAGCTGTCTTCTGCTGTACTTTCTTTGAGTGCCATTGATTTACACGGCATTTAAGACCTTTTGCCAGTTGTTTTTTAAAAGCTTTTTGTTATAGCTACGGTGGCGCAATTGGAGCGCGCCTATATTGAACCGGGCAGCCGTTGGAGACGCAAGTTCGAGTCCTGCCGGAGGCACATAATTTTTCAACTTTTCTCTTACAATAAAATATTTAGCTTTTTATTAACTTGCAATATTTGTATAGCTGTTTGTTTGAGCCGAAAGGATAAACCCAGACCATTTGGTCCATATTTTGATAGAGACTTATTTTATTACCATTTGTAACTAAGGTGATTCAAAATGTCAATAAATAATCAATTCATATGTACACGTTCACGCAGTCCAGTCTATACTTGAACCAATTATTTACTAACGACAATGATTGATTGTTATACCTATTAAGTTTATCATCGATCTTACGACACTTATGGCACAGTTTAAACCTGTCTACGGTAGGCCAATGCTCGTGCCACAGTATGATGACAGTAATTTTTCTCTCTACAAAAGGCACATCGCGCGCTTGTATGTGTGCGCACCGTGAACGAACGCACTACAAGCAAAGTTTTACGAATGCGTAAGAATGCTCCAGTACGGTTCGCACGCTCGTAAACGGCCGACGTTTAACTACTTATCTGTCTTTATTTGCTCGTACCATCGGGTCACAAGGCAGCAGTGGCGTGGCGTAAATGATATGTTTGGGCAAGCCGGTGAAGATTTTGCGTACATTTTCCTTAAGAGCTGTAGAATAACGTGGTCAAATGCTTGATATTAGGCAAGCCGGTAGGAATCGGGTTCTTTGGACGCCACGCCACTGCAAGGCAGTGCTCTGAAAGCATCTCTCGAATTGCTAATTTGTCCTAGATAAGGCACAGACATATCCTACATGATTTTAATGCTAAAACGTGCTACGATAAGCTAGTTTACGTATAGATATAGATGGTGTTCAAGAGATTAATGGTTGATTAAGCCAAGTTCTAGGATAAGAACCAATGTATGTATGTTAGGAAACGATGCTTATACATACATATAGGAGTCATTTGTGGGAAATCTAGTCCGAGTGTTTTATGTACAAAAGGTTAGCTGGAAGCAGTTGTGTGGCGTCCAAAGAACTCGATTCCTACCGGCTTGCCTAATATCAGGCATTTGAGCACCTTATTCTACAGCTATTAAGGAAAATGTACGCCAAATCTGCACCGGCTTGCCCAAGGATATCTTTTACGCCACGCCACTGGCTAGAAGAGATCCTTTATAAGAATAAGTTCGCCTTTGTACCTAACTATTCATGTTTGTAATGTTTCTGTATGATTTTATGTGCAATACAATGTTTAACGTGCATTGGGGTAATTTCGAACGAGGGGTAAGTTTGAATTGACAATTTCTACTACACCATGTTTTTTTTTCAGACGTACAATTGGTTGAAGCTCTATTGGCCTGTCTAGTACAGTGTTAGCCAGTTACAGTACATTAATGTTATACAGATGCTGAGAAATTCGTAATTTTCGGAAATACCCATGTTCGGATTTACCCCAATGCACCTTACATACATACAATATGGGCTTCCATAAGGTCCTCTGGAGGAGCCCGAACTGACCCCTTCTACAACCATTTCGTACTATCGGTCGGTGATCCACAACCTCACCTAACACCACTTGATAAACTAAGCACGTATGCGTGCTCGCGTTAGATTTGCTAATATAACCAGATATCTCACGCTTCACCCGCTTTTACACAAAACGGATATACCCAACAATATTGAAATAAAAACGGATCAGGATCACTCACGTTATACAAAAGACGAGACATCCACTCGATATGTTTCGGGAGCATTCGGCATTCCGTTAATCGTGTAATCCGCCCGACGACTACTGCAAAGTATAAAGACAACCAAGTAGCACGACTTCGGCCGTTTAGGAGCGCGCGACACGTATTTACACAGACGCACGACGCGCGTCTGTGTGAGTGAACGTCATACTGTGGCAGTCGCGCGCAGTCTCAAAATGCTTGCCTGTGGTGCGTCCGTACACGGAGCGTACACATGCGCGCTCCCGATGTACCTTTTGTTCGGAGAAAAACTATTGTATAATACCGTGACTACCGTCTCATCTTTTGTATAACGTGAGTGATCCGTTTTTATTTCAATATGTTTGAGTCTCACGGTGGTATTCTAAGTAAAATACCCAATAAATTGCCAACTTCAGCGTAATTTTATTCTAAAATTCGCACCCTTGGTCAAATAACGACGCATGTGACATTACGTCCAAAGTTTTTTTATTGCTCAAAAGTCATACAAATCATACGAACTATAATGATACATACAGATCCTGAAAAGTTGTCATTTTGCAGATGCGTCGTTATTTGACCAAGGGTACGAATTATAACAATGCGAGTAAATTTGGCCAAGCAAATTTATATACATCTAGCTCCCTGGCGAGCCAACTAATCGCGCGCCCGTTTCGCGCGGTTGAGAATGAGTGCAGTCAGTAGGCTTATGATGCTACGCTTTGTCGCGTGATAAAGAAATGATACTCGTAAAGCATCCGTCACTCCCACACACATATAGTTAGAACGTGACGGATGCTTTATCATTTATTTATCGCGTGACAAAGCATAGAATCATAAGCCTACAGACTGCCTCGGCCCTTGCACGATTAGGAGAGAGTGGGGGAAGGCTATACACGCACTTCAGATGGTGCATGTCATCAAAAGATCGGGATAGTGAGGCATGGGGGCAGCTAGAATTCTAGAAAAGGCTATGTCTGGGATTACCCCGCGTCCGTATTTACCCCACTCTCCCCTACTCTTGCGTTTCTACTAACAGGAAGTTGGGCGGAGATGAGAGGAGGGGAACGATTCGTAAGTTGACCAATGGCAGTGCCAGGAGTGGCTCACTCCGCGATTTCGCCGCGCTGCTACAAGTATCAAATTATGCCCCTTCAGTAGAAACGCACCCTTATTATCTTCGTCGAACAACTGTATATTCGTTACACTGTGCTTGGCTTATGGTAGTTTGGTTATTTTTAACTTGTCAGGTAACAAATGACATTCGTAATAAATTAACTTTACCATTTGTTACATGACAGTTATTTTGTGTGTAATGCGTGGTGTATAATGAAATATTTGTATTTCATGTACGACGTACATTGTACGTGTCATTTTTTGATGATGGGGATAATGTCCTGACCGGTTTCGGTCACGGTGACTATAATGGTCTGTACATTACTGGTCGCTCTGCTACTAATAGTAGAACGACTAGTAATGTATTGTTGTTGTCAAATCTTACGTATAAGTTGTTATATTGTGTTTCTTAGTAAACCCAAGCCAAGTCAGAATTTAATAATGGGATTCGATTGGACCTACCTACGGCTGTGATAAAAGAGTCATAGTCATGTTGCATTCAGTCTCAGTCCTCGGGATGCCAACGCAGGTTTTTTGCGCTATATGGTGCTCTCTCTCTCTGGGGTCGGTTCCTCATGTCTAAGGATCGTGGTCAGCATCAGGGTTGCATCTGGATTGGATGATCTGCTTACACCGGTTTCTGTCCAGCGCGTGTCTTAAAACCGTGTAGAATTTGGAGGACGACGAGTCTTTAACTTAATCGGCAATGTTGATCGGTCCATCTTGTTGGTGAACGACCGCGCGATCTTTTGCCTTCAAAAATACCTGTAGGCTTATGATGTTTTGGCGAAGAACACACTAAAATCGCCCGTCGCCACGACGGGCGAGTCACGACGTGACGACGCGAGTCGCCGGCGACATCGCAGGTGCGACTCGCTTTAACGAGCGATTCTCGTCGTGATTTTTTCCGTGTAGCTACAATTCAATGGGTGGGAGTCGCCGCGATTTACGCGCCAGTGTGCCATACCCCGCGATTTTTCTATACAAATCGATGATTATACGATACAAAGTTGACTACATACAAAGTTGACTACATACAAAGTTGACTACATACAAAGTTGAAAATCGCTGAGTCGTGTGTCGCCGCGATTCACGCTGCAGTGTGAGATCCGCCTTTGTCGCGCGATAAATAAATGATAAAACATCTGTCATTCTCGCACACATTTTTTCATAACGTGACGGATGCTTTATTTATCGCAAGGTAAAGCGTACCATCATAAGCCTACTGGATAAACTTATTGTGGTTGGGAACACCACAACAAGTTCATAGGACATTGGGGACGTTTGTTTTGTACATATAATTTGGGCCCCATTAGGTTAAGTTACGTTTATTTAGTTAGTAAGTTGAAAATAATGAGTTTATTTATCTTTTATTTGGGTTATTCTTCAGAAATATGTCTGCGACTTATTCCTCTGTCTCTATACATTTAGTATGAAAAAGAGCCAGAGGAATAAGGTGACCGCAGACATATTTCTGAAGAATAACCCATTTATGTGCTTTGAATAAAAGTTTATAAGCCGTTTCACAAGTAAGCCTTAGGTAAATAACTCAAGAATTTTAGATCAAAAGGTTCTGGTTGACTGACTATGAAGTGTTAACAAGATTTCTATCAACAGAAAGTCATTAAACTTTGTAAAATAGAGAGAAATTAAGGTACATTCCCAACTAGATTAGTTTTCTTTCAGATTTTCCACATTGTAATTTTCTAGAAAGATTTCATTTTAATACCTTTCTTTGTCTTTTGCTGGTTCAATTTTCGAACCTGTCAGTAGTAATAAGCGTTTCTTCTGTTTGTTTTGCACGAAGATTATTGTTTGTTTACCTTTCTCCACGGTTTAAGCTTAGATATTTGTGCAATATTTAGTACAATTTCTGTACGTACATTTTCTTTTTTTTATATAAATCGCTTCAAATATGTACCTATGCACCACACACGACGGAAAGCAAAGACTTTTACAATACACTTGATATCTCTATTGCTGAGAATAATGCCTATAATAATATAATATTGTCAGCTCCCAAAGGTCGGGACACCATTATCCTGTAAACGGGTAAGACATACAAATAATATTAATAATAATGTGGGGCCAATCTTACAAATCGACCTAGTCCCAAACTAAGCAATGCTTGTACTATGGGTACTAGAGGACGATATACATCCATGACTCAGGAACAAATACTCGTGCTCATCACATATTTGCCCTGACTAGGATTTGAACCCAGGACCTCTAGCTTCGCCGGCGGAGTCACCCCCACTAGTCTAAACCAGCGGTCGGCAACCTTTTAGCAGCCAAGGGCCACATAGTAGGTAACGAAATTGACGCGGGCCGCACTTTGTGAATAATTTGTGACTTAATACGATTCTGAACATAACCAGGGGGCCGACACTCGTTTTTCGCCGAGCGCGACCTTGAGTGACGTCACTTACCGCCGGCGGTACAAAACTCCATTGGTTGTCACGCGCTCGCATGCGTGCAGCCTACCGCTACAAAGTAAGTCCGATAGTTTTGACAGCTCCTTGAGCCTGTTCACGAACAAAAAAAAAAACAAAAGCGCTCGCATGGACCGCGTTGCACTGCACTTCAATCGCGTATTTATACGATTTCGAATTTTCTCTATTTTAAAATTTAACAATAGAAATTTTAGAGTAGGGAAAAAATTTATACATAATTACGTTAAAGTGCAACATCTGTAAATAAAAAAAATATAACAAAAAAATGTTTTTTAATTCAATCTATTTGTGAAATAATTTATTTGGGTATCGGTCGACAGCCCTAGCACTGATTTTACGCCGCGCGGGGTCGACGACCGGACTTCGGACGTTATGATTCCAGAATGTTCTTTTCTATTGTATTGCGGGAGAGTGTCGTATCTGTTCGAAGAACTATTATATAATCTGTGACATAACGATCTTTACGTACAAAATAGCCAGGGAGGCTCGCGGGCCGCAAGTGAGAGGTTCGCGGGCCGCATGCGGCCCGCGGGCCGCAGGTTGCCGACCGCTGGTCTAAACGTTGTCTGTTGTCTATTAGAATTATTAGATAAATCTCTGACGTCATATTGTGTAGGTAATTAATTACATAGATATGGAAAATGGAAAATGAATTATAATGAAACAATGAAATGTGGAAAAGGCATTTTTTTAAGAATTGAAATATGTTTTACGCAGATTTCTACAATTTGGGTGCCTTACCTGTCTTTGTTGCCTTACCTATGCACTGATACCGTATACTTACCCTATCCAACAATAAACACTTATTTACAAAAGTACCGTCGTAACATTGAATGGTCGTGTACTTAGATCTGTTTAAAATTAAACTCCATGTCCGTGTGATACATCAGTTGACTGTACACACGTTTGCGCTCAAGAATAAACAAACTTATTATGAAATAGTTTTATGTGCCGTTAAAGAAAGCTAAATTAGAAGACATAAGGGTTCCAAAGTATTAAATCGCATTTGTTGTTTTTCCATTTTGTAACTTACATCAAGTTGTCTTGTCACTAAACTGCTTAATCTTTAAGAGGAAACAGGAGGGCAGTTTTTCCATACAAACATAGTCCCCTGTTTCCTCCCTGGATAATGCCAGTAGAGCAATCATTTTTTGTCCAAAAATCTATGGCTATGTTCTACTATTGATATGTTCCTTTGTTTTCCTTTTAACGATAAATTGATTCTCAAAAGAGATATATTAACCTTCAAAAACCTAAAAAAAATGCCAGATTTTCCGCTGTGTTCACACATCCAGAAAACAAATTTGACTAGATTATTAAAAAAAAGGAAAACATAGGAACACGGCCAAAGCCTTTCTTTAATGTTTAATGAAAAAAATAGTTAAATAGGTTAAGTTTTGGAGAAGAAATCAGGGGACTACGAAACGTTGTTTTCATGAAATTTTAAAAGGTATTTTCGGTGCAAGCTGCAGTTGTCTCTATCGCGCTCTGCGGGTGAGAGGTGGGCAGTGCGGGATAGCGACACATTTTACAAATACCTAATTTTCAATTCTCTCGACCTTACTGTTTCCTCTTAACGTACTTGTGACCTTTAAATACTATCTAAAAAGCTAGTGTTTTCACGAAAACAAGCTCTGTTCTTGTTATCTAGGTGTTTGTGCGACTGTAATTATTTCCAAAAGACTGATAAATCGTGAATAATGTTGCTACAATAGACTGGGAGGCTCCATTTACACGCAACTAAAATATTGACGCAAAAAGTGCTACCGTGTGACTAATGGTGCTCCCACACTGGCTGTTATAAATGTTATATGTACTTTTCTAGGTTATTTTTGTATTCCGCTACACAAAAGTTGTCTGGAAGAGATCGCTTTTTAGCAAAAAGACTACAGGCCTCTACCTTTTTAATTGTTTGTAATTATGTAATGTACCTCTTGAAATGTTTTTTCTTCTGTGCAATGAAGTATATTTGTATTGGTAAAAGACGGAATGTTATTTTCAATCAAACCATTTAATCAGCAGAAACATAATGCAATCCGAGGAAATTTGTTAAACTAAAAAATCATGACTAAATCTAATTGATAGGCGATTAACTTTAACCGTTATATTGGCTTGACTTCATTTTGAAGGATAATTTGTTTAAAACTGAGTGATTCATTCTAACAAAATTTTAATCAAATCGTTAATTTGTTCATTAAATACACTTGTGATAAAGATTAAATGTTGACTCTAATTGTTCATTTTAATCATGAGTACCGAATACGAGTACCGAATCCGCACATCCGTGCGTAAGGTGCGGGGGTGAGGTACGACAAAGCTCGACTAGTCAACGCTGCTGAGCGTTTTCCAAAAAAAATACCGGGGTAGCTACTTTCTCAAAATATGGACTTTTGAGGTTTTTCTGGCTCAGAATCGTTAGTACATTCGAACCTTATACGTAAAAAAAAGTGTCCCAAAATTTGAATGGGATTTTTGTCTTTCCACTACGTCACGTTCATACAAACACTATGCAAAATGGTGACGTAATGGAAAAAAAAATGGGACACTTTTTATACGTATAAGGTTCGAAAGTACTAACGATTCTGAGCCAAAAAAACCTCACAAGTCCATATTTTAAGAAAGTAGCTACCCCGGTATTTTTTTTGGAAAACGCTCTGCTGCCCTCTCGCCACCTACGAATTACGGGCGAGCTGCGGGCGAGTTTCCTTACAAAACCAGTTGCGGCGAACTCTCAGCGAGTTCGCTGCGAGCGACATTTGTATGGAACTTCGCTTCTAACTCGTCCACAGCTCGCTCGCAAATCGCAAGTATGATAAGGCTCTAAGCATTTGGCAATTTTATAACTTTTTAAGAATTAGAGGGCTTTCCAACAACAAAAAAAAGTTGTAAAATAGCCTCTTAAACAACCTCTTATTCGCCTATAGTCTCAAGCGATGGTGGATCGGTAACCCTATGAAGTTGTATAAATCTTACAGTTCTCATGGCCCACCGTCGTCTAACGAGTGTGTAATGAGCAAATTTAAACAAGTCTTCGTGAAAGCGTCAAAGAACCTCCGTCGTTTGCCGAGCTGTATGACGCCCAGAAAATAACATTACGCCTCAAAGACCGTTTTTATTATGATGATAGTAGAAGTTTTGAAACAATATAAGCAGTAGTATTGTCTTCGGTTTCCGCGATTATCACTCATAGTAACAAAACAAATCAAACGGATTAAATCGCGTAATGTAGGTGGTAGGTAATATACGCGATTTAATCCGTTTAAGTTGTTTTATCAATATAAGCAGTGTTATTATTTAGAAAACTAGCTTAATAAAATGGGTAAATTTTACGATGTCTTTATTCTAAGTTATGACTTGTACTATTACATAAAATTAGAACACAACATTTTACCTCCTATAGAGATTTTGACTTTTTGATGCGGGAACCTTTTAATTAAAACATTTAATTCCGATAATATGAGTTTTATTGTATAAAACGAATTGACATTTCTCGCAGATTTTTTCTAACCGCGCAGTTGACAATGCGCGATATGGTGCATACGTGGCAGCTACAATATTACCCATATTCCATAAAAAGGAGATTAGGGTTTTTTTCTAAAAAAATATGACAAAGCAGCATGTCGACGAAGCCCCGCTGCGCGGGGCTTCTATTTCTGCTCTGAGGAACACAAGCCGACTAACAAAAGTATAACCTAAATAAAAAGGAGTCTGTTTTGTTCACTTTTTCCATGCGGCTTTTGGGCTTCGTCCCCCGAGCTCCCCTTGTGAGATCATCTAGGACAGAATAGATTTACACAACTAAAATTTGACGGACTAGGCGGGTTATGTAATGTTGTCGAACAAAAATAGTTTGCCTAGCCGTTTGGTAGGAGGGCTAGACGGCCCGCTGCTCATCCAGGCACTTAACTAAATGGCGCCGTTTAACCCTTAGATGCATACGATACCGTGCATTTTATTTCTGAAATGTCTCAAGTGAAAATAAAATTCATGTCAATTTGAGATTTCGTGAAGAGTTTGACAAAGTCTGAAATTGACGTTAATTTGATTTTTACTTGTGTCATTTTAGTAGTATCATTTATGATACTGTATGCACCTAAGGGTGAAAAGGCTGGGCAGTTAACCAAATGGCTAATTAAGCTAGTTGGCGGCGACATCCACATTTCAAGGCGCTTGCACTGAAATATGCAATTAATTTAGTCAGTTAGTGAGCACAAATTTCGTGCCTTTGTTTTTGGAAGTCTGCGCGAAACGGGCTATGTTTTGCGTATATATATTTTTAGTCTAGACTTCTACAGAATTTTTTTTTAGCAAGTTTCTAGTTAATTACTGGTTTCATTATATGTTGGAGAACATGAAAAAGAATAGACACGTGTTTTGTCATTTCACCTCAAACTCATATTTTCCTAAAAAAAACACCCTTCAAAGTTTGAGCCATTTGAGTGTGTTTTTTTTTTAGGAAAATATGAGTTTGAGGTGAAATGACAAAACACGTGTCTATTCTTATTTCATGTTCTTCAACATATAAGGAAACCAGTAATTAACTAGAAACTTGCAAAATTTTTTTTTCTGTAGAAGTTGGAGGGTTTAGTCACTTTTCAGTACTTTGAAGGACAATATCTCCTAAAAAGTTGAACTTGGGCAGCTAAAAAAAATACGTGTCTGCTATTTCAGACTACTCTATAACATATATCAAAATGAATCAAATCGGAGTCGGACAGTTGGGTACCCTTCCTTGTAAGTATAAAGACAGACAAGCAGTCAAACTTCGGTCGTTTAGAAACGCGCGATACGTATTCAAGGTCAAAACGCAGACGGTGCGATTCGTATTGGAGTATTCTTAGGCATTCTTAAAACTTTGTTTGTAGTGCGCTCGTTCTCGGTGCGCACACATACCTACAAGCCGCGCGATGTATGTAGCTCGCTGGTTCAGTACAGCTTACTTACTTTTGTGATTAAGAGTCCTAATTATATTTAAAAAAATGTTTGTTTGCGGTGTGGAAATGCGTTACGGGCATGCCAGGCATTACCAGGCCTTCTGTATATCCTGACTGGGAATGCAAGCCCAGTCAGGATATACAGGCAGTGGAGTGAATTCTGCCAAGACTATCTAAGATCTAAGACCTAGCCTAGAATTATGTATAAATAATAATTACAATTATTAGGCCATTTTATATGTCGCTATTCAACAGGGGCCCATCAAGCGGAGGGCAGGTCGCCGTCTGTGAGTGCCATTGTAGCCACGACAGATTTTTTCCTGACAGACGCCGCCATGTCTCAACTCAATCAATAGTCCATATTTCCACTAGCGTAGTCCAGCAGATTTAGATTCCATCAATTACAATAGTCCTTGCATCTAGCGGGGGCTGTCTCTGTGTACATACATCCTATGACATGGACAGAACTAGCATCCGCTGGGTGTACGTACACTTTACCTTTCATTAAATTGTCGAAAGAGCCTCTAAGCGTTGGCTTCGGCCCCGCGCACGCCTCTAAAAGGTCCGAGACACCATTGTCCCGTGAAAGGGTAAGACAGTAAAATGTCAACACTTTTAAAACGATCAATACCATAATCTGGATTGAAAACAAACTATTCTAAGGCCTCTAAGTGTCGTGTTTCATACAGAAACTTAAGTGAGCTATCCCTGTCACGAAAACACAAAAGTCTACCGATATTAACAAACCCCAGCGACGTTGTCACAAAATAACTTTCTCCTCAAAGCCCGAAATATCCTTTTGTGTTTCGTCGTCACGCCCAAATGAAGTGATTTAGCTGGAATCATATTTCACCCCTTTGACGGCAAAACGTCGCAAAGACTTTGTATATCATAGACACATCTGACGTTGTGAAATTTTGATATTTTGGCCGCTGTAAGCGGAAACGGAACCGCCATTTTCCGGGAGCAGTAAAAATATCCGGGACTAGTTTTCGATTGTAAATAACGCGTTGGAGGGCGTTGCAAAATTAATGGGAAAATATTACCAGTTCACTTTTTATAATAACAGTGACTTGTAAAATGTGTTGCAAAAAAATATTTGATTCTTTGACCAAATAGACGAAATATGTATTTTAAAACTTTTTGAATGTTCATACAAAAACAAGTGAAAATTGGATATAGCCTTAAATAGACAAAATGAATACATTTTTTTACAAATTAATAACTCTTTGCATTTTACATACTAGTAAAATCATACGTGCGGATAATGTAATAAGGTAATAAAATAAGTGGATTTATTACAATAAAACTAACCTCTGATAAACAATAATAATCAATAATAAAGAAACGTAAACAATAATAATCGTTAAAAACCGAGAAATTTTAGTGTGTGAGAACCAGAAATTCCCAGTACTACTTTACTAAAATGTCCCGGTTCTGCACACCCGCGTACCCACTTACTTAACAAATATTAAGACGAAGGGCATATATACCACGATTTTTAAATTTCCTTAAGACGGCATCTCTATGTAGGTTTATTTTTGAATTTTCGTCACCATCATCACAGTAACGACTTTTTATCTTAATCTAAAAACCGCATAATGGATGAAAACTTTTTCATCCACTTTTACTCATCGATTTTATTTCCCAGCTTTTATCCTAAGCTTAATGGAAGGAGCTTAGAGTGTAATTAATTTTCGATTTAAACCATAACGCAAAGTCCGCCAGTTTCACGCGACGAGGTTTTTGTAAGCTCCCGCTCATTATTTAGGCTAACAGGCTTTTATTACGACTAAAGCTCTCCCAGGCCATAGCGACGGCGGAATATGGAAAATGGCGGGCATTATACCTGATGAAAATGGCGTTATTTACCCACACAATGAGTGGCGTTAAAATCTGACATATTTTTCACGTTTTATTAATATTTACCTTTCAAATACCTGCGATCTGAGACATTATTTGTTTAGGCAAGTAATGTACTATAGGATTGCTAGATTTTTCATCTGATGCCTACAGGGCCCTGAAATAAGTGCAGGTGGATACATAACTCAAGCGTTCACTAACCCAGATAATTGAAAAACTCATCAAACATACATACCGTATCTGACAACTGCAGCATTAAGACAAACGACTGGAAGACGCAACTGAACAAGACGGCCGTGCTATGACATTGACCATTGAACAGCCAGTGAGTACAGCACGTAGATTGTGCTGCGTCACAGAATGACAGATGCGTGTTCCTGTTCGCCGTTAAATGTCACGACCATCCTGTTCTAGCTCTAGAAGCAGCCTTATTTATTTATTTAAGTAAGGTAACGGCGCCTATTACCGGGGGGGGGGGGGGGGGACCATTACCGCGGCATTTAAAAATATGCGTTTTATAAGCAAGCCGTTCGTTTTACAATAAAACATATCTTTACAAAAATGAAGCTTATTTAGTTGACTAACAGATCTGTTTATGCAAGTGTGTGTGATTGAAACAACAAGCTCGCAATTCGGTAGTTCCCGCGACGGCGACGTAGAAAGAGGTTGTGTCGTACTAACGCGTCACGTCACAAATAAGTGTACCCGAACCTTATTTATTATTTTACGTAATAGCTACCACTATTGAACGAATGCTATGACTTGTTAATGGTTGATTATAGTTTTGTGCACAACTTGTTCGTAAACTAATACCGTGGTATACCACGGTAATAGGTAAAATGGTAATTTGATTCTTTTTGCTTTATTTTTTCTATATGTTCACGGTTACATGCTCTCTTACAATTATTTAAATATTGATCTATTGACGCTATTAAAAATCTATTTCCGTGGTATGGAATATATTGAAGAAACCCTTAATATTTAACCAAAACTTCAGTACTGAATCTGCAGTTTCTATGGAAACCCTGATTTTGTCATGTCGTTAAATATTGTAATAATTAACTATATTTACATACCTGCTTTTTGATTTTGATTTTATAGCAAGCTTATAAAAACTATGTTTGATTTGTAATGAAAGTGCAACTGTACCCAAAAGTTCTTATGGGTCGGAATTAGATTTTACGAAAATCCAAATGAAGTCTTTTACCGATGGTACGATCACATGACACTCGGTAATAGAATCTTTTAGCGACCCATTCAATATTTGTTTGGGTCGGTGATAGATATAACAGAAGGACCTATTACCGAGTGACATATCAATCTTTTCTTAAAATAAATCATAACATAACATTTTGTTTTGACTTCCAAAAACCTTGATGTACTTATTTACAAGTAGGTATAATAATAATGTAAGGAACCAAAATCATAAATATTCTTTAACCCTCGGTATTGGGTGCCGAATTGTGTATCAGTTTACCATTACCGATGGTAAAAAATGCTGCTTTTTGTAGTCTCGGTATTAGAAGCTAAATTCGCGGTAATAGAATTACATCCTATCCATTACCACGGTAATAGAAGATTCTCCTTTTCTGGTTTCAATAATTATTTTGTCAAACATAATAAAATAAAATAAGTTCAAAAAGTAGCGATTCGGAAAGTTTCATAGACACTCTAAAATAAAAAAAATAAGCTCGGGCGTTTAGGAGCTCTCATACCCATCATTTATTGGAATCATTTGAAAACTACCTAAATACCACGGTAATAGGCGCCATTAACTTACTGTACTAAACTTAACGTAAAAAGTACGAATAACAGTGCAAACATCCAGCCTTCATGACATTGTCTGATGGTAAAGATTGCCGTAAAACGATGGATGCAGAAAGCGTGAAACCTCTATGTTCACTAATAGACGCCTCAGCATAGGAATAATAGAATTTAGAATGAAATTCTAAGGAACCGTGGTCAATTTTAGAAATAACAAATACCTGCTGAATTTATTCCAGACAAGCTAAATAAATTCGTATAAAAATACCGCTATATTTATCTAGATCTCACTCTGCCCACGTCTCTTTGAACGCTAAATGCAAAACTTAAAAATACACAGACTAACTGAATCGTATCGGTTTTAAAATAAACGTCAATACAAAATGCTACAAATTTTTATAGCACTTGCTTGCAAACAGACTGTGGTTTTCCTTGCGCTTTTAAATGAAACCGGAGTATTGACTTATACATAGGAACCTGGCCAACTGGGGTCTGATGGTGCGAGTGCGCTAGCCTGTAAAATCAGTCTTCACCGGAAGCGACGCTGGACGCTCGCCACTCAGGCCTTACACTTAGTGTAGGGCCTGAGTGAACGCTCGAGCGTGGCGGGGCGTGCGGCGTTCATGTTAAATATAAACAAATGCATGTGAGCGTCCTGAGTGCACGCTGCACAAGACCCTTTGACGCTGCCCGCCACCCTGCCCGCCCCGCCGGAAGCCACGCTGGACGCTACCGCTACCGCTAGCCACTCAGCCCTTACACTTAGGCGTCTGAAATGCTCATCGATTTAAGTAGGTTATTATCTCTATGATTTAAAAAAAAGTATTGATGTTTTTGTAACTTTACCGTTGAACTGAGGACTGTTTTGGTTTTGTAACACACTTGATTTGTATTTTATGTACAATTTTTCATTAAGAAATATTGGTCAAACATCACTCTAAATTGCCAAAATTTAAGCTGAGATCGCGTTTTTGCTCTTATACTGTAGTAGCAATAAAAACAAATATTAGCCCTTCACCATGTAAAACTAGTATACTCGTACAACTATCATATACTTTAATGAGTTCGTTGATATTATGAATACGTTTATAAAAAAAACTTAAGTCTCGAGTTTTCTAAGCCCTCTAAGGTTAGCGCTGGTCTAACCTAACCTTTGTTTTTTTTTTTTTTTTTTTTTTTTTTTTTTTTTTTTTTTTTTTTTTTTTTTTTTTTTTTTGACCCCGGGAAATGCATAAAACTGCATACCACTACGTAACCTAAGGCCATCGGGGGTGACAGCCAGATGTTACGTATTGGTTATGTGGGGCTCTCCGCTCCTGAAGGGATTGGCCTACCCACTAAAACCCAGGGTGCTACCGACCTGTGCCTTCACGGTGATGCCGTGGGATCGCTATCATGCCACCACGACATCACCAGCACCTCCGCCCTAGGGCGGACCCTCTCCGTAAAAGGCACACTGTAGCATGGCCAGTGTGCCTTCCCCACCTGCTTCCCTCCGGCCAACCGGGCCGTCCCCCAGGGAAGCCAGGAACCAACACCAGACACACAGGGTCCGCATGTGTATCCGGTGTCAGTCCCTCCCTCGCCGCCACGGGAGGACAAACGCCCCTGCCCCGCAGCCGTCCACGGGAGGACAAACGCCCCTACCCCGCAGACACTCCCGCCTGTCCTTACGGACCGCGGTGGGCCAGTCCTCCGCCTCCCGCACCCAGCACATGAGGTAGCGGCAGCCTGCAAGGCTGAGTTCTCGGGACGCAGAGGACTAGTCCACCGCCACCACGCAGCGGCACAGGTCACCCGTCTGGTGCCTGCCCGCAGTGCCCCCCAAAAGGAGACGTCGGAGGGATGCTGCCCGTGCCCGACGCTCCGCCCTCGCGTGCCGCACCTGGAGAGTCCTCTAACAGAGGAAACCCGGTGCGGGACCCCCCAACCCCCCCTGACAGGCTCATTCGCAGCATCGGCAAGTGATCAATTAGGGGCCCCTAAGAAATCACTTGCCGTTGCTCCCGGGGTGCACCGGCCAAGACGCTTCCCTTTCCTGCGGATCAACCGGATCAAGAGGAATGAGAAGAATCCAGACACTCTGGGAGGTTTCCTGTCTAGCACCCCAGGTCTAACCTAACCTACCACTACCAAGCGCTGGTCGCGTCCGTTTGCCGGTTCCTTGTAGATATATATATCAATGACTCGGAGCGTATTAAACGCATCAACAAATGTAATTAAAACTCCAATCCTCTAGATCAGGGCTGGCCGTGGCTCGCTGGGTTTACAGGAATTTATGCGCATGAGGGATTTTGATGATTAAAACTAAATTAGCATTTTTATACACAACGTTGAAGGATTTCGCGCAAAAAATAAAATGAAGCGCCCTTTTCTCGAAGCTTCATTTATTTTGATCACAGCATTAGCTTGTTTAATTATACTTAAGCAAGTTTTTTATAGGAACACAATTTAATTCAGACATTGAGAGCCGATGCGCGGAGGTACGTCAAAGTTCCAAAGATCACCCAGTGTGCTCATACGATCACATTATATTCTAAGTTTTTTGACTTAAAATTGAGCGTTAAAAAGGTTATCTTTTCGCTGCGAGGATTTGCCATAATCTATAAAAAAAGAAAAACAATAATGTCGGGCGACAACCAAAACTCACTGATTACGTTCAAAACATTAAAGTAACAAACAACTTCCTTAGACTATTTAACAGCACGGTTTGTATTCCAATAATTGATAATTTGTATTCCAATATTGTTAGTGAGTTTTAGTTGTCACCCGATGATACATACCTACATATATAAAATCGTAGACTACTTGAAATACATATAATAAAGTCGAATATGTTTGTACATATTAAAGATATTTTCAATAACCACATTTTAACTTAAAATAACCCGACCGCGGTGCACTTTAAAAGTGCATAAAAGCCGCAATTTTCCACTTCATACCCACACACGCACCGACACTCGCACCATCACGACGAATCTAATTATGTATCGTTTATCAAAATCGCCCTTCTTTCCCACCGTCCACCTCCCGAGACCACTTAGGTGAACCGTTGAAAATTTTTTTTTACTACCGTTCACCCCCGAATATATCGTATTCTTTATATTGGTGACCGTCCACCTCTGAAATTTATTTAATTAATTTTTGGGTGGATTTTCGTCCGCGACATTTGTATGCCTAACTAAATGTATGGCATACAAATTTGTATGGTGTACACTTTAAAAGTGCATAAAACCGCCATTTTGTTTATTTTAACGAACTTCCCAGTGACACTCGCGCCATCAAGACGAATCTAATGATGTATCATTTATCAAAATCGGTTGTGCCGTTGAGTAGTTACGAGCGGACATAGGAACGGACATACATACATACATGCATAAATACATACAGGTCAAACACATAACCCTCCTTTGGGCTTCACCGCAGTCGGGTAAAAATCAACCCTTTTCCATGTTTATGTATATACATTTAAATAAGAACCACCGGAATAGTAGTTGTCAATGCCATATTGAAATTATGTGTATAGACAAACTTGAAATCTGAAGAGTTCTGATAATAGGTATTGATAATAAGGTGTACGGTGGAAATAAAATGTTTCCCATCGTACACCCAAGGTGGTCAAAGGTGAACGGTAGTAAAAAATATTTTCAACGGTTCACCCAGGTGGTCTCGGGAGGTGGACGGTGGGAAAGAAGGGCAAAATCGGTAGTGCTGTTGAGTAGTTACAAGCGGACATAGGAACAGACATACATGCATACAGGTCAAACACATAAGCCTCCTTTGGGCTTCGCCGCAGTCGGGTAAAAAGTAGCCGGGGAGTGTTAAGAATAAGTAATAAAACGTAATTAGATAATAAACGAAAGTCGCGAGCCGGTTAACTACTCGTAGTAACGGAATATGAACCGATGGAGTCACTAATAAACAGTAAATTACCCACAGTAGGTATTAGCCACATGAAGCTCAATTCGGTGGGTTGAGAGGCCCTTTGAGAGTTAATTGGTAGTACCACTAATAAACGGTCAATTACTCGCTAGGGGGTCACCAGTGGATCACCGTGGTGCGACCATAATCGGTAATGCTGCATAATAATCGGGAAATTACAAAAGATGGGTACTTGTCAACCTATGTATATTATGTTTCCTTTCTGGTGAGATCATGAAGGCCCATCAGTGGGTGGGTTATTTCCATCAATTCAGTGACAAATGAAGGCTGTAAAAAGTGAATTGGTAGGGTTAAAGTAAACAATAAATTAGCCGGTGACACCTGGTCGTCATTCCGTTGGACCTATAAGTCTGAATAAGTGGCAGTGTTAATGGGTGGTCAAACACAACTAGACTTTTAAGGCAAGTGTAAATGAGGGTCATAATTTGTTGTGGCCACACATATGGACTTTAAACAAGAATAATGGGTGCCACATTAGGTTAATACCTTACTTTCGTGCCTAAGTAAAAAGTACTAAAAACCTGGACAAAGGGCTAGTTCACGTTACAGCGTTAATTACGAAAAATGTTCATAAGCCGAGTTACGGACATAGCTTTTATAACTTAGTTACTTTACTAGGTAATCTGGGGGCACGGTAGTGCCCCCGCCAAGTCGAGCAAAAGCTGTGCTTGTACTGGCTAAAGTTAGAACCCTGTATATAGGGCATAATATAACTTAGATATATTCTCACTAACATTTAATTTGAACTTCTAGTTTAAGAACTATTGCACGTCAAAGTTCCTTAATTTTGTCACTGACGCACTCACTGCTGATGATCATCATAATTCTAATGAGTACCTTAAAAGAAAGAAAGTAGTAGTAGTATTGTAAGTAAGAAGTGGGGTTAGAAGTATCTAGCAGACCCACAAACTCCCAACTTTAAACATAATTAGTTTTTAGCTTATCGAATCTGCAATTTCAGTCACAACTGCATAAATAATTTCGCACACCTAGATAAAGGGTCGCACTACTCAAAATAATCCAAAGTTGAGTTATTGCGATTATCGAAATCTGCGTCAAAAATTACACTTACTCCAAAGACACCTGTGTTACAATTTCCAAAAATAATATTTTGCGTAGTGCTACTCTTTATCTAGGTGTGCGATTTGTAGGAATAAGTTTGTAATCCTATACAAATACATGCGACTACAAAGTTACTTTTGTAGTTCAAATGGAAAATATAAGGTATTTGAATGTAATAAATAAAGGAAGAACACTTACGAAAAGAAATGAGATCCCATCAAATTATTTAACCGTGGACGATTCTTTATTTTAGAACTATAAAATATCTTCGCGGTGGAACCCCCCGGTACTGACTAAAATAACCTACTCGGTTTAACATTACATCTCAAAACTTTTTTGTTGTAGAAAAACTGCGTTGCGGAACTTGCATCTTTTTACTCGTACATAGATAAAATTCTGACCATACACAGCAAATTGCCAAAATTTAAGCTGAAATAACGTTTTTCGCTCTTGTATTCCACAACACAACACTCAAAGGTTAGCTGGAAGAGATCCCTTACAGGGATAAGTTCGCCTTTGTACATAACCATTGTTCTTTGTACAGTTTCTGTATGATTTTATGTGCAATAAAGTATTTACATACATAGGTACATACACTCTATAAAAACAAATACCGAGTCGAGGTAATATTAAGTTTTTACCCGACTGCGGCGAAGCCCAAAGGAGGGTTATGTGTTTGACCTGTATGTATGTATGTATGTCCGTTCCTGTGTCCGCTCGTAACTACTCAACGGCACATCCGATTTTGATAAATGATACATCATTAGATTCGTCTTGATGGTGCGAGTGTCACTGGGTATGAAGTTCGTTAAAATAAACAAAATGGCGGATTTTATGCAGTTTCAAAGTGCACCGCGGTCGGGTTTTTTTTTAATAAAAATGTGGTTATTAAAGCTTATTTTTGTTTGCCTGTAAATATCTTTTATTCTTACAAAGCCACAAAAAGTGCTAATCCCATCACCTTCCTAAATTTGACCCTGTACAATGAAATTTCAATCATTTCCATTCAGCAAAGGCTAATGAAAAAGCTGATTACCCGATTCACCAAATTGTAAAACACTAAATTTGTTATAAAGAGTTCTGGATCGTAAATGAATTAAGAGTTCAAAGGAACGTTTTCAAAGAGTGCGTGGAAGCGATACAATTTGAAGGTTAGGATTCCTTGCGTCAACTGAACTGACTGATCAAATATTTAAATTAATTACTAAAGACTTTAAGATTGGGGTCGACGAATTTAAACTTGAAAGAAAAGGGAAGGGGAAGGTCCTGGGTAAGTACCGGCTCAAAGTTATGACTGGAAATCCCATGAAAAAGTAGAATTTATGCCACACCTGGCCATAAAGTGGCTTTTTCCGCACGCTACGCGTGTAGACATAAAATGATGTACACAACACGGGAGATTACAAAGAAAGACCTCGATCGCATAATTACGTCCCTCGCTTGCAGCTCGGACCGCAAACATCTGCGATCTCGGCCTTTCTTTGTTTTATCACCCTAGTTGTGTAGTGTACTATTTAACATGTCCCGCAATTTATTTATTTATGCCTATGGCGAAAGATCATTGTGGAAACAGTTGCCAGGGAAAGCTTAGTGCGAAACAAAGTGCGCAGCTAGATGTCCAGCTCACTATCAATTTTAAATATAGGCAAGTACTTGTTTAACAACGTAGCGACGTGACGAGTCATTTTTTTTCAACTGTTACTCGAGTTGATTCGCCCGAGTTGATTCGACTCGATGAAAAGGCAACACGCCGACTCGGCGACCGGCGTGTCAGCGAATCGAATGCGAATTAGTTGAGTAGTGATGAGTAGTAACATTCAAGATGACGACTACTGGGAAAGTGTCGAGCACTCGGATGTCTACGTTAAGTAGCTGACGTTCTATCATAAACTTTGACATGTTTGCGTCTTGATTTAATGTCTGTGAATTTGCCCGTATACCCACTGTATCACTCACTTTGTGATGAGTCGAATGAATAAATTGTTTTTTTATTCCCGTTCCATCCACGGTAGGTATGCATTAACAACGAAATTAGAAAACTTTTGGTTATTTCCGTGAAAAGTTACGAAAGGGTTTACGAGTTTCATTTGTGTTCGGAGAGCTTTTTAGCGATTTAAATTTAAAAAAATGCTCGGGTAAGGGTCTTTAAATTTTCACCAGTTAGCGCCACTTTAGCGTAATCGACGAAACAAATCAATGTTACTTGATATAGCTTCTATACTAATTAAGAAATAATTAAGTGTACACGATGTTCTAAGTATGTACATCCGGAACTCCTTTAAATGTCAGGGTTTAGACGCCTGCATTGCTTATACATACGTAATATGTATGAAACATTCTATATACAGGTTGTAATCATGAAGTGTAGCCAGGCGATTATTCTGTAAATATAATAGATATTGGAAGACTTTAAACTGATATCAAAGTACGTTACCCAATGCGTAAAATCACATTAATAACTTTTTTTAAATAAAAGTAGTAATATTAAAAATATTAAGTTTAAACGCTCCTATACATTTATTTGAGGCTGTAAGTAGGGGCTGGATATTCCTTTATGTAGGCGATGATAGCCGCTCTGCTGTTACAATCACATTTATAATAAAGTTTTATCATGTACCTTTTCTCAATGTGGATATGGATAGCATAAAACAATTCATGAATCATTTTATAATGGTGAAATTACTAGGAATATGAACTAATCTTTCAACGAACGTCGTACTAAATGTATGGGAGCGTTTAAACTTAATATTTTTAAAATTACTCCTTTATTTAAAAAAATTATTAATGTGAGTAACGAATTGGGTAACGTACTTTTGATATCAGTTTAAAGTTTTCCAATATCGGTTATATTTACAGTATAATCGCCTGGCTACACTTAACGATTATACCCTGTATGTATTACATTTATAGAATGTTCCAACTACATAAATATATGTCAAGAAATATAAGTATAGCATTTTTTCTTTACTCGTACTTTAATGCGAAAACGTATGTGTTGGTATTTGTTCAGTTACGCTACAACAGAGTAGGTAACAAAGTGACGTGATTATTGCACAGGGACATAAATGGGACCGAACATAAGCTAGTTTTTATCTAGAAATAAAGAATAATGTCTAGATCCGAGAGAACAAAATAAAAAACCGGTCAAGTGCGAGTCGGACTCGCTCACCGAGGGTTCCGTACAAACTCGTAAGTAGAAACGTGAATAGTTCAACAAAAACTGTCTGGCCGTTAGCTCAGTAGGAGCAAATAAGCATGTGTACGATTTTTGAAAATTTCTAAAAAACGATGCAATTTAGCAAAACCGTTTTATTTTTCCTGTAATATTTAGGATGATATTAATAATTGGTAATTATTACAGATTTTTCTGTTCAGTAACTTCGAAGATAATAGGGGGGGGAATGGTATTTTTTTGAACGTTTTTGGTCATAAATCAAAAAGTACAAAATAAAGAAAAAAAACAAAAATGGTTTTGGAATCTACAAATTAAGCCCTTTCATTTGATATCCCACTCGATATAATAGCTCTACTTTTCTTTTTCCACATCCCATTTTGGATCCCTTTAAAAAAAAAGTAAAAAAGGTATAAGATTTTTTTTCTATCCAATAGGCTCGAGTCAGCAACTTTTAACACTATTCCAAGTTTCAAGTCGATAGCATCAGTAGATCCTGAGATATCTTGCTGTGACAGACGGACAGACAGACAGACAGACAGACAGACAGACAGACAGACAGAGTCGCACCATAAGGGTTCCTTTTTTACCATTTTGGTACGGAACCCTAAAAACCTTTGTCTCGGAAAACCTCTAGTGAATAGTAATCGTGAAAAACCGATAGAATATATGTAATTATACGCACGTGTAGTAAAACGTTTTCGCCAAAATTCAAAAGCGTCAATACTTAACCTGGCTTTATTAAAGCGCCTCTACACTCGAATTCTTTTCATTATACAAGTTGCACGCTCGCGTTCCTGAATAATTCAGAAGCCTAGTTAGAGGAAATGGGACTCAAAGCGAGCACATAGAGTTGGTACAAGTACATAGCCGAGATCGAACATTGATTGCTCAGGGCCTCTGCGACTTAGCGAGGTTTTTTAGATAGATTTAAAGACTATCTTTTGCATTTACCTTGGAAATACTTTTTACCTTACCTTGATTAAACGGTTTATCATCCCCCATTAGCTCGCTTTTCCCATTAGTTCGATTACACACTCTACATAAGGAAAGGTTGAACCGTTTCAACCAATCTCACTGACTTTGAGCGATCAGCGAAAAGTCACGGTAGTCGCGACTAGCAAACCTGCTAGCAGTACCTCGAGCACAATAGGGAATATGCATGATATTTTTTGTTTACTTTAGTAAAAGCTCAGTAATATAAGAAACAGTAGGCAAAAAATATTTTTCGAATAACTGTAAAAATAACCAAGATATGAGCCACCAAAGATTTATCTCTATCTCTTTCTAGCAAAACAAAATATAGTATGGAGTTTGTATGACGGTCTTGTACTATGACGTCATAGTCCATATCGGATCTCTCCGTCTAATCGCTGTCTAATTAGTTCTTTAAAATGTTCATATCTTCCGTATTTCTCGGTCGACTTTAATTTTGTTTTCACTCTATGTCATCTTTTTTACGGTATTTTCATATTTTGTTAAGAAATGCGACAAAAAAATATCATGCATATTCCCTATTGCTCCGTACGACTCTTTGTCAAGAATCAAATACTAGCTATCCCTTTTCACTCAATATTGTGCGAAAGTGATAGATCATGCTCTGTCGCGCAACAAACGAAGTCGCGGTTAGTCGTGTTAGCACGGCAGGTTTGTAAGCCCCCGCTTGGTGAGGATACTAGCAAAGAGTCAGTAGGACTCATAGATCAAGTCAGGTTCTAAAACAAAAGGTTTATCATCTGTGATCTATGGCTTTAAAGTCTCAACGACTTAGCTGTGTCATCATCATCATTTCAGCCATAGGACGTCCACTGCTGGACGTAGGCCTCCCCCATAGATTTCCAATTAGTTCGGTTGGAAGCAACCTGCATCGACCGTGAGCCAGCAGCCTTAACCAGATCATCTGTCCATCTTGTTGGTGAACGTTCGACGCTGCGTTTGCCTAGCTGTGTGCTTAGATGATAATGAATCAATTTTCATTCATAAAAGAAATCTGTGAATCATATAGCAGTCCTCGGTAGAAAAGCTGAGTTATGTCTTGGAGTATAGCTATCCAGCGACTACTCCACGGTAGTCGCCAAACACTATGATCAGTGGTTACGAGTATGTAGCGGAGTCCAGAAGCTCATAGTGACCAGCGCCCACATAATAATGAACAAAGACAAGCCAGTAGGCCTATGGGTAACCCTGCCCATCGTAAAAAGAGATAAAGTGGACTACGTGGGTTCCCTAGTTCTTCCCATGGTGACCTCAGCATTAAGCATCACAGTTTACAGATCATATGACTGTGGCATTATCCTAGTGACCCAGGGAACGTGGCGAACCCCGTACTGTAGCAAGAGTGAGCTCAAAATGGTGTAGGAATGTTTTCCTACACCATTTTGAGCTCACCATTGCTGCTACACTTAGTAAATTTGGATATATTTAGTCCGAAAGATTACATGAAGAAGTAAATAAATATCTTTTGTTACGACATTATCTGCCACTGACAGATATGTTTATTATAATCATAATTCTTTTGTAAAGGCAGCCAAACTCTACGGTATACAAATAGCACTAAGACGAACCCATCACAGGCAAAGCGGGGGAACACTAATGCGTGCATACTGAGATTATGGAGTCATCCACGTTCACACAAGGAAGCACAGAAGATAGAGTCAGACTACGCAGAGTCTGCAGAGGTCGAAAAAAGGTTTTATTGCAAAAAACACACATGGCAACATCACAAGCAAGATGATTAATTTAGTCTTGATACTTGGCAAATATCTTTCCGTTTAATAAGTATATAATGTGTACATACCTACTAAAATAAATATTCAGGACAGTCTTGCACAAATTGATCTAATTCCAACCAAACTAAGCAATGCTTGTACATATTTAAATATAATAGTTTAGTTTGGTTGAAACTAGATCGATGTGTGCAAGATTTACCCAGATATTTTTTTAGTAGGTTTACACATTTTGTAATAAACGGAAGAATTATTGCCAAGGACCAAGATTAAATATAATTATCTTGCTGTAGTTTCCGCATGTTACCATATATATATTTTTTAATAAAATCTTTTTTAGGGCAGTCATTGAAGCGAAAAATACGGTCTTACCTCCGAATTTTTTTACTGTGAACCGATTTGCATGAAATTTTGGAATTAGGCTCATCTTACCCTTAACTTCAAAAGTGAAAATGATCTGAACTCCGCCTATTATTTTTAAGGGGTGTAAACAACCCCTTAATGGAAAAATTGACATTGAGCCATTTTATCGCTAGAAAACATGTCTAATAATAAGTGGTGAAATTGTAAAGTATTTTCTAACATAATTACCTCATATTAAAATAATTTTCAACCCCTTGAAATTGCAAACAACCCCTAAATTGAAAAAATCACAAAAAAATACGTTGGTATGACATAAAAAGATGTAAGTATAGAGTAAGTAATATTTTATATTCTCTATAATAATTATCAAATTTTTAACCCCCTTTCAACCCTTGAAAACTACCCCTTGATAAAAAATTGTTAAATTTTTTTTTTGATAAAATGAAAAGGATTTAAATATTATTCCACACTCTCGAAAATGATTATCATATTCTTAAGCTTTTCTACCCTTAACACATTGGGCGCCATGGGGGTCACGTGTGACCCATTACAAATACAGATGACCGACTACCCCTAAATTAAAACAGTAAATATATATGATTACTAGACCCCGTTATCTTGTCGCACTGACATTTCTTTTCACTAGAGCGTGAATGCTTTTTTTATCGACTATCTAAATGTCGATAGTGTGTATGCAGCCAACCCCGAAATCTCAAAAATTTTTTTGGACTTTTCATACATTACGAGTTTTCGACTATTTTCGACCGATCGATGACGACATTTCGTATGAAATTTGTCCCGATAGTAAAAGTTGTTCAGTATAATCACCCCGTTCAGGCTTTTCAGTGGATCAGAAAACACGTTGTATATATTTTTATTGTCTTTATACAAAAGTAATAAGTAGTACCTAGTGACACCTCTTTGAAAATATCAGTGACATACACTATCGACATTTAGATAGTCGATAAAAAAAGCATTCACGCTCTAATGATAACATATTAAAAATAATTTAATTTAGATTAAAAAATTGCCATTTATTGAATAAAATATTATAGTCACTGCAAGTATATTTTAAATTAAAAAAAAAGTTTACCATAGACACATACTGTCAGTCATACGTCATATTTGCCTTGTTTGAGGTTATGCATTATTGTATTTTTTAGATTTTAAAACCTAGTCGTAGAAAAAGTATTGTATGCAACGTTGTATAATTAAATCAAAAAACGCGCATTGCGTCTCTATTTGCGATACTCGCCGCTGTCGCGGCTCGTATCGCAACTCACGCAATTCGCATTTTTTGAGCCTTCTTAAGGTGGATTTAGACCAAACGAATTCTAACACATTCTAACCCCACTCTACCAAATTCTTTGTGTGTACACAAAGAATTTGGTAGAGTGGGGTTAGAATGTGTTAGAATTCGTTTGGTCTAAATCCACCTTTATACAACTGTTGCATAATAGTATTTTCGTTCGCCCCTTCACTCAAATGTGTTATATATACATATAAGAACGTTGGTATGTATTCATGCCTACGTTTCCAAAATATATGAGCCATATTATGTATATATATATACACATTACAATAGTTGTGGGTCTCTATTATACTGCGTACTTTCACATTGCTCCAAATATTCACACTTCGAAATTTTCAGTTACTAAGTAGAAAAAAATATGATAAGTTTTTGGACCATAACTCCTTCAATTTTCATGCTATCACAATTTATAAAAAACCATTGTAAAGGTAATTAAGAGAGCTACAACATCCTTTATTGCAATATATAGTAAAAAACCTTTTTCTAAAACGGTGAAGGGTTAAAGGGCTTAAGAGAGGCTGTGATTGCGCTGCCACGCGCTCTTTAAACAATCATATCTCCGTCAATTTTTGTTTGACAGAGAAAACAAAAAAACTAAATTGTTTGTCAGAAAAATACCTAAAATTTTAATGCGTACACTTTTATACGTATCTGTCGTAATTTTTGAGATATTATGAAAAATAAGTGGGTGTTTTAAAAATTTGAAATTATGTTTTTTTTTTTAATCGTGACTTTTTTGAAAAATATGTGTCCTGAAGCAGCCAAACTGATACTATCTATCAAACTCTTCATAATGAAGTTAATTCTAAGCGGAATACGATTAATTTTAATTTTGGTGGAAATGGCACTTATGAAACCCATTGATTTAAAAGAAAAAACATTAGATGCTCCCCTTATTTGCAATACAGCTCACTTATTTTACGTGCAAAAGACTTTTAATAGTGCTCATTTTAAAGCTTATTTCAAGCACTACAGAACCCTTTTGTATTAAAATGCATAAAATGCATCTGCTCGCCGCTAGATGGCATTGACCACATCGATTAAATTTCAGACAAAATAAAAGACGGCTTTGATCTTTAATATCTAGCTTAATATTGCACTTAGAATACTTTATAAAAAACCAAATTGTTCATTGTTTTACCTGCTACAATTTTGTTCTGTATAAAATTTTCGATAAAACGTATATTTTTGGAGATATTTGCAAAAAACCGATGAAAAACGTGACAAAAATGCGAATTTTCAATTGCCAATAACTTGAAATGTATTGGATTTTTTGAAAAACTTTATAGAAGAGTTTTTGCTTAAAATTAGGCCTTCTATCGATTTCCGAGACGATTTTGAAAAAAAAATAATTCACCCCCGAGAAGGGGTGGCAACCACCCCCAGGGTGGTTGCGGAGTTCAAATCATTTTCACTTTTGAAGTTAAGGGTAAGATGAACCTAATTCCAAAATTGTATGCAATTCGGTTCACAGTAAAAAAATTCGGAGCCATAATGCTTCAATGACTGCACTATTTTCGACCTCTGCAAACTTAGCGTAGTCCGACTATAGTGTTAATGATAATGATGATATATTTATTTGCAAGTCATATTCGATTCTAAACACTCAGGGCAACAAAACAGTTGCTTTTAAAATCTGCAACATTTGATTAAGGAGTGGCTCAATCCGCGATTTCGCCGCGTGATTACTAGTACCATATTTTGGCCCTCCGGAGACGCTTAGCCAGTGGCCAGAAAGAGCACGCATTAGGGTATAGAGAGAGACGGTCGGATTCAGTGCGTTCCATCCGGTGGTCGGATCAGAACGTCAGTTTTGTTAGAAAAAGAAACATCTATACGTTGTAGTTGTACTATTATATAGAAATCAATTTTTTTGACACGAGTTTCAGTTCAGTCGTTCTCTAGCGGGAACTAGCTTTTTAAATATTTCCAACAACGTTATTCATATTTATTTTTAAAACTAAATATTTAATTTTGTAAATTTTACGCCCTCAGTGAATAATATAGCTTTTACGAACTAGACGTTTTATAGCTTAGTAATAAAAATTCTGATAAATGTATTGGTCGTTTAGAAACTATAAAGTATGAGCACTTTAGGCTCCCCGTTGGTAGCACTTCGATATAAATTAATGGAAAGTGATAATATATTATATTTACCTAATATTCTATTTTTTTTTTAATCTTTATTTTTAGGGAGCTTTTGTCAGACTGACTATGCCAGCTCCGTTAAGCCCCTAATATTCTAATATTTCAGAGGTTTACTACAACTTCATCAGCGATTTGTCCACGAGATGGCGTTGTCCACTCGCACTCGGAATTCGCGCTGTTATGATTTTTGTTGGGATCTCGATCCTGGTTCGATTTTAGAGCGTTACGACGTTTGTTCCAGCAAAGCATCCTGCGTTGTAGATAATCGAGTATATCCCACAATAGTAAAGATGTAAACAAATACGTCTAGTTGCTGTAGCATTTGAAATAATTTTGTCAATATTTTGGTAACAATAAGACTTTTTGCGGGAATATGGACAACAGAAAACTTTATAGTACATTGTTTATTATTTTATAAAACGATTATTATTTTTTACGCGAGAATACCGCCAGATTGTACCGATTTCAAAACAAAATTTTAAATAATTGCAAAAATTACTGAAATAATAGTAAAATACCATATAAATTTTATATAAGCGTTGGCTTATTTGAAACCTCCTTAGTCTGAAATGTCGTACGAGTAGGTTCGATATTTTAAAACTAAACTCACAACTCCCTCGGGAGTTATAGATTTGCACACAGTTTTTCCTCCCGTGACAGTTACAGATTTTTATAACCCACACTTTCTGGCCAAGTGTAGACATAAAATGATTATTATTAGTAGGTAGACATAATTATTAGTCTTGAAACAAATAGATTATTATAATAAATACTTATCTCCAAATACCTACCTAAATAAACCTCAGAGTTTTCATGTCTGCATGAATATTGAATGAGGCTTGTTGCCATAAATGTAATTTGAATGATATTAAATTTTCACGTACAAAGAAGCTAGTTCAGTATTCAAAGTTCACATTCAAACTGTCTGCGGCCAAAAGGTCACTTTATAAAGTCTTACCAAAGTTCTGTAGACATCTGTAAAATTATAATAATGTAGTTTTTTTAGGAGCACTTTCAGTTCAATCCTAATAATGGTTTTATTTAATCCACATACTTGAACATAAAATATACTTATCAAAATAAACATTCTCCCTGTATCGCCATAAATAGCTAGCAGTAGCGTGGCGTCAGGCGTTCATATAACACGATTCCCACGGGCTTACCCGTATTACATTGACCCTTTATTCTTCTGTCTTTGAAAAAACAGGATATTTTTGACGCCACGCCACTGATAGCTAGCATGTTATAATTACTATAGAGAACAACATGAGGAGAGTAATGCGATCATATTAGTGCTTTGTGCCTCGCACACATTCATATCGCGCGATGTTACTTTCTATAAAGTGAACCCACTGGTTACTTTACTGGCTGGCTGTGCTGCAGTCGATGAAAGAGCGTGTTCACTGCTCACATCTTTTTTAAATTTTTCCTACGACCACAGAATAAGTCATAGTACAACGTACAGAAGTCGCACTGTCTAACAAAACCCACGTTCGAATCACAAAAATGCGCCGAATCCTACCTTCTCGGTCTAAAGCCGCCAGGGTTGTCGACAAACATAAAATTATTATTATAATATCACATCATAACGTCACAAAAATATATAATATTTATGTGACGTTATACAGTGCGTTACCAGCAAGCAGGCTTTTTTTAAAGTAGGGTAAAGTAACGTTGTTTCTTAACTTAACCATGACCTTCATTTAATTCATCGACTAAAATTCCGATTTCATAAATTTTCTAACAAAATTTTAATTGCAAGCAATGTACAGCAAAGTACTAAATTGACAATTAGATGTAAATGCCAGCCCTTCATTCTATGTTTATAACGAAGACATCAAGATAAATGCCTGCATCTACCTATTTCAACAATTAGAGATACCAGGATTGCTACACTTAAGAAAACTACGGAAAAACAACACTAATAAAATAAAACTTAAAAAGCAATACGAGTTCTAGACATTTGGACCTGTTTGAAGTGATCGAGAATCCTTTCTTCAAGTTGTACGTGCACAATTCCGTTTATAGGCCTTTCAGACTAACCAGATAGGACCATGCATTCTCTGGACCTCGCTAGACAGCCATTGTTATCAAACGAAGATTATGTGGATGCCGCTGATTTCGAAACCACTCTCGATAAAGTCTCAAGGCTTGAGGAACATTTCCACGTGTCGCACAAATCATGTCAGATAATTCACATGTGTCTTAAGCCATTTTAACGCAAAAAAATATCAGTTTTGCAAATAAATGTTTGTTTTGTAATTTGACAAGCCAATGTCAATACTTTTGTAATTCACTTCAAATTTTAGAAAAAACTCTTTAAGCTGTGTAAAAAACTCCATACATAAACGTAATGATAAGGACGGCATTAATTGTGGGATTGTTTTTCTCAACTTTTCACCTCCGTACCACGACATGCCTTGTACCAAATGCATCAGCGATATGAATAACGATAATTACGTAGTACACCTATTACATTTAAAGTGCGGATTTAGGAAATTGAATTGTGCAGTTAATTCCCATAATTAGGATTTGCTAATACTTGCAAACGATTGCTAATGAAGCATATTATTATCAGTTTTAATAAAAGCCCGCATACCGGTAACACACTGTATAACTGTTTTGATACACGTCGTCATACATACCGGTCAAACACATAACGCTCCTTTGGGCTTCATAGGTTTCGCACACAGGCGCTGCAGGGTGTCGGCGCAGCCCTGGGCTTACCTAATGCATTAGGCAAGGAATAATAATAATTTTCATCACACTTGCTCGTAAAGGGTGTTATAACACGCGCGCTTATAGACCAACTCGAGCCGATTTACAAATATCTATAACTCCCACGGGAGGAAAAACTGTATGAAAATCTATAACTCCCTCGGGAGTTATGAGTTTAGTTTTAAAAGTCGTACGTCACTTCAGACTAAGGAGGTTTCAAATCAGCCAAGGCTTATTTCCTATCTTCAAAACATGGCTACAAAACCAATTTTAGTGTATATAAAACTTGTATGTTATATTTTACTATTTTTTGCAATTATTTGAATGCAATGAAATTAATTTAGTTTAAATTTTATTTTGAAAATCGGTACAATCTGGCGGCATTGCCTGTCAGGTTTAAAATCTAAACGCAGTTCTTAACATTATCTGTGCAATACTATATTGAAAAAGTTGACAGTTGAAGTTGTCTCTTAGCGGGTGCGTTTAGTTTATTTGATTTTTATGTTTTATTTTTTTTTTCCTCGCAAATGTGCTGAAAAACATTTTGTGTATCACGGGCAGTAAGGGGATTACATACTCGAGTCATTAAAAAGCCCTCCACCTGCGGCGTCGGGCTCCTAATAGACTTTCGTTAGTAATCCCCTTCTTACTACCCTCGGTGCACTATGTACTATACCGCGAAACAAAATCGCGGAGTGAGACACGCCTGCTACGATGTAAATGAGCTCAAGTTTATTACATACTTACATATAATACTTTCGACGCAATAAATCCTCAGTTTCCCTAACGACTTACCCAAGAAGTAACTGACAAAAACAAGATTTATTTTCAGCACAGGAAGTACTCTCACTTTCGTTACACGGACTTTGCTTCCATTGCCATGAAAAGAAGGTTACAGTTTATCTCGCAAGGAAAACAATATATAAGCCCAACCAGTTTTGTAAGACCTCTGACGTTGGCTGAGTTATACAAGATTATTTACGAGGTACAAAATAAGTGTTTCTTGATTATCTGATGCTGGACAACATAATGTATTGACTCATATGTACCAATTTAGTTAAAAAATTATATACTCAAAGTATCGACACCCTACATTCAATGAAATTATGTGTTTTGTAATTGTCAAAATATTTATTAAATAGTACGTAACGGTACTAACGGTAGCGTAAAATTAAAATCAAACGATTTACTCCGTTCCGTTAATTAAATTGACGGGTCACATGCTATAAAATGGGATAAGTACGTACTTATCTTAAAACTTAAATAAAAATCCCATTTAATTTCGTTAACAAAACGAGAATCCGGGGCGTTTAGTTTTAGTTATTTTGTATCACGTAAAAAAAAACGCCCTATATGTGCATATTTTATAGGTAGTTTGGAAGAGGTTCAGGTTAAGGTGGTCACTATTGAAACAATGCGCGGACGCGTCAGTCACCTTATTCACGCACGAGTTGCTTTCCAGAGATTTGTTTCTAAGCAACGTTTTCTGAAGCGAGTTTCGGAGTATTTGTTTGGTAAATAAGATGAAACATCAAATAGCGGAGCTTATAAGAGTGTGGGTGTTGGTTGGATTTAAGTATTCTCGTTTCCAATTGGATGGCGAGTAAATAAATCTACAAATAATAAAATCGTAGAAAGACCGTGTTTGTAATTTAAAGGTTATCCCAAAAAGTAACTGGGCACTTTTTACAATTGGTTTTTAATGAGGGTGCGGGGTGTGCTCATAGATGGCGTTTAGGTTAATATCCTATTAAACCAGAATGATACAGAAGTCAATGTAGATGGCAAAATTGAGGGCACTTACTGGGTGCTCCCGTGGACGAGTGGTTGAGTCGCTGGGCCGGAAATCCAGAGGTAACGGGTTCGATTCCCGGTCAGGACACAGGTGAGTGCCATTGAATTTTTCTATGTACTTTGATTTCTTGTCTCTCTCTCTCTGTGTTCTCGATATATGTAACTGGGGACTGTTTAAAATAAGTAATGAAACGTAAATATAATCGTTTTTGGAATTTTTGTGTCCTTGTTCGTTTATGCAGGGATTACGTAAAAACTACCTGACTGATTTCCATGACATTTGGACATTTGGTGTATAGGTAGATGATTTCGGTTAACACATATGACGCTTATGATACAACTAAACCGCAGTAAACAGAGGCATTTCATTACTTATTATATTACACATCTGCGAACGAAATTACGAGCGCGTTCACAAGTATATAATAACGATATTTCTACAAAGTATTTATCACCGTGTGTAATTCTGTAATCCTAAGATACCCTAGAGCGAGGAAATTACTTTCTATTGACTCCTCGTCATAGCCGTCAGATGCTGTAAAGAGCGTTTCGCAGTACCTCGTTCCCGAACTAGCTAGAAACTAGACCGTTTGGACAAAATTGTATTCTAACATCTTGTACCGTAAAACGGAGTGAGTTGGCTGGAAATCGAAGTTCAAACCTGGATAAAAGTTTATTTTTATATGTGGCACATTGATTTATATACAAAAAAAGTGTTCCGGAGGTAAGAATTTCAGTTTGTCAATGATAGTTTGTTGCTTCATTGCATAGTTTCAACGAAAAATTCATAATAGTAGGCAATGCCAGCTCACCCCGTAGTTGGGGTGAGAAGGCCTAGCAATTTTATATTTTGACAGTACAGCCTCGTTTTCTATGTTAAAACCATTATAAATAAAGAAAATATAACTAAAGTTTTTCTGTTTCCAATAAGCCATGTAAATATAAACGATATCCGAAAGGTGGATGAACACTTACTTTGGTAAACATCACTTAAAAACAAAGTTTTTTCAACTAAAAATCCGCCGATTTCGAGCATCAACTTTGACAGTGAATTTGTGTTTCAAAATTGTATGATTTGGCAGCTTAATGTTGCGAAAAGAAGAAAAAATATGTCTAAAAATATAATCAAATTACTTTGAGAGCAACCTAAGCCCAAAAATTAAAGTAACTACTCAAAAATGTAATTCTGGATTCGCAAGCCAACTCCCCCCGCGAAGCCTACTCACCCCATTCTACGGTACCTATAGTCCGATTTCTAATTCAAGACCAATGTGGGTTGAAACTACAAAAACGTAGGTGTACGTACAATGGTATTTATCTTATTATAAAAAAAATATGAAAATACTACCCTGATATTGTTATTAGTTTTAAACTTTCAATTTAAATAAACAAGTCTCTGTTACTTATTTACATAAATATAAGATGCCCGAATTAATACACATGCACAGTTGATTTTTGGTAGAAAAACTGTTATTGTACTTGTAAAACTTCCGACTAAGCTATAGACTATTTAATCTTGAAGACCTTATTCTATGATTGAATTGTCAACATACATGACCGCTATAAATGTATTTTAAGTAATTAAACTTTCTTGTCACTGTTCCTTAAAATTATTTACTTTTTGTCAAAAATATTAGTCACAATTTAGAAATATATTAATAATAATTATTGATATAAAATGGTTGGGTCTCTGAAATGTTCACTTGACAATGACATAAGTAACTTTAACACATTTGACAGTGACAGATATGTCGTAGTTTTTTTGGTCTTGAATTAAAAAGTTCGGAGTATAATAGGTACAATTCCGTATAGGTAAAACAAATATACCTACATCAGTCATCACTACACAATAAGCATTAAGGTGATTCGAGTCGGTCGGTTTTACATAGAAAGAAGAAAGAAAGAAGGAAAATACATTTATTAATGGCAGCACGAAATTAAAATAAAAAAAACGCCATACAAACATAAAGAGCGAACATAGAGAGATTTATATTTGATTTGATAGTTAGAACCTCTTTGTTTATAACGATAATCTCTGTGCTTGTCAATGTGTCACATTATTTTACATAGGAATTTTGTGTATAAAAAAGTACTAACCGTGTCTTGTAGACCGGCTTCTTGTTGTCTGTGAATACTCGTAATGTTGAAACACGCGGTTTTTTTGCATGAAAGTTTGACAAGCTATAACTTAAAAACGTGTCAGCTATTAACATAGTTTATTTGGAGCGAATAATGTACTAAACTAACCCACATTTGCAGGGCAGTCCGTCGTTCCGTGCCTCCCTGTATAAAATAAATATCTCAATCCAGGTTGAACAGTCTATTCAGTGTGTCTTAGCTCCAAAGCTCAGAGCCAGTCTATTCGTCTGGTTTTGGTCGTGTCGTGGTACGTCTGTCTAAATTTAAACGAATTCCAAATAGGCTATTCAGCCAGTCTAAGGGCCGATACAGACGGACTGCAACCCAACTGCAACTCCCTACGATTTGTATGGGAACTGCATCACAACTGCGCAGTCAGCGTGCAGTTCCCATACAAATCGTAGGGAGTTGCAGTTGGGTTGCAGTCCGTCTGTATCGGCCCTAAGGGGGTCCTTGGGGAATCGTAACCTTAAGAAAACCTACCCTCAGCGAGGTCAAGCCTTTCACATCAAAATCCTGAATCCGCCACTGCTAATCACGTGTCCAGTCCATCGATAAGAACAGGGTGCATACTAAATGATGCATAAAACCATAAAAACTTGTAAGCTACAAGGCTAAGGGTAAAAACCTTGTTATAAATAATTCTGCATTGCACTGACACAAAACTAACGCTCAGTACTTAATATTTCTTTGAAGAATATGATCTATTTATCACACGCCTTTGTACTCCGTCGCGGGTGCCGGGTCGTCCGTAATCCTATTTCTGACGCTTACGTTGCTGAGTTCTTATTCTACCCGTAGATTATGTCACGAAGGAGCAAAATTATATTTAGGGAGAAACCGCACGATGAATCCAGAGCGAAGCGATGGATTCTACAACATTTAGAATCCTCGAGTATTTTGAAGGATGAAAATGGCTATTTTCTATTAAGGATTTTAATATAATTTTAATTTAATTTCCGGTCATTGTCTTCATTTTGCATATACGTAGTTCACACACAGTTTATACCCTGAACAGCATACATTTACTAAATGCATTTTTCAACACACTTGCTCGTAAAGTTGCTATTTTTTCTTTGGTCTTACGCCCGGAATGCGGTTTATTACACACTAGTGCGTTTTACTTTTCATTGCCGCACTAGTGTTTTTCTTATTCCACTTTTTTTTTAATATCCGTAAAGAGGTTGTTACCTACCAAAAGATTTATTATTTTGTAAATAAATAAACTTGTTGTAGTCAAAATCCGATAAGATAAGATTATACTTCATCTAATTATCTATTTAAGCATTTAAAAAATACAATATTAACTACCGTAAATTCTTATTAGAAATACATAATTATTTATTTTAATATATTGTGGCTGAATGGCGATGTTCGGTGCCTCTGGACTTAACCTGCGCGCGCATAGTTATTCAACCAAAGATACGGCGCGCGCGCGAAAAAATAAACCTCCGCGCCATTTTATGCAAACATTTGTTCGTTTATAATTTGCTGATTTGTGACTGAAAATGTCGAGTACAAGTGACGAAGTACAGTTAGATTTGCACCCAACAACAAGCAATCAATTTGGAGCCACCTTCTAAGAAGTTTTGTCCCGAACCGCAACCTTCTACCTCATATGCCAGTGATTTTTGTGTGCCGCCTACTCTGACTAAAGGAGAATTAGAACGCCCATCCACCTCCTATGGGAATGTATCACTATCTCCAACATTTACAGTTACTCAAGAATACCACAGTGAAATTTTTAATAATACTATAGGTAACACATACCTACTGTGCAATATCCAACAAAAACTGTTGCGTATCATTTTAGTAATTGTACTTTCAATAATTGCTTTAGTAATTAAAAATGTATTTTATACCTACCTAATTGTTTTTTTCCTCGCAAGTGTGTTGAAAAACGTCGTATGATACGCGTGTGCTTTGTTCATTACAGTCTTGGCTCTATTACAGCCCTCGCCTTGCGGCTCGGGCTGTGCAATACCGCCTCGACTGTAATGACCAACTTCGCACACTTGTATCATAATGTACTATTTCCTCATAGTTAGCGTGAAAAGTAGGTAGTATGTGTCATATTAAAAATTCATTTCATTTAAGTAGGTATCAGTGGCGTGTCCTCCAAAAAACTCGATTCCTACCGGCTTGCCAGTGGCGTAACTATACCATCTGGGGCCCGTGGCAAATTCCTTTGATGGGGGCCCTATCCTTAAGCTTTATTATTTTAACGTTATACTTACGCCGGGGCCCTCTTGGGTCGGGGGCCCGTGGCATTTTGCCAGCCCTGCCACCCTGAAGTTACGCCACTGCGGCTTGCCTAATATCAGGCACTTGAGCACCTTATTCTACTGCTCTTAAGGAAAATGTACGCCCAATCTGCACCGGCTTGCCCAAGGATATCTTTTACGCCACGCCACTGGTAGGTATGTACACATACTACCTACTTTTCACGCCAACTATGAGGAAAAATGCATTTAGTAAATGGATATTTATTTTGTTAACAATAAAATGTAAATAAAAGATAACAATAAGAACTAAAACTATAAATTAAATACAAACTAAAGATAATAAATCTGTTTCAAATCACTGCCCGCACTGGCAGTGGGGTGTGCCCAGAAGGCTGGCCGCATTGGCTCACTGGAACGCTGATTCGATGAGCGAAATACTGGCCTGAAGCCCACTGGTGGCCTCCACTAGACGCGCCGACAGATCCTTAAAAAGCCGGCGCGCACTTGGTCCCCAGGGTCCTAGCGTCTCGACCCCAAACGCCTCAAATATGTGGCTGCTACCGAGGCTTCCATAATTGCGGCGTTTGAGGTCTTCTGCTGTGGATGCGGCAGCACCATCCTTTGTTCTGGAGCCTGGAAGATGGTATGGCGCGAGAGTATCCACGCACTTTATTGCATATAAAATCATAGAGAAACAATACAAAATTATTTGTCTTCTTCTGAGATTTATTGCTCCGTCGCCGTAAATACGTGTGACACAATCGACTAGTACTACTTCAGATTTATAATGGTGGCGGATCAAAGCCTTGATTGTTTCTTGGTCTGACGTCGTACCTGCTAATTTCAAGGGCAATTTTCAACAATATAGCCTCTATTATAAACAAGAAAATCTTTTTTATCACTCTTGCTCGAAAATGGTGTCATTACACGTAGGTTTTGCTGGCCGTAAATGACCTATTACGCCCTAGGGCATAATGGTTTTCTTTTTAAATTTGAAACGCTGGTTCTGTTTTACTCTTATATGTCATGTTCAAAGGAAACACCATACTTTTTTAACTTTTATTACTGAAATATTTATTTAAAGAGAACTGTTATTGCAAATACATGTAAACACATATTTCTGTAACATTAATTAAATGTTTAAATAGTGTATTTCAGTATTTTGCAAATATAAAATCAATTTTAAGTCTTTACCGCTATGGTTTCCGAACGTGACTTGACCTTCGCATTGTCTATGGATATGTCACTAATGTCACTGTCAGTTTTACAGTTGTATTTAGGTTAAAGTAAGGTTATTTTAATCAGATTTCCTCACAAGTGTGATGAAAAACATTGTGTGTGCCACGGGCGGTTACTTACCGCCCTTGATACACAATGTAGTATTTTGTTCTCGTCGGTCAAATGCTGACGTCGTATCAGGAGCACGGAACTGGACCCCTTTCAGACTGCGACCGTGTAGCGAGATAGGGAACATTTTTCAGTACTGATCCACCCACCCACGCCATTTTAATGCAATCCGAGATACTCTAAGACTGCTAAGCGAGCTTAGCTTACCTATACAGAATAGCATTATTATTATTTTTTTATTTATTAAATACATATTTATTCTTAATTCTATGGCAGTTTCCTGCTAACCTGTATAAACAGTTTGACGGCAGGATATTTTCTATATTTAGGTTTATAATATTGTAGTCTTAATTTAATTCCTTAATTAACATCACTCTATTGTCTCCAATAAATGTTTTTTTAACCACTTTTTAAATTATTTTTGTTAGCTTCATTTCAGATGCTCTCGGGCATGACGCAAGCCTTTAAAAAAAAAACAATAACATGGTATCCTAATTGTGAACAATACTTTTTATTGCACAACAAAAAATACAGAGATCCTAAAATAAACAAGATCTTAAAAAGGTAGACAACAGGACGTCTTATCGCTACATAATATTTTACAATACTATACACATACAAATTATTTTATGTTAACAATAGGTATAAGTGTGTATACTAACATAATTGGGTACTTGACTGTAACCGAAATTTGTCAAAATTATATAAGAGCCTGTTAGAAATAGAAGAAAAGAATATGTTAAAGTTTTGAGTTTGATACCTGACGTGTAACTTTTTTTATGAGCCGGCAAAGCTGAGAGGGAAAGTCCATTTTAAAAGTTTTAAAATATTAAAAAAAAACTATTAATATAATTGAATAACCCATCGAATGTATTGTAACTTTTGTTATGAAACCGTTACGATAAACGTAAGTTTTAACATAGTTGCAGAACAAAGTTCATGATATTTTCAAACAACATTTCAATCGTGACGTCACGTTCTAAGAGGATGGAGTATGAAGCGTTTTTGGCACGTTTTTAAGAAAGTCTAAAAATGTGATTTTAGCATTGTTGTATCTCGGTGAGGTTTTATGATATCGAAGTAGTTTTTTCATTAATATTTTAATTATTGAGAGTTCTTTCTATAACATTACACAGAAAAAAGTTGGCAAGTAGCCAAGTTGGTCGTGAAATAAAAAAAACCGGTCAAGTGCGAGTCGGACTCGCGCACCGAGGGTTCCGTACAAACTCATAAGTAGATACGCGAATAGTTCAAGAAAAACTGTATGTCGATTTGTTTTGAAGAAGCAAATAAATATATGTTATGATTTTTGCAAATTTCTAAAAAACATTGCAAGTTAAAACAGTTATATTTTTCCTGTAATATTTAGAACCTGACGTGTAATGATTCTATTTAATAGCAAGGACGATTAAATCAAGAGGACTGTCATTCTCCATACTAAAAGCTGTTCCCCGAATTTACAACGCCATCTATGTATAAGCTTGGTAAAATAATTATTTACAATTTTTCAACTTTGCAAACGTGACATAGTATTTAAATGTTAGAATTTATTTATTATTAGCTGTTTACGAACTAATTGTTGTTCAATTATAACATCGTTAAATCCCCTAGCGTGAAACAGGCCATCGCTTAGTTTTGCTACTCTCCGCTAGATGGATTAATGGATGGATTAAGTTTATGTAAATTTCTAAAAAAGTATTAAAGTTAGGAAGACCGTTCTATTTTTCCTGTAATGTTCAGGTTGATATTGATAATTAGTAATTATGACACATTTTTCTGATCAGTAACTTCGGAGATAATAGGGGGGGAATGGTACATAAAAATGTATAAATCAAAAACTACTTAATTAAGAAAAAAAATAAAAATGGTGTTTTAATCTACAAATTAAGCCCTTTCATTTGATACCCCGCTCAATATAATAGCCCTACTTTCAATTTTAAAAGTCCCATTACGGAACCTTTTAAAAAAAAAGTAAAAAAGGTACAAGATATTTTTTATTTCCAATAAGCTCGGGTTAGCTACTTTTAACAGTATTCCAAATTTCAAATCGATAGCATCAGTAGTTCCTGAGATATCTGGCTGTGACAGACGGACAGACAGACAGACAGACAGACAGACAGACAGAGTCGCACCATAAGGGTTCCTTTTTTACCATTTTGGTACGGAACCCTAAAAATGAATTAAATGCTGCTTTCGAAAATTTACTAAAATAAACTAAATTCCATTCACTGACACATCAGCCTTAAGACGTCCACAGCTGGTCATAGGTCTCCCCCATAGAACGGCAGCATAACATGGACGCCGCCCTCCGAAAAATGTAATTTCACCATACTATATACAGGCTACGTCACCCAATTATTCAGATAAACATAATTAGCAACAAAATCACAGGGGGTTGAAAATGTCACGAATAGCTTTGAGAATACCACAGTGTTCATTTGTTTGTTTTTTATTTGCTTGACCAGATAAAATTTAATGAAAGGTAAACTTAATTCTCAATGATATTTTAAAATCCTACGAAGCGAAATGGAACAGTGCTTACAGACCAAACAACGCTAACGTACAAGTATTTAACAACCACCTTTTAGTTAGTTACTTATCCCTAAAGAGGCTCCGAAACTCCTACCTGAAACTTTACTTGCTATATTAACTTACTTTTGCAAACCAACAAAGAAACAGACTAAAATCCTATGATCCGCAAGATTTCTATTCTGAACTTCGTTACGCAGTTTCCAAAGGACATTGTTTAGACTGTGGCGTCAAACAAAATGCTTACCAGGCGAAGCATACGTAAAATTATCATATAGAGTGGAAATATCTCGAGCACATGTAATCTGGATATTCCAGATAATACGAAGGCTCTCGAAGATAAGGGCTTAACGTAATGAATTCGACAGCTGAGAACCACGTTTCCCTGCACTTGGGGGCCGAATGACCAAGTGCACAAATATTGGCGAATTCCCTGTAAATACCGCCTTAGTGATATGGTAGTTTTATTTATTTATTTAAACTTTATTGCACAATAATTAAAAAGTAAAATAGACGGACTTAATGCCTTAAGTCATTCTCTACCAGTCAACCATTGGGTAAAACAGAGACATTAGTTGGTGCAGGATTGTTTAAAGCCGAAACGACATTTGAGACTCAAATCAATATAAGAGTAGAAGAGTTTTACTTAGTTCTTGATTCAAACTTATCACGTAAATTATCAAAAATGCTGGTGAAGCGGAATTTACACACAACTTGTCATTAGTGGACCGAGTGTATATGTGGTAGGAAAAGGAGTGAATTTTTCATCTTGCCATCCAATTGTTAGCAAATTTGTGGATAAGAACAATTGGCTATTTGACAGCTTTTTTCTGGGTAATATGGCTCCGTGCACGACTTCAGCGCCGCCTAGCGTCCGCAACTCTAGTGGCTCTGAGGCTCTGACGTTTTGAAATTTCATCGCGACATTGTACCGAAAATTAATAAAAACTACATAGTATTTTATATTCAAAATTCCTGTGATACCGTGTTTTGGGTGAACAAAACGTTGAGAAATCATTTTTAGTCATTGAAATTAAATGAGGTAAGTAAATTTTATTCCAAAAGTGCGTTTTATTTTCGTTGTGTCAGGGTTTGTTTACTTCATGTTTAGTTGTACTTTTACTGTAAAACAAGAAGATAAAGCTACTTTAACGGTTTCCGTAAACATATAGAATTGTCCCTGTATCGCTAGTAATAAATTAAATATCGTTTTCGGATCTAAATGGGTATCATTCTGAAGACAGGGTTAGTGAGTGTCACTCACGATATAAAATTTCAGCCACAAACCGTGTCGAAAGGCAGCTATCCATTTCTTGCATTGTTCCAGTTTCTAAGGAGCTGTTGGGAATCGGTAAAACTTGCATTCACTATTTCTGCCAGTATTCTTGCAGTTTACAACACAACAACTGCTGTGACCCATTTTTGTTGGCGGAATAATGCGATTACTGCAAGTTATCTGCTTTGCCCTAAGGTTAACTGGTAGGGAATGCCTTATGGCATTAAGTTCGCCTTTTGTACGATAAGCTTTCTTTTGTGCAATAAAGTTTAAATAAATAAATTACTGAAATTAGGTAGTTAAGTCTAAACAGATTGCTTTGATATTGACAGATATGACAGATAACAGAGCCTACATTATTTCTACTTAAAGCCACTATGAGCGCTGTGATCGATTATGTTACCCCCACCTAGTACTTTGCACGTAGCGAAGCCTCTCAATAATAGATTGAAAAAACTATTTCAATATCATAACAACTTACCAAGATACAACAATGTTACAATCACATGTTTAGACTTTCTTTCCCAAAAATCGCTCCGTAAAGCCTCATATATGCCATCCAATAAATGCTCCATAAAGTCTACTTGTAATGTGACGTCACACGCTTCTACTTTGTATGGGGAAATAAAGAACTTTGTTCTGCAGCTATACTAAAACTTACGTTTATCATAACGGTTACATAACAAAAGTTACCATACATTTTATGAGTTATTTAATGCTATTCATAGTTTTAATATTCTCATACTTTAAAAATGGACTTTCACACCCAACTTTGAAGGCTCATAAACTGTTACACGCTAGATATAGAACTCAAAACTTTAACACATTTCCTTATTTTTCTTGTTTTGAGAGGTTTTTTGATGATTTTTACAAACAAAGGTTATAGTCAAAATTCCAATTATAGACGGCCAACTTAAGAGGGGTAAAAATTAAAAAAAAAAACAAAATTGAATAATTATTTATTTCTGCAAGCAGGCCCTCAAGGGTCTGATTCTATTCCATTCTTTTCATGCTAGGGTTTGCCGTACCTAACCCTCGAACCGCACGCCTACCCCTCTCAATAAATTCTACGCCTATAATAGCCTCAGATCATAGAAAGTAAGATCTTCTTTCCAAAATCTGAGCCTATAGCCATCTGCGTTTATCACACGATACTCCTGTTTTTCTCACAATATCGAACAGGGAAGAGGCATGTGGCGTATTTATGCTGAACAATCTGCTGTGGTTTGATACGAAAAGTTTAAATAAAACTTACTTTACTCGAGTTTCAACGCTGCCGGTATTTCATGTTGCCGGAATGCCACTAACACAGAGAGAGAACTCGAATTTCAAGACTTCTTTCTCTCAAATTGTATACTAAGGTGAAATGGGAGCCGTATCAGAAACCACTTTTACAGACTCGGTAATTGATAGGCATTTTGAGGTAACAATACTTATACTCATCATATAACGGGTGTCCCTCGAGATCCCTAACATCGTTTGTCCTAAAATCACTTGCCCTAACTGTTTTGTCCTAATGGGTATTTGGCCTAACGATCAGTTGTCATAATAAGGTTTTTCCATAATGTTATTTTTGTCATAATACTCTGTTGTCTGAAGCTTTTTTGCCATAACTATCAATATTCCTAATGTTATTTTGCATATTCCTCGCGATCCCTAACATCGTTTGTCCTAAAATAACTTGGGCTAACTGTTTTGTCCTAATGGGTATTTGGACTAATGATAAGTTGTCATAATTTTTACTTTCAATAATGTTATTATTGCCCTAAATCTAAATTGTCCGAAATATATTTGCCATAACTATCAATATCCCTTATGTTATTTTGCATATTCCTCGCTATCCTTAATAAAGTTTGTCCTCATATTACTTGCATTAACTGTGTTGTCCTACAATACAATACAATATTCTTTATTGTGCACCAAAACAAAAGATTACAAAACTTTAATCTAAAACAGCTTAAATGGTAAACAACAGGCGGTAATACTTATTGGGATGATCAATTTTCTTCTGGAATGTTGTGATTGTCCTAAAACCCATTTATCTGATGGATTTTTACCATACATGGTATCCCTAAATTAAAGATAATTTTGCTAAAGTTATCAAGGCGCATTTTGTATATGGCTATTTATTGAAGAACTCTTAATAATAAGGGTATAAATCACATTATGTAAATAAATGTAATATTTTATTCAAGAAATCGTTGTTTATTTGTGGAAATAGATATTGACCAAAAAATATAATTAATTTTAACATTTCGACACATTGATAGTGGTGATATTTTTTTTGGGTGCGCCAAAGTTCATATAAAATTGCAAATTCGATTATTATGTTAGGTTACATAGATAAGTATGTTAGGTTAGATTTGAACTGTGATCCTCACAAAACCCAACTGCTACCAGAAAAGTAGGTTAGGTTAGGTTTGAACTACGATCCTCACAAAACCGAACTGCTACCAGAAAAGTAGGTTAGGTTGGGTTTGAACTGCGATCCTCACAAACCGAATTGCTACCAGAAAAGCAGGTTAGGTTAGGTTTGAACTGTGTGATCTTCACAAAACTGAACTGCTACCGGAAAAGTAGGTTAGGTTTGAACTGTGATCCTTACAAAACCGAAGTGCTAGGTACCAGAAAAGTAGGTTAGGTTAGGTTTGAACTACGATCTTCACAAAACTGAACTGCTACCAGAAAAGTAGGTTAGGTTTGAACTGCAAGCCTCACAAAACTGAACTGCTACCAGAAAAGTAGGTTAGGTTAAAACTGCGATCCTCATAAAACCGAACTGCTACCAGAAAAATAGGTTAGGTTAAGTATGAACTACCATCCTCACAAAACTGAACTGCTACCAGAAAAGTAGGTTAGGTTAGGTTTGAACTGCGATCCTTATAAAACCAAACTGCTACCAGAAAAGTAGGTTAGGTTAGGTTTGCACTGCGATCCTTACAAAACCGAACTGTTACCAGAAAAGTAGGTTAGGTTAGGTTTGAACTGCGATCCTTACAAAACCGAACTGTTACCAGAAAAGTAGGTTACGTTTGCCTACAGTGTGCCGTTTTCGTAGAGGGTTAGCCCTAGGGCGGAGGTGCCGGTGATGGCGTGGTGCCATCGGATCCCAGACCATCACCATGAAGGCACAGGTTGGAAGCATCCCAGAGTTTTAATGGGTAGGTCAATCCCTTCTGGAGCGGAGAGCCCCACATAACCAATGCGTAACATCTGGCTGTCACCCCCGATGGCCTTAGGTTACATGGTGGTATGCAGTTTCATGCATTGCTCCGGGTGAAAAAAAAAGGTTAGGTTATGTTAGTTTGGTTAGGGTAGGGTTATTGGTTGGAACATATAATATTTGGGTAATCACAATTAGGGAAAAAAATCGTGAGGACAAATAATGTTAGGTTATACAATAATAGGATAAACTACATTAGCCCATATAAAGTTAGGATAAATGACGATTAGGACGTGTGATCTTTAGGGTTTATTAGTAATTATGATAAATGACTATTAGGCAAAATGTCATTAGCATAAATAATCAATATGGCAAATGACATTAGGTAAAATAAATATTAGGGCACAAAAATTTCATCAATATGATATGAGGGAATCAAATATTAGGGCATGAGAGTGTTAGGACAAATGATCATTATGACAAACAGTATTAGGGAATGCAAAAATAGGTTAAAAAAATTTAGGGATCCCGATATAGATCCCATATAACAATAGTCAAAAATAGTGTAGGTAGGTACTATCTACAGGAGAGCGCATCATGGTAGTTGTGTGCACTGGACTATAAAAACCTAAGTTTACGGTACCCTTCTCGTCTCGCTCTTAACTAGTTCATTAATATCACACATTACGAACAACTAATAGTAGAACTTTCCAGTTTCTCAATTATTTGCGTATCTGAGAGCCAAGTGTTCCTATCTCTTGCAAACTTTTCCTTTGAATATATTGAGAAAACTCGTTATCGTGTCGCCCTATTAAAATTGCTAATACGCGTAGCGGTTTGTATTCAAAATGCAGGGAAAATCTGCTGAAAGGCTTCTGGATACTATGAATAAGATACTTGATAAAGTTTGTACTCGCAAATAATTGCAAACTCAAGGTACGTTAGGAAGATCGTATCGGGAAACAAAGGAAAATGCAAATGACTACTAATTTCTAATCTAGACATTCCTTTGGTTGCTGGTAGGTTTTTATCATCATAGGGTCCACTTTGTCGCTTCTAGTTTCCGAGTTACGGGCAGTTTAGTAAAACTGGGCAAAAATTACCTAAACTCAGTTTTAGTCAGAATTAGACAGATTATGCTCTAACGAATATATGATTTCGAGTTCAAAGCTTGAACGATCTTTTTGAGCACCTTTTTGAACGCTCAAAGTTTAGTGCCCATTTTGTCGCTGCCTAAATACTACGACCAAAATCTTACTTTTTGTTTGCTCTTTCTTGTCGGCGACTTGAAAGACGTTGTCGCCGTCAAGTCAAGAGCGCACCACCCCCTCCCCACCTCCCACACCTAAATACAAACTTGCAACTCATTTCTATAGATAGAATTGTTCTCCAGGCATACCGGAGTAGACATTTGTATGCAGGAGTATAGGAGGTGGCCCATATGGCATGGGTAAGTGGGTGACATGATACTTCGCAGCCTATCATAAGGAACATAACATCAATATTAATACATTCGATACCTTTGGGTTCAATTGGCGTAAAGGACATTTTGGCGAAAATGAGTTATATATACAGTTTTGTTCAGAATTTCAAGCTCTATCGTTCTGTGTAGTTAAAATTTCGATATCTTTAAAAAAAGTGCCTTTACGACCCAGTTTTTATTCGTCGTGTTCGCAAAACTAGGTCAGGTTAAGGGACGTAACTGTCAAGTTATAAAATACGAATTAAAAGGTGTATCGTAAAGTACGCCGGTAAATATGAATACTGTCGTATATGACTTATTTTTTTCTTGTTGTCCTTTAAGCCCTTCATTTCTCATGATTACTTTCCATAAGCGCATAGTCGAGGTGGGCGTTAAGGACATGTTTTCTTTTACTTGTCCTTTACGACCTGCCTTTAAATTATAATACCGTAATTTGATAAATCGAATAAGGTTGTAAAGGGCAGGTATTATTTTACTTGTCCTTTACGGCCTGCTTAAAAAATGATTACATCATTATTTGATAGAATTAAGGAGGTTGTAAAGGGCATGTATTCTTTTACACGTCCTTTACGACCTGCCTTCAAATTATTATACTTGTTTACATACCGTAATTTGATAAATCAACCAGGGCTGTAAAGGCCGAGTAGTCTTTTACTTGTCCTTTAAGACCTGCCTTAAATCTAATTATAGCACATTTTTTAAAGAAGAGCAGGGTTGTACAGGGATTAGCCTTTATTTTTGGCATTTACTGCCACAAATGTGTGTCTAAATTCTGAAATAAAAGCAATTTAAGTAATTGTAAAGGTCTAAACTATCGATACCTTCAATTGGGTTCAATTGGCGTAAAGGACAAAACGCTGGTTTTGAGGAGAAGCAAAAAACATTTTATTTTACAAAAAATGGCTATAGTATTTTGGTTTCTCGACCTATACTTTCGACATGTATATGAAAAATATTTGAAATGCCCGTATCTTTAAGCTGTGATGGCCAGTTCTAGTTGTAAACAATGTATTATGGGAGTTAGATTTCCTTTACGACTGGTAAAAATGCTATCAATGTCATTTACACCCATGACTTTTTTGGGCATTTGGAAATGATGGGGTTGTAAATGACGGTCTCAGATGACTTTGTTCCAATTTCGGGGCATAAATTTAACAGCTATGTAATAAAAATTGTCAGTGTTCAACTTAGTTTACCTTAAAGAGACTTGAAAAATGTATAAAAAGATGATGAATTCATTATTTTTCATACTATTATACTTACATTAACAGTGTTTTAATCACTACGTACAAACAGCAACACAGTTAACTATACACTTCAAAAATGGGAAATACTGCAAGAAAGAGAATCACACTTGAAGGCGTCGTGTTATGCATGTGTGCGTGTGTTTATGAGTATAAATTGGCTATTATTCAAAAGAGTTTTGAAACGATATTTTTTCTCTTATGGCTAATCCAACGTCATTATTGACATTAATGCCATATTATTGAATTCGTGAAAAATAATGAATGAATAATAAATATAAATTACATTATATTGGTGCATCATATCAAAAATATGAAGCACCAATAAAAGCAATAGCAATATAATTAGTTTATTTCATCCCAACGTTCGTCTGAAAGCTAAATCATAATTTTGATAAATTCACCTGTCTTGTTGAAATAAAACCTTTATTTACAGTATGGAAAAAAAAAACTTTGCCCAAACAACTACAATGACAAAGCTCAAAGGCACATTACACATACGCAAAGGTTATTTAATTTGAAGTTGACATAATACAAATATATATATCTCTTTCAATCGTTATCATTTTCTCTCTGCTCTGTCTTTAATGGGCAGTTAAGTGTGTTGCTGTTTGTACTCGTCCTTATGTTTGACATCCTAATGTCGATAATCATTAGCCACTATGTCACTTCCATTATTATGATTTAGTGCTATTGGAAGAGAGTAAAACACCAGTAGGACATTATTTCCACCCTTGTTCCCGCAATTTAGTCAGTTTATGAATAGTTGATATTTTTTTTTCAAATCTGGTTAAAAAATAGTTCTTTCATAGTTATTATTGCGTTCTCCAAAAATATTTATTTTAAATATAATCTGGACATGCCTAGCTGAATATACGATTTTAAGCTAACATGGTCATTCACATAATAACTACTATTAACGACGGGATATTTACCATGTTTTTTTTTGTGAGTTCCCGATATTTCGGCACTGTTGCAAGCGCCATCATCACTGCAGCGAGTTTTTACTCTTTCGGGTTCGCTTCGTCCGCGCGTTATTCATACTACTACCGTCCGCATTTTCACTTGGAACTCGATCACGTTCACGACACACAACACTTAAAGTATCACTTCGCTTATTTACTCCTGAACATGTATTTTTTCCCTTGGAGAACTTATGGATCACTGGATACCAGACGCTCGACAGTTGAATCCCGTCTTCCCTGTTGAAATTTTTATACTTGAGGATTTCGATAGCTTCCTTAACCATTCTAGTGTTTTTCTGTCGAAAGGATCTGTGGGTTGTGCAACTCAATCCAATGATTCGTTTCCGCGTTCAGAAGATGTTCAGCGATTGCCGATTTCCGAGGTTCGTTGTTTTTAAACTTTCGGATGTGCTCCTTTATACGGCATGAGATAGTGCGCTTAGTTTGATCTATGTAAGAGCTACCACAGCTGTAGTCAATTTTGTCAACACCTAGGCATTCAAACGAAAAACGGTCCTTTGGTGTACGTAGGTATTGTGCCAGTTTTCTGTGGGGAGTGAAGACAGTCTTCTTTAAAATATTGGCAACTTTATCTGTCACTTCCTTTATATATGGTAGGTACGCCGGTGGTCTTTCAACTTTATAGTCCAGGAGCTAAGGCAAAACGGTGCGTCTAGGTGGTATAATCCGCCCATTATAACCATTTCTCTGTAGAACGTTGTTTAAATGTGTCAATTCACTACCCAAATGAGCCCACTACTCTCGCCAACTGTACTCTGTAGTAGCGTCACTTACTGACCGCGCATACAATTTATGTGACGGGGATCATTTGGGTAGTGAATTGACACATTTAAAGAACGTTCTACAGAGAAATGGTTATAGTGATAGGTGACAGATAAAGTTGCCAATATTTTAAAGAAGTTCTTGGTGAAGACTATCTTCACTCCCCACAGAAAACTGGCACAATATCTACGTACGCCAAAGGATCGTTTTCCGCTTGAATGCCCAGGTATTTACAAAATTGACTGCAACTGTAGTAGCTATAACATAGGTCAGACTAAGCGCACTATCTCATGCCGTATAAAGGAGCACATCCGAAAGTTTAAAAACAACGAACCTCGGAAATCGGCAATCGCTGAACATCTTCTGAACGCGGAAACGAATCATTGGATTGAGTTGCACAACCCATAGATCCTCTCGCTCGACAGAAAAACACTATATACCCAGAATGGTTAAGGAAGCTATCAAAATCCTCAAGTATAAAAATTTCAACCGGGAAGACGGGTTTCAACTGTCAAGCATCTGGTATCCAGTGATCCGTAAGTTCTCCAAGGAAAAAAAGACATGTTCAGGAGTAAATAAGCGAAGTGATACTTTAAGTGTTGTGTGTCGTGAACGTGATCGAGTTCCAAGTGAGAATGCGGACGGTAGTAGTATGAATAACGCGCGGACGAAGCGAACCCGAAAGAGGGTAGATTGCTATGGTGTGTGGGTAGACTATAACTAAAAACTCGCTGCATGTCAGTTACTCCGTGATAATGGCGCTTGCAATAGTGCCGAAATATCGGGAACTCACAAAAACAAACATACATGGTAAATATCCCGTCGTTAATAGTAGTTATTATGCCTAGCTGAATTCATCACCTTTTTATACATTTTTCAAGTCTCTTTAAGGTAAACTAAGTTGAAAACTGTCAATTTTTATTACAAAGCTCTTAACTTTACGCCCCAAAATTGGAACAAAGTCATCTGAGATTGTCATTTACAACCCCATCATTTCCAAATGCCCAAAAAAGTCATGGGTGTAAATGACATTGATAGCATTTTTACCAGTTGTAAAGGACATCTAACTTCCATAATACATTGTTTAAAGCTAGAACTACCAACACAGGTTAAAGATACGGGCATTTCAAATATTTTTCATATACATGTCGAAAATATAGGTCGAGAAACAAAAAAACTATAGCCATTTTTTGTAAAATAAAATGGTTTTTTGCTTCTCCTCAAAACCAGCGTTTTGTCCTTTACGCCAATTGAACCCAAAGGTATCTATATACATACCTATCTGTGGCGTGGTGTAAAAGATATACTTGGGCAAGCCGGTGCAGATTTAGCGTACATTTTCCTTAAGAGCTGTAGAATAAGGTGGTTAAATGTCTGATATTAGGCATGCCGGTAGTACACTTACCCTCCTACCTACTTACCCTCCTACCTACTTACCCTCCTACCCACTTACCCTCCTACCTACTTACGCTTCCATACTTATTATATTTCGATGGTTTTTATATTCTATACTAGTGGACCCGCCCGCTCGCGACTTCGTACGCGGAGGTGAAATGAGCCTTTTTACTTTCTTGCTTCGGCTTAGGCGGATACAATGTAGGTATCCTATGTCACCTATGTGTATATAATAACCGGCGTCATAGTTATCATAGGTCATAGTATTTGCGTGATGCGTGCACACACAAACAGACAAACAGGCAAAAAAATCAAAAACTATTTATTTGCGTTCTTCGTTTTCCTCGGATGCAAGAGGATAAAATGTACTAATATTCTTATTTCAGTGGCTTATTACACTTAAAATATAGCACGGCCTCTATTTTCCCGTTTCGAGATTATTTTCCTTTAAATTACATAACGGATAATGCACGATTTTTCTAACTAAAAAAAAACCAAGTATAGAGGTTCTATAAGTACTACTTGATGATGAATTGATGATGATAAAATGCAGAAAAGGTAACAGTGTACTGATTTAAACTTTCACGATTTTCACTCATTATTATAACAAAACGGGACTTAATCTTGTAAAAACATGCTATTACCTCGACGTTTCGGACGTGCCGTGACCTCCATGGTCGCGAAGGGACTGGCGAGGCGCGTGTCAATATATTCTATGTTTTTACGCGATTAAGTCCCATTCGCTCATTCCCAAAATACCAGATTTTTAATGCCGGATTCTCGATACACCACATTCTCCGTATACAAGATTCCCAAAATAACACACCCAACAAAGTGATTTAGGTTCTTGTGTAACTTACAATTTTATAATCTAGTGTAACGGGAATGTGGTAAGACAGGAATCTCATAAATCGAAAATCTGTTTTTTTTTTAAATCTGGTATTTCGGGAATGCGGTATTTTGGATACGAGCGGTCCCATTTTGTAATAATAATAAGGTAACAGTGACTTATGAGACTAAGTAGTTACAATATTTCCAGAATTTGTACAAGCGTGGGAGTTCCTTCACAAACTAACCACAAAAGCGAGGACTATAAAATAATGGAACGTGACGCGCCTCCAGTTCTGAGGATCGCATTTGTTATCATACTTTTATGCACTGCATGAACTAACGCATTTAAAAGCTTTTACATTTTAAAAGTTTGCATTTTCATTTTGAACCACTGAAGAGCTTTAGGTGATTTATTTTATTATTTTACCTAGAAACTTTCCATGTTTCTCGTCCACTTAAAGATTCAAGACCACTCTATCGATGATGCTTTTTAGCTTGTAACTACTTTCACAAAGTACCTACCGAGTGCGCCAACGCTATTGCTTTTAACATTTTAAGACGTTTGTAGTGGCCATGAGTGGCAGTTAAAATACTGTTAATAATACTTTAGACCGCCCACCGGCTCTATAGGGAAAGGTTTTATATTGTTATAAAAAACATGGTGCCTACATTACGTCATGTTAGTAAAAATGCGGCACAGTTAAATATTTAGTTGCATAAACTAAGAGCAAGTTACCAAATTCTTGGAAATAAATGGCATTTTAATGGTTTATCTTCGTTTGCTCTAATTTAATTTACCAAAAACTTTTTGGTAGAAACTGTAAATTTTCGGAAAACTCAGATGGGTTGTGTATTGAAAAAACGTAAAGATGTATTTCTGCCCAGTGTTCTGAGGCGGCTGCTAATAGCGCAGCTTATAATAACTGGCGCCCTGGATATACCCGACGGGTAAAGCCGGCGTGACGTAGGCCCTATCTCTGTCCTTCAGGCTTTATTAAAAGGCTATATTCATTGACATTGCTAACATTGGGTTTAAAATCTGCAGGACAATTCTACTATATGTTAAAAGCTTAACCATAGCCCTTGTTGCATGCAGTAGTAGAAGGAATTTATATAGAACTTATGTATTTTTTCTGAAATAGAACGTCAAACTGTCTAAACAGACAGGTCACTATTACATACAAGAAGGTCATTCATTATAAATAAAATAAAATAGTTTATATCTGCAAGTAGGCCTTCAAGGGCTCTTTTACCCTCCTGACACCGAGCATTTAATTGAAATTCCTTGCCACTATAGCCGAATGTACTTTACAAAGCATTAAACTGTTTCTGTTGCAAAGTCCGAGACCTTGGCTGTTGAAAAAAACGTAAACTAAGGTGTTTCTCAAGTTTTCACTAAAACAAATGTTTTTTAATATTGTTTGATAAAGACATTGAACATATTTCTGTTTAGGTATTTTTTGTCTTTTATAAAGGACTTTAGGTCATTCAAGCATAGTAGGTTACGTGAATAAATTAAACAAATTATTTAAAATTTTAATGAAATTTAATGTAATGTTACACATTAAGTACTAAACATAATCATATTTTTAATATAATCATAAAAAGTAAAAAAATACGCAATCAACACTTCGTTTTATAATGTTTTTCATGAAAAAAACACATACACTACGAACGACAGGCCTTTGTATAGGTTTAATATTTTTACGACGGTTTATTTACTTTACTGTTCTTCATATCTACACAAAAGTATGTGATTTTGGAAGAATGTTTACTAATTTGCAATTCTATAAAAAACCTACGTTAAAACGAGCGAATTTAACAAAAAAAATATAAGTTTTACTTACTGCGTCGACCACGTGCCGCCATAGCTGTATACTCCATACTCCTGAGCACGGGTCGCAAGAATGGCGGCCACTAGGTAGCATATCTCTATCGAACTTCGAGGACAAACTATCGCCATTACTTAAATTTCATTGGCTGTGAGCAATCACGTGTCCAATATCTTTTTAGCGGGAAAAAACAAACACTCGGGAATTGAGGCTACCTGTAGGTCATCGTCCATTATCGATATACGGAGTTCAAAAATATTCGGACTTTAGAGTACAGTTTATTTAGCACTTTGTAAAGGACGCCAGGTGTCAGGAGGTTACAAGTCTGATTCTAGTCTTTCTTTTGGCGCTTCGGGTAGTGACCTTCGATACTTTATCTTTTCTTATCATATTTTGAAACAAGTTTATTTACTTATCTACAAAAATTATGACCTTTTTCGGACAACAACCTCTTTTCAGACATGTAAAACGCACTAGTGTGTAATAAACCGCATTCCAGGTGAAAGAATAAAGGAATAATAGCCGCTTTACGAGCAAGCGTGTTGAAATAGTACATTACATACCGAGGCCAGTAAAGTAAGAAATGTCTCGGCTGCGCCTCGGCCGACAATTACATGTGATCTGAGGCTTTCTTATTTACTGGCCAAGGTTTGTATACTATTTTTTGTTCGACGGAGCCAGAAAGCGGCGTCTTCGTTTAGCGCAGCGGCCGGCAAGATGACGCTTTGCGGCAGGAGTGCAGAAAAGCTATTTAGCGGTTCGATAATTATATACATTTTTTTGTTTTTTTTTTTTACTAAGGACTAAATATTTTGTTTATATAATTATGTTTTCTTAGTATCTGTATTTCTAATTAGATACATTACGCAACTTTGTTAACTTCTGTTTTAAAAAACAAAATTGCAGTTTTGTCAACTAAAGCTTAAACAATGCGACACAATGCGGGTCTCAGTAATCAAAACTTCCTTTAGGCTTCCCAATTGTGTAATAGGGAACGTGCACGAACTATAGGTGGCAGCACTAAACGACAAAAGAGTGTCGTGGTGAAAAAAAGAAAAAAAAGATATATGTATGCTTAATTTAGTTTACTAGTGTTAGTTATTATAGCCGATACCTACCATTATTCAGGAACTATACACTGCTACCATTACCACCACGATTACTGTTATGAATAGCCAGGATTTCAGCGGAGAGGAACCATTGAACCTTTACTTCAAGGACCGTGTGGTTTATGTTCTCCTTGAGCTGGTTTAATTATGGGCGTTGAAAGATAAGACAAGAGTCAAGAACATGCATTTATTAGTGCACTGCAATAAACGGCTTAAGGCCACATGGGTGTCTTGCACCAGTTCCAATCAATCTTAAGACTAGACGGACCGATCGGAGATCTCCAAAGAATATAGCATACGATACGACCGCACGACGAAACGATACGCGGAACGGGCTTTATGCCTGGCCAAGCAAAAAGAAAATATCGCACTTACAGTTTGTTCACATCGCGACGGGGTGTTACGCACTGTCTTATCCGAATCCGTTGAGTGCGGGCTGGAAGACGTTGAACGCTTTCGTAGGCGTACCTCCGCCGTCACTCCATAGCTAGCCAGCCAGGAGGAGGCAAGAGATACGAGGATCGTCGCGATGCCACCGCTGTCCCTCTGCGGCTCCTTGGCGTTGCAGCCGGCGCGGTCGCGCGCGGGCAAATGGTCTGCTCAATGCCTCCGCACGAGCACGCCAAGCTGCACTCGGGGCGGGACGAAGTACCCCGAGGCCTGCGGAGGAATCTTCCCTAGGCCCCGTGTGAAGACGCCTTGGCATCCATGACCACGCAGGTCACGGCGAGAGCTCCTGGCAGACTGGAGCCCTCGTGGCGAGCGCGTGGGCACAGCGCGAGCCACCGGGCCAAAACTCGCGTCCTACGGCGAAGGAAATCCGTCGCTTACACTCGCGACAGTTTGTCGCGACAGTTCATGATGTCACTAGGAATTGCACTAAACACAACACTGCACAAACCACCGTTTCCGGAAGGACGCTAATTACTAACACGACATTACAATTAAAAACCTTTTTGCGTGTCGGACAATTCTCATCCGCGCGAATTATTAGCGGGAAAAAAACCGCGCAAGTCAGCGCGCGTGCGCTGCTCAGAGCGTCTCCGCCATCTCTGTCAAAGCTGTCTCGTTTTGCTTTTAAAGTTTTGAACGACGTCTCTAACTACGCTACGGTCTGTCGGTGTCAGTCAAAAATATGGCTTTGCAAATCAACCTTAATTCAAATAATTACGAGTGTACCGCAATTATCGGTTTCGTAGACTAACTCATTTTATGGGCAATTAAAATCATTTATTTTTAACTAGTGTTTGTTTTCCCCCACATTTGCGTTTGACGTTAGCAAAATGGCCGGGTGCCGAACGGAACGTTTTTTCAAGTGACAGTCGAATGTGATGGTTTTTGAAATTACCCCAAAAGTTGCGTTTTTATAAATGTTTACTTATTTTTGCTAATCGTGTTCCATACGTGAAACACTTATTATAAATAGATAAAGTTAATCGCCCCGGTCATTTTGGTGTACGTTAAGTTCAGTTCTGTTCAGGTTAAGTGACTGAATTTGCAGTTTGAAACTACTTCAAAAGCATGTGTTTTATAATAAAGTCCAATGGCTTTTATGCTGTTCCTAAGCGTAGTTGGTTACTAAGAAGGTGTTGGATTGCCTAAACAAAAGGTCAGTGACAATTTCTAGCACTTCTTTACGTCCGAATCATGTTCGCCGCGACAAAAATCGATCGCCTAAAATCTCATGTAGTGCCATCCACTACAAGAGATACGGGCGGACAATAAAAGGAAACTATCACCCCTGTCAAATCAAGCTGTCAATGTCAATCGCAATATCTAAGTGTCAATGTCAAAATATAGTAAGTCGTAGCTACACTGACGTTAATTGTCCTTCATCGCGATAAATTAACGTAGTTATGCAATAACGTTCCATTCCACATGCAAACGTTTTTTGGATTATGGACTTTGTTTTTAAAGACAGAAGGTTGATACTTTGTTTTGTGGATTGGAACGTTATTGCAAAACTACGTTCAATTAACGGCGTTTTCGTCAATGTGGCCCCAGCATGAGAGGGTACTTGATTTAGATTGGCGGCACCGGTTGGGCAGCACCTTCGTCGTGCACGTTCCCTATCGATACTTTAAGGGCGTTACTTCGCTTACCCGAGTTTCATTTACCCGAAAGCACATCTTTACGTTTTTTCAATACACAACCCATCTGAGTTTTCCGAAACTTTTTGGTAGAAACTGTAAATTTTCGGAAAACTCAGATGGGTTGTGTATTGAAAAAACGTAAAGATGTGCTTTCGGGTAAATGAAACTCGGGTAAGCGAAGTAACGCCCTTAAAGTATCGATAGGGAACGTGCACGACGAAGGTGCTGCCCAACCGGTGCCGCCAATCTAAATCAAGTACCCTCTCATGCTGGGGCCACATTGACGAAAACGCCGTTAATTGAACGTAGTTTTGCAATAACGTTCCAATCCACAAAACAAAGTATCAACCTTCTGTCTTTAAAAACAAAGTCCATAATCCAAAAAACGTTTGCATGTGGAATGGAACGTTATTGCATAACTACGTTAATTTATCGCGATGAAGGACAATTAACGTCAGTGTAGCTACGACTTACTATATTTTGACATTGACACTTAGATATTGCGATTGACATTGACAGCTTGATTTGACAGGGGTGATAGTTTCCTTTTATTGTCCGCCCGTATCTCTTTTGTCGTTTAGTGCTGCCACCTATAGTTCGTGCACGTTCCCTATTACACAATTGGGAAGCCTAAAGGAAGTTTTGATTACTGAGACCCGCATTGTGTCGCATTGTTTAAGCTTTAGTTGACAAAACTGCAATTTTGTTTTTTAAAACAGAAGTTAACAAAGTTGCGTAATGTATCTAATTAGAAATACAGATACTAAGAAAACATAATTATATAAACAAAATATTTAGTCCTTAGTAAAAAAAAAAAACAAAAAAATGTATATAATTATCGAACCGCTAAATAGCTTTTCTGCACTCCTGCCGCAAAGCGTCATCTTGCCGGCCGCTGCGCTAAACGAAGACGCCGCTTTCTGGCTCCGTCGAACAAAAAATAGTATACAAACCTTGGCCAGTAAATAAGAAAGCCTCAGATCACATGTAATTGTCGGCCGAGGCGCAGCCGAGACATTTCTTACTTTACTGGCCTCGGTATGTAATGTACTATTTCAACACGCTTGCTCGTAAAGCGGCTATTATTCCTTTATTCTTTCACCTGGAATGCGGTTTATTACACACTAGTGCGTTTTACATGTCTGAAAAGAGGTTGTTGTCCGAAAAAGGTCATAATTTTTGTAGATAAGTAAATAAACTTGTTTCAAAATATGATAAGAAAAGATAAAGTATCGAAGGTCACTACCCGAAGCGCCAAAAGAAAGACTAGAATCAGACTTGTAACCTCCTGACACCTGGCGTCCTTTACAAAGTGCTAAATAAACTGTACTCTAAAGTCCGAATATTTTTGAACTCCGTATATCGATAATGGACGATGACCTACAGGTAGCCTCAATTCCCGAGTGTTTGTTTTTTCCCGCTAAAAAGATATTGGACACGTGATTGCTCACAGCCAATGAAATTTAAGTAATGGCGATAGTTTGTCCTCGAAGTTCGATAGAGATATGCTACCTAGTGGCCGCCATTCTTGCGACCCGTGCTCAGGAGTATGGAGTATACAGCTATGGCGGCACGTGGTCGACGCAGTAAGTAAAACTTATATTTTTTTTGTTAAATTCGCTCGTTTTAACGTAGGTTTTTTATAGAATTGCAAATTAGTAAACATTCTTTCAAAATCACATACTTTTGTGTAGATATGAAGAACAGTAAAGTAAATAAACCGTCGTAAAAATATTAAACCTATACAAAGGCCTGTCGTTCGTAGTGTATGTGTTTTTTTCATGAAAAACATTATAAAACTAAGTGTTGATTGTGTTCAAGCTAATAGTTACTAATTTATTACCTAACGTTCATGTACCATTCATAAAAAAGATAAATTTTGCATGTTTACATAAATATTAAAGATTAATTCACATTCATGTATGTAGATGGCGTTAGGCGTCTCAAAATGCACTCGAACTGCATGTTTATTACAATAAACGGTCTTGCATTAGCTACCGGAAAGAACGGTTGTTTTTATCACTCCCACACCTCAGATCGACCGGTACAAATAAGTGGTCCTTAACGAACGGATATAAGAACTATTTTCGTGCAACTACAAACTAACCTTAAAAATGTTGTTTACGACTTGTGAAATATATTATTGGAACTAAAAATTAAAGTGAAAAGACTCAATAATAAGTGATAAAACGACTTTATAAGTGTATATGAACATTGGTGCGTGTATAATATCATCGATTCATCATGGATAACTATATAAGAGAACAAGAAAACCTATATTTGTTGTTAATGAAAACAATAACTAATTTCAAGAAAACTCCCAAGCAAAGGTTAACTAAAGGTTATATACAATTGCGAATGGAAACCCTTATTGAATATTGGACGAAATTCAACAACAATCATTTCGACATGTTGAAATTAATACCTGTAAAAGATCGTGGACAGTTCGAGTATTTTACAAAAGATGTTTACACGGAAATGGAGGAACAATACATCGATTTACGGGCAAATATGATGGACACGTTATTAAATATAAGTGCATTAAGTGGAGAAGCAAGTACGTCAAGTTCTCATAACCCTTCAACAGCCCCACACGTATGTGAAGAAGTGAAATTACCCCGTGTGAATATTCCCCAGTACTCGGGCCTTTACCACGAGTGGACTTCGTTCCAGGACTTATATATATCCTTAATACACAACAAAACAACACTAAGCAAAGTACAAAAAATGCACTATTTAAAAAGTTGTTTATCTGGCGAAGCGGAACAATTACTAAAACATATACCTATAACCGAGAGTAATTACGACTTGGCATGGAAGATTTTAACCGATAGATACAATAACAAAAGGATTATCGTTAACACTATTTTGAGTCGCTTAGTAAATCAACGAAAATTAACCACTGGAACGTCAAAGGGTCTACGAGATTTGTTGGACACGACGAGTGAATGTTTAAATAAATTGAATAACCTAGGAATACAAGTTGATACATGGGATATTTTAATAATTCACTTAATCGTCAATAAACTCGATGCAGAATCACACAAAGAATGGGAATATGAACTGGGATCCCTAGATATTTGTGAACTACCTAAATTGAGCATGCTAACCAAGTTCCTTGAAAAAAGATTCCGTGTTTTGGAAATGATTCATACACCTTCGTCGAGCGCACCTGTGAAACAAAGAAGTTTTCATGTAAATAAAGTTGAACAAAAATGCATTTTTTGTAATCAAGATCATTTATTATACACTTGTAAAGAATTTGTAAAACTGGACGTGGAGAAGAGAGTAGAATACGTGCAAGGCTGGCGGCTGTGCTTTAATTGCTTGGTACCGGGGCATTCAGTCAAGTTCTGCAAACACCGATCATCCTGCCGCCGATGTGGGAGAAAGCATCACTCTCTGCTTCACAGTACGAGGAGTCCGCAGCCGCAAACCATAGGGTCGGCTCCGGAGGCGTCAGCACCGCGTCTAGAAGATAAAGAAGATATCCAGGAAGAAAAAGAAGATAAAAATAAAAAGCATATAATTACTCACCTCACTACGGGGAACCACGCGGTGATGATGCCGACTGCTTTAGTGCAGGTAAACACTGCAAATGGAGAAAAACACTTGTTGAGAGCTTTGTTGGATCCCTGTTCACAAGAATCCTTCGTAACCGAGTCAGCTGCACAAAGGCTTCGTTTGCGCCGCACACCAATAAGCGGGCATGTCACAGGAGTTGGCCAAATGAAGACTTCCCTTAAGCACGCGGCTGAAATACAGTTCTCATCAAGAATCGAGCCTGAAATGAAGATGGAAGTAACTGCGTACGTGGTACGTCACATCACCGACATGATGCCGGCGAACAAAATGAAAGTTGAAGATTGGAAGCATCTTGAGAAGTTATGTCTCGCGGATCCGTCATGTCACACACCAGGTCACATCGACTTGCTTTTAGGAGTCGAAGTTTGTAGCGAAGTTATTAAACCTGGCGTGATGAAAGGCCCCTCAGGAACACCCATAGCGCAAGATACACACCTGGGGTGGATAGTTTCCGGGAACGCGAAGACCGAGTACACTGCCACTAAAAACATCGTCAGCATGCACCTCAATGTCGAATTAAACAACATGCTGAAGAAGTTCTGGGAGTTAGAAACTATAGAAGAAGAAGAAGGCAACACACTAACTTCAGACGAAAAGAAGGCAGAAGACATTTATGAGAGAACACACACTAGAAGAGAAGATGGTCGTTACGTGGTCAAACTGCCATTTAGAGAAGAAACACCACTTTTGCCAAGTGAGTCACGAGATATAGCAGTTAGAAGATGGCAGTCCTTAGAAAAACGATTAGAGAAAACACCACAACTGAAAAGCGACTACAACGATGTATTACAAGAATACATAAATCTGAAACACATGGAGAAGGTTGACAAGACAGTAGCCCCTGAGAATTGCGTATACCTGCCGCATCACGCCGTTGTAAGAGAGAGCAAGGAGACTTCGAGAGTTCGAGTGGTTTTCAACGCGTCATGCGCCGGTAAAAATGGAATCACACTTAATGATGGATTACTCATAGGCCCAACGCTGCAAGAAGAACTGAGAGATATTCTACTTAGATGGAGAACTCACAAGGTTGCTTACGTAGCAGATATCATTAAAATGTATCGGCAGATTGAAGTAAATGAATCCGACGCAGATTATCAACGTATTGTCTGGAGACCCGACCCTCAGAAGCCCATAGAAGATTACCGGCTTCTCACGGTAACTTTCGGAACTGCCTGTGCGCCCTACTTAGCTATAAAAACCTTACGTCAAGTGGCCTTGGATGAAGGTCAAGAGTATCCTGAGGCACACCGTATAATTCTAGAAGATTTCTATATGGACGATCTCTTGTCCGGACATGAAACAGAAGAGCAAGCCAAGAGTAATCAAAAAGAGATAACAGCAATTCTCCGAAAGGGTGGGTTTGAACTCCAGAAGTGGAGTTCAAATAGCGAAAGCTTCATGGAAGAGATTGAACCAGGCAAAAGATCTCATACTACCCAACGAGAAGTAGATGGGAGAGATAGCATCAAGACATTGGGTATTATATGGAAGATGAGAGAAGACAAACTACAAATAACGAATAATCTGAAAGACTTATCTGAACAACCAATAACCAAGAGAAATGTTTTAGCGAATATAGCTTCTTTGTTCGATCCAATGGGGTGGCTGGCACCTTCCGTTGTCATCGCGAAAACATTTATGCAGAAATTATGGACACTTGGTGTAAGTTGGGATGAGGAGCTCGCAGACGATGTGAAAGAAGAGTGGTTGAAATTTCGGAAGGAGATTCCTGCTTTGACAGAAGTACAAATCGATCGCTGGATACATAGCACGGCTGATAGAAGCACGATTGAAATTCACGGGTTTGCAGATGCATCTATAAGTGCTTATGCCGCTGTAGTATACGTGCGAGCTATAGACTCAAATGGTCAAATAAAAGTATCGTTACTTACAGCTAAAACGAAGGCAGCCCCTCTGAAGCAGGTATCCGTGCCAAGATTAGAGTTGTGTGGCGCTGTTCTGCTATGCAAACTGCTCAAGCACGTAGTAAAGATATTAAAACTACAAAAACATCAAGTGTTTGCATGGTCAGATTCTCAAGTCGTGCTAGCATGGATAAGGGGTGATCCAGTTCGCTGGACTCCTTTTGTAAAAAATCGAGTTACTGTAATAAAAAACACGAACGAGATTCACGGGTGGTACTACGTTAATACGAAACACAATCCAGCTGATCCAGCATCGCGAGGAATAATGCCCAGAAAACTATTATCCAACACCCTGTGGTGGAATGGACCAGCATTTTTAGCGGAACCAGTTGTAGAGCTACCGCAACGCGAAGTACCTGAAACAGAATTAGAACATCGTAAAATTATCACGTCATTAGTAACTGAAACTAAAGCAAATGAAGAAGATTTGATACTTACCTTGATACGTAGATACTCGTCGTTCGGGAAGTTGGTGAGAATCGTCGCATACTGTCGAAGATGGGTACTGCACCTGAAAAGAAAAAGGACAAATAAAGAACATTTACCGACTTACCTGACGACTGAAGAGAGGAATGACGCACTTAGCATTTGCTTGAGGCGATCCCAGGAAAATGAATTTCCTGAGGAGATGGACGATTTAAGGAGTAAGAGACAGCTGAAAAGAAGAAGTCGATTGTTGTCCCTCACCCCCTTTCTAGATGCAAAGGGTGTGTTAAGAGTGGGCGGCCGACTACGCCATGCTGATTTAGGAGCCGGGCAGAAGCACCCTATCATCGTAACGAAGGACAATGCTCTGTTACCTCTTCTTTTAGCAGAAGCACACAGCAGCACTCTACATGGCGGTCCTCAGCTAATGACGATATATTTACGCTCAAAATACTGGCTTATTAACACAGGAAATAAAATAAAGAGATATGTACGTGACTGCATTGTTTGCATACGACAGAGAGGAGAAACAAGCAATCAGCTTATGGGAGACTTACCTGCGATAAGAGCGAAGCCTGCAAAGCCATTTTTGATTAGCGGTGTCGATTTTGCGGGGCCTATAAACGTGCGCATGAGCAAGGGCCGTGGAGCAAAATCAAGCAAAGCCTACATATCTCTCTTTGTCTGTATGGTAACGCGAGCGTTCCACATTGAACTTGTTAGCAGTTTAACTACACAAGCTTTCCTAGCCGCTCTAAAGAGATTTGTGGCTAGACGTGGACGATGCGCAGAGATTTGGAGTGACCATGGGACAAATTTTATAGGTGCCAAGAAAGAATTGATTGCGATGTGGCGCCAAGGTCACGCAAGAATTCCCGATGAGTTTGCCGCACAGTTGGAGGACTTAAGCATTAAATGGAAGTGCATTCCTCCGGCATCTCCCAATTTTGGCGGGCTTTGGGAAGCCGGCGTGAAATCGATTAAATTTCACATGAAAAGAGTCGTAGGCAACTCCACGCTCACATTTGAAGAGATGACGACGTTGCTTTCACAGATAGAAGCTTGCCTAAACTCACGCCCCTTATATCCGCTTAACGAAGACCCTGACTCGTTGCAACCTTTGACACCTGGCCACTTCCTGACAGGCGAACAGATAGTCAGCATCCCAGAGGATGACTTTACAGATTTTAAGATTCACCAGCTGTCCAGATGGCAGCTAACTCAAAAGATGCTGCAAGACTTTTGGAGGAAGTGGCAGACAGAATATTTAACACGTCTGCAGCAACGGCCGAAATGGAATCGTATAACAAAGGATTTGGACATTGGAGATTTGGTATTGGTCAAAGACCAGCGACTCCCTCCAGGTCACTGGCCCATGGGCCGCATAATTCAAAAACACTCAGGTCCTGATGGTTTGACTCGGACATACGATATAAGGACGGCGTCTGGTGTTATGCAAAGATCGATAACCAAACTCTGTATCTTACCGTTGCCAAAGGACTCCGTCCTTTCGGGGGGAGTATGTTCAAGCTAATAGTTACTAATTTATTACCTAACGTTCATGTACCATTCATAAAAAAGATAAATTTTGCATGTTTACATAAATATTAAAGATTAATTCACATTCATGTATGTAGATGGCGTTAGGCGTCTCAAAATGCACTCGAACTGCATGTTTATTACAATAAACGGTCTTGCATTAGCTACCGGAAAGAACGGTTGTTTTTATCACTCCCACACCTCAGATCGACCGGTACAGATTGCGTATTTTTTTACTTTTTATGATTATATTAAAAATATGATTATGTTTAGTACTTAATGTGTAACATTACATTAAATTTCATTAAAATTTTAAATAATTTGTTTAATTTATTCACGTAACCTACTATGCTTGAATGACCTAAAGTCCTTTATAAAAGACAAAAAATACCTAAACAGAAATATGTTCAATGTCTTTATCAAACAATATTAAAAAACATTTGTTTTAGTGAAAACTTGAGAAACACCTTAGTTTACGTTTTTTTCAACAGCCAAGGTCTCGGACTTTGCAACAGAAACAGTTTAATGCTTTGTAAAGTACATTCGGCTATAGTGGCAAGGAATTTCAATTAAATGCTCGGTGTCAGGAGGGTAAAAGAGCCCTTGAAGGCCTACTTGCAGATATAAACTATTTTATTTTATTTATAATGAATGACCTTCTTGTATGTAATAGTGACCTGTCTGTTTAGACAGTTTGACGTTCTATTTCAAAAAAATACATAAGTTCTATATAAATTCCTTCTACTACTGCATGCAACAAGGGCTATGGTTAAGCTTTTAACATATAGTAGAATTGTCCTGCAGATTTTAAACCCAATGTTAGCAATGTCAATGAATATAGCCTTTTAATAAAGCCTGAAGGACAGAGATAGGGCCTACGTCACGCCGGCTTTACCCGTCGGGTATATCCAGGGCGCCAGTTATTATAAGCTGCGCTATTAGCAGCCGCCTCAGAACACTGGGCAGAAATAATACGTGTATTATATCGAGTTTAGTGATGTGCCCTTCAGAATAAAATGATCGCCAGTAATATTCCCCTATATATATAAAAAAGATATAGGAATATCTCTGACGTGGGGTTGTTCTCCACAGAAATGGGGAATAGTACCGGGAACTACACATCTCTAACCCAGTTGCAGAAAGGGTAAATTTCATTTAATTATCAGAATCTATTTTTATTGAAGGAATATCAATAGGCTACTTGACAGGTTTCTGAAAAGTCAATCCGATTGTTTAATGATGTCTATTGAGCACTCAGAAAGTGGTAATTTTTAATTCTTTTGTGTATTTTTTCCGAAAAAAGCAAATAAAAATGCACTTTTAAAATTAGCCGCCAAAACGGTTTCTCGGAGAATATGGCGTCTATGACGACACATGATAGTAAACCGACAAATGTCAACGAGGATCGCATAACGTTCTACCTTTAAAAATAGGATTGACAGATGCTGTCGATGCTGTTTACTATGGTGTGACGTTATCGGCCAATCCAAACCGTTTTCGATAAAATGGCGACAGATAAAAAATAATCAATTTTCATCCGAGTTTTATAAATAAATTATCCATTTATTTTTAGTAATATTGACGTAAATTGGTTTTAATACTTATAATTAATACATATTGTAGCGTAAACCGGATTAAAATGAAAGAAACTCCGAATTTACACATACAAAATATATTATAAATAAAAAAAATAAAATTGAACAGGGTTGTAAATACTCACACACCAAGGGCGTTACAAAAAAAAACCACAAAAGAGACCACACCGTCAATAAAATAAACAAATAATTTGGACGTAAGGATCGAATGGGAAAAGCGCAGAATTTAGGCTAACGGCTTAGCTAGATGGTAGGGTCTCACGCGCGTGAAGAGACCTGGCGCGGGTATGTCGCGAGGAAAGAAAATAATTGGCCAAAATGGGAAACCAGCGTGTAAATGCTCTTTTAGAATTTGGAGAATAAACCACGCGAGAAAAGCTCGTTTTACGGACGTCGAGCGCCAATCGCGACCTACCTATTCAGTTGATGTGTGCACACAGAAACTTAACTATAGGTAGCTGGTCACAATCGGGAGCCCTACGGTCACCTGTGGTACTATTGGAAAGGGAGAACGGTCGCGCACGGCGAGCCCGCGTAAGTGCCCCACTCGGGCGTACGACCCTTCCGGCTTGAGCCTCCCACGCTAACGAGGATCCGACGTCAGCCCCAACGCGTGCGGGCAAAGGAGGAATTCAGGTGCACGGGGCTAGCCGCGCCCTTTCGCACTGGAGTCCACAAGTAGAAGGCGTCTAAGCCCCCCGATCGGTACAGCCGACTCTCAAGGGGAAGTTACGGATTCCCAGCCGCAGAGACCTCGATTGCCGCCCGCGCTCACGGCACCAATAGCCGAGCGCACCAGACGTCGGGCAGGGCCACAAATGCCACGCAATCAGGAAAAAAACACAAAATGACACTGTGCCACCAACGCAGATACCGGCCACACCGGCCACAAACCACCAACCCCAAAACACACGTGCAAAATACCACGAGAAAAACTAGAAACTTCGAGGCCTCAATGCACTCGGAGCTAGTGCAAGTCAAATAATCGACAAAACTCCATTGACAGTCTGTCACGCGAATCTCACGAAAATTTTCAAATTTAAATCGGACAAGACTGACGGCCAGGAAAATTAATCGTAACAACCATGCAGTTTATGCTGCAATATGTTCTAGACGGGACCCGGGTGTCTCCGACTAGAATTAACCCCGCTTCAGGGTGCAAAAAACTTATACTAATTTCGGTTCTCTGACTGTACTTACCTCTGCGCTCGTTGACGTGGGCCCATTTCCGTCAAGTCAAAGTCGGGCAGTCAAGTCTATATCAGTCAGGAGTCAAAGTCAAGGTTCTCCAGCAGGCCGGGCGTCGCTCCAAGGCGAAACAATGATGCTGCTCCGGCACTTCCAAAAATATGTGCGGTTCGCGTCGCGAATATAGTCTCACACACTTAATTGTTCACACAAATCGTTCTACACACAAAACAATCACGAAATAACTAATTACAGCGTACAAAAAAGGTGATCAGACCGCCGCACCACCTTCGCTGTCCAACCGAGAAAAATGCAAAGTGAATCTGTCAAAACCCCACGTTTCTTTTTTGGTTATAATTCTTTTGACATTGACAAGTGTCCTGTCAAATAGTGAGGTGACATCACACGATGGCGGTCCGATTTATATAGGGACGTAACAACATATATCCATAATTCTTCCATTATTTTTCACACTGTCAAGTAGCCTATTATAAGGACTGAGAAACAGATATAGAGCCTACATCACACTGGCTGGCTTTACCCGTCGGCTATATCCAGGGCGCCAGTTATTATAAGCTGCGCTATTAGCAGAACACTGGGCAGAAATAATACGTGTATTTTAGCGAGTATAGTGATGTGCCGTTTGGAATAAAATTATTCCCGATAATATGCTGTAGGTATACGTACACGGTGGGAAACAAGTAACCCGACAAATTTTAACCACGTATTACGATATCATTACAAGTAAAAAATGTTATATAAATATAGGTCGAATTCTGCCATTTTACATTACTAGTTGAAACAAAATAAATCAGTAAATTCAGCCAATAGTATATGAGGAATTTAGTTTTTTTTTATTCATCACTTTTTTTGTACAATTAGTAGCCGCATATTTTCTGGTGAAACTGGATGTTTATCTTATTTATGAATGAAATAGTTGGTAGGTGTACACAATAATTCAAAACGCAGGCGTATACAGTTGCCATCAGATACAATAGAGCAAACAAGGCTCTCAGAAACACCTGAACGCGACTTTTGACAAGGCGTTAGAGTGCACGTTCAGATATTTTGAAGCACCCTGAAGTGTAGAGATGTATCTGATGGCGACGCTACGGTAAATCTCAACTAGTCAAGCTTGCTCACTCCCTGCATCTTACCACCTACTTCGGGTCCGAATTAAGTTATACTCCTGTAATCAATATTTCGTATAGGTATTTAATTGTTCATTTGTGGGACTGGGTTTTCCGTCAATGTTAATAAGTAAATAAAGTAGGGGTTTATGAAGTGAATTTTTAAAACTATATTTAACCGTGAGGCTTAAATAGTTTATTTTGACGACAGGCCCTGTCCCAAACGGCCTGCGCGAATTCAATTAGCCGTCAAACTTCGCTAACGTTCGTCAACGATTGAATTATGGCACACATCTACGTGACATAATATCCACACTTTGAACAAATTACAAATAATACCACTGAAGAAAGTTGACTAGCATATTTTTGGACTGCCAAATATGTTTAAGAGACTGAAAGCTTATGTGGAATACTCAATTTTAACCAACAGTTATTTGCCAAACGTCAACCGACTAAACTGTAAGTAGTTTTTTGATTTGGCAAATGTGTTTTGATCTAGAACTGCATTCATACTCTTGAGAGTTATATATAATCACAAGACCCTCTTTTAATCTCATGGGTTCCGTACATATATGATCTTTTAACCCTTTAGTCAGTGGCGTGCAGCCGTGCACTCCATAAAGACAAAAATACACTGCCTACCCTCACATTCCTACCCTATGAAGGGTAGGAGGGTAGAAATTAGTACGGTAGGCATTAGGCAATGATATTTAGTAAAGATACGTTATACCCTTACTGTCGGAAATAGCCTATGTACATATATTTAGTAGTTAGGTATATATAAGGTAACAATCAAATAGGCTAAGTCAATCACGTAGGAGAGAAAATCATATTGAAATCTAATTAGAATCTTTTACTGTTTATTATTGTTTCGTTACTCAATCATTCTACTGTTTAATCAATCAATCATAAATAACTTGTGTTTTACTCTAATTTTAAGATTTATCAATGTCCATCGTTTATAAGAATTTAATTAATTATTGCTATTTCTGTGTAATGTGAAATTATATGTGTTTTTTAATAAAATAAACAACTCTCCCCACTCACGCACTAAAAAGAATAGCTGATTCTCAGAACTAACTCGGCTCGTTTCTCAGAACAAGACTCGAGCTTAGCGGGAGTTTCTTAGAATAATCTCCCACCTTCAAAAATAATCTTATAAAATGGCGGTTCTCGGCCATTTCAAGTCACTCTATTTTACTCTCTTCAGTCTTTTACATTTATCATCAAGTGATAATCAGCTCTTCAACAGTGCCTAAGTGAGGTAGGCGCTCACTATGGAAAATTAAGTCTTTTCATTTACAATATACAGTCCACAAACATCGAAGACCCTTAGACCTCACAATGGTCCTTCAGAAGCCGCATCAAAGAAGAATGGACACACCACAGCAGCAATAAGAAGATAAAGAAGCACGAAGACACAAACCTTCAAAAATCGTCGTCAGCAAAATTATCGCCGAATTGTCCCGTGAGATCTTAAATCCGGGACACGCCGTACTCATCGAAAGAAGATCGCCGAGAAAAGGCCCGTGACTGCATTTCCGGGCCCTCCGTGTTCATCGAATGAGAAATTTTGTCGGTCCGTGACTGCTATTCCGGACCCGCCGTGACGTCGAAAAAAGTGAAGAAAGTGATCCGTGACCGCTATTCCGGATCCGCCGTGTGAAGACAGAAAACCGAAGAAGGGCTGGTCCGTGACCACTTTTCCGGACCCCCCTGCAGCACAATTAAGAAGAACAGCAAGGTGGCGCAGTGAAAAAAGAAGACAGCAAGGTGGCGCAGTGAAAAAACAAGGTGACGCAGTGAAAAAAGAAGACTGCACGAGTCGCTGAGAAAAAAGAAATACCACCGTGCAAGAGGGTCTTCGCGCTCCAAACTGTTCGTGCCTTCGGGATTAGTGTCTTCGTGTCTTCGTCTTCGTCTTCAGTTGTCTGTGTGTGCCTCAAAAAGGAACTCTAACCAGGGAACAGTGCAAACCCAGTACCTAGCCTGAGTTCCGGGAACCTAGAAGTTTCGACTTCGGTTCTTTTTTGGTCTGACATGGTTCAGTTCCGCCAGCTTTAGCTGATGAGCGGCCAATCTTGCACCTTGCGGTGTTAAATGCAAGAGCGGTTTAGCGAAACTTCAAGAAAGAAGAAAGAAGAAACCGTAGGGACGTTAGGTACCCGAACGTTACAGCGACGTCAATTCCGTAACGTTCGCGTTAGGGCCCGATAGTGTTAGGGACCCCCCACCCCCTCGGTGTACTATGCAGAAGGAACAACGCATTACAAGATCGCGTTCCCGTTCCCAAACAACTCCGTCGTCCGGTCAAACGACAACGACGAGTACCAGTACGTGGAGTAAAGGCACCAGTAGCGCAAACGAAAGTAGCAGTATGCCGAAAGATAACGCTCCCCGTAAGGCTTCGGAAGCCGAGGCGCCCCCCGCGCACTCTGACCCGCCTATCCCCACTCCCGGCGCCGCGCCGCCGGGCCACGCCCCTTTGACCCGCGCGCCGCTCATGGATGATGAACAATCGGTTCACTCTATGGAGAACGAGCAACGTAGTAATCCGCGGACTTTGGTAGGCGTACAAGATGATAGGGCTAGTCAGTTATCAGTCTTAATGGCTGAATTAGAGGTTAGGAACGCCGAATTGCAGCAGGCACAGATCGCGTCCGCCGCGGCTAGGAGTAAGCTCGAGATAGCTAGATTAGAAGCGTCTCAAGTATCCAGCATGGCGGCACCGGGTCACGATGCCAGAGACGCTCGCGTGTTAGGCTGGGTTGCTCAACAACAACGCCAGGTAGCCGCGATAGGTGTACACGCGCACGAACCACCGTACACGCCGCCGCGGAACGAACCCGAACGACCTAGCGAATTTATGAATAGGGATTTAGAATTACTCTCGCATAGGGTCGTAGACGCGGTAACTAGGAACAGGAATGCACCCATGGCCTCGAGGCAAAGTTACGACCTTCCTCATTTCGAAGGATCGCCTCAGGAATGGATCGCATTTAGGGCCGAGTACGAGGATAGTGCACCTATGCATTCGGACGTGTCCAACATCAGCCGTTTACGTCGCGCGCTTCGCGGCGAAGCGAAAATCGCAGTTAAGTCCATAATGTACACTGCGATATCTCCGGCTGAAATTATAGGCGCGTTAGAACGACATTTCGGAGACCCAGAGGAAATAATATTGAACGAAATTCATAACGTAAAGCGTATGCCCAGATTAGCTGAAGATAACAGCAATATAATTTCCTTTGCCGGTCAAGTTGCCAACGTCGTGGCAACCATTAAGTCGTTAAAACAAAACGAGTTTCTATACGCGCCCGAACTCGTCAATAAAATCGTGGATAAAATGAATCTGATTGTTCGATACGAGTGGAATAAATATCGCGTAATTAATAAAGGGACACCGGGTCTAGTGGCTATGGCGGGATCCTGCCGTTTTGCCAAAATTATTTTGGTCAAATTTCATTTCCCAAACAAATTTTAGTAACTGTTTTTTTTGGCAATGCAATCTTTGGCATAATTACAATACGCAAATTTTCGTTTGGTCAAATTTTTATTCAGCATAATATTAATACGGAAAATGACATTTCGGCATTTGGTCTTTTAGCAAATGCTTTATTAAGGCAAAAAAATATTAGTCAATAAAAGTTTAGTCAAATGAATTGTTATGTCAAAACATAAAAAGTCAAAAATCGGATTTCCTTAGGTAATAAAATTTGACCAAAATAATATTGGTAAAACGGCACAAAAGGTTAGAACTGCGTCCCCTACCAAAACGAATGGCTATCAAAAAGTAGGTTAGGTTAGGTTAGAACTGCGTCCCCTACCAAAACGAATGGCTATCAAAAAGTAGGTTAGGTTAGGTTTGAACTGCGTCCCCCAACAAAAACGAACTGCTATCAAAAAGTAGGTTAGGTTAGTAAATTATAAGGGCACAGAAGAAAAAGGGGGGACGGGGGGGCGAAGCCCCCCACAAGGGGGGCTCGGGGGGCGAAGCCCCCCGCATTAAAAAAAACTCAAACCATAAGTTCAATTAGGTTAGGTTAGGTTGGGGTGCGGGCTGGGTTCCTCCACGATGGCTCGGTGTGTTGCAGTTCCCTGGGGGGTTGGGTGCCGGACTCGGTCCGGGGGGAAGGGCAACACACTGGGCTGGTGCACCCTGGGCAACGGTTAGCAATTTCCCTTAGGGGATATTACTAGCCGGTGGCTAATACCCAGCATGGGGCGGGATATCGTAAACCCCCTTGGGGGAACGAGGGCGCCCACTCTTTACAAGTGGGTGCCGCGAGGAAGAAAACCTCTATAAAAAATCACCTGGGGGTAACCTCTTTTGAGGATTTTGAGGGGGCCTTTTCCGGCCACTGAGGTTGTGTCTTGACACGAGGGGTGGTTCTCCGTTGAGAATCATCATAGGGGGGTCTACGCCAGCCCCCCTTGAATCCCGTAACCTGCTGTGTCTTCCAGCGATCCCCAGTTGTGGCGTTAATGGGGTACGGATGACACAGCAGACCGGAGGTCTCGCCTTAGCCGGCTGGACCGCGAGGAGTAAACCTCTATAAAAATCCCTAAACCCCGGCGCAGTGGTACGTGGCGTCGAGGTTCTCCTGTGGTGGCGATCGGGGCATTGTTTTTCGCGTGGACTTCTGGGGGAAACCCTAGATCTCCGCACGCAACGCAGTTTCCCGATCGGCACCCTGAGGAGTGGCTGGGTAGGTAACCCAGTCGCTAGCGGCCAACCCTGCGATACCGCCCGACCTCGCAGTGTATTAGGGCCACTTGGGTATGCGGATCTCTGCCCAAGTGGAGCTTTTTTCTCCGCTACTCGTGGGAACTGTTATGGAGTCTTTTAAAAATGGGGAACTGGGGGGGAACTTAGAAAAAACTGGGGGGGAAACGGGGACTTGCGGCCAGGTCGGAGGTAGGAGTGCCGCACAGGGGGGGAAGTCCAAAACCAAAACAAATACTAGGGACTTGGGGAAGATGTCGCTTGATGGACAATCAGGGGAGGGGGGTTCGGCGCACGAATCTTACGCCAGTGCGTCGGACGACGAGGGGAGCCTGCCCTCACTGGAAGGGTGGGGGAAGCCCGAAGGGGCCGGAGCCTCGGGCTCGAAGGGGGGCTCGAAGGAGGAGGCCACCAGAGCGGAGGGGGGTTTAAGACTGAGGCTCTGGCGCGCGCCGCTGCCCGAACCGGACCCCCTAAGCTCGGACGATGAGGAGGGGGCAGAGCTGGGGGGAGAGAGGGAACCGGATGTCGAGATGGTCTCTTTGCTGGGCAAGAGGCCCCATGGAGAGTCTGGGGAAGACTCCCCACCCAAAATCTCGCCCAAGGTGAGCACGGCTCGGAGGGGGAAGCCGCGCGCTAGCCACGCCGGGCCATCCCAAACTAGGGCTAGGGCTCGCCTCGCGGACCTCGAGGAAGAGGACTTCCTGCGTCTGTCGGAGGACGAGGCCAACGGGGGCGCACCGCCCCAAACGAAGGGGAAGGCGAAATCGTCTGGGAGGGGTAGGGAGCGCAGCCCCATAAGGGCTAAGGAGAACGAGGGCGTGCCGCAGGACCTGCTCCTGGATGAAGATCACATCCGGGCCGCACGTGAGGCGGCAAATTGCGTGAGGGTGGAGGCCGCCAAAAGCGGCCATCTTAAGGGCGAGGTGTGGGGCCGCATCAATGCGGCCTGCAGGGCCATCGGCGCAGCAATGGACGGCCTTGAGGAGCAACGGCAGGAGGACGAGCAGATGCGCGCCCTCAAGGCCGACAACAGGCGGATGCGGCAGGAGCTCGCCGTCCTACGTGAGGAGACGAAGGCGCTCAGGAGGGCCTTCTCCGAAAGGGGGACCCAACAGAACGCCCCCACTGGTGTCGAACAGGGCCATACTGATGTGGTGGAGGCCCTTGCTCAATTCAAAGAGCAGCTCACGAGGGACCTACTCCTCACAGTGGGGGAGATGGTCAACGTCCGCCTGGGGGAGATCAAGAGCCTCCTCCCCCCGGCGCCGATAATCCGCCCGCCATTGGCAGCGGACAGGAGAAGGGCACTGCCCACACAGTCGGAAGCCGCCCAGCCCAGCTGCCCGACACCGGCCCCGGAGAGGGAAACCACTAGGGCTCCCAAAACCCTGGCGAAGGCGAAGGCGGGCAGAGCCCCCCAAAATACTGGCACCACGGGGGCGACCCTAATGCCCCCGGCGCGGCCCGCCCCAGCTCCTAGGGCCCCTAAGGCGAAACAGGCGAAACAGGGGAAACAGGCGACCGCCAAGCCTCAGTCCCAGCCGGGCCCCTCAGGGGTACCACAACCGAGGGCTCCCCCTCCAGCCAAGGAACGCTCATGGGTGGAGGTGACAAAGGGGGGCAAAGCCAAGAGGCCCACCCCACCCAAGCCGGCACCCCGGCAATCAGTGCCAGCCGCGAAACCCGCTGCCCCTAAGCTCGTGGCGCCGAAATCGGCAGCGGTAGTAGTCGCCCTCAAGCCAGGGGCTGAGTGCGACTACAAAACATTGATGGCGAAAGCCACGTCGCTTAAGCTGGCGGAGGTGGGGGTAGAGCACGTGCGGGTGCGGAAAACGGCGGCCGGGGCTCGCCTTATAGAGCTCCCAGGGGCCCAGAGCGGTACGGCGGCCGACGAGCTCGCCGAAAAGCTGCGAGGCTTAGTCGGGGAGGTGGCTGACGTGTACCGGCCCGTCAAAAAGGCGGAAATCCGCATAGTCGGGTTTGACGAGTCGGTCACCGAAGACCTTGTGAAGGCCAGAGTCGCCGAGAAGGGCAAGTGCCTCCTCGACCAAATAGAGGTGGGCAGGTTCCGCTGGCTGCCAAACGGCACCGGCGCCGTTATAGTGAGGAGCCCAATCACGGCGGCCAAGCTGCTGGTCGAGGGGAAGAGGCTGCTCCTGGGATGGACATCAGCCCGGGTAGAAGCCCTGGAACCGCGACCCATGCGGTGCTTCCGCTGCATGGGCATCGGTCACACCAGGGCGATGTGTCCGTCCCAGGTGGATAGGAGCGGCCTGTGCCACAGATGTGGTAAAACGGGCCACATGGCCAAGGAGTGCCCTGCGCCCACTCCTTGCTGCTCGGTGTGCCAGCAGGCCAAGCGACCAGCAAAGCATGTGATGGGGGGACCCTCGTGTACCCCCCCACACACAAGAGGTAGGGAGCCCTCCAGAACAACCCAGGAGACCCCCAGGCCGCAAGGGCCGCCGGCGACGACCAACGGTGAGGGTGACGTAATGGAGCACTGATGCCAGCACAGCCTACACCGCAAACGTGGGAGGTTGTGCAGTGCAACGCTAACCACTCCGCCCGCGCACAGGATCTACTGTGCCAACACATGGCGGAGTGGGGCATCAGTGCTGCTGTTGTGTCGGAGCCCTACCTCGTCTCCCCCGAACCCAACTGGGTTGGAGACAGCGACGGCCTGGTGGCGGTGGTCGTCCCAGCGATGGGCGGCCACCCGCCAATTACAAAGGTGGCAACTGCTCAAGGCTACGCAGCGGTCAAATGGGGAGAAACACTGCTGGTCGGTGTGTACTTCTCCCCCAACAGACCGCTGTTCGCCTTCGAGCAGTTCCTGGAGGGCCTGGGGAGGGTCATCGGAGCTGCCGCGCCGTCTCCGATCCTGCTCTTGGGGGATCTCAACGCCAAATGTGCGGCGTGGGGCTCCCCCGTCACGGACCCGCGAGGGGAAACTCTCAGGGACTGGGCGGCTGGTTTGGGGCTGGTTGTCCTAAACCGGGGCACAGCCAATACCTGCGTGCGCCGGCAGGGGGGCTCGATCGTGGACGTCTCGTTCGCGACCCCTGCCCTAGCCGCACGCGTCTCCGACTGGCGTGTCCTGGGGGACGTGGAGACCCTCTCGGATCACCTGTACATCAGGATGAGGGTCTCCAATCAGAGGCGGGCCCAGTCGCCTGGTCCCGCAGAAAGGGGGGGGCGGAGCACATTCCCCAGGTGGGCTCTTGGCAGTCTCGACCGCGACGCGGTAGAAGAGGCTGCCCTAATAGAGGAGCGGTGGGGTCGCCCCCCGGACCAGGGTCCGGACGTGGAGGTGAGGGCGCGGCAGTTTCGGGCGTCGCTACACACGGTCTGCGACGCGAGCATGAGGCGGGCGGGAAAGCCGCCGGCCAAGAAGCGGGTGTATTGGTGGTCCGACGAGGTTGGGGCCCTACGTCGGACCTGCAATGCGGCACGAAGGGAATACACCCGATGCCGGCGGCGAAGGCACACCCCAGAGGAAGAGGAGCTCCTGCACAGGGCCTTAAGGGAGGCGGCGGAGGCCCTGTGCATCGCCATCGCGAGAGCCAAGGACGCCGCGCACGAGGCGTTCTTGGACACTCTCAACAGGGATCCATGGGGGAGGCCCTACAAGGTGGTGCGCAATAAGATGCGCAACGGGCCCACCATGGATTCCCTGGAACCGGAGCTCCTCACAAGGGTGGTGGAGGGTTTGTTCCCGCCCGCGGAAGGAGGGTTTGTTCCCCCGGCCATGGGCCCGCCGGAGGAACCAGAAGGAGAGGTGGAGGTGACGCCGATCACAGACGCCGACGTCACCTGGGCGGTGCACCGTCTGAGGGCCTGCAAGAAGGCCCCAGGCCCGGACGGTGTGCATGGGAGAGTCCTCCCGATAGCGATGGCCCACCTCGGAAGCCGCCTCAAGGACCTGTACAACGAGTGTCTTGAGGTGGGGCGGTTTCCGGGCTGCTGGAAGGAGGGGAGGTTGTGCCTCCTTCGTAAAGCAGCCCGTCCAGCAGACTCTTCATCGGGGTGGAGACCCATAGTTCTGCTGGACGAGGTGGGGAAGATGCTGGAGCGGATCCTAGCGTCCAGGATCCTCCAGCATCTGGAGGACACGGGTCCCGACGTGTCAGACCGCCAGTTCGGATTCCGAGTGGGGCGGTCCACCATCGACGCGATCGGGACCCTGAGAGGGTTCTCGGAGTACGCGGAGGGAAGGAGAGAGGGAGTGGTGGCGGTGTCCTTGGACATCGCCAACGCGTTTGGTTCCCTCCCGTACTCCGTGATAGGGGAGGCACTCCGATATCATGGAGTGCCCCCGTACCTGCGGCGCATCGTAGAGCACTACCTGACGGAGCGGGTAGTGCTCTACGAAGATAGGGGAGGGCAGAGGAGGACGCGGTCCATGGCATGTGGCGTACCCCAGGGTTCCGTGTTGGGGCCCTTGTTGTGGAACCTGGGGTACGATTGGGCCATACGTGACGTCCTCCTCCCCCGGATGGCTGTCATCTGCTATGCAGATGACACCATGGTGGCCGTCCGGGGGCAGGGGTTGGGGGAGACCCTGCGGAGAGCAGAGGTGGCGGCGGACCTCATAGTCGCCAGGATCAGGTTGCTGGGCCTGAAGGTGTCCCTCCCAAAGACGGAAGGAATAATCTTTGGGGGGAGGGGGAGGGCCTGGCGACCTCCCGCAGGGTGCTCCCTCAACGTAAGCGGGGAGGCGGTCCAGGTGAGGCCGCATATCAAATACCTGGGCCTCACCTTGGACCGCAGGTGGACATTCGGGGAGCATTTCCGCCAGATTGCTCCCCGAATAGTGGCGACGGCCTCGGCCCTGGGCCGGCTGCTGCCCAACGTGGGAGGGCCATCGAACGCGTGCCGCCGTCTCTATGCCGGTGTCACCCGGAGCATGGCCCTGTACGGGTGCCCGATATGGGCGGACCGGCTGACGGCGGCAAACAAAGCCCTGCTACGGAGGCCACAAAGGGTGGTGGCCCTACGTATATGCAGGGCATACGTGACGGTGGCCGGGGCAGCAGCGTGCGCCTTGGCTGGGACTCCCCCTTGGGAGTTGGACGCGGAGTCCCTAGCCGAGGCGCACCGGGAGAGGGTTAGGAGCAGGGCCACTGGGGTGTACCCTGCTCCTGAGGAGGTGAGGGCGGCCCGCAGCCAAACCGAGCGAAGGCTGCGGGAGAGGTGGAAGAGCGACCTCGAGGACGCCCCCTATGGCCACCGCACCATAGGGGCCCTCCTCGGGTCGTTCGATGAGTGGTTGGAGAGGCGCCACGGCAAGCTCGGGTTCCGGATGACGCAGGTAATGACCGGACATGGCTGTTTCGGTCATTACCTGCATCGTATTGGGAGAGAGCCCGGGCCCGCTTGCCATGAGTGCGGCGCCGATGACGACACGGCCCAGCACACGCTTGCGGAATGTGTGCACTGGGCCGACGAGCGCCGCACGCTTGTGGCGTCTCTCGGAGTGGGTGATCTCTCGCTGCACAGCGTCGTGGCGGCCATGCTGAGCAGCGAGAGATCCTGGGAGGCGGTGGCCTCCTTCTGCGAATCAGTTATTTCGCAGAAGGAGGCCGCGGAGCGGGAGCGCGAAGAGAGGGTGGATGCGCTCCCGATCCGGCGTAGACGGAGGGGTCGAGCACGTGGGCGGTTCATGAACCGCATGCTCCCCCAGTAGGGCCGCGGGTTGGGGAACCCGCATTGCACGGCCCTACACGTCTGGGGGGAAGGCCAAGCGTTTCTGGTCTTCCCCTCCTTTGGCGCGGGTGCCCTGGCGTAGGTTAGCCAGGGCCGCCGGGGGGCGTCATGGTTGCACATTGTGATCCCAGGACGCCCCTGTACAACGGCAAGGAGAGGGAAACGCCGCTGTGGGTTTTAGTGGGTATACTCCTCCCCCCCCTCTGCTTTCAGAGGGGTGTGAGAGGAGGGAGTCCCACATAACCCCCCACCAATGGGCCTACCCAGCCCGGGGGGTATGCGTAAAGCATTTCCCACAGCGACAAAAAAAAAAAAAAAAAAAAAAAAAAAAAAGGTTAGGTTAGGTTAGGTTAGGGTTCGAACTGCGTCCACGGACCTGCTCGGTTGTCCGAGTGGGCGGGGAGGTGTACCCCGACGTGGCGCGTCCCCAGGTGGTGGATAGGGGAATGCCCCGGCCGTCGTCGAGCCGGGGTAGGACATGGTCCCGCGAACCAAACACCGGGGGGGGAATAGGGGGGCTTCGGCCCGCGAGGGGCTCTCCGCGTGTCCCTCTGATCAGCAGAGGGCGCCGTGGAAGAGCAAAGGTGGAGGGATAGAGGTGGCTTACCTCGCGAGGGTTCTCCGCGCGTCCGTCTGAATAGCAGACGGCGCAGTGGATGAGCCATGGGACGGGTCCGGTGTGCACTCGCACTGCCATTGGACAGACACGGGGAGCATGCTGCTGCCCATGTCACCGCCGCTCGTAACCCTTTCTTAGGGCCGAGGGCCTTGCCTTAACCGGCCGGGCCGCGAGGAGTAAACCTCTCTAAAAAATCCCTAAACCCCGGCGCTGTGGTGCGTGGCGTCGAGGTTCTCCTGAGGTGTCGATCGGGGAACTGTTTTGCGCTCGGACTTCTGGGGTTTCTCCCCCCGCGGTTACTGAAGGTGGCCGAAAGGACCCCTGACGTGTCATGGGTGTGTGTAATTCTCTGGTCAAGGAGCCTTTTGCTTCCCTGACACTGCCTACCTGCCTGGAAGGATTGTGCATTGGATTTCTGAGAAATCCAAACGCAGATCCATCTCTTGGCGGGTTGGCGGTGTTAGCGGGGTAGGAGGCTCACACATCGGTTATCACACATACCCGCGGCATGTCCGGGGAGCTTTCGGCCTCCAAAAGGCGGCTGCGGGGGGGGAGACACCAGACCTCCGCGCGCAACGCAGTTCCCCGACCGACACCCTGAGGAGTGGCTGAGTAGGTCAACTCAGCCGCTAGCGGCCAACCCTGGGAGACCGCCCGCCCTCCCAGCGGTATTAGGGTTCTCCGGGTGCAGGGGGCACCGCCCGGAGTGACCGTCTTTCCCCCATACTCGTGGGAACAAAAACGGAGCAAAATAAAAACGGGGAAGGGGAGGGTTTAGTATGTAAGGAAAATGAGGTTTGTGGCGAAGAGCGCCGCATCAAAGAGGGCAAGGTAACATATGCGCAGATGCAGCCCACAGTGCTGCTTCATCGTCTGGAAGGGCCAGACAGCGCAGAACTGCCATCTTTACGGGATCCAGGACCTGATCCAGACGAGGGAATGGCGGCTAATCTAGAGCCGCCAACAAGAAAGACGAAAAGGCACCATATGGGTGACGCCGAACTCGAGCCTAAGGCGAAGGTGAACTCGTCGCGGAGAGGGCGACTGACAGGTGCCAAGAGTCTGCTCATCGACATCGCCGGGGCGAGGGGAAAAATCAGGGCCCGCCTCGATGGCCTGGAGGGGGAAACCGGCACGGCCTCCGGCTACAGTCCCGGTACGAGTGCGTCCAAATCGAAGAATGTGGGAGACAAGGAGGCAGAGAAGCGGCCTCAATCGAGGGACCTCAGCCCGAACCCCTGGGACGGAGAGGACTGCTATATCGAGACAACGCGGAAAGCAGCCCTCTCGGTCCTGGAGGAGGCTAAGAAGTCGGGTCACATTAGCGGCCAAGTCTGGGGGCGCATGAACAGGGCCTGCCGAGTGATAATCTCGGCTATGGACAGCCTTGAGGGCAGAACAGTCGATGAGGAGATACGCGCTCTCAGGGCAGATAACAAGCTTATGAGGGAGCAGCTCGCGATAGCGCAGGCTGAGACCAGAGCGCTAAAGACGGCCTTCCTCTCAGAGAGCCGCAGAGAATCGCAGTCGGAAGCAATGGCTGAGCAGCTCCCAGCACTTATCAAAAGTGTGGTCTCGGAGATGAGAGAGGAGCTCAGGAGGGACATCTCTGTGAGCATCGGAGAGATGATGAACGTTCGTCTCGAAGATATTAGGCAACGTCTCCCCCCTGAGCCAACCCTTCGCCCTCCACTGGCAGCGCACCGGAAAGCGCCCGAAACTGCTGCCCACCCGGCAGTACCACCGGTGAGCCAGCGGCCAGCGGCGTCAGGGACGACCTTGGAGCCTGCGCCACCTGCGAAGTCTGCTGCGTCCAAGGCGCGCAAAACAAAGCGGAAGAAAAAGGCCTCCAAGGAGCCAGTCCTGCAGCCTGCTAAGTCTGGTCAACCCGTCCGCCCTGTTCCAGCACCCCGACAACTGCAGCGACCAAACATCGCACCACCTGCCCCCAGCCCGACCAACGACCCAACGTGGACCGTGGTGGGGGGCAGAAAGAAGAAAAAAAAGGCCCCGCCCCGGACCGGGGCTACTCGGCCCAACAAGTCGGTGAACGCGGCACCCAAAAAGCTTCCGGTTCCCACCAACGCAGCCATCGTGGTGGCCCTTAAGCCGGGCACGGAGGCAACGTACGCCTCTGTGATGTCCAAAATCACCACGACTCTGAAGCTCCAGGAAGTAGGACTGGAGCATGTGAAGATGAGGAAGGCAGCTGACGGAGCACGCGTCATAGAGGTCCCCGGTGCGGACAGCGGCCGAACGGCCGACAACCTCCGCACTAAAATTGACGCCATTATCGGCGACGTGGCGAAGGTATATCGGCCAGTCACCATGGCGAGGCTGGTCATCTCGGGCCTCGACGAGGCAGCAACACCAGAGGCGGTGGCAGCGGCAGTGGCCGCTAAAACGGGATGCCTACAGGAGCAGGTCAAAGCGGGCAATATCCGCATGGAGAGGAGCGGCGCTGGGGCTACCCTAGTCACGTGCCCGGTTGTGGCGGCCAACGCCCTGATTGTGACAGGCCGTCTGACCGTGGGATGGTCGGCTGCCTCAGTTAAGGCACTGCGTAAAGCACCATTAAGGTGCTTTAAATGCTTTGGGACCGGGCACACGAGGGCGACATGCCCCTCCCCGATTGATAGGGGTGAGCTCTGCCTTCGGTGCAGCAAGCCAGGCCACCGTATGAGCGGCTGCAGAGCCGACCCCTTCTGTGCCGTGTGTCATCAGGCCAAGCGCCCTGCAGGACACATCATGACTGGGTTGTCTTGCTCACCCCCAGCCACCAGAGGTGTTGAGGTCCCCGCAAGGGCCCAGACGACTGCCACAGCGGCCCAGGCGACCCCAGCAGCGGCCGAAAACATCCAGGAGGGACAGCCAATGGACAGCTAATGCCAGCACAACCAGATCAGGACTTGGAGGTTGTGCAATGTAATCTCAACCACTCCACCCGTGCTCAGGACTTGCTCATGCAGGCAATGGCGGAGTGGGAGATTAGCATCGCAGTGGTAGCGGAGCCATATGCTGTCCTACCCCGGCCCAACTGGGTAGGAGCTGCAGACGGCAGCGTGGCACTAGTCACACGGGCGACGGGAGGGACTCCCCTTGTAGGAACCGAGAAGGGGCCGGGCTACGCAGCGGCCAAATGGGGGAACATCATTGTAGTTGGGGTTTACTTCTCCCCCAACAAGCCGCTAGTAGCCTTTGAGCGGTTCCTGCAGGGGCTGGAAGGGGTGCTGCGGCGTGCCGCTCCGGCGCAACTGATGGTCCTAGGCGACTTTAACGCCAAGAGCACGGCATGGGGCTGCCCAAGCACGGACCCCCGAGGGGCGACCCTTAGGGACTGGGCGGTCAGGCTGGACCTGACTATCCTAAACCGGGGCAACGCCAACACATGCGTACGCCGGCAGGGGGGATCCATCGTGGATGTCTCCTTCGCAACCCCCACGGCGGCGGCGCGAGTATCGTGTTGGCGCGTCCTGGAGGACGTCGAGACCCTCTCCGATCACTTATACATCCGGATGAGGGTCTCACCGACAGGCGGGTCCAATGTGACCGGCGCGGGCAGAACGGGCGGCAATTTCCCCAGGTGGTCGCTTGCTGGCCTCGACAGGGAGATGGTCGATGAGGCGGCCATGGTGGAGGCCTGGTGTGCACCTCCGCCGATGGCCCTGGGAGTGGAGGAACGGGCAGTTCGCTTTCGCGCATCACTCACAAGAGTGTGTGATGCGGCAATGCCCCGCGCGAAGCGACTGCCTGCAAAGAAAGAGGTCTACTGGTGGTCTGCGGAGATCTCGGCCCTCCGGGCTACCAACAATGCGGCCCGCCGAGCATATGGCCACTGCAGGCGCAGGCGGCACACTGCAGAGGAGGAGGAGGCTCTCCATGCAGCCCTCCATGAGGCGAAGGAGGCCCTCAAGGCGGCCATAGCGCGGCGCAAGGACGAGGCGCGGGAGGAGTTCCTGGTCACGCTGGATAGGGATCCTTGGGGGCGGCCGTACAAGCTTGTACGGGACAAGCTGAAACACGCCCCTCCCATGGACTCTCTTGAGCCGGAACTCCTCGAGAGAATAATTGAGGGCCTCTTCCCGCAAGCGCCGCCGGACTTTACAGCCCCTGCCATGGCTGCCCCAGAGGAAGAGCCAGAGGGCCCCTTCAGCCCTCCGCCAATAAGAGACGCGGAGCTGGTCGTCGCAATTGACCGCCTGCGTGGTTGCCGCAAGGCCCCAGGCCCAGACGGGGTACCCGGAAGGATCCTCCCGGTGGCGTTGAAGCACCTTGGGGTACGCCTCCGAGACCTCTTCGACGACTGTCTGAAGGAGGGGATCTTTCCGGGCTGTTGGAAAGAGGGCAGGCTGTGCCTCCTAAGAAAAGAGTCACGCCCCGCGGATTCTCCTTCAGGGTACCGTCCCATCGTCCTGCTGGATGAGGTCGGGAAAATCTTTGAAAGGATCCTGGCCTCCCGCATTATCCGGCACCTAGAGGACACGGGCCCGGACATCAGCGACCGGCAGTTCGGGTTCCGGGTGGGACGGTCTACTATGGACGCCATTAGTTCCTTGGGGGAGTTCAGGGAGTACGCGGCCAGTAGAAGAGAGGGCGTCGTGGCGGTGTCCCTGGACATCGCCAACGCCTTTGGCAGCCTGCCCTACGAGGTCATCAAGGAGGCACTCCGTTACCATGGAGTGCCCCCGTACATCAGGCGGGTGGTGGGGCACTACCTGTCTGGCAGGGTAGTGCTCTATCAAACGGGGGGAACACGGCGAGCGCGGGAAATGATGTGCGGCGTTCCGCAGGGGTCTGTGCTGGGGCCACTCCTGTGGAACGTCGGATACGACTGGGCTATACGCGGAGCCCAAATCCCTCGCATGGTCACCGTCTGCTACGCAGATGACACTCTAGTGGCCGTGCGAGGGCAACAGCTCGAAGAGACCCTGAGGAGGGCCGCTGTCGCGACAGACCTAACAGTCGGCCGCATCCAACTTCTCGGGCTGAAGGTGGCGCTTAACAAGACCGAGGCCATAGTGTTTGGGGGTCGAGGCTGGCGTTTGCGCCCCGATACCGCGATCCCGGTGGGAGGAGAGTCGATCCAGGTCAAGCCCCACCTTAAATATCTGGGACTTGTCCTGGATCGAAAGTGGAGCTTCGAGGAGCACTTCACGAGGCTGGCTCCCCGACTTGTGGGTGCGGCAGCGGCCCTGGGCCGACTGCTGCCTAACATCGGAGGCCCAAAAGCCCCATGCCGGCGCCTGTTCGCAGGCGTGATCAAGAGCATGGCGCTCTACGGGGCCCCAATCTGGGCCGACAGACTGTCGCGAAAGAACAGGGCCCTCCTGCGGCGCCCACAGAAGACCATCGCCCTAAGGGCAATAAGGGGCTACTCAACCGTGTCCCATGCGGCGGCGTGCCTCCTCGCCGGTACCCCACCCTGGGAGCTAGACGCCCGGGTGCTGGCGGAGAGGTACAAGATGAAAGTGGAGGAAAGGGCACGGGGAGTTCACCCAGCCCCCGAAGAGGTGGAGCGCGCGCGTCGAATGGCGGAAGAGCGCATGAGGGACCGGTGGAAGAACGACCTGGAGGACTCCCCCTATGGAAACCGTACCATAGGGGCACTCCTCCCGTCGTTCGACCTCTGGTTAAAGAGGGAAAAAGGGGCCCTTACATATCGGCTCACGCAGGTACTGACCGGGCACGGGTGCTTCGGTCACTACCTGCACAAGATAGGAAGGGAGCCAGGGCCCCAATGCCACGAGTGCGGGGAGCCCGACGACGTGGCCCAGCACACGGTCGCGGTGTGCCCACAATGGGCAGAAGAACGCCGCACATTGGTGGCGGCGCTCAACACGGGCGACCTCTCGCTGAACAGCATCGTGTCCGCCATGCTGAGCAGCGAGAGGAAATGGGAGGCAGTGGCCTCCTTCTGCGAGAGCGTTATTTCGCAAAAGGAGGCCAAGGAGCGGGAGCGCGAAGACAGTGCTGATGCGCACCCGCTCCGGCGTAGGCGGAGGGGGAGACGGCGCCTGCAGTACATGCAGGCCGCTGTAGTCTAATACCCCCCTCAGTAGGGCCAGTGGGCTGGGGACCCACACTGCACGGCCCTACACGCCTGGGGGGAGGGTCATGGCGTTTCTGACCCTCCCCTCCCTTGGCGCGGGGTTCCGGCGCAAAACGAGCCGGGGCGGCCGGGGGGTGTTCTGGATAGACGTGCTCGCGATCCCTAAACACCCCCAAAACGGCAACGAGGAAGACGCCGCAGTGGTTTTAGTGGGTAGGCTCCTCACTCGGAGGAGAGAGCCCCACATAACCCCCCACCCAACATCTGGCTTCCCCAAGCCCGGGGGGTACGCGGAATAGCGTTTCCACTGCGTTAAAAAAAAAAAAAAAAAAAAAAAAAAAAAAAAGGGTTCGAACTGCGTCCCCCAACAAAAACGAACTGCTATCAAAAAGTAGGTTAGGTTAGGTTTGAACTGCGTCCCCCAACAAAAACGAACTGCTATCAAAAAGTAGGTTAGGTTAGTAAATTATAAGGGCACAGAAGAAAAAGGGGGGACGGGGGGGCGAAGCCTCCCACAAGGGGGGCTCGGGGGGCGAAGCCCCCCGCATTAAAAAAAACTCAAACCATAAGTTCAATTAGGTTAGGTTAGGTTAGGTTAGGGTTCGAACTGCGTCCCCCAACAAAAACGAACTGCTATCAAAAAGTAGGTTAGGTTAGGTTTGAACTTCGTCCCCCTACCAAAACGAACTGCTATCAAAAAGTAGGTTAGGTTAGGTTAGAACTGCGTCCCCCTACCAAACCGAATGGCTATCAAAAAGTAAGTTAGGTTAGAACTGCGTCCCCCAACTAAAACGAACCGCTCCCAGAACAGTAGGTTAGGTTCAAGGGAGTCCCACATAACCATCAGGGTCCGTCCCCGCACCCTGTTGGTATGCGTAACGCATTTTCCCCTCTTAAAAAAAAAAAAAGTTCATTGAATTTTGACGATACAAATAATTTTCGTAATTTTGTTTTGCGTAAAATATGTTATGCCAACTAAAACATTTGACTAAATAAAATTTGGTCAAACTACCATTTGGTGAGCGAGGCATTGCCTAAACATTCATGTGTCAAACATTAGGTTCGCGTAACAATAATTTGTGAAGAGTTAATTTGGCAAACGATTATTTGGGAAATGAAATTTTGCGAAATTTTTTTTGGAAAGTGATAATTTGTCAAACATATTTTGATAAAACATAGGTAACCCGGCTATGGCACAGTTTTTAAACGAGATTAGTAGCGCAACGCGAAAATCTCAAATTCGCAAGACGTGAGCCAACGTGCACACCGCGCAGGCGCACTATGACCCCGCGCCCCTCCCCCTACCGCGCATGCGCAAAGGTCGCCGCGCGCCGCAGTATGACGAATATTACAGTGACTCAGAACAATCAAATTCAGATTATGACGAGCCTAGGCCGTTGATGGTAGCTCAAGTAAATCAGAATAGGTATACCGATAAGCGTAAACCCGTTGAAAAGAAGTTTTCCGCGCCGCCCGCGAAAAATACGCCCGCAAGGGCCCCGCAACCTATTCAAACCACTTCCACCTATGTAGACAAGTGCGTAATTTGCAGAGGCGAACACAAAGTAAGCGAGTGTTCCGATTTTAATAAAATGTCTGTAACAAAGAGGTTGGAAGCGGTTAAGAATGGCAAGTTGTGCTTTAGGTGCTTACAGCCGAGTCATAGACGTGGATATAGATGCAAATATGTAGCTTGCGGCACGGGTAATTGCGAAGCCGGACATCATCGTTTATTACACGGAATGGGCGCAAAAGCACAACCAACGCCGGCGCCGCGGACGGGAAATGTTAATCACGTATATAAAATGAATACCTATTTAAAAATAGTTCCCGTGGAACTGACCGGTCCTCTAGGTACGGTAGAAACATTTTGCTTGCTGGACGGTGGTAGCTCTATCTCGCTTATCGAGCGTCATATAGCCGATCAGGTAGCACCACGCGACAACCCGGAACCTCTTTCAATCGAGGGAGTCGGTAGAAATTGTACGTTCGACAGGGAATCGTGTCGAATTAGCGTCACTATCCGCGGAGCACATACTCGTAACATAGAAAAGTTCACCGCATATACGATAGAAAAATTGAACTTGCCCGAACAAACGGTGAGTCGCGATTTAATTGAACAATGCGATCATTTACGCGAAATAGAGGAACAACTATGTTACGATCATGCCGTCCCAACGATAATTATAGGTCAGGATCACTGGGAACTGATTGTTTCCAAACAAATACTACAGGGAAAAAAAGATTTACCTGTAGCATCGCGATCTAAGCTAGGATGGCAACTGCACGGCAGTCACGATGCGCCTCGGGATAGATCTTTCTTAGTAAGCCACGTTAGGCCGACGCCCGCGGAAACGGAGATAACCGCGCTCATGAAAGAACATTTCAGTATCGAATGTTTAGGCGTCGAAGGAAAATTACCTAAGACTGATCCGAATCAGAGAGCGATCGATATCTTAGACGCGACATGTAGGAAATTAGAGTCGGAAGATAGGTATGAGGCAGGCTTGTTATGGTGTAGTAATGATGAGACATTACCGAATAACGAGAACCTGGCTCTACGACGCCTGCATAGCCTAGAAACAAAATTAAACGCGGATGAAAAATTGAAAGTCGAGTACTGTAAACAGATCGACGACCTCTTGACAAAAGGGTATGCAGAAGTCGCGCCAGGACCCGCACCTCCGGAATATCCCCGTAAATGGATATTACCGCATTTTCCGGTATTTCACGCACAGAAAGGAACTCTTAGAGTCGTTTTCGACGCCCGCTGTAGGGCCCAAAATAAATCGCTAAACGATGCGTTATTACCGGGACCAGATTTCCTACGACCACTATTCGGCGTTTTGTTGAAATTCCGCGAAGGAAAAATAGGAATAGTGGCCGATATTAAACAAATGTTCCTTCAAATACAAATACCTGAGAACGAGCGTGATAGTTTGCGTTTTTATTGGAGAGGGGCGAATAGCGACATAGAACCGAAAGAATATCGTATGAAACGATTAATATTCGGGTCAGCGAGTTCACCAAGTACCGCTTTATATGTGAAGAATAAAAACGCAAATACTCACCGCGAAAGGTATCCGATAGCCGCTGAATTGACGATTAAGAACTCGTATATGGACGATTTTTTAGTAGCTTTAGACGAGGACATAGATACCGCGCGACAGATAGTCAACGATCTATACGAATTAAATATGAAGGCGTCCTTTGAGCTACGCGGGTTCACATCGAATCAGCCGGAAGTCATATCCGACGTAGTGACTCCGAGTACGGACGAAAATAAAACGCTAGGAAAATGCGATACGGAACGTACACTAGGTCTCATATGGAACCACAAACGCGACACTATAGGTTTTAACGTAAACCTCCGAAATACGCCGACAGATGTCCTAGATGGGAAAAAATTGCCCACAAAACGTCAAGTAACGAGTAGCGCGATGAGTATTTTTGACCCTATGGGATATATATCCCCGGTATCGGTAATAGGCAAAATACTTATCCAGGACATCTGGCGGACCGGTATAGGATGGGACGAAACGATACGTCCCGAATCTGTCCCATTGTGGAACGCGTTTATTACTAGCATACAGCAGTTAAAAACGCTCGAGATAAATAGGTACGTGCCGGCCGTAAATAGGTCGGGATCACTACACGTTTTTTGCGAGGCGAGCGAGAAAATATACGCGGCAGCTGTATATTTCGTTAGTCACGGTAGCGAGGGTGAGGCCTATGCTAGCCTCATCGTAGGGAAAGCCCGCGCAGCACCGCTCAAAGTGATTAGTATACCGCGTCTGGAATTGCAAAGCTGCGTATTAGGAACGCGACTAGCTAAGTCAGTATTAGAACATACGGACTATGTTATTGAGAAGTGTCACTTTTGGTCAGACTCGCGAACGGTACTGACATGGATAAAATCGGATCCTAGGTCATTTAAAAGTTTTGTGGCACATAGGATAGCTGAAATCGAGGAAAGCACAACGACCGATCAATGGCGTTGGGTTCCTAGTGCGCAAAACATCGCTGACGTAGCGACAAAGGGAATTCCTAAGAATTTCGATAAGAACCATACGTGGTTCATAGGCCCCGATTTTATTAGACGCGATTCCTCCCACTGGCCGACCGACAAATCGGCCCCTAGCCCGCCTGTCGACACAGGCGAAGAACGACCACAAAAGTTAGTACTAGTCGCTAGCAAATCGGATAAATTTCCGTACCTACCCGATATAAGTAGGTTTTCTAAATACTCACGTTTAGTTAGGGCCACTGCTACCGTAGTTTGCGCTGCCGAGGTATTCAAAGCCATGATACTCAATAGAAATACAGAAACAGACGTAAGAAACGATCACATCAAGATCGCCGAATTACTGCTTATCAAACGCAGTCAACACGAATATTTCAACGAGGAGATCAAGCTATTGGAAGCCGGACGGACACTACCGAAGAAATCTACGATAAGCAAGCTCGCTGTCAAACTGAACAACAACGGTCTACTACTACTAGACGGCCGGACGGACAGAAAGCAAGCGATACCCGTTTTGCACGCCCGAGAACCGTTTACTCGACTGTTACTAGCACATTACCACGCTAAGTTCAATCACGGCAACCACGCTACAGTCATGAACGAGCTGCACCAACGCTACCACATAGTAGGACTGCGCGGAGCACTGAGATTCATATGTAATAACTGCCAGTGGTGCCGCACCTACCGAGCGAAACCAACCGTCGTACCACCCGGAGATATACCCAAAGAAAGATTGACAGCAAATCAACCCGCCTTCACGTCTACGGCCTGTGATCTATTCGGACCTATAGTCGTAACTGTGGGAAGACGCCATGAAAAGAGATGGGGCGTTCTGTACACGTGCCTCACTACGCGCGCTGTACACATAGAACTCGCAGCATCCCTCTCAGGCTCGTCTATGATTTTATCTCTCCGACGCATGATGGCACGACGCGGAACACCCTCTGTTCTGTACACCGACAGTGCCACAAACTTCTTGGGAGCAGAACGAGAGATATCTGACGCCATGAGCACCATAGAAAACGAGATGAAAAGCTTCGCGATCTCCAAAGAAATTATTTGGAAGAAAATTCCGCCCGGAAACCCAGCCGCAGGCGGCGCTTGGGAGCGTCTCGTCGGCTCAATAAAGGCAGCTTTGAAGGTCACGTTATGCCAGAATAACCCTCATGAAGAAGTACTCCACACCTTACTTCTAGAGGCAGAACACATCGTCAACTCCCGGCCCCTCATTCCGGTCATGTTGAACGATAACCAAGAAGCGTTGACGCCTAATCACTTCCTTATAGGCAGATCAAACGCCATGTCTCCATTTGGATTCTTCAGTGATGTCACCCTATCGCCATCATCATGGAAAACTGCACAAGCCTTAGCAGAAAGCTTTTGGAAAAGATGGGTAACAGAATACCGACATACGTTGAGACCACGTACTAAGACTCCGCCCCATGAAAACGTGAAAATCGGCGACATAGTACTCATTGCCGATAACACTATGCCACGAGGCATATGGCCACGCGGAGAAGTGGTAAAAGTCCACCCCGGCCCCGATGGAAAAATAAGATCAACAGAAGTCCGTACCGCAGCAGGATACATCCGCCGTCCGGCTTCCAGGCTCATAATTATTTCCTAAACTACACTGGTGTAGTCACACCGAGGGGGACACTGTCGGAAATAGCCTATGTACATATATTTAGTAGTTAGGTATATATAAGGTAACAATCAAATAGGCTAAGTCAATCACGTAGGAGAGAAAATCATATTGAAATCTAATTAGAATCTTTTACTGTTTATTATTGTTTCGTTACTCAATCATTCTACTGTTTAATCAATCAATCATAAATAACTTGTGTTTTACTCTAATTTTAAGATTTATCAATGTCCATCGTTTATAAGAATTTAATTAATTATTGCTATTTCTGTGTAATGTGAAATTATATGTGTTTTTTAATAAAATAAACAACTCTCCCCACTCACGCACTAAAAAGAATAGCTGATTCTCAGAACTAACTCGGCTCGTTTCTCAGAACAAGACTCGAGCTTAGCGGGAGTTTCTTAGAATAATCTCCCACCTTCAAAAATAATCTTATAAAATGGCGGTTCTCGGCCATTTCAAGTCACTCTATTTTACTCTCTTCAGTCTTTTACATTTATCATCAAGTGATAATCAGCTCTTCAACAGTGCCTAAGTGAGGTAGGCGCTCACTATGGAAAATTAAGTCTTTTCATTTACAATATACAGTCCACAAACATCGAAGACCCTTAGACCTCACACTTACGTTATACCGGATTTTTTTCCAAGATTTGCATAAAAATTGCGTAAAAGGGATGGCATGTTTAAAGTACTACAGAATAGAGACAACTAGCTTTTGTTACTTGCGTTAATTTTGGAACGTCACCCAGATAACCAATCATATGATATGATTGTTTATCTTTCACTCACTCTCGTTGTCAAGTGCATAAAAATGTTTATGCCACACCTGGCCATAAAGTGGCTTTTTCCGCACGCTGCGCGTACGGAAAAAGCCGCTTTCTAGCCAAGTGTAGACATAAAATAATGTACACAACACGGGAGGTAATAAAGAAAACCCTCGATCGTATATTTACGTCCCTCGCTTGCAGCTCGGGCCGCAAACTTCTGCGATCTCGGCCTTTCTTTGTATTACCACCCTAGTTGTGTAAAGTACTATTTTTTGTCTTTATATAATGCTTTTAGCAAACAATGGCTACATATTTGCTGTCATTCATAAATGATGCAAGAACACATCTGTTCAGAATGAACTATGATATGATTCAAAACTAATTATCGTTATTTAGAAAAATAAACTATTTAATTGGATTAGAAAGATAGTAACTAATCTACAAAATTTACCAGCATGGCTAACACAATAGGACCGTGACATATCTCACGCACGACACAACAGCCATTGGGACAGAATAATGTCAAATACATATCGGTGAGATGTGAAAATAGTGCAAAGTGTCTTATCTTGCTTCCAAATAATCTATTGGCTGTCAACTTCGGGTATAACTAGTTACAAGTACCAACTTGTCCCAAAACAACGTGCTAGGGCGAGATAACGTATACGCTCGCGGTGAGGCGCTTGACATGTTGTGATATTAGTTCGTGTTTCAGAACAAGCAGTGAGATGTCGAAACGCGAGTACTTAACTAATCGTACTGATTGAGAGAGATGTATTCAATTAAACTTTGTCATAATCAAGGCTGCGCTTAGATCAACGGAGCAGCTGGCGTGCTTGAGACCCCTCATCTCTTAGTATTGATTATGGAAACCGTGTTCATCAATCAATCATCAACCTAAAGACGGCCACTGCCGGACCAATGCCTCCCTCAAAAAATGCCACCAAGGATGGCCTTTGGAGCCCGCATCCAAAATTCCGACGACCTTCTCCAGGTCATCACTTCCCCTACCTTCGCTGAGTACCTAGATACTTTTGAGAGACAGTTTAAAAAAACGAGAAATTTTCATCAGCGCACAGAGTCAAAGACAGAGTCAAAGTTAAAGTCTTTATTGTATGTGAGAATAAGGTTGCATTATATTAGATAAAATACATTAGTATTAGGGTATTTGTCCCACCGCCGGCGAGTAAGCGAGTAAATATGGGCGAGTAACAGTTAATTGCGGGCTAACGATAACGAGGTACAGTACAGTGTGATCTATCGACCTTTCCAGATCCGCAATGTAATGCTACTCGCCCAAATTTACTTGCTTAGTAGCCGGCGATGGGGCAAGTGCCTAGAGTCAGTCGCGTCGCGTCGCGACCACACACAATTCGCACCCTTAGTAATAACAACAAAATTAATCAACAATATTGTCTAAGCGTAACTAGTATTTACCCAAATATCATTTATCAACTTTGAAACATAAATAATAAATTTAAAAGAAACACGTAATCTTGGATGGGGATGGGGGTGGGGGGTGGGGTAGCGTTAGAATCACCAAATATTAAGTCAAAAATAGGCCAAATTTGATCACATGATTTCTGGACCAATAACTCAAAATGATTCTACAATGGAGTAAAACCATTTGGATTCGTTTTAAGATTGAAAATAAATTGTAAAAATTCTCGAGTTAGGCCGGTTTACAACTAATGGTTCGAGTCATGTCCGCGCGTTTACATTGGCCGTGCCGATGCGGTTTATTCTAAAACTGTCAAAGACGGACGTTTTTCTGTAACTGTTCATTTAGTTTACGACGGTGCACTTAATGAATATTCAGGAAGTTTGGAAGGGTACTAAGAGAGCCAATTTGTGTACCGGCGGTGTAAAACGGTAAAACAGATAGAAAACAGTATGGATATACAACTTTTTACATTAAATTAGGGTAGCATCATTTTCAGCCGAAAGACATCCAACGCTGTCCAGCGTATATAGGCATTAGGAAAACATAATAGTAAAAATATACCTTAAACCTTCGCTATGAGTTCTGTGTTATGATCTACGCCCTAGAACCATAACTCGATTACTTTTGCATTCTTAAAACATTAAAATCGGTGCGCACATAGGATTGTCGACCCTTATCTTTTCCATTTTAATAGTGTTTGTTACAAAATAAGCCCTGTCTTGATAATTTTCGATTTTAAAAAAGTAAACTGGACATCTAAACATCATGTTTTTGAAATACATTTAGATACTGCGACGACAATGGCGAAAATAAAAAGCTGTAAACACGCTCAATAATGGGCTTTTAGGGCAGAATGTCCTGGTTCGATCCCAGGCGCTTCGGCCCCACCTAGTCCGACCCTCTCAAGGTGGTCCGGGCCAAGCGATCTGGTTCGATCCCAGGGAACACCACGGCACCCCCTGGTCCGATTTTTGCAACAGTAAGGCTTGCAAGTTTGTCAGACTTAAAAAAATGCATTTCAAACGAAAATATATTTCCAGCGAATCCACTGTTTTTCTCGCATTTGCGAACTCGCTAAATAACGAGATGAAACAAGTTTCTAATTGTTTCCATCCATTTATCTCCGCCTAGCGTCCTTTGCATTTCAATACCCTTTAGTTTTAGTGTTTTCCATTATTTCGCTGAGTAAAATACTTACAAAGTGGCCTGCCAGACGTGACACAATAAACATACGACGTTCTGAGATGGTTGGGAATGGTTAAGAAGAATTATTAATTAGGTATTAGAAACCTTCTTAATTTAAATTTCATATGCATGAATTGAAGAGTCCCATAACCATCTCTTCGGTAAACATTATCCATTAACCATATGCTTGGATAATTGGATATCGATCTACTCTTGTACCAAAAATGGTGCAAATTAGTTCAGCCGCTATCCCGTGATGTGGACACAAACGTCTCAGGGTTCGTTTTGTGTCCACATCTAGTGTAAATAATACATTACACAACTTGGGTGGTAAAACAAAGAAAGGCTGAGATCGCAGATGTTTGCGGCCCGAGCTGCAAGCGGGGGACGTAATTATGCAATCGAGGGCTTTCTTTATTACCTCCCGAGTCATGTACATAATTTTATGTCTACACTTGGCCACAAAGCGGCTGTTTCCGTACGCGTAGCGTGCGGTAAAAGCCACTTTATGGCCAAGTGTGGCATAAACATACATTGTCTAATAGATGGCGCCAGGGTGTCAGAGTCGCGAATTTTGATTCGCACAAACGCCATCGTCTAACGCACTGTTTTTTTAAATCAAGACCCCTGAACGAAAATTGGTTTATTACGATTTATAATATTTCTAAAAGCTGGTAGAACTTCGTCAGCGAATTGATCAAAAGATGGCGCTGATCACTTGCAAAAGTTGCAAATCATAATATCCTATATCGCGCTGTTGAGATCTTTCTTGGAATCATGAACTTACGAAAGAAAAGGCAAGAAATAAACGCGACTTCATTCACTAGGTGAGCTGTTGTAGAATAATTTGTTGCAATTTTAAATCATTCAGGGGTATAATTTCAGCGTTTTTACTGAGGCCATTATTGTCATTAACGTTCAAGAAAATAACTTTGCAAGGAATGGTGATAAGCGTTCAGTTTTCGAAGGAACGGAGGCGGTATCGAGGCAGAGATTGATTTTATCAATAGTTCTAGCCACTCGTCATTGCCTTGCACTAGATAATATTTAACGGTAATGACTAGAGATATTATCAAACCGCGTTTAGAAAGGGATTGAGCTCATATGTCATTTTTGAACTAATGCATGATATGACATTGTCAGTGGTAGAGTATGCAGATAAATAAACGCTTAAGATGGCCATCAAAGTTTTCAAAAGAACCTTCGTCTTATCGTTTTCTTTATTAAAATATGTTAGTACATTGTAGACAATTTCTCGGCATCGACCGTTTAATACTTTACCGCGATTCATATTGTATACAAACGTATTTTTGAAAAGCTACGGCAATTTGATAAAGCGAAATAATGTGACTGGTGACAGATTTGTCAAATATGATAATACTATTTTTTATTAAACAAATGACAATATTTACCGAGAATAGAGTTTAAATATGCAAATCATATTTAGCTATTAATTCTATTATCTATAAGGGTCTGCACTTATGAAGATATCAAAGATTGGTTTATGATTATATTTAATCATTTATTAAGTACACTTGTGCTAACGGTACACTCGAATCCCTTTCTCAACGCGGTTTGATAATACGAGGGGCGTTCAATAAATTCTCGGTATATGAATGAAAACAAACAAATACGATGGGTTTGATATTTTTTATTTTTCTATATACTCCCCCCCTATGTCGATACACTTAAAAGATCGAACTATTATTTTTTTCAACCCTCATAAAAAAAAAAATATCTTTGGTGTTAAAATGCTCCTCCACTGCTGCTTTCAACGCTTCATCGTCAGAAAATCGATTTCCAAGCAGATCCTTTTTAAGATTGGGTAACAAAAAGAAGTCGCTGAGGGCTAAGTCCGGACTAATACGGTGGATGAGTAATAGTTTCAAAACCAGATTCCAGAATGGCTGCCTTGGCAATATGAGCAGTATGCACAAGGGGCGTTGTCATGCAGACGCAGAACACCTTTGGTTAATTTTCCTCCCTCTTTTCTTTGATTGTATCCTTTAATTGACGTAGAATGTTAGCTTAGTACTGTCCTGTTATATTTACACCTTTTTCTTTATAATCTATCAGTAATATTCCTTCACAACCCCAAAATATTGCGCCCAAGACCTTGCCAGCTGAAGGAATGACCTTGAACTGCTTGGGATGAGCTGAACCCTTAATGTGCCACTGCATGGACTCCTGTTTACTTTCTGGGTCATAATGATGAACCCAGATTTCATCTCCAGTAACTATCTTTTGCAGCACCTCATCAGGATTATAACCGATAAAATCAATAAAATCAGAACAACAAGCTACACGCATATTTTTTTGAAGCTGTGTTAGCATTCGCTCATAGTGTTCATGTTTGTTCGGCAATTGTAGAAAAACTAAAGAACATATCGATTCGATATTTACTTTTTTTTTAAGGCTATAAATGACTCTTAGCGGCCAGTAACAAAAAAAATACTGAAAGAGGTTGCAAGATATTAATACTGAGAATTTATTGAACGCCCCTCGTAGATTTTTCGTGGCAGTTTGGACATAGACTGCAGTGCAATCGCTACCTACTTTTTATGATTGAATTAATAATGATTTAATGATTAATTTTATTAGTATTCTTCCATATATATTTTGTAATATAAGTTAGGTATCTTAACCTAGCCCTTGTCTCGTAATAGGCTACTTGACCCCTTTTTAAAATTTGTCTTATGTTATTAATTATTATCTGATTAACGGAAAAAATATTACCCTATTTTTTTACGACCTAGAAAACCGCAAAATTAAAATATAAAATTTAAACTTTCGTAACCGCGCGAAAACGATGTTAATCTATGTTAATCTTTATCTGTGGTGTGACGTCATTCAAGCCGAAAACCAGCATTTGACATTTATCCAGCGTTTATGGGGAATGCTAATAGGTAGTAATCAAACAATCAAAACGAAACGATTACGATTACAACCTAAAAAAACCACCAAGTCACTTATGTCAATGTCACAGCAAAGCAAAGCTACATGGCGAGTTTCACTCGTATAAGGTTCGACATGAAGTTAGATTACGGTCCTAATACGTCACATCATGGCCGACACCGTTTTCATAGTTCAAAATAAAAAAAAGACAAATTTTCAATTAAAAATATGTAGCCATCAAACACTTTTAATAAACCGTAATCGAAAAATATTGATTTCTTAAATAAATACTACAGAAAATAATCATTTATTGCACCAAATTTGATATGAGTCTAGTAGCCTATTCCACAACTCCTGCTTAATAAAATATTAATACAATACCTATTAACCTATGTACGTATTTTTATATGTATTTCGTTAACAGTAGATGCTATTAAAAATACTTCTAAAATGCTTCAGAAAGTACCAGTGCCGTGGTGTCCAAAGAACTCGATTCCTACCGGCTTGTCTAATATCAGGCATAAGGATCTCTTAAGGAAAATGTACGCCAAATCTGCACCGGCTTGCCCAAGAATGCCGGCTTACGCCACGCCACTGGTAAGTACTTACCAACAGTTATCCGCTACCGTTAAATTAAGCAGTAAGCAATTGTCTAAATTTGTCAATTTATACCCGTTGTCATGTCAATATGCTACATTATAAAACTATTACTTAAGAACTTTTTGTCAGGAACGAATGAGGGGATTACAAACAGGAGATAAAACATACATATACCTAATATATCAAAATATCAAATCATTTTATGTAGGTACTTTAGAACATTAAAAATAATGTATTCATTCAATTATAAAACTCAGGCAAAATGTTTCATAGGTTCGTGTTTCAAAACATCTTATAGATCAATAGCGGGCAAAGTACAGCTGAGGGCCAACTCCGGCCCGTGGGCCATCTGCGGCCCGCGCCAATCCGGCCCTCCGACGATCCTTTGGAATAAGTAGTATATAGCCTGCGATGATATATTTTGATGGCCCAGCCGGACTAGCCTAATTTTTGCTATAGTTTTGGCCATTTCCTAAATTTGCCCACCACAACAAGTAAGTTTGCCCACCACTGCTATAGGCTGAGATGCGGAATAATTAGTTGCAACTTTATAATCAATTAATCATTCAAGCAAAATGTTTCATAACCTCCTCATACCTAATTACACTTTGATTTCATGGTAACATTTCAAAACCAGCATAAATTGCGGTAACCAACGGAAGCGATCAGTATCTCGACATGCCTGAGCGGCAAAATTACCGAAATGTTCATTTTAGTCGCACTGAATTGAATCGGATGCCACCAAACTTAAGGCCTTTCCCGTTACATCAGCAGCGTTTCGATATACCGGGTGTGGCCTGTAATACGAGCAAAAAATTAAACCGTAGGTTCTATTCCTCAAACTAGACAACTTTTATTCAGCGACTTTTAAAAATAACTTGTGGTTTGATTTTTAGCACACTTTAAAGTTTATCTGAACACGCAATGTATTGCGAAATTGATTACGTCTGTAGGGTGACACGATTGACAAGCAATGTCAATTAGACGGATTTTGATGTACATTGAAAATACTAATTACTATGTATGAAAAAGAGACAATCTAAGGACTACATATTTTTAAAAAGTGGTTGAACAAAAGTTTTATTATTTGAGAAATAGAATCTACGGTTTAATTTTTTGCTCGTATTACAGGCCACACCCAGTATGGTACTGTTATAAATATAAAATTTAAAACCTGACATCTACAAGGATTACAAGAAAAATCACTAATGGCCGATGTACAATATCTTTGGTAGGTGAACAATAACGAGACACGAGAAAAAAAAATGCTGACAAAAAACTTTATATTCAACTAAATAATTGTTTTGTTCATATAAATAAGTATCTATTGCTATTTATTGTGCATAAATAATGTGAGTTAGCGCGGCCGGAAATTACTTCAAAACAAAAGATCTTTTTCACGCAATAAATTTTGTACACAGGAGGAAAATCCTTCGAAAAATAAAAGCAGGCGAAAAAACAAAAAGACAGCAACGGACCGTTACCTAAACTCGTCACTCGAAATAGAGTTACATTTAGAGAGAAGGCCAAACAAATCGGAAAAATGTCACCGCCGTCGGAAATTAAAACAAGCTGGGGCAATTTTATTAATATAAACCAATTTACGATGGCACTTCACGCAAATCAGAATATTAAAAAGGCCTATTTTCGTTGACTAGTCGGTTGAAGTTGTTTTATTAGAAAAATGGGGCCCTGTAAACTGTGGGATATATATAATTTAGCTAGTAATATAGTTGAATTGTAGATGTAGGTAGGTATATTACAAAAATCAGTATCCTACTTCCTTAGATAATAATATATACGAAAGTTTATGAAGAAGATTGGAGGTTTGGATGTTTGTTTTACTAAGTAACGCGGTAACCAAATCCAATCTATTGGCACTACTTGATAGAATAATCTCAAAGGTAATAGCAATACAGTCTTGATTAGGGCCGTGGGCCGTATAAAGCTGAAGCAACTGCGTTGGTAAATAATGACGACAATTTTCCAAAGCTTTTTTTCTGGTATATTAGAAATCATATCTGATGAGGTTCGAGGCTGAATTTCTGTCATCGTGTTACCATGACATACTTACATATACAAACGCAAGGTTGAACCATTCAGACACAACGCGATTTTTTTGTGTGATATGAGCTGCAGAGGACCACACACCTGTGTATTTGTATAGTCATATTAAATCAAGTGTTTCAAGAAGGCGTCTGTCACCGACGAGTGTAGAAAATGTAAGTTTACGTATTGGGGTACAAATTGAAGTGCGGTAGTTTTATATTTGATTTAATCGGTAAATTTTAATCAGGATACTAAGGTAAACGTCCTAGTAACACTAGCCCTTTCCGACCGAATCTATACAATCGTGCAATAAACTTTGAAACATTCTGTGTACGCGCAAGTCCTTTTTTCGTGACCGGGACGATATTGATCAATCGTGCAGACACTCCTAGTAAACACTAGCCCTTTCCGACCGAATCTATACAATCGTGCAATAAACTTTCAAACATTCTGTGTACGCGCAAGTCCTTTTTTCGTGAACGGGACGAAATCGATCTATCGTGCAGACACTAGCGCCGCGCTCAAATAGTTAAAGGTTTTTTTTTTGGCTTGAACAGCTGTCACAACAGGCGGATATTTTCATACAACAAATTTTCCGGCCGGTAAGGACGTATAGTATACTCGTACCTTAGGTAATGCCCAACAGTTGACAGCCTACTATCACCTCTGTTGGTTGGTAATGACTTAACATTCAAGATGGCAACAATGTGTCTGCCGTACCTACTTAAGCGCATAATTGATTTCACTTGGAATAATTATAAATCTTTTAGTAAACGGTAGGTTAAACGCGGGCAAATTTTCTGCAACTCGACTACATATGCGCCACATATGGCTATTTTGCGTGACTAAACGGTATTATCATAATCTAATATTACGAGTATTCCTTCCTGAGTCATGGATGTATTCTATCTATTGAGTTAACTATATACTTATTAATGTAAGTATGTATGGTCTTTAAGTACCTAAAAATAAAATAAGTAATATAATAATTAGTTACTTTGGGACTATTTCGATTTGGGTAAGATTGTCCCCTTCACCTCCAATATTTTCATTTATTCAGTCATACATCAAGTGCTATCTCACGACGACTTTACAATGGATGGACGCTACAATGATCTCGATTGCGTTTAAAATGATTCCAGTCGTCCGGCTATCCGTAAGAACGAAAAAAGGCTAAAAATTCATTTACGGACATTAATTTTACGAGTAGTTGTGGAATTTATTACATAGCTTGATAAGAGCCAAAAACCTATTAATATATTTTGAATAATTAAACATTTCGTTTCAATTGCAGCTGAGGCCTCAAAGGCAAATTGCATGTTTTGTGGTAATTTGGGACTTTTATTTATTTATTAGCATTTTCCCGCGGCTTCGCCCGCGTTGTTCCCGTTATTGTCCCAAAGGAACTCTTTACCGGGATATAAAGTATCCTATGTTTCAATTCAGGAAATGGTCTACTTACATGCCAAATTTCAGCTTGATCCATCCAGTTGCTATCCCGTTATTAGGTAACAAACATCCAAACGTTTTCGTTTTATTTATCTCTTCTTCTCCATGTTGTTTATTTTTTAATGTATTCTTTTGTATTGGTGCTGTTATCTCTTACCGTAATAAATGTGATTCTTTCTTTCTTTCTTTCAAACATCCAAACATCCAAACATCTTCACAAACTTTCACATTTATAATATTAGTGGGATAGTGGGATATTAGTGGGATTGCACAATATAAGAGAGTAGTAATGGCGTACTTAATGCCATGAGGCATTCTCTACCAGTCAACCATTACTCACTTCATGTTCGTCGCTTTTCATGTTGTTTTGCGGAAGCTACCAAATGAAACAAACAACCAAATTTTGATATTGTAAGCCTTATTTTAGTTTTTATGGAGGGTCGGAAGACTCGAATCGCCTTAACATTAAAGGCTTCGCTCCACTAAGTATTAATAAACAAAAAGCGAACAAGATATTTCGAGCCCCATTAAGGAGCGTGAAACAAGACAGTTCCAATAAAGCAAAATTGTCGCATCGAGCCTTTATTCAATAAAACGAAAGTGCTTTTCGGGCGGTTAATTGATTTTAAACAATTTAAGGACTTTTACAATAACTGGCCAAAGTGGTTGACACTTGCAGTCAAGGAAAGTGTTCCTCTGTAAGTGTCAACCAGTTTTAATTTACAGGGCGATTCCTTAGTCGTGAACGGATTTTTTTTTCTTACTCTTTACCGTAAGGATAAAAATACTTGTACGTCAATATGTATATGTAAACATCTGTATTTTTTTTTGAGAAAATAACGTTTTCTAGGTCTCATGGTTACTCTACTTTTTATGTTGAACTAATTCAACGTCTTCATATTTGCTAACTGGAAAAGTTAAAAAAGATTACATTGGCAAAGATAAACCCATAACATAACATTTCGCAGCGAACTAGACTTGTAGGATAAGGCGATCATACGGTTGCTCATTTTTGCTTTTTAAAGTAAAAAGAGCACCAACATTAAATCGTTGCTTTTAAAACGAATGCAATGGATTTGCCTTGAAGTGCTGCGTTCGAAACAATGATTTCTGTTCACGACTTAGGAATCACCCTGCATTTGGATTTTGGATATAGCCTTTCAACTTCGTTTGTTTCAGATTACACTTCCTCGAGTTTAGAGCCTGTTTAAAAGCAAGACACGGAAGGCCCTGATATACGTAATTGGACTTAACTAAGTGACACCCTTGTGAGAAACCCAAGATATAACCTTGTAAGAAAGGATTGAACGGCGCGTTTGATAAGTTATCGACCTACCTGGTTATGAATTACTTGAATGAACCTTCTTCACGGTCCTAGCCTATTTTATCTCGTGCTAGGAAATAATATCAATACTTAACCTCGCCTGCCTTTAATCTTTTGTTTACGAGACCAGTACCTCTATACATCTGTGACGCGCTTCATTATCGCGCGACAAATAGGTACTACTTATACCTTTCCATTAATATAGTGCGATAGGTCACGCTATGTCGCGCGACAAGTGAAATCGCCTCCAATGAGGGCTACCATTTTTGTGCTCAACAGTTGGCACCACTGTCGAGTAGGGTCCTGAAGTATAGCCGTCAGTTTGTTATTATGGATGTGAAAACGAAGTTTACATTTCAATCGTATTTAATGCCTTAAAACCGTACTATAAAAATATCGAGTATGCTGCAGTAATGCACTAATATTGCAGTATATTTACAAACTATATGTCCTAGCGTTTATATTCATTCAAAGATCAGACACTATAAAAAAATATCTTCATTAATTAGTAACGTCTAATAATAAGAACTATAATTTGAGTTACTTATTCTTTATCAATTATTTCATGTATGAAAATGTTAATTAGAAAAGTGACGACGATTTTTACGATAATTTTATATATTTCAATTGTTTACACATCAGCATGCTACGTAAACAGGTATAATCATCATCATAATTATCCAAGTAATTATACAGATATAAGCGTAGAAGTAACTACTGAGAAAAGCGTCGAAATTCCAAAAAAATCTTGCGATATTTATTGTAGATTAAGAAGAATTGTACTTTATAGTGTTCAACAGCTTTTATCTGACGATTAAATATCTATAAATAAGCATCTGCGGCACCATACCGCCGGGCATGGGTAGGGCATTTTAAATTAAATACCTTCTTAAATACTTCACATAGTAAAATTGCTGTTAATATCATTTGCTAATAAAGTATTTTATTTAAACAAGGCATTTTATTTAAAATCTGTTTTCCGGACTAATATGGGTCATGAATAATTATAATAATTGTACATTCGGAAATCCATCCTAATGTAAGTCTACGTTTCTTCATCTAAGTTTCGTGACGTCACACTTCAAAATCTATACATTTAATTTAAGTGTTAAAATGCTAAATTTGGGCATAAATAAGGTTTCAAATGTTTTGTTGGCGAGATGACTACTAGTGTCACGCGCGTTGATGTTGATTGTATTAAAAATAATTTAAATGGAAATAAAACTAATTTTGGAATTAGTCTTAGGTTTAATTTCATTTATAGATAATTTTAGTTTAATAAAAGTTATAGACTGAGTTCGGAATAGGTAGTGCCTATTTACCTAAACTTCGCGGGAGGACGTAACTATAAGAGTGGTTACAACCACCGAAAATAATTATTTATTTTTATTGTACGCAGGATTTCCCAGAATTAATAAGAATACATAATCCACATAAATTCACACTCTGGATCAAATTATTAATGAAATACAAGTTTAATTGTACGAAGGGCCATTTGTATGAAATCGATTTTTGAGTTCTCAACGTATTTATTTGAATTTTTTGCATTAAACAGTTGTATTTCATTAATAATCTAACCCTGAGCGTGAATTTATATGGATTATGTATTAATGTTAAGCCCGGGAAATTCCGGGTTCAATAAAAATATATAACTATTTTTGGTGGTTGTAACCACTCTTACGTTACGTTTACGTCCTCCCGCGAAGTTTAGGTAAATAGGCACTACCTATTCCGAGCTCTGGTTATAGATCATTTTGGAACTGCTGTTTTAATACAAATTTCTAGATGTAAAATTGCAAAAATATGTGACGTCACGCTAGGGAGGGGGGGGGGGGGGGGGTCTTACAAACGTGACAAACTGTGCCAAGGACGCGGAAGGGGTCCAAAACTCACGAAATTAGTGTGACGTACTTATGGATGACCCCTAAGCAATTGTAGCATAATGACATAACATTTTGTGATCATTAATTTCTACCGTTCGTCCTACTTAGAACTTATTTGACATGAATCAAAATTTCTTTTGAATAATACGATATACTGTTGTGTTGAGATATGATGCTCAGAAACGTGAAGTAACATAATCAGGTCATTTATTACGCCCAAATAAATCATAGATAGTGAGTACAAATACAATGATGGTGGTTGGTATAAATCACGTGAGCTCGAGTAGAACATGACAGTTCTGTTTACAAAAACATTATAGTCCTAGAGTCAGAAACAGAAGTAGATAATTGTTTGGGTGTAATTTCAAAACCGTAATTTCGCTGTCATGACATATTGGCGAATACTGAGAAGATTCTGCCTTATTAGAATTGGACTTTTGGTTACAATTTAGAATCAGTCAAGTTCTAACAAGTAACCAACGAATGCCAGTCTAATGAGGAGGAATCTTTTAAATGTTGGTGGCCAGAGTAATTACGCCAGAGAAAATACACCCGTTTATTCCTTGAAACATTGAAAAATTCGAAGGTACTTTTCTCTGGTTTTTTCTTCTGATAACCTAACCTATAGGTAGAGGTAACTATCTAATTACTATGCTGAACCTTGACGGTATGTTCAAAAACCGTTCCGTTCGTGTGTTCCTTTCAAAATACACGAGAATTTTGCAGTTTCAGAGAAAAAACTTGCCGAAGAATTGAAACGTTTGTCGAGAAAATGGCAGCCATACCAATCTGTTAAATGTGAAGACGCGTGTTGTACTTCCACTACGGCATACATTTACTATATAAATTTTAGCCAACATGGTTATTTATAACGTAAACTTTAACGTGTATTGTTTACAGTTGTATCTTCTTTTTTCATCGTCATTTTTTAGAACTTTCGTTGCATATTAAGCCAAAAGATGTAGAATTAATCTCTGAAACTTTAATAACCGTGTTTATTCGTCCTAAATAAATGGCTCATTCCATAATAAAATCCAAAGATTTTTTTTATTTTGTATTAATGATATCTCGCTCTAGGACTATACTACTTTCCTTTTGTGCCTTAGGCTATTCATCTTGCCAGGATAGAGATAGGAACTCCTTGCTGAAATATGACGCAAAATTATCGTTTGAGAACGGCTTTTAGTTTCGTTTTTGTGGGCATACAAATCTTCGGAAAAACTGATCCTATAATCGACATATCTATAAGTTGCCAGGTCATTAACTTGGCCGTCTTCCTTTTGGTTATAGGTAAAGAGAGAGGTAGGATATTGCAAACACTTATACACTCTTTCATCACACTTGCTCGAAAATGGTGTTGTTTGTTACACGTAGGTTTTGCGGGCCGTAAATGACCTATTACGCCCCAGGGTGTAATGTTTTTTTTTTATTTGAATACGTTGATTCTAATTTACTCTTATTTGTCATCTTCAAAGGAAACGCCAACTTACTTTTTTAACTTTTATCACTGAAATATTTATTTAAACAGAACTGCTATTGCAAATACATGTAAACACATATTTCCGTAACATTAATTAAATGTTTAAATAGTGTATTTCAGTATCTTGCAAATATAAAATCAACCGTTTTAGGTCATTTACATTATCGCTATGGTTTCCGAACGTGACTTGACATTCGCATTGTCTATGGATATATGTCACTAATGTCACTTTTTGTTTTACAATGTTCTTTAGGTTAAGTTTGGGTTAAGTAAGGTTATTTTAATTAGATTTCCTCACAAGTGTAATGAAAAACATTGTGTGAGCCACGGGCGGTAAAGGAATTACAAACGAGTGCTATTAAAGCCCTCGGCTTCGCCTCGGCCTTCTAAAAAAACACTCGTTTGTAATTCCTTACTTACCGCCCTTGATACACAATGTACTATCATATTCTTGGCATACAAAGAAAGGGTTGAAACCTAGTTCCACAATTCACAGATAATACCACTTTTAACGATCTTCAATAAAACCAATCGTGATCGTCAAAGGCAAAACGTGGCAGGAGAGATCCATGGAAGGAAGGTCCAAAGAGATTTCACTCACAGAAATATATCAAGATAGAAGGAAATAGTTCGTCGATTGTATGGCAAGTAAGCGTGTAACTTGGCGTTTGACGCTTGGCGTTTGACGCCAAAAGTGCTATTTAGTGGAAGACATAATTAGGGTTCCGTAGCCAAAATGGCTAAAAAGGAACCCTTATAGTTTCGTCATGTCCGTCCGTCCGTCCGTCCGTCCGTCCGTCCGTCCGTCCGTATGTCACAGGCATTTTACTAAAAACTACAAGACGTATACTGATGTAATTTGGAATATAGATGTCTTGTAGATGCCGCTACTAAGTTTGGTAGTTAAATAATAAAAATAAAAAAATGTAGGGGGGGGCACTCCATACATGTAACAGAAGCTAAAAAAAATTTTTTCCAGCAAACATCAACGTGACGTAACGTGGTACATAATTCGATAGTTCTTTTAAAAACATTATAAGGCTTTCATTTACTATTTTTTGATTAAGTGAATACTTTCGGAAATAATCGCTAACCCGAAAGTTGCATAAATTGTGTCCCCCCCTTTAACTTTTAAACCGTAAATCCAAAAAATATGAAAAAAATCAGGAAGGTAACGCTTAATAAATACATTAAACGAAAATTATTTTGAATAGTAACGAATAAACCGTTTTGAAGTTATTGCCCAAAAACTTCTCAACCAAAAAGTTTTAAGTGCCATTGATATACACGGCAATTAAGACCTTTTGTCAGTTGTATATTTTTAGCTTTATTTTTATCTAGCACATTGCCTTATATATACGGCTATGGAACCCTACACTGAGCATGGTCCGACATGCTCTTGGCTAGTTTTTTTTTTCCATTTCATTTGGTGGTATTTGAACAATGAATTATACCATTATTATCAGATCTTCAAATCTGCTAATAACATTGACGGAAACTGAAGTTAACGGCATTCAAAGTAGGTCGCCGCCACTTCTTTTTAGCACGCGAGGTACATACACTTTTTCCTTGTACCTCGATATTTATTTCTGTGGTTTCACTTATGACTCATTTCTCTATTTTCTATCATCGTAAGCCCCTGAGCTCTTGTTGTGGTTTAGAATTCGAATCTTTGGAACTTTTAGGACCAGAGTGCATCTACTGAATACGCTCGCTCCATTCTAGGCTCCATTAATTTGGGGATGTCCTTCGCAGAGATGATCGAAGTCCAGAGCAATAAACCCATGTAGAAAAACAAAGTTTTCTGATCTCTAGGTGTAGTATATATGAAATACACGACGGCAAAAAGTGATTCGAGTCGGTCGGGTTTCCACATAAACAAAAAGAGAGTCATTATTTGCTTCTACGGCATCAATTATGCTTGAAATGTGATTAACCTTACCACTTGATACATTTACTTTGCGCAAAATGACATAAGAAGTCTCAGATCATCAGAATTAACGTGCAATTGGGACTTAAAGGCCAGCGTCATTAAAACTAAACGTTTTTTGCTAGAATTGTACATTTTTTACTCTTGAAGAGTTCTCATGTCATCTCGTGCAAATAAGATGTAGGTATCGTATCAATCTATAAAATAAAACACATTTTAAACACCATTTATGCCATAGAAGCGAACAATCTTTTCGTTTATATGACCGAACCGACCAACTCGAATCACTTTAAGAGGCGATTGTCGTGATATTATTTTCTATTCAATATTACCGGGGTCAACCATTTGTAACTAACGAAGCTCTTAATAATCTAACAATAAGTCACAACGATGAAACTATACAAGTAGAAACTACTCCAAGTTCGTCACTCATCCATGCGTATAATTCTATATGGGTACGCCACCATAATTATCCTTAGCTTGCATTCAATTGTATGCCTTTTGTTACCGCAATAGAGCTTATAATTCGTTGAAAGAAGAAATATTTAGTTAAACGACATTTATAACAAGAAAAGCAAACTCGTTATTACGGTTCAAAGAAAATTGAACTTTAATACGAGTGATGGGAACTTGGTTCACAGCTGGAATGTAAATCACGCGGAAATGATCTTCAGGATGAAGGTAATAAGACTTATTATTGTGTGTATTTAGATGATGTTGATACAACTGTTGAATAGTCAGTTGGACGAGACAAGAACAAACTGTAGTTAGGCATACAATGTTAATGCCGCCTGTTGTCTACCTTTTAAGTTGTTTTAATTATGTAATGTACCTTTGTAATATGTTTTTTTCTGGTGTGGAATAAAGAAAATTTGTATTGTATTGTATTGGATTGTATGGTATTGTTAATAAACACTTTTCAGCGAAACAAGAACTAGACGTTTATTTTTTAATGCCCTGTTAAATTTATTTAGATAATAGTATTTTAGAGAATATTCATGAGGAAATGACAGTTTGTAATATCTTTACGATAGATACCGTATTTTTGATAGAAATCAGTAGCAATCTCACAATTGGGATGACGACTGGGTTATAACTATATAATTATATTTAGTCCGTCAGTTAGATTACGGAAAAATATGGGAATCGTATTTTTTGGTTTATCAAAATATTAAAAATCGACAAAGTTTTGGATCATCAAACTTCTGGAGTGGGGGCTTGTGACGTCACTCCTAGGTGAAAATTGTACCAAGGAGTGACGTCACTCGAAATTTTTAAGCACTCTTTCCTCGTAATTTTTTGTTTGTCGAACAAAAGAAAAACTACGTGTACAACATTTTTAGGGTTCCGTAGCCAAAATGGCTAAAAAGGAACCCTTATAGTTTCGTCATGTCCGTCCGTCCGTCCGTCCGTCCGTCCGTATGTCACAGGCATTTTACTCAAAAACTACAAGACGTATACTGATGAAATTTGGAATATAGATGTCTTGTAGATGCCGCTACTAATTTTGCTAGTTAAATAATAAAAATAAAAAAATCTAGGGGGGGCACTCCATACATGTAACAGAAGCTAAAAATTTTTTTTTCAGCAAACGTCAACGTGATATACATAATTCGATAGTTCTTTTAAAAACATTAGAAGGTTTTTATGTACTTTTTTTTGATTAAGTGAATACTTTCGGAAATAATCGCCCCTAAAGTTGCATAAATTGTGTCCCCCCCCCCTTTAACTTTTAAACCGTAAATCCAAAAAATATGAAAAAAATCAGGAAGGTAACGCTTAATAAATACATTCAACGAAAATTATTTTGAATAGTAACGAATAAACCGTTTTGAAGTTATTGCCGTAAAACTTCTCGACCAAAAGGTATTAAGTGCCATCGAATTACACGGCATTTAAGACCTTTTGCCAGTTGTTTATTTTTAGCTTTATTTTTATCTGTAGCACATTTCCTTATAGATACGGCTATGGAACCCTACACTGAGCATGGTCCGACATGCTCTTGACCAGTTATTTAATAATCTAACTGACGGACTTAACCGTTTTTTTTGTCGTCTAGCCCATTGAGATAGCCCTTGATGCTTTTAGAAAGATGAAATAGAACCAGATTTTTTTATACTAAAGTTTAAGGCGCAAGTTTAGCCACGAATGGACCTCGACAGATGACTACCAAAGAAGTGACAAACCGAAAAAGAGATGGAGGGATGACCTGGATTCATTTCAACCCAGGTGTCCGGGGTATGTGCTGAGCAGGGACGGACACAGTTTTATTATTATTATTGTCGGTTTGGGCCTTTTATGTGCCGCTTCGACCATTGCTGATCTATTGTGGCAGCCCTTTTGTTATATCTCACTGCAGAGGCCCGTTGAGTCTAGGAAGTTCCAGATTCTTTGGGCAGTGAGTAGTTGTATCTCATCCGGAACACAGACACAGTATAATAGCAGTAATGTTTCTTCCTACAAAAGGTACACCCTGTATGTGTGGGCGCCGTGAACGAACGCACTACAAGCAAAGTTTTAAGAATGCGTCAGAATGCTACAGTATGGACCGCGCCATCTGCGCCTCGAGCTGGAATAGATATCGCGCGCTCCCAAATGGCCGAAGAGAAAGTACTTGTCTGTATTTATATTTTGGCCGGGACGAGTGGCGGGATCTCTATTCTTTCTCCTCCTCCCCTCTGGGAGGCCTTTGCCCAGGAGTAGGATACACGTGTAGGCTAAAAAATTGCAAGCTTCCGCAATCCTATTCAATGTAAATTCATCTTAGCACCGAAAGCAATAATTTTCTAACATACCTACCTAGTCAAAATAAATCGTAAAAGAATATACTCGAGAGTATAGTATCTCAATACGTAAGTATTCTCACATTGTATTTTATTAATGTGTCTAATTTTGACCATCGGTAAGTTTCTGTTCATTTATTTTTCTGAAACTTGAAACTTTGTATAAACAAACCAAAACATAAACAAATTGAACTCTTAAATTTAATAAAAAGGCGGAGCGAAAAGAACATTCCGCAGATACTTTCTTAACTAAAACTACGACAAACTTCCAGAAAAAAAAACAGCAATAGTTTAGTGACATAATTCACGAGTGCCACACCTGCACGCGTACTTCTTTTGAGCCGCCATACCCGATCTTATCGGTTAACAATGCCACATTGTTTCCAAAACCCTACAGAATATATAAAACAAGCCCATTTCCGAAACAACACATCACAGCAAAACACAGCTCCAAATCGGAACAGAGTTTCCATGACTGCGCTGAAAGTACAATGCTGTGATTTTAAATTTTGACAGTGAACACCAGATCAACAAAATGGAGAGTAAGTTTCACAATTAAAAGTTGAGGTACCTTAATGATATTTTTTACTGTCAAACGGTGCAGCGTAATCGAGGAAAATCGTAAAAGTAATCCCCTTAAACGAAACCAGGAGAAAATACGGCAACAAAAGAATCTTTTTAATGTTTAAATTGAACTTTTGATTAATTCCTTTGTAGTAGATCTTGAGAAAGTTATCCATTTGTGTTACGCTCGTGGGTGAAGCTAATTCAATCCAATCCATTTAAATGGCAATCTGCTAAGTACTTTATTACATGTTATGACACATTAATAATACTTTGAGTAATCCCTTTTGAACGTGTCTTGAGTAATATAATGGTTTTAATAATTAATATTTAATTTCTGGAACGTACGCGTTGCCATATTGTTCGCTTTAATTTTCTCGCAGATTCTCAAACGTAACGTCTAAAATTAAGTCTTCTATTATACCACTAAGCCCTTCAACAATTTAAGCGCTCCAAAATCAACATTCCATTCGGACAGCACAGCTTTCCGAGACATCGCTTGTCGCCCGACAGAGCATGATCTGTCACTTTATTACTGTATTGTATGAAGGTATAGATATTAGATAGTACCTATTTGTCTCGTCACAGTTGTGCTACAGGTGCAGTCAACGAAAATTGCGTTGACGTGGCATTGAGGTAAATAACTTCTAAACCCATTTCAGAAACAATCCTCGTGGTGTTGTCGTTAGCTTTAACAGTGAACGCTTACAAATTCTTCTCAAACAAACTGGAAGAAGAACCACCTCTATCAATACTCTACACGCACGACAAAAGTAGCGATATAGCCGTCGCAGACTGTCTGTCAGAGATGTATCCTCGCAAGCTCTATAAGTATCCCTTACATGTAGACAGGAATGACGTCCCATGCATAATACACTGTGTCCTCAAGAAGTTCAAAATCATCAGCAACGATGGAGTGATCAATGTGAGGAACTACCACAGGAGAGTCCAAGCTATACACAAATACGATCCGAGGATTCTTATTTCGGATGTCGGAGAGACTTGTGCGAAGAACATTAATAGCATGAATTTGGATCACGACGTGTGCAAGAAGGCTAAAGTCTTCAACGATTGCACGCAGCTGTATGCTATCTCAATAACTGAAACAGAGTAAAATTGATATAAACTACATTTCGTTTTTTATGTTTTATATAGAGATTTTTGTAATAAAATGTGTATATTGATTGTGACTGTGACTTAACACCCTTCTTTGTGAAATAAAGTATTTTTATTAAACATAATTCATTCATCATCTGATCAGCAATGATAGCAGTAGAGTACATGATGTTGCAATGCATACTGACGTTGAACAAAAACGAGCCCTAAGTTATATTTGTCAGGAAATACAGACGACAGGAGCGCGTACCCTCTAGCGGTTTTTAGTAACTGCGTTGAAAATGGAAAGGAATGTTGGCTCCTTATTCAAAGTCTGGCGTAAAGTGGCGCAGAATAGGCAACAATGGTATAAAAGGCCAGATCTTACTTACTGCACACATTTGCACATTTGCTTACTCCACAACTTACCAAAGTAATGTTTTCCGGAAAGAACTATTTCAGTGACAGTGTTCGTGACGTGTACATTACACAACTAGGGTGGTAAAACAAAGAAAGGCCGAGATCGCAGATGTTTGTGGACCGAGCTGCAAGCAAGCGACGTAAATATGCGATCGAGGGCTTTCTTTATTACCTCCCGTGTTGTGAACATAATTTTATGTCTACATTTGGCCAAAAAGCGGCTTTTTCCGTACGCGTAGCGTGCGGTAAAAGCCATTTTATGGCCAGGTGTGGCATAAAAGCATTTATTCTAAGCATTTGTGAAATTGTTTTGAGATGATAATGATAGTCTTTTTAGAGTTAAATTTTACAAACAATTTAATGGACGGTACATTTTCTAGAAATGGTTAGAAATATATTTCTACTTTCCACAAAATATAGTTGAGCACAGATTTATAATACGACGATCAAAAACCTATGACAGCTATGATTCAATATAAGTAAAAAGTTTTTTTGCTGAAAAAAAAGGCATTTAGAACCAAGATCGCAAAGATATATGGATTGGGATTATACGTTCTCCAAATCGTATTCGACCACGGTGGCTACCTTTACGCTGGTTGGCGCTCGTGTGCTCTCGCGTGGCTCACGTAGCTAATCTTGTTTGTCAAGTGCCGTGGAGATATCGGGCACGTGAGAACTCCACAAAGGTGTCGTATATATTACCAGTGTATACCTTTCTACCTGATCTCTTGCGGCAGGACTTGCAGTTCTCAAGTCTGATTTGATACATTGTAAGGCTTGTTCAAATATTCGCCGATGGAATCTGCTTACAATTGCCAAGCGGCGCCTATATTCAGCAGTAACTAGGCGTGTTTTAGATGATGATAAGGATACATTAATGGATTGGGATATGCATTCTCCAAATGTTATTCGACCACTTTACTCTGGTTGGCTTTCGTGTGGTCTCACAGGTCCTCCTTACTAATCTTGTTTGTCAAGTGTCGTGCACATATCGGGCACGTGAGTTCACCACAAACGTATCTATACCAGTGTATATCTTCCTACCTCATCTGTGCAGGCAGGTCATGCAATTCTCAACTTTGATTAGCAAGCTCTAGGGCTTGTTAAATCATTCACAGTTTACACAGTTATAATCAACTTTATACTGACCCGCTAATTGCGATCGCTAATCCACCTTTCAAACGTAGCAGATACGGCAATAATAACGTGGTTTGGGAAGACCTACGTTCAGCAGGTGATAAGCAAGGTGAAAAGCAAGTTGCGTGTTTACAAAAAACGTGCAGTGACTCGAGGTACAGATTAGAGAATATAACCAGACATTTCGCTCTCGCGCGTTTACATACAAAAAAAACAAGAATTCCCACGCTCGCCACTAAACAATAGAGTCGTTCGACGGGTGCGCCAAGCCCCCACGCACAGCCATAGCACGGTAAACTTCACGCAGTACAGTACGTGTCTCTCTCTACTACACGTACGTCCTTTGATAATGGCCGATCGGCCGGCATCAACGGCGTTTGCGTACTGTCAGGATAATTATATTTTGCCACTGTGACGTTTCGTCTGCCGGCGTGCAGATCGGTTACGCCCACCGCGCGGGAGGCCAAAATCGAGTGAAATATACCTGTTAGAGCTTCCACCGAGTGTTAACGACTGAGATTTTAAAACCGAATAGGAAACATCAAACTTTTTGTACCTAAAATATCTGTAGAATTGAAGTTATTTAAAGAAAAAATACTGAAGTAGATTATTTATTCGAACGTCAAACTAATTGAATATTTTACTACTTCTTCTTCTTCTTCAAGTGCCATCTCCATCCCGGAGGTCGGCGACCATTTGTCCATATGTCGATCTATCTGCAGTAATGCGAATTAGTTTTTCCGTGCTCTCAGCCTCCAACCACTCCTTGACATTCTTGGTCCATGATGTTCTTCTTCTGCCCCGGCCTCGTTTCCCTTCTATTTTACCCTCAATTATTAGTTTTAACAAGTCGTATTTTGTATTTCTATATATATGTCCGAAATATGATGCTTTTCTCCTTTTAATAGTTACTACGACTTCCAACTCTTTCTTCATTAATTGCATTACTTTTTCGTTGGATATTTTATCTGTCCATTTAATTTTGAGCATTCTACGATAAGTCCACATTTCAAATGCTTTTAATTTTTCTATCAGATTCTGCTTAAGAGTCCAGCTTTCGGAACCGTACATTAAAATTGGTAGAACGTAGCACTTCACCATTCGCCACCTCAGACGTAGATTAATTCTCCTATCAGTTAGCAATTTCTTCATACTCTGAAAGGTGGCTCTGGCCATTTCGATTCTAGTCCTAATCTCTTGTTCCGATTCCCAGGTTTCATTTAACCAGCAACCGAGGTACTTGTACTTTTTGACTCTTTCCAGGCTATCTGGTCCCAGTTGTAGAGGTGCGCTTGGTATAGAAACTTTACTGACTATCATAAATTTTGTTTTCTTGACGTTTATTTTCAGGCCATACTCTAAAAGTGCATCATTTAATTTATTGAGCATAATTTGAAGGTCAACGAGGTTATCAGCCAACAATACGGTATCATCGGCATAGCGTATGTCTTGTATCAGCTTGCCATTTACTCGGATGCCCAAGTTAAGATCTGTAAAGGCCTTTCTGAAGATAGTTTCTGAATAGAGATTAAATAGGCAGGGCGACAGGATGCAACCTTGTCTCACCCCCTTTTCGATTTTTACTTCATCAGTCATAATATTGTTAATTCTAATCCTTGCTTTTTGATTCCAGTACAAATTTTCAATAAATTTTATGTCCTTCGTATCCAGATTAATTGATTTAAGAATTGTTATTAATTTATCATGTTTCACGTTGTCAAAAGCTTTCTCGAAGTCTATAAAGCACATATGGACATTTATTTGCATATCCAAGCATCTTTGGACAAGGACAGAAATTGCCACTAGGGCATCTCTAGTACCTAGTCCTGCTCTAAATCCAAATTGGGTCTCGCTAATATTTTCTTCTATTTTTTTTATATATTCTACCATGTATTATTTTCAAAAATATCTTCAAAAAGTGACTCATAACACTGATCATCCTGTGTTCCCCGCATGACTTCGCGTTGGCTTTTTTAGGTAAAGGTATAAATATTGAAAGAAGCCAGTCGTTCGGCAGCACATCGTCTGCATTATAAAATGTATTAAAAATTAAATTCAAATCTTCTGCATTATATTCATGCAATAATTTTAGAATGTCCACAGCTATTCCATCGGGTCCCACTGCCTTTCTTCCCTTCAAATGTTTAATGGCTGATATAAATTCGGATTTTAGTATATAAAGTTCCTCCATATTGTCCTCCTGTGTCCATACAACCCGTTGTCTGTTATCCTTATATAGATCCTGTACATGTTCCTGCCAAACCTCACAAGCTTCTTTTTCATCAACTACTATAACACCTCTCTTGTTCACTAGATTACTTGTCATTCGTTTTTTATTTGTATTCGTAAATTCTTTGACTTTTTTATGTAGATTATAGCTATCGTGTTTCTGCTGTAGAAGTTCTATTTCATTACATTTGTTCTTCAGCCATTGTTCTCTTGCAATATTTATTTTGTATTCTATAGTTTTATCTATGTTTTTGTATTTATCAATATCTGTTTGCTTATATTGCCGGCGCTGGTTCATCAACTGCATTATTTCATCTGTCATCCAGTCTTGTCGCTTTTCCTTCTTATTATTGCCCAAGTATTCCATTGTTATTTCTTTTACCTTAGATGTTATCATTTCATATGTAGTGTTTACATCGTTCCCGCTTTCACATATGGGTTTAATGCAGTTGTTGAGCTTCACGCTTATAGCTCTCTTAATGTTTTCATCTTTGAGGCGATCATAATCTATCCTGGGGGTATTTAGGTAATTTTTAGGTTTCAGTTTTTTCAATTTGACCATCATGTTCGCAACGAGTGGGTTATGATCGGATTTAATATCTGCCCCGGGATACGTTTTTACGTTAGTTATAGAGTTCTTGAATCTTTCATTTATCATGATAAAATCTATTTGGTTCCTGACAATATGAGATGGTTTGTCGGCCGGTGATCGCCAAGTATATAGTCGCCTGGGAGGATGTTGGAACCAGGTGTTGGTGATAACCAAATTTTTCTCTGTACAGAAGTCAATAAGTCTCTCCCCTCTCTCGTTTCTTGTACCTAGTCCAAATTTACCAACAATTTTTCCCACTTCACCCACCCCAACTTTCGCATTGAGATCTCCCATTACTAAAATAATATCCTGCGATTTTACTGATTTTAATACCTCATTTATTCCTTCATAAAATGCTTCTATTTCCTGATCATCACTGTCTGCTGTGGGTGCATATACCTGAACAATGTTAATATTGAACGGATGAGCATTAATTTTAATCATCATACATCTGTTGGAAAAATGAATTATGTTTGATATATACTTTTTTAATTCATTTTTCACTAAAAAGCCAACTCCGTGATAGTTAGATTTTGAAAGTGCTGTGTTTCCCGTGTAGTATAGTGTGAACTTTTCTTTGCAAATGTTTCCACTGTCTGCTAGTTTAATTTCACTAAGTCCTAGAACACTAATATCTAGTCTTGCCATCTCGGCTATTACATTTTCTAGTTTACCTGGTTTGTTTAGCCCCCTGACGTTCCACGTACTTAACTTCAGATAGTCTTCTTTCTTCTTCACGATGTTCATACTATTCGCATTCGGATCTTCGCCAGTAGTTAATTTAACATCGTTGAGCCCGGCCACTCTACGACGCCGAGCGCTAGTCGGATTACATGGCTTACTACTAATTCTTTTGATCGACATGGCATATATGGTGTACTAAGGGCAAAGTTAGTGCAGTGGGACCCCAACCTCCTTCTGCATCAGACATTTCTGGAATTATTTATTTTCCAAGGCCGCTGTAGCCTCTTCTAACTAGTTGCCTAGTTAGGGAATGGTTATCCCGCCATTAGCTCGGTCGCCAGAGCCCTGTTTGTTGTCTGGCAGGGAGCACCACGGAAGCCAGTTGGCTGCCATCGCCATACGGCGCGTGCAGGTAGGGTTGACATTTGGGCCGGATAGATGGTATTTCCGTTCGCCCCTTACTCCCCTAACTTTTTTACTACTACTTCGGCATAAAACTAGTGGAAAGTCAAGGAAGGTAATAAGCTAAACTTAAATCTTTATACCTTCCTACTGCACAACTCAGGGCTACAACTATATGAAAAATCTTAAAAGCGCGATGTACGATTTCTTTTGCAAATAAACAGCACCATCACCAGGCAATTCGAACGAAGTTGTGGGTAGTACGAGTTCATTGTTCAAATTGAACTACCGACCAGTGGCGTGGCCTAAAAGATATCCTTGGGCAAGCCGGTGCAGATTTGGCGTACATTCCTTCACAGCAGTAGAATAAGGTGCTCAAATGCCTGATATTAGGCAAGCCGGTAGGAATCGAGTTCTTTGGACGCCACGCCACTGCTAACTGGTGGCCCTTGTTCCTGCGCACGCCTTCGTAACACATTAGAAAATGAAGTCTATTTCCACTAGTGCTGTGCGTGATTCTGGAAAAAATACCACCATGCCTAGTGGCGCTCAGCGCGGCCCATCATAATGACCATAGTGATGTAGAAAGCGACCAGAGGCAAGTTTCGTATACTTGGATTGTATACTATCTGCTTAACTGCGTAAAGTATACAAGGTGTTTCATTGAACGTAACGTAATACAACTCATGCTTTTTAAACTCCTCTCCCGGGTGCTAAAACATTGTGCCAGGTCTCGTATTGTTAAAGTCTTCTTAATTAATTAATATCACTGTTTTAATTATTCATGTTTTTTTTGGTCTCATCTTGGTTACCCTACTTAGAGTTAAGAGAAAAAAGTTTGAATCTAATTTTGTAGTGAAAACTTACCTTTTTGGTTATCTAGGTCGATAATTTATGAATAAAATGCATGCCTTCTTACACATTATTAAAGTTAGTGGTCATAACAAACAAACAGGTCACGTAAGCGTGACGTCATGAGGGGTGCCCACACTACGAGATTGTAATTTCTTAATTCTGTTAGCCAACTAAGAAAAGTTAATTATGACGCATTTTAATAAATCAATTTATGCATTTTGTTAACGGTCGTTAATTGAGCCGGAATTGCTTAATTTGTATTACGTTCAATGAATACCCTGTATAATCCAAGTATACGAAACTTGCATAACTATGGTCCATTCATCATTGGTGCATTTCTTGCTCGCGCTCCGTTTCACTACCTCGCACAGCTCTGGTCTAACGAGTGGTGCTGTGGCTGTGGAGTCCCAGCCCGATGTGCGTGCCGACTGTGTGTACGGCACACGGTCGGACGCCCTTGGGTGGTCTGGCCAGCGACCTGGTTCGAGCCCAGGGACCGCAACGGCCAACCACCCGGCCCGACAATCACTATGCCCGGTTATGGGTTGTGAGTTTGTCAGGTTAAAAAAGCTGTGGAGTGAGATGTTTTATTTCAAAAACATGAACTGTATAAAAAAATTAAAAAAAATGTACATATGCCGTGCATGTTTAGAATAAAAGAACATAAGAACATATGTAACCAATTATAGATCAGTAAAATTAAACTCATTTATTCGAAAATGGTTGTTTATACTTACTATCCTCCAGACGCCACCCGTACCTACATGGCCTCACTCCCCAGAGTACCTAATAGTAGAGCGGATCGAAGCATGCACCACTGCGACAGATCAACAAAAACCAACATGACGCATGACATCTATTTTTCATTGATTTAAACATCGGTAGCAAACAAAACATACAAATTAAAGCTAAGCTCCGATACTACTGACCCCCGGAAATACAGAGAATAAATTTTTCAGGTTTTTTCCTTATTCTGCTGGTGAGCTGTTCTGCGGCGAAAATGGCGGTGATGTACACACACGACAAACTAAGCGACATGGTCGTGGAGTTGTGTGTCAAGGAGATGTATCCGAAGCCAAACAAGGTCGAGTTCCAGGAGTCAGACGAAGCGTGTATCATCTTCTGTGTACTGAAGAAATTAGGCATTATGACGCCGCACGGATCGTTTAATTTGGATGTTTACAGGTCAGTTAATTTGTATTTATTATGTTTTTCCCGTTCGCGGCACAATGGTGTCCCGGACCTTACGGACGCGTGCGCGGAGCTGAAGCCAACACGTAAAGGCCATTTCGACAATTGAATGGAAGGCAAAGTGTACACCCAGCGGGTGCTATATCGAGATTGCTTTTTTAATTTTTTTGTATATATAGAGACTGCCCCCGCTAGATACAAGGACTATTGTGAATTGCTGAGATCTAAATCTACTGGGCTATGATGATAGAAATATGGACAGAAAACTGGCTATTATTTTTTTTCCTCATTTTGCTTTTGAGCTCTGCCGCGAAAATATAAAAACATACTAAAACTTAATCTAGAGTGAGAGAAGAACCTCCTTACTATGCGCGCCGTGTCCAGAAGTACCTTCTTTATCTGATCCCTTGATCCGGCCATCTAACGAGCGTCTCTTGAGATGGTGATCGAGACTCTTCGCTATAAGTCCGTTCGCTGAAACGACTATCAAAACAATGATCGTCGAATCAACATCCCACATGGCGATAACCTCCTGAACCAAGCCAAGTTAATTAATAGAATATGACAGCAGAAAGTACAATTATAACCCCTATGAACTAAAATTGAACTCAAATTAAAAACTTTGTCTTAGCTCCCTCTAGGGATGAGGATTTGTGCAATTTGATGCGAGAACGAGGCCCAGCGGGAGCGCTATGTGTATGTGCAATTATTGTGCACGTTAGCTTAGTAATTTCGGAAGTACTACACTAATTAGCTAATAGATCATCACCTAGTTCAGAGATTTCGCTTCATTTATAACGACCATAGTATAAAATTCATGTAAATTTACATTGTGTAATTTATTTTGGATTTTTATATCAATAAATAATGAAACTGACTCCAATTAACTTTTTACAACATTTTGCATTTAAATATTTATGTAATTTCCTAAAATTTAGGGATGTAACGATACACAGTTTTGCCGATACGATACCGATACCGATATCTTAGCTAAATAATGAAGTATGAACTTCAGATATTTGCATGTCCTTATTATAACTAATGGCAATGACTACTGGCTATATTTACCAGAGAGTCAACCTTGAAAGTGTAAAGTAAAAATAAATAAATTGTCAACTCAACATTCAATTTCTTTTTTTATTAAGATCCAAAGATTTTATTAACATAGTAATTATCATTGCACAAGGTAATAGACCAATACATAAATTAAGTCAGAAATTGAAATTACTTTTTGCAGATTTTTTTTTCATACAGCAAATTCTTTTCGCGCTCTTCAAATATCGGTCGTATAATATCGGCGATACCGATATATCGGCCGATATATCGGTATCGTTACATCCCTACTAAAATTGTCTGAACCGATATCCGTATGGATGGCTGTCAAAACACTGCAACATCCTTATTTTGGCTAGCACATTATATGCATGTTGAATACAATTTTTTTTTTTCAGAAAACGTGTGGAAATAGCCCATCAATTGGTACAACGAAACAACATAGACGATGGTGCCTCTCGCTGCATCAAAAAAGCGAAAGAAACTGCACATAACCAAGACGTCTGTCGAACCGCTAAGGTTTTTAACGACTGCACTCATTTATACAAGATTATGTTATAATAAAGATATTATATTATTATTGTTTTTAATACACGCTCGAGACCACAATAGGAACTTGAATGTAGGTTATTAAACAATAGAGAAATTATAGGCATCGTAGAGACCAAAAAACCGGACAAGACCCACATTTTGATTCCCTTAGTAAATACTATATTTTTTATGATTTAATTACAAATGTAAAGTTTTCAGATTTTTTCCTACACTTGTATTGTAGTTAGAGATGTGCCATTCCCGGGAATATTAGTGGGGAATATTCCCGGGAACGGCACATCTCTAATTGTAGTTGACGGTATTACTTGCCAAATTTTAAAGTTCTAGATCAACGGAAAGTACCCTATAAAAACGCCCTAGCAAAATCATCGGAACTTTATGACGCGACGCGAGCTCTTCCGCTGTAGTATAGGTTTAGATTATTAGTAATTTGTTGTAGTACCTACATGTGTAAGTGTGAGACACGCTATTTACGAATACGCCGAAGTTGAAGGGCTTTAAAAGAACCGTATACATGCTCATACATAATTTATTACGAAAAAAACAGCACAACTCGGATAAGTACCTACTGCAAGTTAGCCCCCATTCCCACGAGATCTTAAAAGGAATTCCTCCTTGTGAATTTCAAGTTCAGCGGATACACGACACATCAAAAGAGCAATTTACAATCAATCCAACCTAATGAAATCGCGTCTCATGATTCGAAAATTTCTGTGTGAATTCTTCTTTCAAGGTTTGATTGGTACAGACATACAAAAATCAAGTTGTATCGGGATTTTCTAGAACAGTTTTTTTTTCAAATCTTCCACTGTATGTTTGAATTTTTAGATAGCGTTTTTGATTCTTGAGTTGTAGACTAAACCGCGCTATTTTTTTTATAAGCCCTTATAGCAGAGATAATGTAGAAAAACTTCAGCAACTAGTTTTTCGTAGCCGTTTAAATGACTAAATATAACTAACTTTACTTTATATCAAGGTATAATACCTACGTATGTAATTATGTATATCTCTTTTAATTCTATAAGTGGCCTAAAGCGATCCGGTCAAACTATTTGCAGTCTCCTGCAAACAGTGTTGTCAAACAGTCTCTTACGTATATCAATAGTTGGACTTTTGTCGTGTAACAAGATAGGAGTTAATTAACATACCTTGTTCATTAGTAAAAAGCCGTAAGCGCCACAGGAACCTGTACGAAGATACGTCGTTTCTGCCTGGTATGGACGCAGGCGTCCCCCGCGGCTATTCGCTTCGCTGGATGCTGTCGATTAATTGCACATTGTGCTGTAAGTGAATTGCATATATATAAATACACTACGTATATATCTGTAGATCTCTGGAACCGTGAGGCAAAGTAGGCAGTTACCAAATCAATATCCCATAAAATGGCATCAGACTATTTAGACCAGATCACAGCATGGTAGACCAAAAGGATATGGTGATGCCGAATGGAAGGATCCCGAATTATAATATAATAATATAATAATTTGCTCTGTATTTATACTGGAAATATTTTAAAAAATTCCTCTTCAAAGAAACCAGCTACTAACTTAGCTATAGGTATATTGTCTTATAAAATCGAGAGAACGGTTTCCTTTGTTTTGGCATAATTTTATTTTTCCTAATGTTCTATTTGTCCGAATACTATTTACGCGTAATTGTTAATTTTACAGATAACATCGTCTTTCACAATATATAAAAGATACATAAACTAGCCTAGTGTAAGTGACTTACGTAAAAGATTTTCCGCCAAAGCTAGACAAGAAACTATACGAAATAAAATTCGGACTAATAATAGTAATAATACTTTTCGATAAATAAAACGTATGCCAAATACAGGGATCCCAATTTTACTTAATTTTAGTTCTAACTCCAACATATATCGTACGTGTCTCAAGCCCCTGGAGACATCTTATAAATATAAACCAAAACATATATACACGATAGGGAAGGAAAATAAGGCACACGTTAACCGAGATCGTAAAGGCAAAATTCTTCTGCACCGGCGGTAGAAAAACCTTGGATATTTATCTTGATTACGTTCTACGCTCCTCAAATGCATTTGCAATGTAAATATAGAACTACGTGTGTCCCTGTGGCGAGGCGGTTGACATTAACATATCTGCGGGAAAACCGAATCAAATCTGATTTCCTTTATAGTTTATACCCAACTGTAAGGAGCAATATGAACGGCTTTTAATCTAAGACGTAAAAAATAAATCCACGCGTCGCGTGGCTGTAGTTATATGTACTCTAGGGCTTTTTGGCTTTGACTTTTGGGCTTGCAATACCCAGAACCCGGTATAGCCCCTACAGTACATAAAATACCAAAGCTCAAAATAGTTTGAGAAAGAAATAAATGAAAGAACTCTTTTTGCGCACAAAGGGACACCATATCAACCTTGTATTGTAATGAATGTTGTTCGAAAGACGTCATCAGCTGTTTCGGGAAGAAAATGCAGTGTTTTTTTGCACCGTAAATAAATAAGATAAATAGATATTAGGGGACATCTTGTACGAATCGACCTAGTCCCAAACTAAGCAATACTTGTATTACCATGATGAGAATCTTAGGATCTGCATGCTGAATCAAATCAAAGCCTTCCCTAGGCTTATGTAATAAAAATCAGTTCACAGGACGTAAGTATTTACTCTTCATTTGCGTCATTCACCCACCCGTTCGCATCGTTAATGGAGGCACTTTTACGATACGGAAAATCTTGAATAAATACAGGTGTCGCTCGGAATATGGCGTACATGCGTACCGATCTTTCCGACCTTGACTAAATATTAAATAAGCACTTTATTTAATACCAGCCTTTATTCCCGTTAATGTCCCAAGGGAACTCTTTACCGGGATATAAAGTATCCTATGGTTCAATTCAGGACCATGTCTAATTGTATACCAAATTTCATCTCAATCCATTCAGTTAATACCCCGTTATTACAAACATCCAAACCTCCAACATCTAAACATCTTCACAAACTTTCACATTTATAATATTAGTGTGATTTAGTTAAGTTCGATAAGATCGGATGATTGAATTGCCGGAAAACGACATTGAAGATTTAATTTCATCGACATTATCATTTTATCAGAAGCATTTTTTGAAATCTTTTTTTTCTCGCGATTGATATAAAACTAACTTTACCTAATGTAACTCTTCAAAAACCATGAACATTGTATGATTTCGAAGAAATAAGTTTCCGATGAAGTGAAAATTCGATGTAATAAAACTTTCTGTGAAAAGTTTGTCGACAAAACGGCAGACTCGCTTTGCTTTCTAAAAGATATAAGCGCTGTTAAATGAAATCATAGAAATATCACAGTCTATTGAACATGATGTAGGCCGACTGAAACTTGCCCTAAGCTTATAAAAATCAGTTCACAGCATGTAGGTATTTACACTTCATTGGCGTCAATCACCCACCCCACCCGTTCGCATCGTTAATGGAGGCACTTTATTGACATCGGAAATCTTGAATAAATACTGGAGTCGCTCGGAATAAGTCGTACATACGTTCTGGGGTAGCTTATTTAAGATTTAGTCAAGTTCGGAAAGATCGGATGCTTTCGATTTAAGTACCCTTGAATTGCCGACAAACGACATTGAAGATTTCATTTCATCAACATATCATTTAATCGGAAGCATTTTTCTCTGAAACCGTTTTTTTCTTGGATTTTATATAAAATTTGGAGAAATAGGTCGTCGATAAACCGATACGTCGATGAAACGAAGCATCTTTCCGATCTTTGCAGATATTCTATCACGTTACAATAAGTAAGAGCTGCAGGGTAATAGTACATTACACAACTAGGGTGGTAATACAAAGAAAGGCCGAGATCGCAGATGTCTGCGGCCCGAGCTGCATACTGATGTTGAAGAAAAACGAGCCCTAAGTTATATTTGTCAGGAAATACAGACGGCAGGAGCGCGTACCCTCTAGCGGTTTTTAGTAACTGCGTTGAAAATTGAAAGGAATGTTGACTCCTTATTCAAAGTCTGGCGTAAAGTGGCGCAGAATAGGCAACAATGGTATAAAAGGCCAGATCTGAAGTCAGTGAGCCAGTGGAGTTGCTTACTCCACAACTTACCAAAGTAAAGTTCTCCGGAAAGAACTATTTCAGTCACAGTGTTCGTGACGTGTACATTACACAACTAGGGTGGTAAAACAAAGAAAGGTTGAGATCGCAGATGTTTGTGGACCGAGCTGCAAGCGAGGGACGTAAATATGCAATCAAGGACGTTCTTTATTACCTCCCGTGTTGTGTACATCATTTTATGTCTACACTTGGCTAGAAAGCGGCTTTTTCCGTACGCGCAGCTTGCGGAAAAAGCCACTTTATGGCCAGGTGTGGCATAAAACTTTATTCCAGTACAAGTAAGACAAAGAGACAACTTAAAAATAATATTCAATGCTTACATGCACATTAATTTCCTTCCCAAAACAATTAAGTATCACTATATTTTTCTTTATTTTACATACGTAACTGTGAATAATATTTACCACTTGAAGATTCGAGAAATGTAATATATTTTATTAATATCCCATTTCATTTCAACCATTGTCAAGCCGCTACCAAACCATTAAACGGATTCCGAGTGCCATTAACATTTACGGCCCCGTAAAATAGCAATAAAGTCTGATTACAGGGTTATTATTCCTTAAATAACCCGAAAAATCACTCAAGATGTCAACCTTTAGCGAAGTAAATCAACATCATAAACTGAAAGACGTAATTTTCACATAACTGACTGCTGGACATTTCTCTTCTCTCAGCAACGCTATGGTCGGATGTTCAGTGGGCGGTAAATTTATAAATAACATTAGCTACGCGGACGACATGGTGTTGCTGAGTCCGTCAATAAGTGCTTTACAAGAGCTTATTAAAATATGTGAGCGATATGCGGAGGCTCATGGCCTCAAGTACAACGCCTCAAAGAGTGAGTTGATAGTGTTTAAAGCGGGCACCAAGAGCTACCCGATTACTCCTCAGATAAAACTTGAAGGCACTCCTCTTAAGATGGTCGAGGAATTTAAGTACTTGGGGCACTGGGTTACTTCAACACTTAGTGATAATAAGGATATCGAAAGGGAGCGTAGGGCGTTGGCGATTAGGAGTAATATGTTGGTCCGTAGGTTTGCTAGGTGTAATAGAAACGTTAAGAAGACATTGTTTAGATCGTACTGCCAGTCTTTTTACACCTGCAGCCTATGGATCAACTATACTCAAAAAGTTATAAACGCCCTACGCGTCCAATATAACAACGCTTTCAGGATGCTATTGGGGTTGCCAAGGCAATGTAGTGCGTCAGGAATGTTCGCGGAGGCGCGCACGGATGGCTTTCATGCTATAATGCGGAAACGTGTCGCGTCTCTGCTGCGGCGTCTCGGCAGTAGCTCCAATAGCCTCCTGGAAACTGTGGCAGGACGAGAAGATGGCCCCTTTCGATGCTACTGGAATAAACTCCATGTACTGCTGCCATGTAGATAATTAATTATTGTAAGTAGTGTAGTACTAACCTAGTGATAAGTCTTAATGTAACTAACCAAATATGGATTAATTCCGAAATAAATGAATTGAATTGAATTGAATTGAATTTGCCTTCCCCAAACATGCTACCAAGGCCTGTGCCGCCAGCAACCAGCGGACTCCCCACCTTGCGTCGTCCGGTGCGTGGTCGCCACTCAAGAACTCTACTGGTTCTACGGGCAATGTGCCCTGTCCATTGTCACTTAAGTTTTGCAATTTTTCGAGCTATGTCGGTTACTCTGTCAAAATTGTTAAAAATGCTCCTAGTAAAATATCATTATCAGATTAGCCTTTGAAATTGCGTAATGTGTGATCTCGTCTACCGTATACTACAATATCTTCTTCTTTGCAGAAATGATTGATTTCCCATACACCCCCTTAAGGAATAATTTGCGAGATAAAACTGTCCTATGCCCTCTCCGGGGTTTCATCTCCATTTAAGTTTCATCTAATTCCAGCGGTTTAAGGGTGAAAAGGTTACAAGCAGATAGATTTACAATATTTTTTGGATATAGCCCTACCCTAGGTGAATGTTTAATCTATTCTATAGTACAGTAGCCTGATTGGAAGGAAATTGTTATTTCAAGAATATTTCACGGTCAAACCGGCCGCGATGTTGTAATAAATGGATTACTAATGAACATTAAAGGTCTGGGTATTTCTAGTTTTTCAAGTTTAATGCTAATATAGCCGGGATAAGTGACTTTATCAATGGTTTTTTTTTCTGTAAAAGAGACACTTGCTCCTCCTCCTAGTTCCTGCATAACATACCTATTAATGAAATAATTCTGTGTTTTATTCTAAATAAGGTAAATATCCCAGTGTTTGACGCTGTCCCTGTAGTAGCCATCTTGAAAGTTGAGTCATTCATTAGGTAGTAATAGAGATGACAGCGGGATGTCAACCGTGTCGACCACTACGGCGTTCACTTTGTAAGTAAAATAAAAAAAATGGAAATCAGTAAATAATGCCTAGTTCAATTTTAAACAATCTTTTACAGTTCTAAAAACCGTTACTTAATATCTGATTAAAAGTAACTGTAAAAATTGTTTTTCAAAACTCATATTATTAAGATCTAATTGTAGCGGATTTATAACATCGCAATTGTTTATGAATTACCTACTACCAATTATACTCGTACCAAAAACCAAAAAATGGAAACGTTCACATATAATATAAGTATCTGTAAATTTCTGGAGGAATTAGTCATTTCCTGGCACTTCACCAAAACAAAATCTGATACAATAACACAACAAAATATAATAAACTACAATATAATAACTCATATACCTATAATAATCCACATGCCAACTGTAATTTACCAAAAAATTGAAACAGACTCACATACAATATTTTTAAAGAACCCCGCACAAAATGATCGTCAAAAGCCGTTCGGTCGATTTGGCTGAAATTTGGTGAAAATATAGCCTCTAATACTCGGATCAACTGTGTAAAGTTACAACTTAAATTAATGGCCAGATTTTAAAATATGATGATTTTTAGGTTCAATGTTTTTTACTTACATATAATTTCGGCTCAACGAAAAATGTAGTAACTATATATGACGCTAATATGCACTTACTACCTTTTTCCCGAGGTAGATTATATAACGGTATTAAACTGTTCTAGTTATAATTAATTCATATTTAATTGATTTTATTCATCATTTGTGCATTCAATGCATTAAATATGGTATAAAGCGTTCTTAATGATGGATACTTCACATTTTCCTCGTATCCGGTAAAACCTAAAAACAATAAGATTGCCTGTAACGTGACCGCATGTACCAATGGTTCTTGCTTCACGTTTACAGGTGTACCTAAGAATAGCTTAAGATTGGATCTTCTCTCCCATTATTTATGTTCTTCGTCGAATACAATCCACACATAATAAAAAGTTGCGTTTCGGAAGCTTGAAGTAGCCCTTATTTTAATAAATCCTGGCTCATTGAAGTTTCATCTAATTCGAAAACTCGCTTGTCTTCGACTTCCGCTGTTAATATGACGCAATGTACTGTCTTGAATACCTATATTCTGGAGACTGTTTCACTTGATTTGTTCCATATGTGACCGAGTGCAAATACGCCAGGCCTAACCATGGAAACAATGGTACCTATTTGAGCTATCATAAATAAATACTGCAGACCTATTACAATGCCAGATTGTAATGTCCAGTTAGCTAATGAAATGCTCCAACGCGTCGAAGACATTAATGTTGTACAGGCACGGATTGAAGCTGAGAATCTTAACCGAAGAAGAGCACGATGGACCCCATTAACTCCTGCACAAATACCATTGTTTCCGCGGTTAGACCTGGCGTATTTGCAATCTGTCACATTTGGAACCTATCAAGTAAAACTGTCTCCAGGATATATTCAAGACAGTACATTGCGTCATACGAGTATCAACGACCTAGCAGCGGAAGACCAAGACGAGCGAGTTTTCGAAATAGATGAAAACTTCAATGAGCCAGGGTTTATTAAAATAAGGGCTACATCGAGATTTCGAAACGCAACGTTTTATTATGTGTGGATTGCATTCGAGGAAGAACACAATAACGGGAGAGATGAAGACCCAATATTGGGCTATTATTGCACCTGTAAAAGTGGAGCAAGAACCATCGGTACATGCGGTCACGTAACAGCAATCCTATGGTTTTTAGGTTTTGCCCGAAATGAAGGAAATATAAAGTACCCATCATTAAAAACGCTTTATGCCATACTTAATGCATTGAATGCACAAATGTAGCCTTGTAAATACAATTAGATATAAGTTAATTATAAGTTGTACAGTGTAATATCGTAATATACCTATGTATGTAACCATACGAGTTTGTTGCTTCTCCACGTTCACGCTCGGACATTGGGCGTGAAGAAAGTTTGAACCTTCGAATGATGTTTTTATACCCGATATTGCCACGGAAATATTAATAAGCCAAGTTGCTGCAGTGTACGTTAACTAATAAGAATTATATCGTCACTACTTTGAAAAAAAAACTTCTATCTGAAATCAACCTCGGGAAAAAGGTAGTAAGTGCATATTAGCGTCATATATAGTTACTACATTTTTCGTTGAGCCGAAATATAAGTAAAAAACATTGAACCTAAAAATTTACATATTTTAAAATCTGGCCATTATTTTAAGTTGCAACTTTACACAGTTGATCCGAGTACTAGAGGCTATATTTTCACCAAATTTCAGCCAAATCGACCGAACGGCTTTTGACGATCATTTTGTGCGGGGTTCTTTTGTGAGGGTTCAATAATAATTTCCTAGCACTTTACCTAACAATAATCTGATAAATAACACAACAAAATTTCAAAACGCCTTTATTACCAACGCCTCAACCACTCAGCAGTTGCGATATAACAAACATGGCGATCTTCTGTATCCAGCACCAGATGGAGCACCCTTTCTTCTGCGGCTCCTCTTCTTCTTCTTCTGTCGCCCCTGTAGTCGCTGCTGTTGTCGCTGCTTCTTCTTGACAAGAGACGAAAGATACCAGAAGAATTGTCACCACTCCTACCAATAGTAGCTTGGATATTACCTTCATTATTACTGTTTCTGTATCGTGGTACTCTTTTCTCTTTATTTTATCTTTTTTTTTTTCGAAATTTAAATCTTTTCTTTTTTAAAATTTCGAAGTGATGTTTTGTAAATGAGTGAGCGGTTCCAAATGAACGTGTTTTGATGGTTCAGTAATAACTATAATTTCGATATTTATCTCCCAAGCGGAAATAAATATTGCAATACACTTTTTTGCTTTATGATGGCAATTTTGGTGGGTTTAATGAGTACTATTATTTGATATAAGACTAATGGTATACTTTATTACAGATTTCCGTTTTGTTTTTTGTTTAATTGCGTATAAGAACATTAAGCAAAAAATCATACGTAGGACAATTTGGAAATAAGGAACATCTGAAGTATATATATTTACCTACCTCTGAATGCAAGCCCCTAAATTTTTTCAAATATTTTTTTCCGAAGTAATTACTATAAAAGTAACAGGGTTGCCACTTTAAAAACTTTTACACCAAAAAAAAAGAGGTAACATTGTGTTTCCATCGGTATTCTGTTCATTCTAGGAAACTCTGAATACAGAACTATCTGATGTTAATAAAATACTTTTAACACCAATCCTAAAAAGACCAATAGAGGTATAGCAAGATCAAAGTAAGTATTGTGCAGGTAAATGAAATAACTGGTGATCTTATCACTAATGAGCTCTTCTAGATAACTGGGTAGCTGAATTTTAACTAATCTAAGTTTAGGTTCGTGTCTCTATAAGCGCTCATTGCGCTTAGAAACTAATCTATTTTCACGTACGAAGTTCTCTGGACGGGGATTGAATGTACTCAACTAACTTCAGCATTGCGCTAACAAATACGTCAGCTTCTAGTATTAGGGGTTGGTCAAGGTGCATTATATTGTAAGGACAAAAAGTCAAAGTAAAAGTTATTTATTTAAAGAAAATAGTGTACAGTAGGTTGGTAGATACAATAACAAATATTATCAACTATTTTACCACGCCTTGGCATGGAAATAATTTATAAATAATTACGCATCATTAATTCGGTTCCTTGTTACTCGTATATGACAGGAACTCTTTAATAGTGTAAAATCTGTTTTGTAACAGCCAGTTATATAATAAACAAATGCATTATAACGCAAACTACTGATATCTTTAGGGACACGATTACAGTACATTACACAACTGGGGTCGTAAAATAAAGAAAGACCGAGATAGCAGATGTTTGCGGCTCGAGCTGCAAGCGAGGGACGTAAATATGCGATCGAGGGCTTTCTTTATTACTTCCCGTGTTGTGTACATCATTTTATGTCGACACTTGGCCAGAAAGCGACTTTTTCCGTACGCGTAGCGTGCGACAAAAGCCACTTTATGGCCGGGTGTGGCATAAAATACTTTAACGGCCACGCAATGACAATTTTCTCTTCAAAACAAGAGTAAAGTAAAGAGGCTGTTACTGAACCAGCCAGCTACATCAGAAGAACATGATTTATGTCGGTCCTAGTTTAAAGGCACCATTTGAGGTTTATTAATAAAGACGAAATTTGCTTGTATTTGACGGCGCAAGGCGGATCGAAGATATACCATCTTCAACAGCATGATTAAATTTTGATTCTGCGACATATCTGGAACACCCTTATAGCAAATGACAAAGTGATAATTTGCGAACGTCACATTTGTATTCTTAACGTTACGGGCGTGTCTTGATATCCACTCTAAGTTACCCCAATATGTACGTTTTCTCATAATATTTTCCCTCGCCGTTCGCCGTACGAGAGTTAGTTAGCTACCGCAGCATAATTTTACATAGTAAATTAGAAACACACTGTCACATAACGACCGTTGGGATTCGAACCCAGGACCCAGGACCTCGCGAGTTTTTTCAAGCTCCCTCCCCCCGGACCTGACAAATGACATGAGAAGTCTCAAAAAACCAGAATTAACGTGTAATTCAACATTAAGCATTAAGGTAAGCGCCATCTATAAGCACCATTTAAAACCAAACATTGTTAAACTTGTATTTTTTTTGGCTTTTTGAGTGTTCCCTCTTTATGGTTGGTGGAAAACCGACCAAATCACCTTAAGGATGAAAGATTGGCCACAGGTTCAGTTAAGCCACTCATGCTCGAAATAGCCATTACCTTGGCCGTGTGGTCGCGCCATAAGTCTCAACCTGCACAGCAGCTAAATAAACCGGCGAAACTTTAAAATTGACTTCTTTTGTAAGAACTTATCGCGGGATTAAAAGTGTTTTCACGGTAAGACTGTCTTTGATCTTTTAGTTGTCTGAGAAGTTAGTTGCAAAGTCTTAATTAATTAAGGGCGAATTGATTTATTTACTAATTAACTTCGAGTACTAACCTATATATTTGCTGCTACATAATAACGTTTTTAAACTATTTAAAAAAAGACGATTCCATACTCGTCTGTATGTTTTATTTGTGTATATTTGTTACGCAATTACTCGATGACTGCTGAACCGATGGAAAATTATTTTTGCTCGAAAGTTTATACTCCCGAGGTGGTTTCATTACAACCAAATCAGGATCTGAAAATGGGATCTTGGAATTATGAAGTAAACTCTTAAAATATTATAGGCACACATATAACGATTTGGATATTTTTCATAGTGGGCGCCTGCATTTATTAGCGATAAGTTTCCATTATTATACATGATGATGAGAGATATAGGCCTCTCCCATGGTACGCCACAGAACTCGGTCTTGCCCTGGAGGGCTCCACTTAGCTGCTGCTAAGAAGAAAGTAGCCGGCAGCGGTAGGAAATACGAGTAAAAATCTCAAAACCGAGTTCCATTATTAACAGACTTCAAAACAAACATAATTTTTCTTATGTATGTATGTTCCCCGATTACTCGAAGAAGGCTAGACCGATTTAGAAAATTATTTTTTGTTTGAAAGGATACACCGTCTAGACGGTCCATTCCAATAAGCTATGTCCAAAACAAGAAATATTAATAATTCATACACTATATAGAGAAATCAATAACTAAATATCCGCCATTTTGTTTATTTTCACGACCTTTATACCCAGTGACACTCGCGCCATCAATACAAATCTAATGATGTATCATTTATCAAAATCGGTTGCACCGTTGAGTAGTTACGAGCGGACATAGGAACGGACATACATACAGGTCAAACACATAACCCTCCTTTGGGCTTCGCTGCAGTCGGGTAAAAAGAATCTAGCAGACTGCTCAACAGACCATAGGGCTGGCTCATACCTCGGTCAAAGTAGCCTTATGAGCACCCTTCCGCAGAGCACCGACCTCCGCGAGCCCATATATTGGTAATAATAATTAATTAAAACTGCGTAAAAAATACGTTCCCAAAACTATGAATCCAAATGAGGCAATCTTGTTTACCAGAGGTTAACGAATACAAATTGACTGCTGGGATATAGCTCCGGCTTTTTAATATTGTTTTCATTGCCTCGCCCACATTCAATTTACATAATAATCGGTGCGTCAGGCTTGTTTTATTAAGGGGATGCTATGAGCTCACTCCATCTATTCTCCATCTATCTATACCTATTTAGACATATTTTAGTTTTAGGTAGGTATATTTTTAATTTTGTGTGTGTGTTATTTTTACTTTAAGGTCTTAGTTTAATGTTTAGTTTTGTAATTTTCTTTTGGTGTACTGTATCAACAATAAAGCGAACGTTATAGACTATTTAAGGTACCTTTCTCTATACCTATGAAGGCATAGATTGATGAAGAAACATGTGCCTGTATAATAAAATCGCTGGGGAGCGTCAAAAATAAGTAATAATAAGCAAATACGAGTAAATAGTATTTGTATTTATGTATGTTTGACTGTTCGCGGATTTGTCTGTTTCTTTGTTTAAGCGCGCATCGCACAATTGCTACCAGACCAATTTCCATGAAATTTGGTGTTCAGGTAGAGTATGATACCGGTTAACATAAGGGTTCCCAAAGTGTGCGCCGCGGCACCCTGGTGCGCCGTAGAAAGTAAAGAGGGACGTCGTGGGTAGATCCTCTATCATTATCTAAAACCACATATATTCGCGGGTACTTATAAAGCAACAGTGTCTATTTTGAGCGAACTAGGTTAGGGCGCCGTGACGAAGTACCTCTATTAAACTTGTAAGTGCGCCACGGGCTGATAAAGATTGGGAACCCCTGGGTTAACACATAGAATACTTTCTACCCCATTAAGGCGAAGCATAAACGAGATATTTAACCTCCGCGAACGAAGGTGCGGGCCAGTGGCGGACTAAGCGTGGTGTGGAAGGGCCGGTCCGCCCCGGGCCTGCAGCCTCCGAGGGGCTCCAAATCGTGCTAATAGTCCTTTCCAGCTGCGGAAGTCCGAATGAACCCAATCTCTTCCCGAAAAAAACAAAAAGCGGACTGTGGACCTCCTATATTACTACGCCGCCCCGGGCCTCCAAGTAGCTTAGTCTGCCACTGGTGTTGGTATCTCTTTTCACTTGTCATGCCATAGAAAACAACCTGTCGCTTTCACTCTATTGACTATGAAGAACGAAGTGCTTGGTGGAGGTCAACGATCACGCCGTAGGAAAAAAAACTTAGGACTGGATCTATAGTCCAAAACGCTTCGTTCGAAATTCGAATCCTGCGATCTCGGCCACTTAAATGTTCGAAACAAAAACGTTCGTAGCCGAGTCCCTGAAATGGTGGATCATTGCCTAAATGACATTGACATTTCTTCACGGTAGACAGTCCGCTTTAGTTACGAACGCTAGGTGACTCTACTGCTGCTGGCACACATCTTACTAATCCTACTAATATCCTATCTTGTCCGCTACCCCCCTGTCCCGCCCCTGCTCCTGCCGCCGCCCCTGTCCTGTACTTTCTTCCTACTAATATTATAAATGTGAAAGTTTGTAAAGATGTTTCCTGGATGTTTAGATGTTGGGATATTTGGATGTTTGTTATTATAACGCGGTAACAACTGAATGGATTGAGCTGATATTTGGCATATACCTACCTAAGTAGACCGAATCCTGAATTAAAACATAGAATACTTTATATCCCGGTAAAGAATTCCGTTGGGATAATAACGCGAATAACACGGGCAAAAGTGGGTAAATGTTAGTAGCCAATATTGAATGGAAAGAAATAGTAGTTGTTGTGCGACAGGAGTTGTGTGGCACATCTATTTTGTTCTAAAGCTACGGGCTCGAAAGCAAAGCCTACTGATTGTTAAATACAAACAGAAAGACAATTCCGGAGCCGTTAATACAAATACGCAAATTTGTTCTGCCGTAACTTATGTTAGGGTCGCGGCGATAAACTTTTATTTGAAAACAAACAGTTATTTAATGGGGTTTATTTGCAGACCATTATTTTCGTTAATTATAAAAGCGGGATATAAAGTTTGAAACCAAATCCTACTGCTCGTGGAGCATAAATGAACGAAGACCGTAAAAGAAATCATTTGTACCTACATTTGAATCTTTATGTTTTCAAACTCATACACACATAAGGTAAACGTCCTCGACACGCTAATGCCCAATAATCGAGACCCTGCTGTCAACTCTATTGCTAATTGACTTAACATTCAAGATGGCAACTACCGGGACAGTGTTGAGCCCTCGGAGGTCTACCTTAGATACAAACTCACAAGTTGTTAGAATGCTTATGGATATAAAGGCGAAAAAAATTAAAAATTTGACGTGACCTTCGGTAGTCACCGGTGGGTTTCACTCGTTTTGGGCCGCCCGCGCGGTGGACGTAGCCGATCCGACCTCCGGAGTTCTAAACATCACAGTGGCACAATTATAATTATCCTGACAGAATGCAAACGCCATTGACGGCGGCCAACGCTGCCGTCGAGAACTGTGCGAATTATCAATATTGTATTTGAAATACAATACAACTTCCTGCTAAGATTTTCCCACTGCGCTACAATATAGATTTTTAAAAAGGGTGTCATTAAATTTCTTCGAGACCGCTAACGCTTTGGTAATGCCGCTAGTGAATGTTGCAAATGTGTTACGTAGGCGGCGATGACCGCTTTTCAGGTGGGCTATCTCCCTGTTTACCAGTCCAACGCAATAAAAAAACTACCGGACTGATTTCCATGAAACTTGGTGTTTAAACAGGTAGGTAGATTATAATTCCTTTCACCCAATTTAACTTATTTCACCTTCGCGTACAAAATAGTGGCCGGAGCCACTACTACATAATAAGTAGGTACCTAATACCTAAGTTAGGCTCTAAAGCGCTAATAGTAACTGGAAATCCAAACTGAGCTAATCAAATCAAATTCGACGAATCAACATTTGATTTTGATTTGAATTGAAATTGGATTCTGTCAATTGGCTAAAGTGTGGAGTGTTCATTTGACGAATAAACTAAACTACTACTTACTTATTTGAGCAAACAGCTCTAATGCAGTAGAGAGTATACATATTATATTTACCTGAATTTATGGATCGAGTAGGAATCCTAGTAGCGAGCGACTAGTAGTCGAGTTGTCTGATCCGGATAACTGAGATCCAAGTCTGAACAAGTCAACTTGAATCATATTCCTCTGCAACTTGGATCAATTCGTGTGATCGGGTTATGATTCGTCTGTTTGATAATATTTAGAAACAAATTGCCGATTCGCGCTCGACTCGTCGATTCGCCTAACTCGCGGTGAAATGAAATGAAATGAAATTCTTTATTGTGCGCAAGAGTTCAGGTACATACATTTGCAGTTGTGGTTGTGATGCAGTTCTGGTTGTTCCGCCAAACCCTACCTTTTGGGTGTACACACATTGGTCTGGTTTTCCCTTATAATATAATCAAACAAGGAAATAATTTAACATGAATCGAGATTAAAATAAATAGTAGTAATTAAAAATGTCAAGGTAAAATGTTAAGTTCATTAAATTAAATAAGTTAAAGAAAAAGGAGAAAGAGAAAAAAAAAATACTAATAATAAAATTCATTCACAATAACAATTCATGTCAACATTCAGAATCATAATTCATTAATAACATTATAAAATCAAACTTAATCTAGGGTATTAATTATGGTTACCTATCTGAAACACTAAAAACGTTAGTCCGAATTTCGTTTCGGCAAAAACTATTCGACAAATATCGTTTCAATTTTTTTTCGTTTGTCCGAATTTTCATTTCGAATTATTACGATTCGGCATTTATTGGTTCGGTTTTTTAATCATTCGATAAATTACGGTTTGCCCTAAATCTCGTTTCACCATAATATCAGTTACCCGAAGTAACGTTTCGATTTATTCACCATTCGACTTTTTTCGATTGACTTTGATTTCATTTGTCCGATGTAACGATTCGATTTTTAACTATTCGACATGTGTACAGCTGGCATTACAATTTACAATTATGTATTTTTATACCTGGCAAACTAGTCTGCAAGAATCTACCCGCTTTGTACTTTGATAAAGATAACCCTACCCGCCACATAAAACTTGTTATAGTGTTTTATTAAAGCTAATACTGAGTAGTACAGTGCAATAGTGAAAACTTATTTAAATATGTCTGATCTAACCTACTTTTTTCCTAGCAGTTCGTTTTTGTTGAGGGACGCAGTTCAAACCTAACCTAACCTATTTTTCTGGTAGCAGTTCGTTTTTGTTGGGGGACGCAGTTCAAACCTAACCTAACCTACTTTTTTACCTAATTGAACCTTTGTTTTGAGTTTTTTTTTCCATGCGGGGGGCTTCGCCCCCCGAGCCCCCCTTGTGGGGGGCTCCGCCCCCCCGTCCCCCCTTTGTCCTTCTGCCTATATAAGTTTTCTGTGAAAGTCACTTCCCCAAACGGCCACTTTTTTATGAACCAACCTAACCTACTGACCTTTCTCTAAAAAACTAATAATAACTTATTTTCTTTTCTAAAATAACATTTATCTCTCTCGAGAAAGTCTGCCGAGAAATAACTTGGGATATCGTTAAAAGGTAAACTGAAAATATGTCTAAACGTATCCAGTGCGAAAAGTATCATTGGGTAAATGAAAAATGGGCAACGAAACAAAATACGTAACAATTCATAGGGCAAGTGAATGAGATGGGAAACGTTTTTCGGACAAACGAAACTTTTACTAAACGTGAAATGGTGAACAGAAAAAAATACGAAACCTGTCATCGGACAAACGATAATAATTCGAATAGTTTTTGGCCAAATGAAATTCGGTGAATGGTTTTTAGTGTTTGCGATAGGTTACCATTAATTATGCATTATCATCAAAAAATTCATTTATAGTATAATAACATTTATCTGAAAGCCATTGTTTTGTGCGCCTCCTAAATGTGTTCCAGTTACTTTCCTTCAAGCTATCAGGAAGTTTGTTAAATATATCAATGCTCATCATATAAGTGTTTTGTGAGGTCAATTTTAACCTTGCACTTGGCTTGTAGATTTTGAGCTTATATTGCTTTCTAAGAGGCCTTGAAGACACTTCTTGCGTGAGTTGGAACAAATGCTTATTTTTGTATACAAATAGGCAGGCTTCGAGTATGTATAAGCAAGGTGCTGTCAAAATGTGATGCTTTTTAAAATATGGTCGACAAGAATCTGTTCGTTTTAGACAAAAAATGGCTCTAATGCACCTTTTTTGCATTAAAAACACTCTGTCTCTATCTGGTGAATTACCCCATATCACAATGCCATATCGGATTGTAGAGTCTATATAACCATGATAAGCAGTTAAAGCTGCCTGAAGAGAGATTACCTGACTGAGTCTTCTTAAGGCATAAACGAATTTATTTAATTTAGAACATACAGTTTCTATGTGATCTTTCCATTTACAGTTACAATCAATATAAATGCCTAAAAATTTCATAACAATTACCTCTTGAACAATTTCGCCCTGATAATGAACATTCAATTTGTCTACATTGCCCTGAATAGTGCGGAATTGGATATATTTAGTTTTGTTTATATTAGCCTTTAAGTTATTAGCTGTGAGCCAATCAATTGTTTGTCCTAGAGCTGCGTTTACTTCTTCTTGATGACTTGAAGTTCCGCCGAACGGATCGCATCGAAACTCGAACTTGACTCATGTTGCTGACTTGCCACTCGCCGAATCTTCTCTGCATACTCGTAAGTCGGACCAAAGTCTAAACAGACTAACTCGAATTAAGTTCCTTCGCAACTCGTCTTGCGGGGTAGCCGAATCGCACACGTGTTCATAACTGACGAATCAATTAATGGCCATCAAATCGCTAATTCGCGTTCGACTCGCCGGATCTTATTAACTCGGATTTCCATGGAAGACACTGTGCACTACATGGACCGGCCCTCCACAGATGGACTGACTACTTGGTTAAGGTCGAATGCAATGAGAATCGTTCGTTGGCATTCGTTGGTTTTGTGAAAATCTTTGTGAGAGACCCGGGCCATGTTCAGTAATGAACGTCTCCAGGTCGAAATCATAATAATGTAAAGACGGTGTAAGTGGTCTGCAACTCGACTGTAAAAAGGTAGTAGGAACTCTGCTCTAAGTAATTACTCGAGAACTCAAGATTGGTTTGTCAAAGAGTATAATTAAGGAAGTGATGTCACAGGTCTTGTTCAAACCCGCTTTATTTCTGTCTTCGTATAAAAGGTCGTATATCAATTCGAAAGACATGTAAGTTACATCCTTATGCAAGAAAATTCGTAACTTCAATCACGGAGAGCAATTAAAGTGAACGTCAACTTGCAGCAACTATAAACGGTTTGATTCAAAGCAAGATAAATTGGCAAGCTAACTAGTACAGACTTGCAAGAAAATTAAAGTTATTACAGTTCCAGGTATAACGACAAAGGCAACTACTAGGCAGAAAGTCTATGAAGATGGTTCCAAGAATACGAGAGCAAGTGCACAGCAAAGATTTATATATACTTACCTAGCGATATTAGAGCAACACGGAAGAAAATTGCCATAGCACATTTTCCGAAAGAAAAGAATCTGCCATTTTTGCAGGGGGATCTGAGCAACGTACACTTATACACGCGTACATAAAAAAATCTGTTACTTAGGTATTATAATAAAACATAACATGGTGATGAAATTTCACGACCAGTTCTTGAAACAGAACTGTTCTTGTTAATTGACGTTTTCTTGGCAAAGGGAAATGTCCGGCTAAGGATGCTCCCCCTGCTTGCATCAATTTCCTCATTACTGAGGGTCGTGGTCATTTTTTCGGAACAGTTGATATCGGATGATGTTCCGCTATCTGGTTCTACCTGCAGCCGAATGTAGAGTATCGTGTACCGTGGGGTCGAGAGTTGTGCGTAACTGATCCGTCCAACGAGTGGGACTTGCCTTCGACCTTTTCAGTAACCATCAACGTTTCCAGGTTATCGCTATCCTTCCTGGCAATGTGACCAAAATATTAGAGTATTCTGCGTAGACAAATGGTGGCGTTCTGATCTTCAGTTCGGCTAGTATCCATGCATTTATGCGGTGTTCTGTCCACGATATACGTAGCATTTTTCACCAGCACCACATCTCGAAAGCATCGATACGGTCACAGTCGGCTTTCTTAAGGGTCCATGTCTCATGGCTAAGGATGCTACGAAGTCTAAATACGTAGCTCTAAGCTTAACAACTTCTCCAGTTTTGCACGGGTGTAAACATTTGGTCGGTGAGGTTTTCATGCAAGGATTCCATCCCAATTTCCGACGTTTTCAGTGAATTTTCCAACAAATGTAAATGTTTTCTGACAATTACAAACACCACAACAACAAAAAACGCTAGCCAAAACGGTTGAGCCGTTCCCAAGTCATGGTCGGCCATACATGCGGCAAGTAACTTTTGATTTACAACAACATTATGACTGCTCCAAAGACCATGAAAAATTCCAAAAAAACACAAAAACTTGCAATCGGCCATTGATGCGACAGCGCCACCTATTATCATCCGTTGGAAAAGGTTATGAGACAGACTGTCAAATTGACAGCTAGATTATGTCTAGAGACCGGATCTCATGTAGCGATCTCAATATTAATATGGATATGACAAGTGCAATTCGTTAAATACATGTCATGTTGGTTATATAAGGTCTTAATTTTTACTGTGCATTGTGAAGAAGAAATATTAAAGAAGAATTTACGATACGTTACATTGTGTTTGTGTGTAGAAAAAATTGATGTCATGTGAAAAGTTTTAACGTTCCGTTCCGAAACGCGTCGGACTTAACACACTTGTTGATAAAAAAGCGGCGTTTTCTGTTCAAGATACAAACGCTAATTATCATCACTGTCAATAATTCCAAATTAATTTGAGGAAAATTATTATCTACTCAAAATAAAGAAAGCGCTATTGTACTTTCAGTATAATTTCAAACTGCGTCTTCGCTCGTTGACACCTGATATTCTTTCATTTCGTACAAAGAGTATTAAAGTTAACACGGCGTTAACAAACTGTCTTAGGGCTGTGCTGTGAGTAGTCATTGTGCTATTACGCCGGGTGAGAATACGTTTGTGCCACATCCAGCCGATTTGTATGGAAATGGCTGGATATGGCACAAACGCATTCTCACCCGGCGATTAGTTAAATGTGGCAAACTTTATTGGATAGTAATTTCAGCATTCTTATTTAGCCAAAATATATAAGCATTAACTTATCATGAGAAATAACAAAAACAGAAAGTTAAAAATTGTAATAAAATCAGGGCTCGGAACCGGTATTTTGTAAAAACCCCAAAATAGCCCAATATTTTGAATTATTTTATGCATTTTACGTAAGGCTCAATAATATATTTAAAGTAATGATTTCGTATTAATAGATTGTCCGATTAAAAATTAAATAATAAACCAAAGAACGAAAAGAACGGAGAAAATACCGGTATTTTTGTATGGAGACAATACCGGTATCCGAGCCCTGAATGAAATATTATAAGAAATCAAATTGACCTTCGCCTTTGTTTAAAAAAGTGCCTAATTTTAAACTGTACCTTTATACAAGTTGCAGACAAAGAAGTTTCCACTTCAAAAATCGTAATGTTACGAACATGTTTATTACGTTTCGTTGTTTGTTCGTTTGGTTCATATAACTTTAGACTTAATATTAAATTACATATGTAGACGGTTCACTGACGGTATCCAATCAAGTATCCTAATTGCTTACGCCTAATATAAACTTAATTAACCAAATAGAAATTGCAGCCGCTGTCTAAATATAAGTTTTCAAAGGGCAAACTCTGAATTACAGTTACCAAAGTGGCATTTTAAGTTACATCTGCCAATTTGATTGGAATATAATCGTCAGTGTAGCGGAAATTTAGGGAAGTTATATTATAATCATTATATAATGACAGTTATTTGGATCTGATCTGTGGCGCTAGTGTCGCATGCACACCGAGCTCCTGTTTTGTTTATTTTTTAATATAGTTGCTGCAGTTTTATGTTCAAATAACTAATATAATTTGGTCCTGGGTCATCAATTAGCATCAGCAATTGTTTGTGGCGATTGGCATTGCGTTTTTATCCTGTTACGAGTGTTGTTGTAAACAACAAAGGCAGCAGTGCGAGAGCGGTTACTACTCAGGAATGCGGGCGGTGTCAAAATAGACGCAACGCGGGAAGATCGGCTTATGAGTGAGTCTGTTCTGTGTTGTTTCTTAAGTGTTTTTAAAGTGTAACATGTGATAATGAGATATCAAGTGCGCCAAGTGCGGGGAGTTGTAATTGTTAATGTGGGTACACTTTTTGTTTGCCACTTATTGTTCGGCAACCGCCCCCACAACAAGTATAGTTACAACACTTGCGATGCTTTGTTTCGTCAGACTCTCATAAGTTTTCGTGGCGCAGCGGTTGGTGCATTAGACTATAACTTACTCAGTGCGATTGCGTGGTCGCTGGTTCGAATCTCGTGGACCGATTAATATAAGTTTTATTTATGCCCTTTTTTATTTTTTCTGTGGCTTTTTTATGTTTTTATTTCATGCCTGGTTTTTTTTTCTTGCTCTAATATTTTAATTTGTTTAATTTTTAATACATTTTTAGTTTTTGGCATTTTACTGTGCGATATTAATGATGTTTTGGGTTTTGCATGATTTGTGACATTATTTTAATTTTTTTGGAATTTTTTCAACACTTAATTGTCACCTTTCCTTTTTTAAGACTGCTTTTTTTGAAGACATTGTTACGATAATTGTATTTTACGCGAGAAAGTGTGTGACAATTTTTTTTTGTACTTTTACGTTTTATGTACTTGACTTTTTATTGGTTTTATTATTTGTTATTTTGTTTTAGTTTGTAGTTTTATTAGTGTATACCTGTTTAAAATATGAGCAACCCCAATTTGCAGCCTTGTCCATATTGCCCTGGCTCTTCGAGATTGTACGTGGTACCTAGAGGGCTTAACGTTCATATTAGTCGTGCTCATAGGGAAACTATTGGGTCTCAGGGTTCTAATGATGCTACGGTTCCTGGCTCCGATGTGGGTCGTGGGATTTCAAAATTATCAGAGCTCAAGAGGAACGTTAAGGTTTTGCGTCACGTCCCCAAGGGTGCGAGAGGTTTGGCGGCAGGCAAATTATGTTCCATCATACAGGATTGTTTGCAAAACAATGAGGTAAATGATTGGTTTGCTATGCTGTCATTTTCTTTTACGGCTTTGAGGGTACCCGAAGCCGCTGGTCGTGGTTCTTTAACTTCCAAGGTTAAGGAAAACATTGACAGCACCAATTTGTACTTTCCCACGGGAGCAGGCCTTAAATCGCGCTCTGTTTATCGTAGCATAGAGGCCAAGGTTCATGATGGGGATTTAAGGGGTGCGGTCCGGCTTCTCCTCTCTGACTCTACTCTTGCACCTACGGATGCGGATACATATGCGGCTTTGTGTGATAAACATCCGTCACCTTCGAGACAGTTAGCCCTTCCTCCAGAGCCTGATTTGTCTTGCCCGTTTTTGACAGTTACGGAACCAGAAGTGGCCAGCGCCTTGGGTTCTTTTTACAACGGGTCTGCTTCTGGGTTGGATGGTTTACGTCCTCAACACTTGAAGGAACTGACTTCCTCGTCTGCTGGCAGTAATGGGCCAAAATTGTTGGAGTCCCTTACGAGGCTGTGTAATTTCCTTCTAAGAGGTATGGTGAATCCTCAAGTCTGTCCTTATCTCTATGGCGCGTCGTTGTGTGCGTTATCGAAGAAGGATGGTGGGATTAGGCCGATTGCCGTAGGGAATACGTTGCGTCGCCTTGTGTCCAAGCTTGCCTGTCGTTCTGTGAGGGAGGAGATGGCGGAATATCTTCAGCCATGCCAGGTCGGTTTTGGTACGCCTTTAGGGTGTGAAGCGGCTATTCATGCAGTGCGATCTTACGCAATGTCTCTGGATAATGCCGATAAGGTGATCTTGAAACTGGATATAAAGAATGCCTTCAATAGTGTGGAGAGGGATATTATTCTGAATGAGGTTAGGGATCATGTTCCTTCTCTATATCCTTTCCTCTATCAGTGCTATTCCTCTCCAAGCAATCTATTTTATGGTTCCAGTGCAATATCGTCTCAAGTGGGTGCTCAACAGGGTGATCCACTCGGCCCTCTCCTTTTCTGTCTGGCTATCCAAAATATAGTTACTTCTTTAGATTCCCCGTTAAATATTTGGTATTTGGATGATGGGACGTTGGGGGGAGCTCATGATGTTGTCTTGAGTGATGTCAGGAAGCTTTTGCCAGCATTGTCGGCCGTTGGTTTGGTGGTCAATGCTGGTAAATGTGAGTTGTTCCCCTGTGGCTCAAGTTCATTAGCGTCTGTACAAGAGTTTGAGACAATATTGCCAGGTTTGAGGTTAGTCGACAGGCCATCGTTATCGCTCCTGGGAGCCCCCATTTTCTCTGAGGGAGTTAGTGGTGTACTTCAGAAAAAGGCATCCGCGCTGGAGAGATCCTTGGAGCATTTGCAGCATCTCTCGGCGCATGTATCTCTGGTTTTGTTACGTAACTGTTTTTCAATGCCACGCGTAACATATACTTTGAGGACTGCGCCGACGTGGATGTTTCCGCAAGATATACGTGGGTTTGACCTCGTGCTTCAAAAGGGCATGGAATCCATCTTGAATGTCAGTTTCGATGAGTCTCAGTGGTCGCAGGCAACTTTACCAATTCGTCATGGTGGGTTGGGTGTTAGACGTGTACAGGATATCGGGCTTGTTGCTTTCCTGGCTTCTTCGCATGCTTCTACTGAGCTGGTCGCCCGAATTTTGAATTGCAGTACGGAGAATCTCCATATATCATACTTGGAGGAGGGCTTGGCGGAATGGTCGGTGCGTTGTGTTAGTGCAACTCAGCCCGATGATCTCACGGTTCAGCGATTATGGGATGATATACTGTGCAAGCAGACGTATGATGGTTTGCTGGCGAGGGCTTCTGGGGTTGAGTTGGCTCGTCTTAAGGCTGTGGTCGCGCCTGAGTCTGGAGCCTGGTTACATGCGTTGCCGTCGTCGCATTTGGGGACGTTATTGGACAATGACTCTCTTAGGATTGGGGCTGCGATAAGACTTGGTTGTCGAGTGTGTGAGCCACATCATTGCGTTTGTGGCGCGATGGTGGAGGGGAATGGTTACCATGGGCTCGATTGTGCACGATGTGCTGGTAGGTTTTCGCGACATCATGCAATTAATGATATAGTGCGTCGGGCTATGGTGTCGGCAAACATACCGTGCGTTTTGGAGCCCCAAGGTCTCAGCCGGACTGACGGGAAGAGGCCGGATGGTCTCACTTTGGTGCCGTGGGCGAAAGGGCGGAGCTTGTTGTGGGATGCCACTTGTGTAAGCACTTTTGCTGCGTCTCACCTTGCGCAGACAATGCGGTCGGTTGGTGGAGCAGCGGAAAATGCGGCTAGACACAAGCACGCCAAATATGCGGGTCTCAAACCTGTCTACGATTTCATTCCCCTTGCTGTTGAGACGGCTGGCCCTTGGGGTTTGGAGGCAAAGCTGTTTGTACAAGCCTTGGGAAAACGCTTGCGTGAGCGTGGTTGTGACCCAAGGTCTGGTTCGTACCTAGTTCAGCGTATCTCTTTGGCTATCCAACGCGGGAACGCGGCGGGTTTCCTGGGGACGTTTGAGCCGGGTACGTATCAGACAAGGCGCTAGGCGTGGGGCTCTGCTATGTGTTTATTTATTTGTTATGACGATGCGTGTTGCGGGAATATTTTTTTTTTTGTAATTGCTTGACGAAGCATGTTGTGAATAATATTTTGTTCTCCATATTGACGAAACCTGTGGTGGATACAAATTTTGTTTATGGACGAAGCCTGCGTAGTGGATTTGTGAGGTATGTATGCTTTTTTTTTACTGTGTTTTTTGAATAAATACTTTCAAACATTATGTTATTTGGATTATAGTTGTAGGTACCTACAAGTACGTTATATAAAAAATAGATTTCAGCATACCTACCTATCCTCCTAAGGCCCAAGGGAAACCTGTAGGAATAATTAACATTGCTATTCAGTCCCAGCTCCTTTAACTGTTAGGTAGTCGTAGCGTACCATGGTCCTACCATTAGGACTTTTTTTTTTATATAGCCTGCGCGGTGTCCCACTGCTGGGCAAAGGCCTCTCCCTTTGATTTCCACAACTCCCTATTTGATGCCTCCCCAGGCCAGTCGCTAAGGAATGCGTCCAAGTCATCGCGCCATCTCCGTCTAGGCCTGCCCCGCCTGCGTCGCCCGTCTTGCGGCACCCACTTGGTGGCTATATTAGCCCACCTCTCCGGGTGCATGCGGCAGACGTGGCCAGCCCAATCCCACTTGAGCTTGGCGGCCTTAGCTCCAACATCGGTTATGCGTGTTTTGGAACGCAGGGTGGTGTTCCGGACGCGATCCGTCCTATTAACACCTAAGATGCTGCGCTCCATTGCCCTTTGGCAAACCTTCAATTTGGACTTCTGCGCCTCAGTGAGTGACCATGTTTGGGCCCCATAGGTTAGGACAGGCAGAATACACATGTCGACGAGTTTTATTGAAAATAATTCAAGACTTATAGAAAGCCCATGGTCTTCTCTGTAGCACTTATTCAAATAAAATCAACTGCCCAAAAAGCTATCAATACATTGATTACAAACACGCCCAAAAACTATTGGTACTATACATACAAGTACAATTAAATTAAAAAAGTGTCTTAAATGCTAGTGTCTGAATTAGTAAAAACAATAGTACTACTGGTAGGACAATGAGCGTTATTTTGCGTTGGGCCTATGCTTCGCTCGTAAAATAAAAGTTGTTAAGAGGAAATAGGAGGGCAGTTTTTCCATACAAACGTAGTCGTAGTCAAAAAAACTGCCAGATTTTCCGCTGTGTTCACACATCCAGAAAACAAATTTGACTAGATTATTAAAAAAAAGGAAAACATAGAAACATGGCCAAAGCCTTTTTTTAATGTTTAATGAAAAAATTAGTTATATAGGTTAAGTTTTGGGGAAGAAATCAGGGGACTACGAAACGTTGTTTTCATGAATTTTTAAAAGGTATTTTCGGTCCAAGCTGCAGTTGTCTCTATCGCGCTCTGCGCGGGAGAGGCGGGCAGTGCGGGACAGCGACACATTTTACAAATACCTAATTTTCAAGTCTCTCCACCTTACTGTTTCCTCTTAATATTGTAACTGTAACTTGTTGTTTAATTTACGCATCGTCATACATTTGATGGAAGGAGATCCTGGCGCCTGTTAAATCTTTGGATTTTATTCGACTCTGGCTACACGACGTCCTGACCTTGTCTATTCTCTGATAATTTTCTTGGCCTAACCTGACGTACCTAACCTTCACTGTACAGCAAAAATAAGTAAACACCACAAAATCTCATAAATATGTATCTAAACCTTATTACTATGATTGTAAGATCTGTTAAGTTGGACAGATGATCTGGTTAAGGCTGCTGGCTCACGGTGGATGCAGGTTGCTTCCAACCGAACTAATTGGAAATCTATGAGGCAGGTCTATGTCCAGCAGTGGACGTCCTATGGCTGAAATGATGATGATGATGATGACTATGACTGTAGAGATGATGTGTACATGTTTTTGAAACTTTGTGATTATTTATATTGCCCTTGAGTGTACCAACGACGTTGGTCCTACGTGGTACACCCAACCCATGTCAGCATAACCAATCCCACGACAAATATTTTCTATGATCTCGTAAATGTAAATGAACACCTTAAATGAATTGAATAAATATACCATTCAGTAGCTTTATGTTAATTGCTCTTAAGTACTTAATATTTTACTGGGCAACCCTTAATTTAAAAACATTCGCTTATAATACAAAGCTGGGCCCTGTAGAAATATTTTTCATGCAAATGAGAGTTGTTAAAGCTGTTGAATGTACATTAAAATATGTGGTTTTCAAGGTTAAAATAATGAGTAATTTTATCTATAAAGTATCTACTATATACCTAGCTATATAAAATAATATTTTGGTACAGTCGTCATTAGATACCTACGTTGGAGCAAACAAGGTACACACAAACATCTGAACATGGATCTATCGTCGTTAGAGTGCATGTTCAGATATTTTTGAGCATCCTGAAGTGTATAGATATATCTGATCACGACTTCAAATCCGAAAACCGCATTTTTTGTGACGTAACTACAAATTAACAAATCTGTAGTTACGTCACAAAAAAAATGCGACATAATACACTTATTTGGAGTTGGTAAACTAACCGCCATCTATGTCGATGAAAGGAGGCAACAATTCTCCAATGGTAAGGTTAAGTTTGTCCCTCAATTCAGTTTATCTTTTCATTAGAGGACTATTCGGTAATTTCGTTCCCTACCTTATTATTTTGGTGATTACAAGTTTGTACGGAAACGTCGGTGCGCGAGTCCGACTCGTACTTGACCGGCTATTTTGATAAAATCATAACTATAGCCTCAAAATGAGCTGTGGTGTATGATAATGGCCGCAGGCTGTGATCCCAGACGTGGCGGGACTCTAGAGAGTCCCGGCACAATAATAGCGATCAAGAGATCGCTATTATATCCCAAACAACGGGGTATCTTTTTCCTTTAAAATTTTCGTCCTAGTTATGCCGGGTAGAGGCAAGGAGAACCGTCTGTCTGTATCAAAAAGTGTCCGTCGAGATGTGTTAAACAGAGGTGGCGCTACTATTGCAACATGCGTATACACGCACACAAACAACCTCTAATCCCAAACGCATATACCGCCGACGCGACGTTCCATCCGCCGTGGGTACACCGTAGGTATACATACCTAGGTCTCTGTAGCCGTTTCAAAACCCACAACCTATGTACAACATAACGTCAAGTGACAACCAAAACTCACTAAATATACTAAACAAATCACACTTGTCAACCTTCTTACATGGTTGATTTTCCTTTGAGGTTTTTTTTAATAATTAATGAGTTTTGGTTGTCACTCGACGATAAATACCAATTTAGTTATAGATTACTAAGTTAGCTACCTAATGACGTTACAAAAATGTATTCTAAAACCACCAAATTCTTTACTTGGGAGACATCCCGTGATATTGAACTTCTAGTTACAAGTAATTTTCTTAATTACGCCGTAAAATTTCAGCGGAGCAAAATTAAGTATTAAATAACAGACTGTATAAAAACACGCAAAGTTTAAAACCAATCCGTTTTTCGGACGGAAATTGAACGAACCAATTACGGTCAAAATCAAGTTCCTCGTCGATCAGTCTAAAAGTGCTAAAATACAGGCGTCCATTTCACCGTTCAGCGCGTATATAAGCGCTGTTTCCACTGCTAAATGCCTTTTATTCTTTCGATTATACAACTGGCTGGCACATCTGGCTAAAAAGACATAAAACCTCTCGTCTTGTTTTTTTTTTATTTTCAGCGGCAGTGTGCTCTCGTATTGTTACACCACAATTCTGTTCGTAAGGTCACAGATAATATACTAAGTCGTTGAAGCAGTATATCAAGTTATCAACTAAGGTATTTGGAGCGCATAAGCCCGCTAATGGACACGCACAGAAAATTCACGACTGAAGGCCCGGCCACGATACCGGCGGCGAGCGACAGTGGCGAGCGGCAGCCATAGGTGAGAACGGAAGGTTGATGCGTGGTCTCTTGCTCCCACCAGGAGTGGCTCACTCCGCGATTTCGACGCGTGGTCTTGAGGCCCCGCGAGCGGGCCTTATCCAGCAACCAGAAAGAGCATTGCGTTAGCACGCGATATGCGATAGAGAGTGACGGTTAGGTCCGGAGCGATCCGTCCGGTGGTCGGACCCGAACGACAGTTTTGTTAGAGAGAGAGAGAGACTTCAGTACGTAGTACTATTATTCTGTGCTCCCACCTATAGCCGTGGTCGCCGCTGTCGCTCGCCACCGATGTCATGGCCGCGCCGAAACGACCCTTGACGTCGTGAAATTCTCGAACGCGATTCTGTGTGAGCGTGTTCGGGCGTTTTTATAAATGTATTGTACTGCTCGCGTTAATATTTGCTGTGGTACACTCGACTGTGAAAATATGTACACGTTTTACTTCTTTTCTTTGTAGATGAAAACGTGTAGGCATCTTTATCGTCGATAATACTTTAGACGGACGTTTATAAAACAATTTAGCCTCATACAATATTAATACCCAAGAATTTATATTAAGTACTTCTACTACTTAGAGATGTACCAAATGAAATTAGACTGTCAGTCCAAACGTACACTTAATTTATATTCCAGTATTCAAAGCGAATAATGTATTTATAGGAGCTAATTATACGGCTGACAGACAGTCAGAAATTGGTAGGTACTTATTTATTCATTCCCTGTGTACTTATATACAATCAGCTTCATTTATAATACCATTAAATATAAGATTTTCAAATCTAATAATGATGTTGACGGCAATGTGGAACGTAGGTCGCGGCCACTTCTTTTTAGCACGCGAGATACATACACTTTTTACCCGACTGCGGCGAAGCCCAAAGGAGGGTAATGTGTTTGACCTGTATGTATGTATGTATGTATGTATGTATGTCCGTTCCTATGTCCGCTCGTAATTACTCAACGGCACAACCGATTTTGATAAATGATACATCATTGGATTCGTCTTGATGGCGCGAGTGTCACTGGGTATGAAGTTCGTTAAAATAAACAAAATGGCGGATTTTTTTAGTAAAAATATTTAGTTATTCCTTCTACCTCGATATATATTTCTGTGGGGAACCCGCTTGGTGGGTGCTAGGCTCGTAGCGTCTACGGGCTACATACGGATTTTACCTTGTTATCACCTACGCGCGTGTTAATGAGCAGACGAGCCACCTGATGGATGGATGGAGAAAGTGGCCATGATCGCTCATGGATATACCGGGTGTTGCCTGTAACAGGAGCAAATAATTAAAACGTAGATTCTAAATACTCATCAAGCAATTAAACTTTCGTTCAATAAGTTTTAAAAATTATGTTATCGTTAGATTTTATTTTTTCTTACAAATTAAATAGTATTTTCAATGTACGATAACATCAGTCTAATTGACGTCGCTTGTCACGCTACAAACATAAAAAAACATCGCTATACATTGCGGTTTCAAATCAACTTTTAAGTGTACTAAAAATAAAAAGATAAGCTATTTTTAAATGTCGCTGAACAAATGTTGTTCAGTTTGAGGAGTACAATCTACGTTTTAATTATTTGCTTCTAGTACAGGCAACACCTGGTATGTATATGCAAAATTGGTGGAGACTCTGCCTACACGTTTCTGAGCTTTTAAATGCCCTAATTGGGAATATAACGTAGACTGGGGCGTTACTTTGATTCTCAGGGTAACATTGGTCATCAATTTTTAAACCCAAATACCTTTGGTTTTGAACGCATTTTATGACACATTAATTGACGGCTATGGGGTCAAAATGGTTTCATCATAGAGATCTTAAAGTAAGTACGTAAAGGATTGTGCATACTTAGGTATACGGGTTCAGCAAGAAAATTAAGTGTTAAAGCGACTTAACTTTGTGATGCTCAGTAAGTAAAAACTCACAACATTAACTCATAAAAAACTTATGTCCCTCGCGGCAAAAGTGACAGTAACACGCATTTGTTTTTGGGCTGTTGTATCCATAAATGGAAATAGAGTACCTGAGTATATACCTATACAGGAATCCATAATTAGAGCGCAATAGTACATTATTATACGAGTGTTATACGGCGTTTTTCAAGACACTTGCGAATAATAGTACATTACGCAACTAGGGTGGTAATACAAAGAAAGGCCCAGATCGCAGAAGTTTGCCGCCCGAGCTGCAAGCGAGGGACGTAAATATGCGATCGAGGGCTTTCTTTATTACCTCCCGTATTGTGTACATCATTTTATGTCTGTACACGTGGCCAGAAAGCGGCTTTTTCCGTACGTCCAGCGTGCGGGAAAAACCACTTTATGCCACTTTATGGCCAGGTGTGGCATAAACGTAATTGTCTTAATTAAAAATCGGTGGCGGATGATTATTAAGTACGAAAGCAGAGGCGATAGGGAGATCATAAGGGACGGACGTCATTTTCAGCGAGCGGCGGCCATGGATTGGATGGTGGTGGAGTGAGAGAGCACGCTCCGACCTTTCGTTCCCACCCATTGCCATCGCTCGCATTGCCTAGAAGTGAAACGCGAAGCACAAGACCGTTTCCAATGGAGGCACACTATTAACACCTCCTGATCCATTTAAAGAACAGAGAGCTTAACTTAAGGTTCAATGTTTCAGTAAGACTTAAATTAAGTCAAGCACCTAAAAAAGTAAGGACGAAAATAATAAGCATAAAATCCGCCATTTTGTTTATTTTAACGAACTTCATACCCAGTGACACTCGCGCCATCAAGACGAATCCAATGATGTATCATTTATCAAAATCGGTTGTGCCGTTGAGTAGTTACGAGCGGACACAAGAACGGACATACATACATACAGGTCAAACACATTACCCTCCTTTGTGCTTCGCCGCAGTCGGGTAATTACCCTCCTTTGTGCTTCGCCGCAGTCGGGTAAGAAGTTAAATTTACCGAAATGTGTTACGTAAAAATCGGCGGAAACCAAGATAAGAAGCATCTGGGGCACAACAAAGGCAGTGAAATTAGCACAATCTCCATTGTTCCGGCTTTAATAGTTAGTGTCTCGACGTTTGCCGTCGCATTTAAGTCTTAGCGTCAACGCCATCCAGATTCAGAGCTAACTGCACACCAGATATTTATTTAGTTTTACTGACGATCGGAAATAGAGAATTTTCTACCAAGATTTCTGCGTGGATTTTTCTGTAACTCGAAAGGTATTTCGTGTGGCTTCGTAATTTCATGTTTAAATTTGAGTATTTTGAAGTAATGTTGCATTTGCAGTAGAAAAGTGTATTTCGTTTTGTAAAAAGTGTACATGTTAATTTGTTTTTATTTACTAACTTCAATCTTATTGCACGAAAGAAAACATATCGTATAAAAGGCGAATTTATCATATCATCATTTATTTCGGACAAGATCCATATTAAAAAGGCATTTCTCCGAGCGAGCTTTCTCATTTATTTGTGCGTTTTCAGAATAATGCAGACCACCAGCTTAATCGCCTTCCTGCTGCCAGTACTTGCTATTGCCAATGCAAACCAAGCGGGTACTTTGGTAGACTTCACAGATCCTAAGGTAACAATTACTATATTATACACCAAAGGCAGTAAAAATAACGAATGCTCTAAATCGCAGATTTGTGGCCCAAACTGCAATCTGGGGCTCTGGGGCACTGCGCATCGTTAAAAGGCGTCTAAAGATTAAAGCACACATAACAGCTCGGCACCAGAACCACATCGGAACGACACCGCCCCACCTTATCGTTTCACCGTCAACCTTACGCAGGCACCTAACGGAAGCAAATCGGCACGCCCGAGCTGTCATCACGCTTACGGCTGACCGGCATCGCGCTTACCGCGAGGCGGCAGCTCACCTCAGTACCTACAAACAAGTGAACCGCAACCGTCACCGTGCTTACATTGTGCCACCGCCGTGCATCGTAGGACCGCGGGTCGCACCGAGCCGAGACGTTGCCGTTCCGATGCCGATAAGTATGCAGTTTCTTACAAAGAATACTGAACGGCTCGAGCTGAGTCACCACCGCTCCGGTGCTGCCCTGTTATGTGTGCTTTAACCTTAAGCTGGCAGTATTTTCACAGCAATATGTGGCTGGCGAATGGGCGTGATGTCCACCTACAGTTTGCATAAGTAACAGTAGTGTGGCGTCCAAAGAACTCGATTCCTACTGGCTTGCCTATAATCGGGCATTTGAGCAGCTTATTCTACAGCTCTTAAGGAAATTGTACGCTAAATCTGCACCGGCTTGCCCAACGATATCTTTGACGCCACGCCACTGTAAGTAACTACAGTTTCCAGAAATGTTCTAAGTAGTAAAGAATTAAGATAAACGTCCAAGTGTTTGACACGCGAATTTCCAATTGACGTCTCAATTCACGTCTGATAATGACTTAGGCAACAGTCAAGATGACAACTACTGGGACTAAATGTAGATACAAACTAACAGCCTCCTTTTCCGGTTAAATAGAAGTCTAAACTCACTCACACAACACTCCTCTCCTCTTTTACGAACATAAGTAAAACAAAGCAACCGATCTTTACCGTATCTTCAAAATATTAGCATAAGTAAAACATTTCCAACACCCATTCGATAATGGGTGTTATAATATTATCGTATTTAACATTTCCTTTATTTTTATTAAGTTCTCACTACGACCATTTCGTAGGTAGGTATATCTCCACAGATTTCTTCACTTATTCTTTTGTTTATGCCCCGTGACTAAGATAATGTTTCCCCGAGGCGAAGTTACTTGACTGGGTATTACGCTTGCATCTCCATCCTGTAGCCATTTTCTTAAGGCGATTTGGAAAGGTGAGAAAGCGGTTAACAATCATGTATGATGAATAATGAAGTGATTTTAATTTTATAGCTTCATGCACTTGGTCTGCACAAAAGACAATGAGAAATCTTAAAAAACACAAAAACATGCAAACGAGTATTGATGAGTCGCAAAATATGTATTTTTAGGGTTCCGTACCTCTACAGGAAAAACGGAACCCTTATTTATAGGATCACTAGTTTGTCTGTCTGTCACAGCCAATTTGCTCCGAAAGTACTGAACCGATTGAGTAATGTAATGACCCAAACACGGACGTGTCACGGAAATATATGTATTTTAATCATGGGGGTCACTTTTGGGGGAAAAACTAGAAAACAAAAAAAAGTTAGCAAACTATATCGTGTGACTCATTAAATGAAAGGGTTCACTGTAAGAATCTCAAATATATATTTTTTGAGTTTTTTATATTACTTAATACTTTTGAAGTTATTTAAGAAAATAGGCAAAAAAATTACGAGGTCTGCTAATGACTTAGCGCTCAAGATGGCAACTACTGGGACAGTGTCGAGCATTCGGACGTTTACCTTATTTCAACCAAAATTGATGTCGTGACGGTGAAACCCGGGTATTACCCGACTTTAAATAAAGTCAATTACCCGGGTTTTCGGGTTTCGGGTACCCGGGTTGCATTACCTACAATGAACTTTCCGGCATTGCCGGCCGTGTTAAGCGCGTTTGCTTTATGGCGGCCGACGTTAGATTTTATTTATTATCTTTAAAATAAAACGATACATACATATTTTTTATTAATTACTAGGTTTTTTAACCCGGGTTCTGAGTCAAAATACCCGGGTTTTACCCGACTCTAAATAAAGTTACCCGCGTTGCATTCCCTAGTCGTTAATCATCTTTTTGTTCGTATGGAAAACCAGACGACTCAAATCATCTTAACGCGGCTTATAAATAACTCATAAAACGCTATCCTCGCAGAGAGAAATCTTAATACATAAACAAGGTTGGACTTTACAGTTAACTATCGTGACATTGGCATGTAAAAGATGCATATTTGTATAGAATAGAGATGCGGGGCTTCGGGGTTAGGTAAAGTATGACAAATCTCTAATTTACAAACTTATAATGCTGTAGATATATAAAGTATTGAATTGATTAAGAGTATAGGAGATTGTTTATACTGTCTCAATTAATTTCATTGTAGAATAAAAGAAACCCAACAAAAACAACTTGATTGAAATGTCATGGCCAATTTTCTCAGAATTGACTAAACTATCAGCGTTATTTTTAGTTTAATCAATAACATGAAGAAAGTAGATACACAATTCTTGGTACCGTCTAATTTTACCTTGTCTCTGAGATTCCAGTACGACGTTTTCACAATCGTAAGATAAATATCCATGTCGATGACATCAAAAAATGACATGCTACTGCCTATTTCTCTGGAAGTTCCGGAATAGAGTTTAAGTTTCTGAAGGGCGTGCAAAACACGAAGATCACGTGTACGCGGCGCGGGTTCTTATAAAATCCTCGGGCTGAGAGACACCAGAAAAATATAGACTTTACTAAGGGAATCAAAATTGATAGGATACTTAGACATATGTACAGTCAAGAAAATTGATTTCTGTACCATTTCGTACACTGTCACAGTGAAAATCAATATGAAAACCGATAGAGATTCCATATCAATGCCACTATGACAAGGTACGGAATGGTACATACTTAAATCAATTTCCTTGACCCTACCTACAAATTGGTACGGAACCAACGGTGGGCGAGTCCGACTCGCACTTGGTTTTTTTACTCATGTGCCAAGTATTACTTTCAGGTGCAAGGCCACTTAGACGCTCTAGTCCGCATGGCTCAGTCCTGCGTAATCAGAGTCAGAGCGACGCCTAAGGACGTCCGCGCGTACTTTACAAACTCCGCACCCGTTACTCGGACCGGGCAATGCTTCGCAGCGTGCATGCTGGAGCAGAGCGACATCATCAATCACGGAAAGGTCAGTATTATTTTTCTATTTATATAAGGTCTGGGTGTCACAATTACTTAAAGGCACCACATGCAAAACAATTGTGGAAATAAAAAATATAAGTGACATTACGTACTACATGTTAACATTGCTCTCCATTTATCCTAGTAACAGTACTAAATTAATAAGTATACGTAATTAAATAATGTATATGTTACCGGCAATCAGTATAATTCTATAAGTATACTATAATACTTATACGGCGTAGGTACTATGGCACTTACACGTAATATGTATATGTGTATAAATTATAACTGTTTGTTTCAATTGAATAAAAAATAATGTATTATTGTTTTATCTATATACTTATGTATGTATGTGTAGCATATTACCATTATTTCAATACGGAGACGTCCAGTGCTGAACATAGCTGTCCCCCAAAGATTTCCGCAATGAATAGTCATACGCTTTTTGCCAGACATTCTTATTGGGGGGCCCAGGCTGCGTTATCGATGATGCCACGAACTGGAAGTACGGACTCTATTCGAGAAACTTTTCGCCGCATTGGCCAGCGGTTTACTAACCTATATGCCCAGCCCATTGCTACTTTAATTTGCTAACTCTTGCAAATATATCGGCAGCTTAGTTTTTCTACGAATAATACGAATATCCTTATTTTTTATTCAAGCTTAACTGTCTCCATTGCCTTCGCTGTAGACGTTCGTTGAAAATGTTCAGCTTTTTGGTCTTCGCAACCCATCTTTATCACATCAGCGTGATGCTGAGTAAAGTTCCATCAATTCAACCAAACGTTAGTCTAGCCGGAGTCTAGCTCTTAATTATTTTAACCGCTGTTAGCTATCTAAGCATACCTATTCGCAGATCAACAAAGACCTCCTCGTACACCTGGCCAGCCTGGTGAACGGAAAGAAATCTCGAGTAGTCCGGAAGCTTAACAACGTTGCCCGCATGTGCCTGGACTCCATCGAGGGCCTGACAGACCGCTGTCAGCTCGCTTCCACCTACAACGACTGCCTTAATGAGAACATGGTAGAATTCGCCTTCCCGCTGGATATGGCTGAGGAAGCGGTGAGGAAGATGCCCTTCCACCTGATGTCACCGAAGTGAGTGCTTCTTTATTATATGCATAACACTTAATTGATAGCTGTCAATGATATTTTATAAGTAGATAGGTTACAAGCACTCCAAAAGTGAAGCACTGAAACCACGATAATTGTATTGGTGCCCTTTTTGTAGTGGGTAGTCACTCGCGGGTCGGTCAACGAAACGCACGACGATGTCAAGGGTGAATATTTACAAGATTCACAAAAAAAATGCCGTCGTGTGTGATCAGAAAGTGCACCAATCATAGCAAAAAGTGCAACAAAGCGCAAGGGATCACATATCACCTCTAAGTACGCTGAAATAATTTAATTTTATCATTTTTATTATTTTATTTTTCAAATACGACGCCATCTTACTACCATAGAGGTCATTTGAATGAAAGAGACAAACTTACGTCTTTGACAATGAGAGTGACAAGGATAACCAACCTTCTGCGTGCTTAATCTGCGAGCGCCGAGCAGGCTCCGAGTCAATCCGAATCTAGCCGATGGGTTCACTCGGTTACGTTTAAAAATTAATCGCGCAAGTAACAAAAAGCTAGCTGTCTCTTTTTTTTGCATTATTGTAACTATGCCATCTCTTTTATGCAATCTGTTAATATGTGTGAGTATGTACACCGTACAGTGAGGTACCAATGTGTGGCTGCTGCTTTCTTGGAAGCATATTTCTCAGCTGGCGAGTATGCGTATAACGTATCTTCTTATAAAATATCATTGATAGCTGTGGTATGTATGAGATATGTAGAGTTTATCGTACGCTACGCAATTGACTTTAAACGAAAATGAGAAAGTGACCTTAAACAGTAAATAACTGGCCAAGAGCATGTCGGACCATGCTCAGTGTAGGGTTCCATAGCCGTAGCTATAAGGTAAAAAATACGATGTAAAAAAAGTACAACAACAAAAGAGCGTATCTTCATAGCAATTACGTCCATTTGTTGAGAAGCGCAGTTTATCGGCAATAACTCAAAAACGGTTAATCCGATCTTGTTGAAAATAATTTTCGTTGAAAGTATTAATTGAGCGTTATCTTTGTAATTTTTTTTATATTTTTCGGACCCACGGTTTAGAACATAGAGGGGGGGGGGGACACAATTTTCACAACTTTCGGAGCGATTATTAACAAAGGTATTCACTTAATCAAAAACATTACTTAAGAACCTTAAAATGTTTTCAAAAGAGTTGTCGAACTATGTACCACATGTTGACATTTTGTGAAAAAAAATTTTTTTAGCTTCTGTTACATGTATGGAGTGCCCCCCCTAGATTTTTTTATTTTTATTATTTAACTATCAAACTTAGTTGCGGCATCTACAAGACATCTATATTCCAAATTTCATCAGTATAGGTCTTGTAGTTTTTGAGTAAAATGCCTGTGACATACGGACGGACGGACGGACGGACGGACGGACGGACGGACGGACATGACGAAACTATAAGGGTTCCTTTTTAGCCATTTTGGCTACGGAACCCTAAAAACCAGCCCTAAAGTTGCACGTGTTAACTGCTGATGCTCTATAATCTATAATAACATTTGTTTGACAAGTGTGAGTGTAATTGATTGAATCAGGCGTTACTTTGCGAAAATCCGTGTTAATTAAAACAAAAATATTGCTTCTTGCTATCGGTCATTTCTTCAATGGACGCCGGACGGCTTAGGATGGCTCGTCGAGAGGCGAAACGCGTGTCGAGTTTTGTATCTTTGGTGGTGGTTTGTTATATTTATTTTGCATGTGAATGCATGAAAAAATACGCAAGTAATTATAACGGGTTGGAACTAATTGACTAACACGTTATCATATCGCGGATTAGCAAATATTTTTGTTTTAATTAGTGTGTGTGTGATGCTATTGTTCTACAGGAACATAACACTAAAAGTGAGGTAACTATTCTGCGTTACTGCTACTTTGCGGAGCACCAACTGCTAATGCTATCAGGCTCAGCATATTGCTCGCTGCAAAGATTCTGTCATCTCTCGCGTTCCTCGCTCTCTCTCTATCTCTTTTGACACTGCCCCGCACTAAAGAGGGTTTTTGTTTTCTTTTTACGTATTCCTGAAGAAAAATGCACAAATTCTACATCAGCCACATCTGATTGTGTCAAATACAAGTACTGGGGTTATTTATTATGTGTAACATGTTTCATGATGATTTATGTATATCTTGAACTTAAGCTAATGTCCCATTCACGAGGTGTCAGGTGTCAACCTTTTTCAACAATAAATGACGATACGATCTTTTCATAAAGGGGTCGGCATGATCTGATAAATATGGAACCCGAATTCAGTAAAATGACAACAAAAAGCGTGCTAGGTATAAATTTTTTAGAACGGGTGAAAATGTTTGTAGTATTCTATAACATTGTAACCTTTCTTCTTTGTACCTTATACCTATTGTATATCAAACAAGAATACTCTTACCTATCTCTTAACGGCCAAAACCCACGGTAAATGAATGCCCTAGACAACATACTTAAAATGTCACCTTTGCGAAAATAAGATGAATAAATTCGAAAGAACGGTTAAGATTTTATTTTGCAATTATTAATGCACTAGCATTTTCCCGCGGCTTCGCCCGCGTTGTTCCCGTTATTGTCCCAAAGGAACTCTTTACCGGGACATAAAGTCCTATGTTTCAATCCAGGACTTGGTCTACTTGCATGCCAAATTTCAGCTTGATCTATCCAGTTGCTATCCCGTTATTAGGTAACAAACATCTAAACATCTTCACAAACTTTCGCATTTATAATATTAGTGGGATTTATTTTTCTGGACAAATACACGACTTAGTGCTAAGAAGTTAAAAAGTCTTGTAAGTAATTTAATGTTTAATCTTGTTAAAAATACATTTGTCAATATTACAAATTTATGCCATGACGGCAAAGTATTTCTTAAGTAAATTATTGTGAAGTTTTAATAAGATGAACAAAATTCCCAGAAAAACTTGAAGAGTCATGTAATTGACAATTTTGCCCAAATTAATCAAGTTTTTATGTAAAATTGGATTTACCAGAAAATGTGTAGGTGCCGACGAAATGAATACCAACATTCGTGTATTTTTCATTCCTCGTACACACTCTGGCTGTTACTTATACAACAAGTTATTCTTTATTCTGCAATTTAGCGAAGACAATCCAAACTAGAAATTCCATAAGTCTGTTCACAACGAAGTCTTTTCGAAGTAACTTAGAATTGAGTTCATGACCTTTTCGTGTCCTCGCCTCCTGTACATATTTGTACAGAAGCAAGTAAAGCCTTCTTGACCCAGGCAACTTTTTAAATTGGATTCAACCAGCTACTCACACAGGTACCTCTTCTGGAAAGGATTCAAGATTATAAGTGTATTTGGTAAAACAAACACAACGCAACTAACACGTCCTAATCAGTTGATAGTGAAATATAGAAACTCGCATACTATCACATACCAATGTATCGGTTGATAGCAAAATAACTTGAACCCTGAAAAGGTAACACTCTCATTTTGGGCAGACGTGTAAACCGAGGACTGTTTAACAAAAAGTTTGACAATAGATATGAGTAGTTCCTGAATTAATGATTCAATTGAAGTATATCAGTCGGAGTTACTCCATCCACTAGTTCCCTTCTGATTCATATACTTCAATATTTATGTGCTCTGTGTTCACCGTTCATGTATCTTTTCGTTACCTTAGCTACTTATGTACCTATTTTAAATTGGATATTTTGCAACGGCGCAAGAATATTGTGGCCTCTGGTTTTAAAATAAAACATAAGATTGACTGAATTGGCTTAGTGGTTTTGTGCAAGAAATGCGTACGACTGATATCAGTCGAGTATACCATATGGCATACCATATCTATATCAACTAAAGTACGAGTAGATGGACTTGTTGAGCTACTGAACTAAAAGAGAACGAAATGAACGAAAGATGCATATTCAATATTTTCTTTTAAGTGACACATTTTGCGCATGACTATTTGACAATGTGATTCCGTCTGTGAATTAATATAATCTTTTAATATTGTTTCAGCTTACCCACGGACTTGCGGCCTTAAATTTACAACATAACGTTTCATATTTTTATACTTTATTCAAATAAATTCATTTACTTATATATTACATCTGTTTTTATGTTTTGTAAGATGTTTATAAAGAAACAGTTTTGTAGACTTGCTTGATAATAAACAACTAAACGTGCTCCATCCATGGGATATTTGATAAGGAAAACGTGACATTTTGAAATATTAAATGCTTAATTTTATGGTAAAATTTGACAAAGAAAAATCCTTGCTTCGTGTCCTGATTTTATAAAGAGGTGCGTTTATTCCCATGAAAAAAGATATGATATGAATACAAATATCGATCAAATATATGCTCGTTTCTGACTTATTTGGTTTGAAAACAATAACCGACATAAAATAAAGACACGTACTCGTACAGTCAGCCAAGAAAGTGGTCTTCCACATTTGAACTAAGTATAATACAAGGTAATAAGGTCGAAAAGTGGTAGACCACTTTCTTTGCTTCCTGTACGTCATTCTCCTCAACTCTCGTGGAACTGCCTATAGCCGCGCGGCAAAACCGCGGAGTGAGTCGCAGCTGACTATATTGAATAGAAAGTGACAGATAGTATTTTCGCGCGACTAAAAGTCGCATCTTACAGTTATTCTAGACGTGCAGGTATAGGTTGTCAATAGAATCTCTCAGCCCATTTAAATAGAACTCGTATTTAAATAGTATTCTGGTAAAATACATGTAAATATGCATAAGTACATAAAATAAAATTAACATTCATAGTAATTCCAATTTTAAACCTGATCGAAGTTATTTATCTCTTTATTTTAGGTCACTGTCAAAGTGTTTCCTCCGCTTGGTACCTATTTAAAACAAATGCCATTTCAGAGTTAGAGTTTTAACAGTCATGTTTGCCACGTTTCTTCGTTTTTCTAGGATATCAGAAGGTAGGTAATATTGTATTCAGTTCACTTATTTCAGAACATTTTCCGTTTCAAGATGATTTTCCTTGAAGGGAGGATAACCGGACGAAAATACTTTGAGCTAGCTTTACCCGTGGCTTTGTCTGCGTTATTATCCCAAAGGAACTCTTTACCGGGATATAAATAAATAAAAATAAAAATCATTTATTCTCAGACAATTACAAGTCCATAGTTTGTTAGTAATGACAACTACATTCTACGTTAGTTATAATTAACGTTCACACACACAAAGTTATGATGTCATTTTAACCAATATATCAAACTGCACATTTCCTAACATGCAGTTCGATATATCGGCTAAGAATGACGCATATAAAGTACCTATCCAGTAATAAAACTACTATTAACACCGGGATATTTACCATGTAAGTATGTTTGTTTTTACGAGTTCCTGAAAACAAATATACATGGTAAATATCCCGGTGTTAATAGTAGTTACCATGCGAATGACCATGTTATCTCAATATAGTAAGTATCCAGTAGTTTATTCCCGGACTTGATGGTCTACTAGAGTGCCAAATTGCATGTCAATCCATTCAGTTGTGGGCTATTGAGTAACAAACATATTCATTCTTCGTTGATGTCACATTCGAGCCTCTAAACATCTCTACAAACTTTCGCATTGATTTTACCTAGTAGGATTTGCTGCCTTGTTCTACAAATGCGTGGTGGGCTAGACTTTCGGTATAATTTCGGCCTAGTGTGTCATCACCGTCATCACACAACTTAACTGCAAGTCACGTTCCAGTAGGGATGCTCCACATTCAGTCCGGTTGCCAAACTTGCTTCCTTTTATCGCGCTTATTATATTCAATATACTTATTTGGAGTAGTATTAGTAAATATGAGATCTTTCCTTAAGGCTTAGGAGGCTCGGCACGGACGCACCGCCAAACAATGTCGGGATCGTTACTCGTAACTAATGAAGTTACTACGTGTGTAACTATTGGCCTACTACTTAACTGAGAACTGTGACCCCGGGTACCTATGTATGAAGTACGATAAAGTTCGACTAGCCATCGCCACACTTATAGCAGTTAGCTATACTAATAGCAGGTTTTTTTTTGAAGATTCCTGATGGATGTAGCAAATATCGAACAAGGTGGGGGCCGTGGCGTAACCTGGGGTCGAGCCAGATCGCTGGCCGGACCACCTTGAGTGGATCGGACTAACTGGCGGCCGGGGGCGCCCGGGGTCGAATCAGGTCGCTAATCCCGGTCCCCTTAAGAGGGTCGGACTAGATGGGGGCCAAGGCGTGAGCCGCCTTGAAGTTACGCTGATTGCGCTAAATGAGCAGCGAACCAGCGGGAATTTAATAGCAGTTATTTATCTTCCGAAAAAAGGTACATCGCGCCGCTTCAATGTGTGCGCGCCGTGTACGAGCGCACTACAAGCAAACTTTTAGCAATGCATAGTAATGTTTCAGTCAGGATCGCATCGTCTCCTCACGCGAAATATATTGATACTTCGTCGAAGTTATTTGTATTCGGGTTTGCAGGAAAGTATCATAGCAGGTATCATTCTACACTAACTGCAAATCAACAATTTAAGAATTAAACACTAACCCCCCGATCAAAATTGATAATATTGGTCATTTTGAACCCTGACACTGAACATAAATGCACTCTATCCTATAAGTAGGCGACACGGGCACTTTTACAAGTCAGAAACTATCTGCAATATTAAATATGACTCCATGACTTCATAAACAATTGTAAATAAGACACTTTATGCCACACCTGACCATAAAGTGGCTTTTACCGCACGCTACGCGTACGGAAAAGGCCGCTTTCTGGCCAAATATAGACATAAAATGATGAACACGACACGGAAGGTGATAAAGAAAGCCCTCAATCGTATATTCGCATCTGCGATCTCGGCCTTTCTTTGTTTTACCACCCTAGTTGTGTAATGTACTCACAGAAATATATCGAGATAGAAGTAAAAAGTTCCTCGATTTATATGAGAACGTTGCGTGTCAGATTTTTGCGTTTGACAGTGCAACTAAGAGGTAATTTGCGCAAAGCGCAACCATATGTCATAATCATAAATCATGGCACGCGAAATATAAGCATTTGTTGGGTCTACTTTAATAAATGGTTGTGAATGTACTATTTGTTTCCACAAAAACATAGCATGCCTGTGCCGAGTTTGAGGCCCCGAATCAACATTTATGATTAAGGGTCACCCGTGGGCGATCCACCACATTCACCACGTGTATATAAACAAGCAGGATTGCCACATTAAGCCCTTTGTTGGCAAATTGAAGGGGCGGGAGAACGAGGAAATCCGCTCTGCTGTAATTGCTATGAGAAGTTATGAGACGGTTTTTATTACAGTAAATAGGAATTCTCGTGACTTTATAAATCTAAAATCTGGAATAGAATATTGCATGTGTCATACGCCAACAAAGCTAATAATTATATTTCTAGCTTGTTCAATTCAGGCCGAAGGGAAGGTTTTTTGTAAATTAAGTAAAATCTAGAGCATAGCAATGGATGTAATGTAGTCTATGATACTTCAACATCTCATTCCACCAATTGACAGGGTGTCACCGAAAAATCTATTCAGTAAATGACCTCTGACTATCACGGTACTACCAACTTGTTGCTATAAGAAGTTAACAACAACGGTAAGTTGTGAAACTGTAGGTTTTTGTTCAGAGTATCAGAATGCTCTACACTTAATTCAAATCTAAAATCTTGAATAGGAACTAGAATATAATCAGTGCTTATAGAAAGAAAAGGAATAAGTGCAAAAGGGCGCAAGTCTCGTAGGACGAGTTACGCCGCTTTGCATTTAGCTCATTATCTAACATATTCCCTTTCTTACTGGAGTCACTGATGTCTTAAGGCAGCAAACGAATATGTTTCTAGTTTGTTCATATTAAGGCCGTAGAGACGCATATTTGCAATGACATGTGGCAGCCAACTGGTTTTGTTAGCCATTTGGTTTGGTTTTCACTAAACTATGACCCGCCAGCAGGTCGACGAAGACCCGCAGCGCGGGGCTTCTATTTCTGCTCTGAGGGACACAAACTGACTAACAAACCTAACCTAAAATTAAGGAGTGTGTTTAATGGAAAAAGAAGCTAACCAAATGGCTAACTAAACTAGTTGGCGGCGACATACATACAATAAGTGTAATCTCGACCATAGCAATGCTATTTAATGCAGTCAATGATTCTTCAACTCCTCGCTTCGCTCCACCAATTGGGTATTGTAACCGAAATTGTAAAATAGTACATTACACAACTAGGGTGGTAAAACAAAGAAAGGCCGAGATCGCGGATATTTGCGGCCCGAGCTGCAAGCGAGGGACGTAAATATGAGATCGAGGGCTTTCTTTATTACCTCCCGTGTTGTGTACATCATTTTATGTCTACACTCGGTCAGAAAGGTTATAAACCAACTGCGCAGTCTGCTTGCAGTCAGCGTGCAGTTTTTAACTGCAAAAAATCTGCCTTCAAACTGCATTTGCAGCTAGAAAGCATCGAAAGACTGCTTCGGCCTTTAGGGATATCGGCAGACATATCCGTACGTTATTCGCATCGTGTGTAGCGTTTCGCAATACGTCATCGTCCCCCGTCCCCCGCACGGACCATGGGAGTGTCAACAACGAAATTGCCAAGTATAGTCGGTGACATATTATTATTACATCAAGTAGGCTCTCAAGGGCTCTTTTACGTGTCTCATCTCTTCCTTTTTTTGGCGCTTCGGGTAATGACCTTTCTGGTGAGAAGAAGCGCCGAAAGAAACTCACCAGTTTCTCTTTTCGACCATTGAACAAGTATTACAACAATATGGCGTTAATATAAGAATAAAATATAGTCCGGGATAACAAAAAAGCAACGCCTAGAGACAGATTTAATAATAGACGCCGCCTATTTCTTACGAGGATTACTTCAGCCGCGCGGGTCTGAGGCATTTCCTTCATTTCATATTACATTATTGTCTGTGAGAACAGACACAGCTGCTAAGGGCCGTTATGTCTGCCTAGTCTGGTTTGATTAAGACATCACAGTAAATACCTAGGGAATTCTTGCTTTTAATGCTTTGTTGGATGAGCTAACGTTTATGTAAGGGCTGAATCGCCTGTGGAAATTAGACATCTAGGTAGTCTCATAACTCTTAACCAGTGCCGTAAATAGCCTTTATGCCACACCTGGCCATAAAGTGGCTTTTTCCGCACGCTAAGCGTACGGAAAAAGTCGCTTTCTGGCCAAGTGTAGACATAAAATGATGTACACAACACGGGAGGTAATAAAGAAATCCTCGATCCTCGATCGCATAATTACATCCCTCGCTTGCAGCTCGGGCCGCAAACATCTGCGATCTCGGCCTTTCTTTGTATTACCACCCTAGTTGTATAATGTACTATTTCTGCGCCCTGTGCGAGCTTCTATAACTGCGCCCTTGTTTTTTACCTAGGGCTCTGCCTGGTCTGACCATTCTTGCGCCCCCCAGAGTCTACGCCCTGTGCCCGGGCACCGGTGGCACCGCCCTATTTACGGCACTGCTCTTAACTTACATACAACAACATAAGCAGCTATCATCATAGTTTTAGTCCGGAGTCGTCCACTCTTAAACAAAGGTCTCCCTATCGGATTTTCACAACAAACGATCGCACGCTTTCTGCCACCATCAACTTACGGCGACTTTAATCATATCCTCAGATCATCTTTGAGCCATCCATACCAAAGATTCAGTAAGAAGAAGTACGAACGACGTACAGAAGACTATCTCTCTAACAAGACGTCGTTCGGGTCCGAACACCGGACGGAACACACCGCATCCGACCGTCTCTCTCTATCGCATAACGCGTACTAATATATATTGGTTTGAACACACAGAAGTAAAGTACCTAATTTAATCTCAATGAATATACATAAATGTAGAAGTATTAAACTGCCGCAGGCTTGGTGAAGGTTTGAGGTGCGGCCTCGTTAAAACTTTACCAGTTTTACGGCCCCAGATGTGAATGATCTCACTGGGTTATTGTAGGCTTTGTCGGATCATAAAGGTGGATAGGTAACCATCTCTGCCAAGCTCCGTCATAGCTGTAGGTATACTCAGGCTCGCCTTCCAATACCCCTGTTATTTTTATGAGCAATACCATGATTCCGGTATCACCCATATTAAAATTACCGGTATTATAACCGGTACTACCGGTACCGGTATTAGCCGCCTCCCTCCCCGACCTGCGCTCTTGAGCGTTGCCATTACAGTATTTTAGGAATGTAATTCAAAGGGGATCCCATGCGTTCTTCAAGTATCACGATTTTGTAAGTTTTTTTAGATTTTTGACCTTTATAGTTAGTCTTGTTAAACGTGAATACATCCCTCCGGTCCTGTCCTCCGGTTCCCGATAGTGAGATTTTTTATTTTATTTGCCACAGGTAGACGAACAGCAAACTGATCCTAGAAAGATTCCGTTTCGATTGAGAAATAGAACCTATTTATTTGCTGCAGAATGGCATCTACGCCGCTGATAATATAATCCCAAACCTATAATTGTAACGATGACATTTTATGTACAAATAATACACAGTTATAACTGATAAAATATTTATTGTGAAAACGCGTTTTGGCTAAACATAAAAGTAGCTCTTGCAAACAATGAGATATACTTTAAACATTACCAACAAGCTGAATAAATAAATTAGATACTTAAAAGCGTATTCATAGTGATAATTCATTGTATGTAAACGTCTAGAAAAGAGACAGACGCTCCTAAGTCTTTATTAATCGACTTCAGAAAAGGAGGAGGTTCTCAATTCGTCGCATTTAAGAGCTATGCTTCTTTCTAGGCTTCAGTTTAGAAACATTACCCATAGGTACATCGCTGTTATATATGCTCTGAAAATTATGTCCCGCGATACCAAGCACGTTATAAAATGAAACGGGTTAGTATCAAATGGTCAAAAACGCAAGTGGTCTACGGCATCAACTCACCTAAAAATCATTTGGGTAAATTTACAGGTAGTCGAATAAGTAATCGGTCCATGAAGCAATTCGCCACAAAATTATTTCGTCTACTATCATATTATCAACTCGTCTTAAATGCATGTGGTCTAAATAGCTGGTCGCTTACGACGCAATTCGTCGAAAATCCAATGTCCATCCTAGATAACACACTTCTATTGCATGTTTAATACTTTATAAAATTCCAGACTAGTTGCTTTATTGACCAATTACTTTTTAGCCAATAACAATAAAAATTTATATTTATATAAAATAACTCCCCCATGTCTCTTCCGGGCGATAGGGTGCCCAGGAGACTGGCGGCATTGCCACGCTGAATGACAATGCCGATTCTCTGATCTAAGAAGAAGCCAGCCCTCTGGTCACCAGATACCAGACAGAGCCTGTGAGCAATTTATTTGTATAGTGCGAGCGCGCTGGATCCCCACGGCCCCAACGTCTCTACCCCAAACGGCTCAAATATGTAGCCACTGCCTATGGCTGCCAACTCGGCCGAGTCCGCAGCAGCCCCGGCTCTTAGTTCGGTCAATGGAAGATGGGACCCCTTTTTAGCCTATTTGCTAATTCGTCTAGATGATTTTAAGACAAGTGACTAACGAGAAAGGTTACATCTCAGACAAACAGAGTTGCTTCATAGACCGATTACGTATTCGACTATCTGCTGCTCAAATGATTTTTAAGCGACTTGATGCCGTAGACCACTTGCGTTTTTGACCATTTGATACTAACCCAATGAAACTCGGGCTCCCACTCCCATACCCCTTTCCCGACGGGAAATTTGTTGTACGAAAACTTCCGACTGTTCTGACAGCTCATAGCACCTGAACAAACACAAAAAAAGCCTTTAACTATTCGAGCGTGGTGCTAGTGTCTGCACTATAGATCGACATCCCGATCACGAAAAAGGACTTGCGCGTACACAGAATGTTCCAAAGTTAAAGGACGGAAAGGGATACATGGCTCACAAACACACCAAGATGTTAGTAATTCGGCCATTCTCACGAAGTATGTCTGCGGTCACCTAATTACGACGCTGTTTTCATACTAAATGTATGGAGACGCGGTAATTAGACGCAGTTATACTTCGTGAAAATGGCCGAATTGTGGAAATAGAAATGCTTATTAGTGTTCAAGTTTCACAATGAAAAAAGATACCCTTATTCCAATATTTGATTTATATCAGTTTCAAAGATTTAATGGGCGTTTTTGCATTACTCTTACTCTAGGAATGTTGTTTTATACCGATTTTAACGTCTAGTAAGCTTCTTACGATGATAAATATTATTTACAATTATTCATATTCCACAATACCTATACGAGCAAATCCTTTATACAATTCATACCTAGTTGATTATTATTAATTACGTACATGAAAGTGATGTACAATATGTACAATTATTGGGTATCCTGTGTCCATAATAAATATAATTCCAAACGCACCAATCTAGATAAGTATGTTTACACTTAATCATGTTAGCTGAGAATTATACTTTTAAAAACAAATCTAAGTGGGATTAGTCCCCACACTGCTACAAATGCCTCCGTTAATGAATGTATTATTTATTTCATACTGATATTTTAATCATTTACATTACAGTAGTAAAATAAATGGTCTTAGTTTCAACAAAATCTACTTTGTAGGTATGACGACGCATAATATATTAATTGGGTGGATTTTCGCCATACAAATATGTATGCCATACATTTAGATTGGCATACAAATGTCGCGGACGAAAATCCACCCAATTATACTAAAACTTACTATGTCGACCAAAGAACGGTGTATTATATCAATAGAAAATGAGGCAGCTAATATTTGTTATTAAAGAATTGACAGTTAATATTTATACGTGTTGAATTCCGTTTTGAGATAATAAGGAAAGAAATAACCTACTTGTATTGTAAGACGACAACCTCATTACATTTCTTATTATAAAATTGTGTTAGTTGCTATTAATACAAACTTCCAATATCTGATACGATGAAGTGGTCACATAATCTGACTGGCTCTAATAATTCCAGTGCTCGAGTTTATCCTATCAAATAAGCCAATGACTGAACATTCTGCTACTGATATGGTTTAAACACAGGTGTAGTGCCGAAATAACACAGTTAAATCTTGGGAGATTTTGTCTTACGATTTTTGTGTCCCATTGCCTAGCAAAGTGTTCCCGGGTTATTCTTCAGAAATATGTCTGCGGTCCTGTGACCTTTTTCCATACTAAATGTATCGAGGCAGAGGAATAAGTCGCAGACATATTTCTGAAAAATAACCCTCCCCTAACCTTTTCCACTCCTCTCTATGTTGAGCATATTCCTGCCAATTTCGTTGGCCAACTTTTTAATTATAAGCAACAAGAACCTATGCCAAAACCTGCGTCATGTTTAAGCATACAGTCGAACTTTGCCCAGGCAAAAGTTTGACAAAAGCGCCATCAATGCATTTTGTATGCAATTCTATCTGTAGCGACATATATGCGGAGGAAAGTTCGACATGGCTCACTTCGCATCCATACCCTAGAGCGCATTCGCATTAATTACATAAGTTTGCCAATTAAATTATAACCTTATGAGTTGCCCTATAAAGTATGAATTACAACATCGTTTTCTTCGTTATTAGGACGATTGTACTCTAGGATCAATGTCACATAGACTCTGAATTTGAACTGCTTTATTTAGGCACAGTATGACACAAGTAATACTTAGGTGTAAACAAATATAAGGAATAACAAGCACAAGATACTTATTCACAACAGCTTAATCACAGTAAGAGTCAAGAATTTGAGGCCTTGCTATTTCAAGTTTCACAACACAAATAACAAAACGACGTACAACAACATAAATAATTAACATAGACATCAAATGATTCCCTATTACGAGTAAGCAATAAAAAAAGTGACAACACGGCGAATTCAATGAATTCAATTAGCAAAATGTCTATTCTCCTATCTGAAAATGATTTGCAAATTTTTGTAATAAGTAGAATTTTTAATCAGCTAATTGCACACAATACGTGTCGTTCATTTATATGACCAACAACAATGCAGTATAGCAGGTTTCTTGAATTAATATTATCCTTATGGATAACATTTATTCAAGAAACCTGCTATACTTAAACTAAGTGGCAAATCATATCGGATGTACCCGTAAACCTTATTTTACTCCAGGCGATTAAATCGACTTGGTCCAATAAGATCACTGCATTAGTTTCCTTCCACAGTTTTAGCTGGTAGTTGCTGTGAACAAGGTTAGTTCTGCCCATCTCCCCGTCGCGATGTCATCAGAGCATCATTTCCGTTAATCTCGAGTTCCAACGAACGTTTAGCTTGCGGGCCGCGGCCTTTATGAAGTTCCGCTACAACGCTTCAAATATGGTACCTACTCGTGTATGTTGGGACCGATATTGGTTTAAGATGAAGTTTCGGTCGTTTTCTGAATGGATGATTCTCATTTATGATTAGGTATTTGATACTTTCTGAAGTGGCATTGAGGATAATTGTTTAAAAATCCAAACAAAATATTTTATGTTAACTGCACTTTGGTCTATACCGGGTGGACCCTTAAATCCTTTAGTGAGTTAACTAAAGGATTTTACTTTAAGGAAACATTATTTTATTTTTAATAAGAAACAAGACTGCATTGAAAGATTTTTTAAATTCTTTTGGCCTTTGTAATGGAATTGATGATAAAATAAAATTCATGATAGATTTCACGATCTTTTTTACTTGTAAGACCAAATGTTTATTGGAGAGATTTTATCCTGACCAATGGTCCTATTGATTAGTAGAATAAAATAGTGAGTGCTTATTTTTTAAATTTTTAGCTGGTTTGATTCCCGGGTGAGACAAGTGAATTTCAGAAAATTCTTTAATGCAGTTTTATTTATTTTTAAAAATAAAGGAATATTTCCTTTTTTGAGATTTGATTACAGACACATAGATACAGAAACAGACACCGGGACAGGTGAAACTAAATAAAAGCTTGTAAAAGAGCTTGGAAATTCAAGCAAAGACGGAAAAGGCAGAGTGACAGAGAGACAGAAAGAAAAAATGCTATATGGTGGAGCAGAAAAAGTAAAAGAAAAGTAACGGCGTTCAAATAACGAGAAAGAGAAACAGAAAGCATTGCAGAAAAGATATTCAGGTAGGTCGCTTACAAAAACGATAGAATGATATAAGTAAAAAACTTAACTAAAGGACTTGTTACATGTAGTAGTGTAGGGAATTTATATGGAGCTTAGGCACTTTTTCTAAAATGGAACGTCAATCTGTCTACACAGTCCGCGTAATACCGACAGGTTACTACTACATGTAACAAGGCCTTTAGTTAAGTTTTTTACCTATAAATACGAATACAAACCAAGAACAGGCAGAAAAACTGACGAAAAGTTAGAAAATCTAACAGAAATAGGATAAATATATGCTTGCATTTGATTTGAATTGTTATCTTTAAGGTATTGCAACAAACACAATGATAGAGGGATTAAGTAAGTTTGGGCTGATATATTTTCAAGTGTTGCACCCCCACATGAGCTTGCAAGCAGGCCGGTCGGGGTACTTGGCTTTGAGCGCAGCGATGATCTTGAGATATTGTTGAGTGTTGGCGCGCTCAGCACGGCTGTGGCGCGCAGGCGCGTGCGCCGCCGCGTGACAGAGGAATCCGCCGTCCACTACCACCAGCCGGTACTCTTGGAGACAGAGCTCCAGCATCTAAGAGAAAACGTCATGATATTAACTAGGAGACTTCAACTGCTAAATTAAGGTCTCTTCAAAATGCGAAAGCTACCGAAAGCTGCTAGCCCTGTTCAGCTAAGTATTATACGACATCGCACATGGTATGATCCGCTCTCAAAAAGTAATAACCGGAGCGATTTTTATGGCGTATAATTGATTCACACCTTTAAATTTATTTGCCGAACTAGAATCAACCTTGTAGGTTAGGTTAGCAGATCTACATGAAACAGCTACCTGTGTCATTTTGTCCTGTCGGCCCTCCCACGAGAGAGCCTCGCTGTACCAGGGTTCCTTCCGTGTCCCGAAATACAACGGCTCCCATCTATGGAACGGGTACTCTCGCCGAGCGATCAACATGGGCTGGAACAACATTATTTTATGAATGCATGTATAGGTAGCAATAGGACTACAATACAACACAAAGACTGGGAAATTAGGGATTAGCTGACACGAGTATCAGTGGGGTCCAACTACGTTTCTTAGACTAGGTTTAGCGAACCGGCGGTTAAAACTGCGCTTCGCTCAACCTTAAAACGATCGCTCTAATCCTTATCTTGTCGTCTAGCGAAAAGCCACAAGTGGCCGCAGGTAGCAATCCTTAGAATAGAATAGAATAGAAATATTTATTTGCAAGAATACGTTACAATTTCCTTCTTCAATGATCCCCCCACTGGGTATTAAAAAACGGTACGAGAAAATAATCGGCTCAGGTCATCCCTCTTCCTTTCTGGCATGTTGAAAACAAAAAAACAAATACCTATGTATTCTGAATCGAAAACGATTGGTCGCTAGCGCGTTTTATGAGAAACTATAGGCAATTTGTATAAAAGAACGGCAAAGTAACAATAAAGGAATATTCCATAATTTGATAAGAACAAGAACGAAGCTCTCGAACGGTTTGATCAGAATCGTGTTCCATTTAAATCGGGAACGCGTCTCGTATTGTCACATGTAAATGGGCGCCTAACTCAATTGGTACGGCCTGTTACTGTAAAGGGGTCCATAATTTGTTTCATGTTCAAAACTGATTTTTCTGGAGAGATACGTGATGAAACTGATAATTTTGGAAGAAGGAATTGTTCTCTTGAGCAAAGCAAAGTGTTTCGAATTATTCTGACCGCTTCAGTGTACAGTTTACAAAAGTAAAAGTAGCTTCCTTTGCTTTTGCTAGGCTTGCTAAGCAGATGAAGCTACTTTTATTAGCTAAGCTGATGAAGCGTATAGTGTTGTTCAGTAATCGTTGATCCATTTATCAATATTTATAATTGAGCCGTAGGTATAATATCACCATGCAGCTATCGGTGGTTTATGCGTGACTAAAGTAACGCTAACACGCAAGAATCCGTACCGTACCGAACGTATATTTTTGTGGACATAAGAACGTGTATAATATCTTCGTAGACTTATGATTTGCTAACTATTGTCGCTGTCCATTGAAGGGTGAAACAAAACTCGATCCTATCGCATTAATTTCCTTCATGCTTCTTCCCGTCAGCTGTGGGTGTCATTGTCTCGTATATAAAGAAGCAGCTCCCACGTTCACTGAAAGGGTCATCTTTTTCTTTGAAAACTGCTATGACGCAAGTGGTGTTAAACAGCTTGTGCTGATCGATTTTTCAACCATACTTTATTTTCGTTTCATTGTTATACTGGACAATGAAGTCTACGCATAGGTCGAGTAAACAAAGAAAATTATGTTTCACATGAAATGAACTGAAAGACAGCATTTCTAACTAATGACTTTTTAGAATGAATATGTCTGACACCAACAGGGTTTTACAAAAACCGCTACCTTTACTTATTCTCTGAACTTCATGGTTTCCCACCCAAAATCATGAATGATATAAATTCCTTTGTATATGTCTCCATATGAAGCAACTAACAGAAAAAAACGGATAGTGGATGGACCCATTATAATTATTAGACTCATAATTCTAGAACATTTCATTTATTTTCATCTGGAAAAGGGATGGTATAACTTTTTTGAAACTACCCAGTTAATAATTGTCTAGTGATCTACTGATGTACTTGAAGGGTATTGAGGAGTATAATTTCAAAATGGCTTAATTCTCTATGAAAACCGTCCATAAGCCCTTTTGAAAAGACACTTCTCAATTATGTTTCTATTAGTGCCTCCGTAAAGCATAATCATATTGTTCATTGTCACTGAACTTTATTTCAAAGGTCACAAGCTTGGCATCATTCTGTGACAATGATACGCAGCCGTTTCCAAAGAAAGCACAAACTCACTTAACCAGATAATAATCCGCACTCCCAAACTTTCATTATCGCCTTAACAAAACCAGTTTCAAATTTAAAAGACCATCAGCCCCGAAGTATTCGGCAAAGTGGCCCAGTTAGGGTCCCCTCGTAATTACTAATCAATTAGCCCGGGGGTTAAATTCGTTAAGACCTCGTCTGTCACGTGCGGTAGTGACTGTCTGGTGAAATTGGGACACCAAAGTTGCAATGTTGGGTGCATCGGAAAGTTTGTAATGACAGGTGGAAGTTTTAGCGGGGAGTTGTTTCCTGTGACATCCGTGACAATTGTGATGTAGCTAGTGCGCAATCGAAATAGGTAAGTAGTATCAGTTACGTAACGTAACTATAACAAATAATACATATTCTAAGGTATTGAAATATGTTATCATGTTAATCTTGAAAAACTAAGATAAACTATGATCCAGTTCAGTCTCAGAGAGTTGCCACTGCAAGTATGGCAAAGCCTGACACGGTAAGAAAATGCACAATCCAAATTAGTTTGGGAATTGTAAAAGTTATCAAAACTAAAAGAGTGAGGAGAGGAGGATTATATTTTTTTCATGACGAGGATAAATTGATTTGTTTTTTAAGTGTGTTCACAAGCTCTGAAAAGGAAAGGTTTATTATGATAAATATAAGATAAATACAGTCCAACACAGAACAAACAATACTGCCGTCCTAGTGTAAAAGGCCTTTTACTATGGAAGTTCATAGTAAAAAGTCGCCTTTTACACTAGGACGGCAGAATAGTTATATTATGAGGCCAGTTTCTGGCTAAATTACCTACGATATATAAGATAGCCCAATCATATTTGGCTGAATTGCAAAAAAAGTGTACATGTGTAACGACGAAATGGGAATAAACTTTACAAAGCTATAAAAAATACATTATTGTAGTTGTATTTATTCTAGATACACTATCTTATAGTGTCATTCATATTCTCATACGATATGTATGGTTTTATCGTGTAAGACTCATAAAAGTATTAAAAAAAAAATTAACCAAAAAATTGTATTTTTCTCCCATACAAAATCTATGTGTCCTTACCCTACCTCACGATGAATAAAAATTCATTACTTCGATTTGGATGAGCCCAGCACTGTTCTTTTTTCAGAGTAAGTTACATAGATAATGAAGTTTAAAGCAAGTAGTTTTTTACATGATTAGAACGTAATTTTTATTACTACACCTCGTATCAAAGTTTGGAAATAGGTTTTGGATTTGTGTGTAAAAAATTCTGTGTAACGCCATATCGTGCATTTAAACGTATTATGAACGCAGCCGTAACATTATTTAAGTCTGGGAACACTTAGTCTATGCCGTCGCAAACGCACGTGTTGACAGCCTTATTGGTTTTCGAGCAATGGACAGACAAAGTGCGGTTGCGGTTGTTGTTACACAGAAATATTAATTTTGAGAGTGCTTTAAATCAGGTAAGTTTAACCTTTTTTGCAACGATTTTTACATTGTTTGGTGGTAAATTTAGTTGGCAAGCGGCTTGGCATTAGCTAATTTTAAAATTCCTTCGCATTTTTTTCTTACACGAGCTTAAACATTTCGTGGCGGTGAATTTATGTTAGAATGTGTAACTCTGTAACGCTTCATAGAGATTTCGTCATTAAGGTTCGGTCATATTGGCATTTTTAACCAACATAAAATAAAGAGCATGTTTTCAATTTGTTTTTACGACAGATTGGCTTATTTAATCTTTATACATATAATTCTTCTGTACTTACGTGTGTATGTCACCCTACTCCTCCTAAACGGTTGAACCGATGTCGATGAAATTTTGTGTGTATAATTGAGTAGGTCCTTGAATGATTTGAAATTACAACTGGATCCGGTAGGTGGCGCTGATGTCGGTAGGTTACCTGACTCTTCCTAAATGGCTAAACCGATTCGAATGAAACTTTGTTTGTATGTTTGAATGAGTCCCTGGATTTTTTCAAAATACAATCGAAACCGGCAGGTGTCGCTGATGTCTGTATGTTACCTAACTCCTAAACTTCATTATATATTTATTATATTATAAATTATACTATTCTTCATTTTTAATAAAACAAATAAAAAAATTCATAGTTTTTTTTATTCAACTAAACGTAACGTTTTTTTTTCACTAATATGAAAATGCCCTTATGACTTTTCTGTGTAACTTTGTGTAACATTTCTGTGATTATTCTGTCTGTGTCACGTACACTTTTTTTGCAATTCACCCATTTACCAGAATGTCACTTTCTGTTTTAAAATTTTCTTCTCATACTGGGTTAAGGTTATTTATTTAGATTTCCTCACAAGTGTGATGAAAAACATTGTGCACAACACAATGTACTATTAGCAAGGCTACGTCCGACTATTTATTTGAAGGTCCTTGTCTTTTACAGTGTCTTATATTCATCACTGTTGTTGTCACCCTATTCTAATGCAAGAACACATAATATTATAAAGAGTTAATATTGTTTTAGGCTCACCTCCATGACGCTTGGTGACGGACGTGTCAGCCAAGTCTGAAGACCTGGGAACCTCTGGCAGTGCGAGCAAAACTTCTGGTGGAAGTACATGGCGCGATTAGAAGCCACCATTCGTACCAATCTGATGACAAATAAAAAACACCATGAATCTATTGGAATGTTGTCTATTTTATAATCATTCGATTTAAATAAAGGCAGACAACAATGCCGACCTGACAGCGATAGAAATATATATGGTAAAGGGAACAAATAAATACCAATATTATTACAATGCATTTAATTAAAACCGAAATGATGAAACGAGAGACTAGAAACGAGACTCCTAAATTACAAACGAATAAAATGTAAACTAACCTTATTTTTAACTAACTTTAGAAGTCTAACAATTAAACTCAAATTAGTACCTACGTCGAAAAGACCCTTTCGTTTCTGCGTAGATAATCTAGAATGTTTTATTCATTCAGGTAATTATCCTAAGTGAATATTTTTCCATCCATAGAATAATGGTTACGTAGACGTAGACGGTAAATATCCTTTAGGGAAATTGGTGTTTAATAGGAATAGATGAATATGATGCGTTGCAAGCGTTCATGGGTTACGGTGACTACTTAACATCAAGCAGGCCGTACACTTGTTTGCCACCCTAGTAGTATAAAAAATAAATAAGCCTATTGTTATTGTATTGCTATTGTTACTTTGTATTGTTGTTTGTGTTTACATAGTTTGTTATTTCAATAGTAAATAACCACTGTTTTTCAATAACCACTTTAATAATTATAGCGTACTTACGCAATGAGTTGCATAACGTAATGCGTATTAGGTTTATAAGGTTTACGCGAATTAGTTTCCCGTAGCTCGTATGTTATAGAAAGACCTCGCAATTATAGAAATATTAGTGAAAAAACTATTACAATACCATAAAAACTAGATACAACAATATCAAAATCAATTAATTAATAAAAAATAAAATAAAAATAAACCATTCAATTGGCCTAACCCAATCTAAAACTAATTCTAAAATACGTGTAAAAAGGGCCTACTTACAGAAATAAATTATTTTATTTATTATTATTTATTTATAGTTATTGAAAATGAAATGAAAATACATTTATTGACACAACATGACACGGTAACATATTTAGTAGGGTAACAGAGTAGAAACTAGAGGGTTTTGACTTAAAACTAAATATCCTAAGTTAACATAAACAGAAGGTAGCAGCATGTTGGTCAAAGGCACCAAACTCAGCATGTGCTGGGCGTAAGTCCAGCGCTGATTTTCAGTTTGGCCCGTTTATGAGGGTCGGTCGTAACATTCATGAATAGTGCACGCGCTGTGCATTGCTTAAACTACAGAAATAAACTGGGTAATATACTAATATAATATATGAAGAAATATAACTTATGTTATGTATGATGTATGTATGATGTATATGATATTATTTTGTACTGAGATGAATGATTATTTTTGATTATATAGGAATTATAGGCATTATACTGTATTATGTGATGGACTTTGTTAAGTAAGTAATAAAAAATAATATTTTCATAATTTTAAAATGGACTCTCCCACCCAACTTTGTACGCTCATAAAAAAAAGTTACACGTTAGGTATCGAAATCAAAACTGTCACATAATACTTTCTTATTTTGCTTATATATCACGACAGGATATTTTTTACAAATTTCGACTACTGTCAACATTTGATTGAAACAAGGATTATATACATAGGTACTGAAAAAAAAGCTTTAGTAGGCCTTAGACTTAGAGGCTTGAACCGCTCTATGGTTTAGGCTATTTTCCAAGGGCGTAGCTAGGATTTTGTTAAGGGGAGCAGGCGTAGAAAATATCGAAGTACGAATACATGACAGCAACGAAAATTATTGTTTTTTTCTTATTCAAATTCACATTTAAAATGGAAATGTCAACATGAACCACAGATGTATTTACAAAGTACTTCAGGATAACCGTTACGACAATGCAGGGATTGATAGGATATTAACATAAAAATCGAATGCCGCTGTAGGTTATAAACATACAAAACGTTTTATGGCCGTATTGAAAATAATGGGAAGCGTTTCGCGTAAATGGCTTCCTACTCAATATGCGATGCATATGAAATACCATTTTGCCACTTGAAAATAAAGAGGATTTTTAACTTTATCTTCATACAAGAAGCTTATTGCTAGGGCCTTATTCTGAACTAGTCTTTACTAGTTACGGTTAATGGTTTTGTCTGGAAAAGACACATCTAAGCTTGTCAGGACGATATATATGTCGGAAACTGGGTTAAAGGAGAGCTAACGTAGGCGTGTCATCCTGAAGTCCTGATGTGCTCGAGCAGTAAGACAATATGAGTTATACAGTCACATATAACACTTTATTTCGTATGCGTATCAAGTCAAAAGATACAGATAGACACTTGATAGTAAGCCCACTAGCCTCATTCCGACCATCAGAACTCAAGTGATGAAGAGAAGTCAAGTAATGAAGAGACCGGTCCTTTTTATTTACTGACAATACTTACAAGCCTAACTGGCTGTTGCAAATATCGAGCAGGGTGGGGGCTTGAGGCGTGCCCTGCGATCGAACCAGGTCGCTTAGCTGCGGACCACCTCGGATGTTTCGCTGATTGCTCACAGTGAGCAACGGGCCAGCGGGAAGATTGAAGCTGATCAACCTGGCCTTATGTAGACTAATGTGTGTAATCGAACTAATGGGAGTTTTAGTTGCCGGTTCGCTAAAACCTAGCCCAGCTAAGAAGACTCCGGCAAGAATATTAGCTGAGCCCGACATTGTCGGAATAAAGTTAATCCAGGCTATTCACAACTCATCAACAAATCGGTACCGTGACCGCTCCTTTTTTTTGGAAACTGACAAACTCGCAACCCTATTGGGCATAGCGATTGTCGGACCGGGTGGTCGGCCGTGGTTTTCCCTGGGGTCGAACCAGGTCGCTAGCCGAACCACCCCGAGAGGGTCGGACTGGGTGGGTGCCGGGGGCGCCTGGGGTCGAACCAGTTCACCTTGTCCCGGTCCACCTCTATCCCGGTCCACCTCCCCGTGACCGCTCCCGATCGGTCCGATTATTTATAGGCGGTCCGTCCGTCCCCACCAGTGGCCATGCTCGTGCAGCTGCATGGGCGTAAACAACACTTGCAGTAGGAGTAGCTCACTTCGCGATTTCGCCGCGCGGCTACTAGTACCAAATTTTGCCCCTTCAGAGGGGCTTAGGCAGCGACCAGAAAGGCGCGTTAATATTACTTGTTTGGGTAATTTCGGTTTCTAGTTTCAATCATGTTAAACCAAATTGACAATGTTAAGCTTCTTAATTTCAACTTACGTTCCATATATATCGTAATTTACCAATTTTTTGCAGTTATCCTCATAGCAACACGCAAACATACGCAAATAGGTAGGTAAGTATCGCGAAATGCGTGGGATGCTTACTTAAGGTAAAGGTTAACACAAAAGGTTAGTATATCAAGTTAATGTCAGAGGCATAAATGTAAATTCGTACTTTTAAACCAACGTAACAATTTAAAATCATAAGGTTTACGAAGGGAATACTAATCTATGTTCCCTTTAATACACGACCAACGGATACACATTTTTCAAAAAAGTACTTGGCTTATCTAACCTAACCTTTATTTTATACTATACTTTTTGAATAAAATGAGGGCTACTAGACATTTTTTGCCACCAGACTGGATACGGGACAGTTTATAGATAGTTCTTAAAAAAAACTTTGACAGTTTTGATAGATCATTTTGCGACTTCGGGTTTGTTTCAAACGTGCCCATTTCAAGAGCCAACGGATAGAGACGCGCAATACAAACATCCATAATGGAGGCAGCTAACCATATTGAATAACTGAGAGAGAAAATCAATCACTAATATGTTGTTATCCCGGATTATTTTCAATAGGGCACCGGACATCGTGACATATTTTGCAACGTTTGCGGAAAAAGACTTTTGTGGCATTCAATAGTACTTATTGTACCTATCTATACTGATGTACAATGTGAAGAAAAGAAATCCATTGGTGCGATATCGTTTTCAGTCCGTTAACTCCAATACTTGACCGTACACTTCCTTGCACTGAAATATTCGAGTTTAGAAAATTTGCAATATCTTAATCAATAAAACACTCATAAGAACCCTGTCCCCTTACCATTGCCAAACGATGTATGTTCAGTCTGATCTGACTTATATCAAAGTTTATCTAAATCCTAAACTATAACAGGAAACTGGTAGTGAATATCAATATGATATACCTACAACGTCCGAACAGCCACGACCACTCTGACAAGAGAGTGCATGACCAAGAAGAAGAAACTAACTATGAAATTTCAAAAACAAAACTGGTACTCAAGTATTTAAGATGTGTATCACGTCCAAGTTAGGATCGAAAAAGGGATGTTTTACGAAAAATATTCCACGCTGCCAATTCCGGCATTACGATGTATGGGCGCGATCCCCTAAATGATATTACAGCCACGAATATGTATGAGCATCGCGTCGGCTTAGGTGGTTCCTCCAATTATATTATAGAATTCGTGAAAAATATGGAAATTTGAGTGAATCCGAATAACAAATATGAAAACCAAATAATACCGTTGGAGAATAATTCAATGCTGTGTTTAATTTAAAGTTCAGCGTGATTCCAGTCGCTCGGTTCTCCAAATACAAACGAAAAGAGGGTTGAGATGTCAAATTTGATTGAAATGTGCTTCAGTTCATAGCCGGATACATTTTATGCGCGCCAAAACAACAAGATAAGAAAGTTCCAATAAGTCAGAAAAATATGCAATCGGTCGTTTATAATCAGCCTCATCAATAGATAAGCATCATTCAAAAGTAAAGCCTTAGTCACTAGTAACATATGGTTTTTTGACACTTTTCATGTTATTTCACTCAGATCGAATGTAATGTAATGTATGAAACTATAAAATGAAACACACTTCACCAAAAATGTATGTCGTTAACGTAGATTCTTAATTCTCTTTTTGTTTGAATGGAGAACAAACAAGTACAATGAATTGGTTAATATTAAAACATGCATTAGAAAATTAAGTATACGGTGCAATAATAAAGTACGTATATTCGTACAAGTTTCATGAGAAACGAACATTACCCCCTTGAGAAATCTTGTGAAGGAAAAATAAAGGCAAAAAATAGGACAATGTGATCAACAGGTGGGTGAAACTTGGAAAAGAACCATTCAACTGTCGCGAGACGTCTAAATAAATAGCTCCATTCGTCAACTCACGTGTCTTTGTCGCGCGGGATCTCCTCTCCCTTTTCCACCTCGAACAGAGGCACGACGAAAACAGTTTTTCCGAAAATACAACCCTCATCCCGCTTCTTGTCACCCATCAGTTTCCTGACCATGGTCAAAAACTTAGGAGCCAAACCGTCACTTGGAACCATTTCGATGTCAGAAACAATGAAGTAGTTAGTCTTTGATGCGTTTCTAGCCACATTTCTGCCTACATTTATGTGGTATATCAAGTTGTTGTCCTTTTTAAACGTAGTTATGCCATAATCGACTCCAGAACAATCATTAAAGTTTATGTCAGGAGCATACGTTCGTTTGGAAGGCATTCGCGACATCATTCTTTGGACTTTACTCTTTCTCACCCATTGAATATATTCGTATCTCGTTTTATTATCCAAATTCCGATAATTATCCAGTTTCTTCTGTAGCAATTCTTCTATAGTTATGTTTGAAGTGGTGGTCGGTATTTCCGTAGTTAATATGCGTTGTTCTGTGCTCCGCATTTTCGGCGGGTGTTTTTTAGGATAGAAAAGATGAAGAGACACCTTAGACATACCGGAATAGCAATGGCAAAGCTGATTCATGATTTGCACAGTAATATCCAAATCGTAATTTGGCACAAAAACTGAAAAACTGATGGGACCATCCCAATACCTCGCTATTTCGACGATATGATAAATGTATTCCGGTGTAGCTTGCGTGGCATATGTTACGGCATTGTATTTGCTGTGGTTCGAGTATGCCGTACCCTTAATAGCGTTATAGATGACCCTATAAGGGCTTTTAAAGCCAGCTTCTGGAGACGGCATAATGCGGAAGGTGCCCCATTTGAGGGTATCTGGGAGGCCATAGTTGAATTGGCAATAGCTTCGATTTTCGTTAGGCTGCAAACCTTTGAGGAAAGCGCCCGGTTGGTAGTCAAAGTCACCGACCCTGGCTTGTCTGTAGTGGTGATGGTGATGTCTGTGGGTGTAGAGGTGCAGGATTATGGTGAAGGTTATGATAATAGAGGCGATAAGGAGCAGGGTGGAATGGCGCCTCGTCAGCCGGTAGGAATACGCTCCAAAGATCCGCAGGCACCTCGACATATTGATCTATCATTGTTTTGATTCAGGACGCTTCATTAATATACAATTCCATCTGATTTGGAATCTTGATCGTCTTCAAAAGCTTCGATTTTTAGTTTAGTGTAAATGCCTTCGTTGTTTCCCGGTAATAATCAACATAAAAACAATATTTTGATTCGAATATGTAGTGTCAATTTAGTACACTTATTTTACTTATATCTGTGTTTACAATAATGAAACTTTAATAAACACCAAGAATTAAACATTTTATCACTTTAACAGGTCATGCACTTTCGTCGCTATATAAAATATCGAACAAACTTTAACACACTTTAGTTCATCAGAGCACAACTACGAATAACTGTGATATCGTACAAACACACTGTTATAATTTTAACTAATACTCAACCAAAACAAATGAAAACGTCACGGAAATCATACATAATGGTTCCCTCAAAAAATGTCAAACTTGAAGTAACTTGAAAGTCTGTAGCAAACATGTAATTATGAGATTTTAGGATATTTTCAGGTACACAATCACAGTTAGTTTTAACGCATTTTAAGGCATTTTAGCGTAATAATAATTTTCCGGGACAGAATTATTTATTTTGACAGATGTTGCGCGCGCACAGTATAAAATCAATATTTCCGCCATGCTGCCGGGTATCAGTGCGTTTTCTTTGCCGTGTTTAGATAGGTTTTCTATTACGGAGTAACCATTTTAATTTACAGAACAAACACAGTAAATAATGTTTGGTCTTATTACGTATACGTACGTATTTAAATTGCTCTTTCCTTTGACTTCAGTACATGAATAGAAAGAGTAATAGAAAAAATGCTAAGGAGTGGCAAATCATTATTCACTACATTTGTAGATGTGTTTAATCTTCCTATCAAATGTTTAGAATTCCGTACCCAAAGGGTGCCAACGGAGCCCTATTACTAAGCTCCCGCCGTCTGTCCGTCTGTCCTTCAGTCACAGGCCTCTAGCTTATGAACCATAAAAGAAAAGGTAGGGATTGAAATTTTCACAGAATGTGGATTTTTGTTGCCACTACAACAACAAATATTAAAAACAAAATAAAAAGAAAAGGGGGTCCCCATACAAGAAACGTGTTTTTTTGGCCTCTTTTTGCTTGATTGTTACAATGGTAACAGGTAGATACTTGTTATTTTCACATAATGTGAACTTCTATTGTTACTATAAATAAATAAATAAATAAAATATATCGTCGTCTAGTATCCATAACACAAGCCTTATTGAGCTTACTATGGGGCTAGTTCGATTTGTGTAAGATGTCCCCTAATATTTATTTATTTATTTACAGCAGTGTAACAAATACTAAAAACAAAATAAAGTTAAAAATAAAAAGGGGTCCCAATATAATAGGTAAACGTGTTTTTTGGCGTCTTTTTGCTCCATTGAGGTACGGAACCCTTCGTGTGCGATTTTTTATTTATATTACTTTGGGCCTTGCTTTGCGTTATTTGTCAAATCGCTACTAAATCTTTCCTCCGCCGGGCGTTTTAAGTAAGTTAGATCAGCTACTTTATAGTATTTCGTGGATAATCTTGTTGACTGTACATTAAGACCAGCTCATAAGACACCAGATTTAGTAAATTTGACCTCAGTAAAAATCTCTTAGTTTTCGAGATATTGACGTTTTTGCAAAACTCGTGCTAAGTGATACCCTGACTCGGTTATTTGAGTGTCATGACTAAAATATGAAGTATTTTTCAAATCTGTTTTTTGATATGGGTAGCCAAATAACTATGCTATTGGACGGTAAGAAAATTAAACTTCTAAAGCCGCTAAGCAGTTGTAACAATTTTCAAAACAAATAAATGTCAGACGGCAAGTATGTCAGAAAATGACAACCGGATACCATACACTTTTTAATCGTTTCAGCACTAAGGTCTCTCTCGATAATGCAGGGAAAATGACGTCACACTTCCGGTTCACACTAATTGACGATTTTTTCCAAAATGAATGGGAAAAAAAATCCAAAAATATTTTTTTTGAGCATAAAATACAGTTTTACCCAAATGGTTTTCGAATTAAGATCTTTTGAAAATATGAAATGTTGTCAATTCGTATTTTTATTATTTTTTCATGGTGTGGCCGCAGTAGGATATCAAAAAATATTTTTCAGATTTTTCCAAATTTCAAGTCTGATTTCGAACGAGGGTGGTGAAAAAAAAATGTACCAAAATAACCTGGCACATGACATAAAAAAATAGCGCATTTATTGTAGTTTCTAAAATGGTATAAAATTTACTAAATACTGTAATAGTTTTTGAGATAATGATATTTTGTTACAAAAATAACTTGTACTGAAGTTACTATTTCATTGATTTGATTCAATATCTCGAAAACTAAGAGATTTTTACCGAGGTCAAATTTACTTAATCTGGTGTCTTATGAGCTGGTCTATCAGCCCTTTTCGTATCAACGTTGGTTTTAGGGACACCCTGTATAGTATAGTTGTTTGTTATCCCTAAAATAAATAAATAAATAAAATCAAGCATACCCGCAATACAATCGAATCAGGTAGGTATATTCTCAGAAGCAGCTCTAGTCTATGTAGCGCCCATGTGCAATCAATACCCTGGCTCCCTCTGGTAGGCGAAAGGAGCCACTCGGGCGCAGGGTGTAGGTGTTTGGTCGCGCTGACTGCGAGCGACGCTTGCTCTTGGCATAGACATGTGTAGCTCGCGCGTGAGTGATTCAAAAGAGCTATATCAGTTGGTGTAGCTCACCGGCTCACTAGCCCAGTTCCGATTCAAACAACTCAGTATATATCGTACCCTTGGTCAAATAACGACGCATCAGCAAAATGACAACTTTTCAGGATCTGTGAGTATCATGTAGTTCGTATGATTTGTATGACTTTTGAGCAATAAAAAAAACTTTTGACGTAAAGTCACATGCGTCGTTATTTGACCAAGGGTACGATATTTCAACTCACTCGCTCTCAAGTAGCTCAATTGGGCCGTGAGCTGCAATAAAAGATACAATAAACACGAACTTTTCGTCCCTGTCTTGTCACCGTATACCTTAATGCTCTGTCTTTCGTTCGGAAATATTCGGATTTCGAGCTACTGAGATATAAGAGCAAGTGTGTCGTTCACACACCACGGAGCTACTGAGCCAAAATAGTTACTGAGCTAAAAGGTCATATCTTTGAGAGCTAAAGATTCATATCATTATTTTCACTTCAGTGACACATTTTGCGCATGTCTATCTTGGCAAGCAGCGGTCGGCGCCCCCTAAGATGTGGTAGATGTGCGGTGCACACCCTGCACTATAAATAAACCCGGCACTGTATATTCTTCCCGATATTGAACTTGACTACATCATGACAATTTTGTCAGTGTACTTATATGAAAATTGAACTTGACTACATCATGACAATGTTGTCAATGTATATAAGTGGGCTTGAAGCTTATGATATAGTCAAGTTCCATCGACGTCATCAGCTGACGCGGAAAGACCACCACCATTTACCCGCGGTTTCGCCTGCAATATTGCCGTTACTATCCCAAGGGAATTCTTTACCGGGAGGAAAGTATTTATGTTTCCTTGCATTGTGTTTACTTGCATGTCAAATTTCATCTCAATCCATCCAATTGCTTCCCCGTTATATAGTACTTATCAAACATCCAAATATCCAAACATGCCGTCCTTCAAACATCTAAACACCACCCTAACATCTTCACAAACTTTCACATTTATAATATTAGTAGGAAGGATGAGCGAACACCTAACACTCCTCTTGGCACGACCACCAAGTCAACGTTGAACTTTATACTACTAAGAACAACAATTTTTAAACCTTTCATCAATTGAATCGTTTTCAATAAGGTAAAATGACAAGGTTGTAAAACGCGATCAGACACGAGAGTAAAGAGAACCGAGCAAAGTGCTCTCGACTCAAAGTGCCGACCCGAATATGTTCAACCCTCAGCGTGAAAGAGGTGGTTGAAAGGTTATTATGGTACTTGTTCGAAAATAGTACATTGTGCACCGAGGGTAGTAAGAAGGGATTTACTAACGAGAGTCTATTAGAAGCCCGACGCCGTAGGCGGAGGGCTTTTAATGACTCGAGTTTGTAATCCCCTTACTGCCCGTGGTACACACAATGTTTTTCATCACATTTGCGAGGAAAATAAAATAAGACAAAAATTAAATTATTTACTGTCAACTTTTTCATATAGTCTTCCACAGATAATGCGAAGAACTGCGTTTAGTTTTCAAACTTGACAGGCAGTACAGCCAGATTGTACCGATTTTCAAAATAAATTTTTAAACTAAATTACTTTGATTGCATCAAAATAATTGCAAAAAATACTGAAATAATAGTTAAATATACCATATAATTTTTGTATACACTAAAATTGGTTTTGTAGCCAAGTTTTGAAGATGTGAAATAAGCCTTGGCTGATTTGAAACCTCCTTAGTCTGAAATGACGTACGGGTAGGTTCTATATTTTAAAACTAAACTCATAACTCCCTCGGGAGTTATAGATTTTCATACAGTTTTTCTTCCCGTGGGAGTTATAGATTTTTATAACCCACGGGAGGTAAAACGGCTCGAGCTGGTCTATAAGCCCGCGTGTTATAACACCCTTTACGAGCAAGTGTGATGAAAATAATTTATTTTGAGTGTAATACAAGTTTGGCCCAGAAGCTTGCCCGATTACGATGAAGTACAAAAGAGGTTAACTTTATTCTCCTTCGCATGCGAAGTTGAGGGCATCTACTTAGTGAAACAAACTTAATATAGAGCAAATATTTATTGAAAACGTAAAAACATACGTAGTTCAAACTTATGTAAATATTGGAAGTGAAGTGATCACATCGCCTTGCGGAGACCATCACAAATCCATTCGCCGATTACATCCTGAAACACATAATACGTATAAATACACACTTGAATACCATAAAGTACTTCGCAAACTAATTTCTGGCGCTTTGATGAAAATATTAATGTGATAATCATCAAGTTACCTCGTTCTCTCTCAGCCACTGGTTGAAGGCCTCCGCCCCGGAGCCAAGGGCCTGGGTGCCGCCGTGGCGCGTCTCGAGTGTCCCATTAGCCTGAAACAATAGTTTTTAAGTTGAGCCGAGTCTGAGCTCTAAATGATGTCAGCCGATCAGTAAAGACCACCAACTGTACCTGGACGTCGGCGCTCACTTTCATGTCGCAGTTGCGCAGGGAGGTGACGAGGAAGCGCAACTCGCCCTCCAGGCGGAGCCCGACCACTTCCACGCTGCAGAACAACGCAAAATTAACATACTGCCAACACTTGCTCAGCAAATGAGTATCAGCGCGGATCACGCTCTCTGATATAGGTACTTACCCGCCGGAGAGAGTAGCCGAGGATTCGCGACCAGCAACGCTCACATAATAACCCGTCGACTCTGAAACAATGTACCTCTACCCTTTAGAATAATGACACATGAACATGACATCTTTTCTGTACATAAAAAGTAAAGTTTTAGATATCTATTTATCTTCCTGGTCAGCCCTTAAATTTTTGATGACCTTGAATAAAATTAATAGACACCAACTTCATTTAATGCTGACCTAGTTGGCTAAAGTGCTCTTAGGTTTGCTGACTAGAATAGGTTAAAAACACAACATAATAAATAATTGATTTACGATCAGTTTTCAAACATCCCTATCAATAGTATGAACTTACTAGTTTTACAGACAACTCTTGGCAGCTCAAGGGTGATATAGAGCCGCGAGGTGGCCACCGCCCAGCGCAGTCGGACGATTTGTATATCGCTGAATCCAGAGCATTCAAAATCCTTGATCCATACCTTCGCCCTGCAGAAGATCGAACAGTGAATATCTTAATTTATTTTATTAGGGCCAATTGATGAACCATAACAGGAAATTTCGATTTTGTGACAGCAATAAAATCAAAAGTCTGGCATATCCAAGCCATCCAATTTTTAAACCAGTCTTATATGTACGAGGACTTACCCTCCGACGGGAGTTTGTATCTCCTTCTCCTTGTTCACGCGCATCGGGTCGAACTGCGCAAGGTGGAGGCGGACCTGCTCGAGGACGCGCTCCAGGCGGCCTGTTATTATGCGCTCCTGCCCACCTGCTAGCAATTGTTGGATTTGAACTTAACGACTCGCAATTTCTCTGAATTATAACATAAGGCATAGTATTTTTTGTGGTCAATACTTACCGAGTGCTGACTCATCTTGAGGCAGAGCACAGATTCCGGCGAAAATCAGAACAAAGGTAGCTAAGATAAGTTTCATCTTGCTATTTCAAAATAACTGTCAAATAAAAAAGAACTAATAAATTCAGTCTCGAAACACATATATATTTTATACAGCACTATTGCGCTTAAGAGATGCACTCGTGTTATGGCGATTTCATTAAAAGATGCAGTATTTATAATAATTTCATGGAAGATAATAAATATCAGATTTTTATCTAGTGATTAAGTCGGGTTTTGACCCATTTATCAAAGAAATCGTCTGGAAGTTTGAGATAATTAATGGCATAATAGATACGAACATCATGTCCTCCTAGAATAATTCAAACAATTTCAGTGCTGTCACTGAGCCTTACGTCCCGTCGTCCGTATAAGGTAGCGCAGATGACGCTCATTCTAGCTTATATGAACTTTTAGTGGTTTTAAACACCACATACTGAAGTTTTCTCCCGAAGGCAGTAGTGGAGAAGAGACAAACTTGCAATAATTAATCTTTGCCCTACTATTTTATATGGAAACGCCTGTCATCGACCTGAAGCACCTTATTATGTGTCGTTTTGTTTAACCCGTTTTATCTTTGGACGCACGACAATACGTGTGATTAGATTTTTGATATCGCGCATCACACAGTATAAAAGTTGCTCCGTTTCTACTAGGTATGCACAGCACAGTCGTAGTTTGTGGCTATTACTCTTTTGCTGAGTGTTCACTTGAAAAGACATTATTATAAATCAAAATGAAACTCATCGTTCTTGCATTTGCTCTCCTACTTGCAGGCATCAGTGCTTTGCCTCAGAATAACGATGCCATCGGTGAGTAGAGAACAGGATAAAAACTTTCACTAGAAAATACTTCTCATTTCAAATGAAAGTTATTGGAACTCGTCACAAAGTTTACGTCTAACAATTGCTAGCAGGTGGGCAGGAGCGCATAATAACGGGCCGCCTGGAGCGCGCCATCGAGCGGCTCCGCCTCCACCTCGCGCAGTTCGACCCGACGCGCGTGCACAAGGAGAAGGAGATACAAACTCCCGTCGGAGAGTAAGCAGATACCAGACATTTGATTTTATTGCTGTCACCAAATCAAAACTTCTTTGTTATAGTTCATCAAATGTTCTTCATAAAATAAATTAAGATACTTATTGTTCGATCTTCTGCAGCGTGAAGGTATGGATCAAGGACTTTGAATGCTCGGGATTCAGCGATATTCAAATCGTCCGACTGCGCTGGGCGGCGGCTACCTCGCGGCTCTACATCACCCTTGAGCTGCCAAGAGTTGTCTGTAAAACTAGTAAGTTCACACACACGATGTTTATTTTAAGGCGACTTCAAAACTGATCGTCAATCAATTATATTTTTCTGTTTTTAACCCATTCTAGTCAGCCAACAGAAGCGTTCAGTCAGTCAAGAGTTTAATCAACGAATTAATTGAGTTTGGTTTCATCTCATCCCATTAAATTGAAGGGCTGACCAGGAAGATAAATAGATATCTAAAAGTTTACTTTACATGTACAGAAAATATGTCATGTGTCATTATTCTGAAAGAGGTATATTGTTTCAGAGTCGACGGGTTATTATGTGAGCGTCGCAGGTCGCGAATCCTCGGCTACTCTCTCCGGCGGGTAAGTATATCAGAGAGCGTGATCCACGCTAATACTCATTTGCTGAGCAAGTGTTGGCAGTATGTTAATGTTGCGTTGTTCTGCAGCGTGGAAGTGGTCGGGCTCCGCCTGGAGGGCGAGTTGCGCTTCCTCGTCACCTCCCTGCGCAACTGCGACATGAAAGTGAGCGCCGACGTCCAGGTACAGTGGGTGGCTTTTACTGATCGGCTGACATCATTTAGAGCTCAGACTCAACTCAACTTAAAAACTCTTGTTTCAGGCTAATGGGACACTCGAGACGCGCCACGGCACCCAGGCCCTTGGCTCCGGGGCAGAGGCCTTCAATCAGTGGCTGAGAGAGAACGAGGTAACTTGAAAATTACCACTTTTATACTTCTATGAATTAAAGCGCCATAATTTAGTTTTCGAAGTTACTTTATGGTGTTCAGGTGTGTATTTAAGTACACGTTTTATGTGTTTCAGGATGTAATCGGCGAATGGATATGTGATGGTATTCGCAAGGCGATGTGATCATTTCACTTCCAAGGGCTGTTAAAGTGTGACTTTATCGCCACATGTTACTTATTTATATAAATTTATATTTTATTGTATGAATAAATGCATGAAAATAAAAGGGAAATATTTTATTGAGTAAATGAAATGAGGATTTAAAAAAATAAATGCCTTTTTTATTTGTACAAAATCTTTAAATAAATTATTGTGTCTATATTACTTGAGCTATAAATAAATCATAAATGAACTGCAAATAAGGTCACATGATAATTATGTTTGGTATACAAAAATAATATTTGATACCCCTTTTATATATTTATTCTATATCTCACAGAAAAAAGCTCAATCATTAAAAAAGATGCTCATTTATATTTTTATGCTCACCGTTTCTGCAAAATTAAAACGGTCATTAAAAACGAAACATTTTGTGCGTAGTTCTAAACAGATTAAAATATCGCTCGATTTGATTTATTTTATAACTCACAGAAAGAAGCTCAATCATTAAACAATATAGGTTCTCATTTATATTTATTTGCTTACCGTTTCTGCAAAATTAAAATGCTATAAAAAGAATACCCCCTCAAGCAGCTCTGCCTGTGGCATGGTACCCATCACGCTGACAGTACCTCTTTTAATAGCCAGGGCAATTTTTAGGGTTCCGTAGCCAAAATGGCAAAAACGGAACCCTTATACTGCCGTCCTAGTCTAAAAGGCCACTTTTTGCTATGGAAGTTCATAGTAAAAAGTGGCCTTTTAGACTAGGACGGCAGTATAGTTTCGTCATGTCCGTCCGTCTGTCCGTCTGTCCGTATGTCACAGGCATTTTACTCAAAAACTACATCATGAATATTGATGAAATTTGGAATATAGGTGTCTTGTATGAGCCGCTACTTAGTTTGGTAGTTAAACAACTAAAATAAATATTTTTAGGGGGGGGGCACTCCATACATGTGACAGAAGCTAAAAAAAATTTTTTCAGCAAATATTACAGCGCTTTGATTAATACTTTCAACAAAAATTATTTTCAACAAGATCGAATTAACCGTTTTTGAGTTACAGCTTATAAACTGCGCTTCTCAACAAAAGGACGTAATTGCTATGAAGATACGCTCTTTTGTTGTTGTACTATTTTTACATCGTATTTTTTACCTTATAGTTACGGCTATGGAACCTTACACTGAGCATGGTCCGACATGCTCTTGGCCAGTTATTTGCAAGAGGTATGCGCCAGCTCTGGGATCTCCCGAGGCATGTACCAGCCGCAGCGACAGGGTCATCATGAAGGTTTTCCTATCGGCTGACCAGGGTCCCAAAGTTGTTTATATTCTTAAATTATTGAAGTTCACCAACGTCACCATGATCTCGGGAAGGACATACCTTATTTTCTTGTAATATGGTAACAAATACTGTTGATTATCACAATAATTACCTAACTGACTGGTGTCCCAGAATGATTTATCATCAGAGAGTATTAAACATCTTTTTTAATAACTGCAGTAATTTTGATTTTTTGGCTGTATAGCTTGATCACCCATTTTTCTCTCGTAATTTTTATTTCCGGTACTACCTACTTTGCTGTTGCTATTAGGGTGCGTAAGCCGGGTTCTGGTACAAAGACGCAAACAAAATGAGTAATTATTGATAAGCTGCGTTCGGTAGGTACCTGTATATTAGGTAATGTGTGCCTTTATCTAAATAATGATGTTAATAATTACCTATATAAATAATTAATTATAAATGAGTTACTGAGGTCAGCACATCGAGCACAAATGCAAAGCGATTAATGTCACACCATAAACACTACCTATTCCATTCATTCAATATGCTGCGGGCCCAACCAATTATAAATATTTTTTGAGAAGAGCTAATTTATTAGTACACGTATTTGAAAATAATATGAATTAAGGGAAAAAATACCTAAGTAAAAGTCTTTTAGGCAAGATACCCAGCAAAAATAAAAACACTTGGTGAAATATCCTATTGCCGATTGAGACACGTAAGATCCTACTATCCTTCCTACTAATATTATAATATAAATGTGAAATAAAATATCCCGGTAAAGAATTCCCTTGGGACAGTGACAGGTATTATGCAGGCGAAGCCGCGAGCAAATGCTAGTAGGGAATAAAGTGATGGGGAAAACGCGATCGGAAATTAAAAAAAATGGGTAGTAGGTATAGCTTTACAGCCAACTATTTTATGTTATACACGTATTTTAAAAAATTGCACAGGTGGGCAAGGGTTAAAAATCGACTTTAATGACGGCAATTCTGGTTTAAAATGCGTTTCATTTTCTAACCTAATTGATAAATTTTGTCTGCGTAAAACAACATTAGAAGTCTTCTGAATATTCGCCAATAAGTGAGCACTGGGAATGATAACTTTGAAGAATCACCCTTTACGGACCGATAACATATATTTTCTGACTCTTTGGGACGTGACCCTATTTTCGTTTGTATGGAAAATCGCTTGACTCAAATCACCTTTATGCATAAAGGTGATTCTTACTAAGCACTTATTAAATATTGTTTTAAATATACCGTCTAACTTTCCGTTTCGTCTCGAAAATTTATTAATTTGACACTAACTTTCAGTTTCATCACAAACCTTAACTAGTGAAATCAATATAAGTACATTTTTAAAAAATATATCTATTTATTTTCATTAATTTGTTCACAAAAAAAACAGCATTGGAATTTAAATAAATCAGTAGGTAACACGTAGCGACAAAGGCCCATATTTAACAGCCCTTGGAAGTGAAGTGATCACATCGCCTTGCGAATACCATCACAAATCCATTCGCCGATTACATCCTGAAACACATAATACGTTTAAATATACACTTGAATACTGATGAGAAACTTCACGAACTAAATGCTGGCGCTTTAATTTATAGAAGTATAAAAGTGGTCATTATCAAGTTACCTCATTCTCCCGGAGCCACTGGTTGAAGGCCTCCGCCCCGGAGCCCAGGGCCTGAGTGCCGTGGCGCGTCTCGAGTGTCCCATTAGCCTGAAACAAAAGTTTTTAAGTTGAGTCGAGTCTGAGCTCTAAATGACGTTAGCCGATCAGTAAAGGCCACCAACTGTACCTGGACGTCGGCGCTCACTTTCATGTCGCAGTTGCGCAGGGAGGTGACGAGGAAGCGCAACTCGCCCTCCAGGCGGAGCCCGACCACCTCCACGCTGCAGAACAATGCAACATTAACATACTGCCAACACTTGCTCAGCAAATGAGTATCAGCGCGGATCACGCTCTCTGATATACTTACCCGCCGGAGAGAGTAGCCGAGGATTCGCGACCAGCAACGCTCACATAATAACCCGTCGACTCTGAAACAATATAACTTTTTCAGAATAATGACACATGACATATTTTCTGTACATATAAAGTAAAGTTTTAGATGTCTATTTCCTGGTCCGCCCTCAATTTTTTGGGATAAATTTAATTTAATTTATTAATGAAATTCAATTCATCCTAAAAACACCCAAACTCAGTTCTGACATAATTGACCTAGGTGACTAAAGTGCTCTTCGGTTTACTGACTAGAATGGGTTAAAACACATAATAATATAATTGATTGACGATCAAAAGAAAATAATTTAATCAGACATGTAAAAGAGCCCTTGAGGGCTACTTGCAAATATAAATTATTTAAGATCACTTTTAAAATAGCCTTAAAATAAACATCCCTATCAAAAATATGAACTTACTAGTTTTACAGATAACTCTTGGCAACTCAAGGGTGATGTAGAGCCGCGATGTGGCCGCCGCCCAGCGCAGTCGGACGATTTGAATATCGCTGAATCCAGAGCATTCAAAGTCCTTGATCCATACCTTCGCCCTGCAGAAGATCGAACAGTAAGTGTCCTAATTTATTTTATTAAGGCCAATTGATGAACAGTAACAGGAAAATTTTGATTTTGTGAGTGCAAAAAATGTAAAATTTAATGTCTGGTATGTTCTTACTCTCCGACGGGAGTTTGTATCTCCTTCTCCTTGTTCACCCGCGTCGGGTCGAACTGCGCGAGGTGGAGGCGGAGCCGCTCGATGGCGCGCTCCAGGCGGTTCGTTATTATGCGCTCCTGCCCACCTGCTAACAATTGTTGGACATGAACTTTGTGACTGACGAGTTCCAATAACTTTCATTTGAAATGAGAAGTATTTTCTAGTGAGTAGTAGTTTTTATCCTGTTCTCTACTCACCGATGGCATCGTTATTCTGAGGCAAAGCACTGATGCCTGTAAGTAGGAGAGCAAATGCAAAAACGATGAGTTTCATTTTGATTTATAATAATATTTTTTCAAGTGAACACTCAAGCAAAAGAGTAATAGCCACAAACTACGACTGTGCTGTGCATACCTAGCAGAAACGGAGCAACTTTTATACTATGTGATGCGCGATATCAAAAATCTAATCACACGTATTGTCGTGCGTCCAAAGATAAAACGGGTTAAACAAAACGACACATAATAAGGTGCCTCAGGTCGATGACAGGCGTTTCCATATAAAAAAGTAGGACAAACATCAATTATTGCAAGTTAATAATGTGGTGTCTAATACCTCTTAAAGTTCATATAAGCTAGAATGAGCGTCATCTGCGCTACCTTGTACGGACGACGGGACGCAAGGCTCAGTGACAGCACTGAAATTGTTTGAATTATTCTAGGAGGATATGATGTTCGTATCTCATCATCATCATCATCAGCCCGTATTAGTCCACTGCTGGACATAGGCCTCTCCCATGTCACACCATCGAGCACGATCCGCGGCCACTCGCATCCAGCCTCGGCCAGCCACCTTGCGAAGATCGTCACTCCACCTTGTCTGAGGGCGCCCCACACTACGTATCTTTTATGTCATTAACTATCTCAAACTTCCAGACGATTTCATGGGTCAAAACCCGACTTAATCACTAGATAAAAATCTGATATTTATTATCTTCCATTAAATAACTATAAATACTGCATCTTTTAATTAAATTGCCATAACACGAGTACATGTCTTAAGCGCAACAGTGTTGTATATAAATATATTTGTTTCGAGACTGTGAATTTATTAGTTCTTTTTTTATTTGAAAGTTATTTTGAATTAGCAAGATGAAACTTATCGTAGCTACCTTTGTTCTGATTCTCGCCGGAATCTGTGCTCTGCCTCAAGATGAGTCGGCACTCAGTAAGTGTTGACCGCAAAAAAATACTATGCCTTGAGTTATAATTTAGAAAAATCGTGAGTCGTTAAGTTCATGTCCAACAATTGTTAGCAGGTGGGCAGGAGCGCATAATAACGGGCCGCCTGGAGCGCGCCATCGAGCGGCTCCGCCTACACCTCGCGCAGTTCGACCCGACGCGCGTGCACAAGGAGAAGGAGATACAAACTCCCATCGGAGAGTAAGTACATACCAAACATTTCATTTTACATTTTTTGCAGTCTCAAAATCAAAATTTCCCTGTTATGGTTCATCAATTGGCCTTAATAAAATAAATTAAAATACTAACTGTTCGATCTTCTGCAGGGTGAAGGTATGGATCAAGGACTTTGAATGCTCTGGATTCAGCGATATACAAATCGTCCGACTGCGCTGGGCGGCGGCCACCTCGCGGCTCTACATCACCCTTGAGCTGCCAAGAGTTGTCTGTAAAACTAGTAAGTTTATACTTTTGATAGGGATGTTTCTTTTCAGGTTATTTTAAGAGTGAAAATAATTTATTTCTGCAAGTAGACCTCAACTCAAGGGCTCTTTTACATGTGTGATTTTATTATTTTCTTTTGATCGTCAATCAATTATATTTTTTTGTGTTTTAACCCATTCTAGTCAGTAAACCGAAGAGCAGTTTAGTTACCTACGTCAACTATGTCAGAATTGAGTTTGGGTTTTTTAGGATGAATTGAATTTCATTAATAAATTTAATTAAATTTCTCCCATAAACATTGAGGACCAGGGCGGACCAGGAAATAGATATCTAAAACTTTACTGCTTTACTTTATATGTACAGAAAATAAAATATGTCATGTGTCATTATTCTGAAAAAGTTGTAATGTTTCAGAGTCAACGGGTTATTATGTGAGCGTCGCTGGTCGCGAATCTTCAGCTAATCTCTCCGGCGGGTAAGTATATCAGAGAGCGTGATCCGCGATCCGCGCTGATACTCATTTGCTGCGAAAGTGTTGGCAGTATGTTAATGTTGCGTTGTTCTGCAGCGTGGAGGTGGTCGGGCTCCGCTTGGAGGGCGAGTTGCGCTTCCTCGTCACCTCCCTGCGCAACTGCGACATGAAAGTGAGCGCCGACGTCCAGGTACAGTTGGTGGCTTTTACTGATCGGCTGACATCATTTATATCTTAGACTCGATTCAACATAAAAACTATTGTTTCAGGCTAATGGGACACTGGAGACGCGCCACGGCACCCAGGCCCTCGGCTCCGGGGCGGAGGCCTTGAACCAGTGGCTCCGAGAGAACGAGGTAACTTGAAAATTACCACTTTTATACTTCTATGAATTAAAGCGCTATATTTTAGTTTTTGAAGGTATGGTATTCTAGTGTGTATTTACATGTTTTATGTGTTTCAGGATGAAATCGGCGAATGGATTTGTGATGGTATTCGCAAGGCGATGTGATCACTTCACTTCCAAGGGCTGTTAAAGTGTGACTTTATCGCCACTTTTACTTATTTATGTAAATTCCAATTTTATTATATAAATAAATGCATGAAAATAAATAAATGTAATTCAATTCGTATGATTTATGATTATACGCGTTTAGAAGGCAGTTAATAGGAAAATATCCTTCAGTAAGGATAATGGTAATATACCAAATATTGGTACAGCTAAAAACCTAAGAAACGATACTAAGTTGTAAGGAACATTGCATAATAATTAATTTTCCGTTGACTTTGCAGGATAACTAGGTATAAAATAAACCTAACCTATACAATATAATAGGGATGACGACTGGATTAAAAATATATCATTCTATCTAGGCCGTCAGTTAGATTATGGAAAAATATGGGACACATATTTTTTGGTTTATCAAATTATTAAAAATCGACAAAGGTATAGATAGATCATCAAACTTCTGAAGTGGGTGCTTGTGACGTCACTCCTAGGTGAAAATTGTACCAAAGAGTGACGTCACTCGAAACCTCTAAGCACTGTATCCTCGTCAATTTTTGTTTGTCAAACAAAAGAAAAAATACGTGTACAATATTTTTTAATAACCTAAGTGACGGACTAAATAGTTTTATTAGTCGTCTAACCTAACCGTTACTAACTGATTTAAGTAGAAGATTTTTCAAAATGTTTTTCGATTAAGTTGGAAGAAAATTATGCGCATTAGAAATTCGGACATGTATTGTTTGTTCGAATTTCTAATTAAATAATTAATTAGAAATTCGGACAAAATAATTCGGACCAACTTACTCGTATGCCAATTAGTGGGAGGTCATATCGAAACATATGGGTGTTCCTACTGATAAATGTTATCTTAATTAGTATTGTTAATGAGTAATTTACTGTTTAATCAGATGCACCATCAGCTCAATAATTCAAGAGCAGACTTGATGACATGTAGATATGACAAAGTCAGTCATCGATGTGATGATTATCAAATCAACTACTTGATAATTATTTCTACGTCACACAAATATTATATTTGATAACGCTATTGACTCGTATGGAAGATTGATCGTATCTCAAGAAAATACCTCAGTCATGAGGCATCTTAGTACCCGTGATGACCACACATTGTGACCGTCAAGATGGCGTACACCGTAAAGATATCCAGAATGTGATGCTGCCAATAAATGGTACCCAAACAGTACCGACGAAATACCTAGGTGAAAAAATAGTAGGTACCTACCCTTAAAGTTTTCGAAATGTAAGGCCTGTTCACGGTGTACGAACGCTACCGGGCGTCAAGCTGGCGTACACCGATTGTATCTCTGGAACGGCTTTGTTTCGGAAACGCTTTATATCTCAAAAAATAGTACCCAAATAGTACCCTCGTTCAGTAAAATTTGATTTCTATAACTATCGTAGAAGCCGTGATATACTGAGCAGCGTGAAAAGTAAGTTTTTATGCTGTTATTCTGAACGTTTTTACAGTATAATGTATTGATTTAACTCTAAAGGGCGTATTTTCAAAAACGTAATTTCGCTGTCATGACATATTGGCGAATACTGAGAAGATTCTGCCTTATTAGAATTGGACTTTTGGTTACAATGTAGAATCAGTCAAGTTCTAACAAGTAACCAACGAATGCCAGTCTAGTGAGGAGGAATCTTTTAAATATTGGTGGCCAGAGAAATTACGCCAGCGAAAATACACCCTAAAATGATGTTACGACTAGGGTATGCATTTATTTCAACTTATAATTGTCTTGTTTAATTCATATGATTCGAGATTTTATCATAAACCTCCCCCTATGTTATTTTCAAAGGACGTACAGAATCAGTACATTTAATCGACAATGTTGAAAATAAAACACTTTGGAAGTATCCATTTATAACGTACCAACATAAAAATCTAGGCGTGGTTACTTCTTCAGCTTCAATAAAACCACAAGTATTCCTTTATAAAGTGCCTTTCTTCCATTTTACCTAGCTAGGTTAACTGTTATTGCGAAACCAACAAAGAAAACAACTTACAAAAGCGTTACCTTTGACATACAAATTACATTCAAACCTGGCTCTGTGATCTTAACCCGATCTGCGAATTTGCAGCTCTTGAATTGAATTGGTGGTTTCGAAAATTTCGAGAATCGCGTACCCATCGGTTTTTAGGTTCCTCATAAGGAAAAAACCGGTCAAGTGCGAGTCGGACTCGCGCACCGAGGGTTCCGCACAAACTCGCAAGTAGATACGTGAATAGTTCAAGAACAACTGTATGGAGATTAGTTTAGTAGGAGCAAATAACGATTTTTGCAAATTTCTAAAAAACTGTGCAAGTTAGGAAAACCGTTATATTTTTCCTGTTATATTTAGGATGATATTAATAACTGGTAATTATTACAGATTTTTCTGTTCAGTAACTTCGAAGATAATAGTTGGGAATGGTATTTTTCTAACGTTTTTCGTCCTAAATCAAAAAGTACATGATTAAGAAAAAAAATAAAAAATGGTTTTGTAAAGAAAAACATTTAATAATTAGTAGAGACCGGATCTGATGTAGCGATCTCAATATTAATATGGATATGACTGGTATAATTTATTATTTTTTCTACCCACAAAAACAATGTAGCTTATCGTAACTTCTTCTTTAATATTTCTTCTTCACAATGCACAGTAAAAATTAAGACCTTATATAACCAACATGACATGTATTTAACGAATTGCACTAGTCATATCCATATTAATATTGAGATCGCTACATCAGATCCGGTCTCAAATAATTAGGCTTATTATCCTGACGTTAGCTCACTCCCCAAACCTTTCCTCCTTGCATGACAGCCTAAGAAAGCTCGGCCAAATATCAAACCTACACGAGTTATTTAAGCTAATTGCTGGTAATTTTATGATGCTATTATGAATTTTGCTATTTCAATACAACTTTAAAACGATACACAATAAATATGTTACGGCGATATCACCAAAGGTCACAATACTAAAGGCTTGAATAGGCTTGTTCGGATTTTTCTAACTTTAATAAAATGAAATATAAATCACTGGCGTGTTACGGTCGCGGTGGACAGTAATTGGAGAGTAGGTTGAGTGCCAAACCTTGCGAACTCAATTTCGAGTTTATTTTTTCCTTAGTTTCCCCGAATATCGAGACTGACAGCGCTTAAATGTGTTTTATAGTCGGACTACGCTAAGTTTGCAGAGGTCAAAAAACAAAAAGGTTTTATTAAAAATATATGGCAACATGTGGAAACTACAGCAAAAGGATTATTCAATCTTGGTCCTTGGCAATAATTCTTCCTTATTACAAAAAGTGCCTACATAGGTACTGAAATAAATATTTGGGTCAATCTTGCACACATCGATTTAGCTTCAACCAATCTAAGCGATTTGTTCCAGGGTCTTAGATAATTTATATGTATTTAAATATGTACAATATTTATTTACATTTAGTTTTGTCACAATTGACAGCTGACAGCCAACACAGACCTCGTATAGCCAATTGTTTTGTTTCTATTACGAACTTAGGCACTAATTTTGTCGGCTTGGCGTCCCTTTTTTTTCAAGTGTCAAATTGAGAATGTACAAGAATATTTTGGGAAAATTATAGGAAATAAAAATGCAATTGTGGTATTTTCTAGATCATTACATCGGGAACTATCGGAAAAACCCCAGGCATTCTGATGCAAAGCTGGGAACTTGATTTACAGATTTTCTTCACGAAAAAAATACTCTTTGGGCCGCGCTCGTATGCAGACTCGCCCTCGCTTTGTCACGTGATAAATAAATGATAAAGCATCCGTCATTCTCACACACATATTGTCAGAACCTGACGGATGCTTTATCATTTATTTATCGCGTGACAAATCGTAGCATCATAAGCCTATAGATCCAGCTAGATACCGGTGGGGCGCACGTCAGTACGAGTGCATCATTTTGGCACGTTTGTTATACTGATGTAGCGTTGCACACTGCTTTGTCGGTTACTAAATTACACACCTTTGAAAAACTTTACTTACCCAATTATATATTTAATTTGCAAACCTGCAAACGAACGAAAGAAAAATAAAAGTAATAATAACCATTCATAACGGTTATCCGCTTAAATAGCACAACCTAATTTAAGCATTAAGTAAGTATTAGTGTTCTCGATCCCTCATGTTTCATAGTTGATGAGAAATCGCTTCCGCTATTCAGAACTTGGAACCGGAACCGAGCAGTTTAACTTTCAACACGCCACCAGCGAACTACTTTTGGTAACCAGTCTCTACATAGACGTACACCCGAGCTATCGTCATAGTTCGGAACAGGGCTCGTAACCGGTATTTTGCAAAAACCCCGAAATAGCCCAATATTTTGAATAATTTTATGCTTTTTATGTAGAGCTCAATAATGTATTTAAGTCATGATTTCATATTATTAGATTGTCCGGTTAAAAATTGAAATAATAAACCAAAGAACGGAAAGAATACAGGTATTTTTGTATGGAGCAAATGTTTCCGAGCCCTGGTTTGGAACATACAGTCCGTCGACAGAGACGTCCAGATAGAACAATTGTGTGGGGTCCACAGAAATATATCGAGGTAGAACGAAAAAGTAGAAGAAGAAGAAGAAGAAGAAACATTTATTTTGTAACCAAAAACACCATTAAGTAAGTGTGCTAAAAAGAAGTGGCAACGGCCTACTTTGCACGCCGTTAACTTGAGTTTCCGTCAATATTATTATCAGATTTACACTTTTGGCGTCAAACGCCAAGCGAAAAACGTTACACGCTTGAGCGCACGCTTCCCAGTGTAGCAGCTTGCGTACTGTCATAGACGGCTGTGACAACCGATCGCAAGGACATTGGCCTACTGTTAGTTTTAAACTGTGCTATCGTCATGAAGAATTCAATCTACAAAGAAAAGTTCAAAAAAACAAATTTTGTGAAACCCCTCTACCGAGTTCAATTCGCCAAAGTAACGCCTAAGCCATTCAGTGATATTGACAGGACTAATCTAGTTGGCGATGCTATAAATGTTACCGATATCCCAAATGTTACGCTTAAAGAAACACAAAGGTATCAAGTGCTGCCAGGTGGATGTGAGGAAATTTACAAGTGTTATGATTTAAAATGTGATAGAAGAGACATTATGGAACAGCAAAATGACGGTGTTTTGAGCGAAGCGCTTAGAGCTGCTTCTAGTGAGAAGCGAGGATCTAAGAGTGAAGAGAAACCGATCTCTTTCAGGGATCCTTCGGACTTAATTTTGGGCGGCAATAATGATGTAAGTATTGAAATTCATCATCATAAGCCTATATACGTTCCACTACTGGGCACAGGCTTACTCTCACCGACGAGAGTGAATGGGCTGTAATCCCCCCGCTAGCCCACTGGGGATTAGGGACTTCACATACAACTTTAAAATTCATTTTTTAATTGAATTTTGAAATCTGATTTATTATAACCTCATACTTCACCTGCTTTTAAAGTTTCTATGTCATTGCTTATTTTCTTTTTTGTACACTTATCCTTGTTTTTCTTTGAATGAGTATTCCAATTTTTATATCGTTTCGGATATTCAATACTTTTTAACCATAAGTGTACGTATAATGACATCGATAATTCAATTATTCTAGCCACGTGTCGAAATACGAGAACAGGGATAAAGTTAAATCTTGACCTAAATAGGGGGATTAGTTTGATTCCCAGCGGAAATAGCTAAATCTTTCCGGCCCGCCAACGCAGATAAAGTAGACCTACACTGCCAACTAGTTCATAGTTCAGTGAAGTTAATTGATCTGAAATAATTGGATTTAAATTATTTCACCTTCCAAGCTGTGCGGATGTGGAATGCTTTGCTCGTTGACTTGAGACATGCTAAAACTCTCCCGTTCCCGTTCCGTAGCCAAAATGGCAAAAACGGAACCCTTAGGTGTAGTTTCGTCATGTCCGTCCATCCGTAAGTCACAGGCATTTTACTCAAAACGTACATGACGTATATTGATGAAATTTGGAATATACATAGGTGTGTTGTATGAGCCGCTACTTAGTTTCGTAGTTAAATATAAAAAATAAATATTTCTAGGCACTCGATATTGATTTCATCAAACATCAACATGTGGTACATTGTTCGACAGCGACAGCTCTTTTAGAAACACTTGAAGGTTTTTAAATAATATTTTTGATTAATTGAATACTTGCGGAAATAATCGCTCCGAAAGTTGTAAAAAATTCCCCCCCCCCCCCCCCTCTATCTTTTAAACCGGTAAGGTTTTCGAAATAATGTAGGGGTTCCGTGTGTAAAAAAAGATTAAGAAACTCTACTATAAGGGTTCCGTTTTTTCCTTTTGAGGTACGGAACCCCAAAAATGACCTGCACAAAACATCACAGCAGTGTAAGGCAACTTGTTAGTTGCCCATCATTCGACTGATCTTTAAAATGATCAGGCCATTTGTCTGCCTAATCGTTCCCTGGACGAAGTAAGCAGAGATCTCAGCGAGATTACAGCTGTTTCAAGTAAACGATACTTCTTAATTGTAAACATGGAATGTTGGTATAAAACTTCCGTAAAATTATTGGTGCACTTAGATATTAAAAATGCTCATTGATTTAGCTATATTATCTGATATAATATGAGTTTATTGTTCCGTTTATTTATGTTATTTTGACTAAACCGTTTAGTTCATGAACGTAAATTACAGTAGCAAGGTGTTTGGTTTATTTTTAATTAAAAATTACTGTGATAAACACCACTCTAAATTGCAGAAATTCAAAATTTTCTAAGCTCTCTTAAAGACAATCCATTCTGATAAAATGATTGATTACAATATCCCAATTAGGGCCGGATTTTTCCTTTGTGTCGCCTTGGGCACGATAAAAAATGCCATTCCATTACCCAAATTCTACATAAAATGGATCATAAAAAATCTCAAGCCCTGAATTACCATCCCAGTGAATTTGCCAGCCTAGGCGCTAGTGCCAATGCGACATTATAATGACCTAGCGTCCAAAATACAATACTCTGTATTGTACACCAAAAAATTACAGAGATCCTTATATCGATACCTTTAGACTCAAAGGGCGTAAACGCCGTAGCTTCTAATGGCGTTTGCGCCCTTTGAGTCTGAAGGTATCGATATAAGCAAGATATGAAAAATGGCAACAACGCACAAGATATTAAAATGTCATCTGTAAGTACTTTTTTGTCATCTACAGTATGAAGAATCTTGGCTTCGAGTGCATCCAGCACCCATATTGGGGGACGAGAGCCTCGGCTCCATTGTCCTCAGGTTCCTGGCGTGCCAGCTCGGCATCACCTGCTTTATCATCATTTGGACGGCTATCTGGGTCGCCGTCATTCACTCGTACGAGGGTACGTATCACTATTTTATATCACCAAATATCAAAACATCGAAACAAACATAAACACACTTTCACAAACTTCTTCTTCCTCTTCTTTTCTTCTTCTTCTTTTAACAAACTTTCTCATTTATAATATTAGTAGAATTTCAACCCTGAGAGTCCCACTGCTGAGCTTAGGCCATCTCCAAACACCTAATTTGTATAAAGAATGTCGGGAATCCGGTAATGTCCATACCGAAATTCCAGTATAGGAAACTAATCGCCGCTATCTGCTGTGAACTTAGAGCAACATAGAACTTAGACCAATTGGCTATTTGACAACTTTTTTCTGTGATATCTTATAATATAGAGATCTCTCAATAATTGAAATATTTGTGAAAAAACTACTTCAATATCATAAAAACTCACCGAGATACAACAATCTTTAGAAAAACGTGCTAATAACGCTTCATACTAAAGCCTACTGTAACGTGACGTCACAATACATACGTTTTTTGGGGAAATCAAAAACTTTGTTCTGCACCTATGTTAAAACTTGCGTTTATCATACTGAAAGTTACCATACATTTTATGGGTTATTCAATACAAGTTATCAATATTTTCATACTTTTGGACTTTCCCACCTAGCTTTGCAGGCTCATAAAAAAAGTTACACGTTAGGTATCAGACTCAAAACTTTAACATATTTGCTTATTTTAACAGGTGCTTATCGTGAAATTTTCAGTGTGATATTTCTTTCGTTGTGTTTTTGTACTGAAACAATGAGCTATGGCGACTCTTCCATGTTGCTCTAAGGCCGTGAACGAATGTCGTATTGTAACACTGATTAGGAATAAACTATCGTTGGATCATGGTTCCATCTTTAAATAAAACAGTGGTGTCGCGGAACCAAATGTCTGTCTAAGTCTGCTTTATCTCAGAATATTATGTTTTAATACATATAAGCGGGAAGTTATTCATATTTTTCAGCGCCGCACGAGAACTTGGTGAATAAACAATATGAAAGTCAACAAAACCAACTAGTCATCGACTTAGCCACAGAACTTCGTATGGTAAGTTTAGTTTTAAAATTATCCAAAAGTACCCATACTAGTGCTACAACTTTACACACCAGACAATGCGCGATACTGTACCTACATTTATTTATTTTATTGGGCAATCTTAATAGTTACTCTCAAAACATATCTTGTACTGTGATTACTGGACGATGATGACATATTTATACTTAGGTAAATACTTCGTATCCTTGGTCAAATAACGACGCATGTGACTTTACGTCCAAAGTTTTTTTATTGCTCAAAAGTCATACAAATCATACCTACGAACCTGAAAAGTTGTCATTTTGCAGATGCGTCGTTATTTGACCAAGGGTACGACTTACAAACGTATATACAAAACATCCATGCATCAGAAACAAATACCCGTATTCATCACGCATTAAACGTTTTTACTATAATTTTCTATAACCGAATAATATAAACCCACCCGGAACTGCTAGATAATAAATTTTAATCCAAAATTACTGACGCTTTGCGTAAATAAAACGAAATTGTCTCGCTTTAGGTATTTTAATGTGTTTGATAAAGGGAGGATTTATAGCTTATGTTAAATATAAACTTGTATAAGCCTTGCGGTTTAGAAACATTGAATATTTAAGGATACAAAGACCACATAATACTGTGATCAAGATTAATGAATTGGGAGCGTGGGAGTAATAATTAATTTACTTATGTTTGTATCCAAATGCAGGGTAAAACTAAAAAACACTAAAACTAATATAATTACCGAAAAGTATGACTGTCCCATATTTAAATACTGGATGGGGCAGATCATAGGTATTGCACGCTCTGTAGATTAGTTTAATTGTTAAGTTTCTAGTTTTAGGTATTAACATAGTCGTAAGTTGTAACTAACCAACTATGGAATTGAAGTTGTTCCGAAATAAAGAATTATTGATTGATTGATTGAAAACTGAAAACGATAGAAACAGCCCAAAAGAAGAAGAAAATGTCTTATTTCATAGGAAAAAATACCCTAAAACTATATACTAAATTACGCGATAATAATGAAAAAAATTACACAGAGATAGATACCTACAAGCATTTTAAACTACTAATTTGACAGCTATGACGAGACGGTGAGATCCGATATAGGTAAACTGTGGCGGCAAAGTAGGTACGCGACGGTCATATATTCTGTTTTGCTAGAAAGTGATGGACATATCTTGGTTATTTTTATAGCTACTCGAAAAATACTCTTTTTATCGTTGCATATATGAATTAGCTTTTATTATAGTAAATGAAATACACACTCCCTATTAAACCCACGCTCAGTGATATTCAAAATTAAATCCCACGCACACCCACGTACAAAACAACGTTAAAACCAAAACACCCCTCATTTTACGAGATTTATAGGTACAGAGATTGTCAATATGGGTACAAATTACCCTGCGTTGATTGATAGCTTTAATGGTATGCACGCTCCGTCATAAGGTTCATTCGGGACTTATGTGTTTTTACCATGAAAAGATTAGGCACGATCTGCAGTGTTAGCGTCGTTTGTTTTGGGTATTTTTACGCAATTGCGGGTCGATTGTAGCGTTTTTTTTTTTAAATTCATTAGTGTCCTTCGATTTTTACTATAGTTCATACCGGATGACAATAGACTCTAGAGGGACACAGAAGAAGAGATTCCAAACATTTTCTGTAAAGTTTCACTTCTTCTTCGCGATGGTCGAGTGACAACACACGCTAGAGCGAACGCCTCTTCCACTGCCCCGCAGAATCACTCATATTGAATGTTACAAATAACTATTCACCAAATACTTAGGAATGACAAACTATAACAGAAACTATTAAATTTTAAATACATACAAATTCGATATAACTATTTGATAGTACAATATAATAATGACAGCTCTGAGCTGTCTCATTTATATTGAGTGTTGCTTATCTCTGGCTCTTTGGGTATTTTATAAGGATACTTTTTTTATTTTCAGCCAACCAAAAAGTATGGGCATCATCAATATTTTATTTTTGAGCATCTACTTTAGAAATGTCATTTATTGAATGTCAACCTAAAAACGGCACTATAAAGAACCTTTTTTATCTTCTGTCTATTCCTATACGGAACAGACTGTACAAAGGACGTGTGACGACAACTTTTGATTAAATCATGTGTAGCCGCGTTACCATCTATCGTTTATAATAAAAGTTAACTGTGATCCTCCAGCTCTTGCTGCTATATTTACTGGAACCAGAATGAAATAAACCGCCGCGGTCGGAATGCTCTGAAATCGACACTTGCGTAACAAAGGAATGTATATACGTACCCCGTCGTAAAGTAGTTGGCTCGTTTAATTTAAGACTAGTGACTTTGTGAGCTTAAAAAATAGCAAAAAAACTGAATCGACGAAAAAAATCTAAATTGAGAAATGGGACCCATAGAGGAGAATAGGCATACGAAAGCATTTTTGTTCCAGCTGAAACTGAGACTGTTCGGTCACGCTTCCTGCTCGCTCGATCAATAAGGATTTTAACGGTATTTTTTTCCCACATTTTTGGAGAGTAATGTTATACTAAGTTCACTTGTTGCGGTACTAAGGTGCGTCTGGGTTATTCTTCAGAAATATGTCTGCGACTTATTCCTCTGTCTCTATACATTTAGTATGAAAAAGGGTCAGAGGAATAAGGTGACCACAGACATATTTCTGAAGAATAACCCGTCTACGCTACGAGACGAGCCAAGCATGAGCGCGCTTCGAGCAAATAAAATACTGGTTGCTTCAAGCCAAGATAAAAATCTTAAACTATTTATACTTTCTCCGTCGACACTTCACCATAGCCATCTAGAATTTGGCTGTAACAGCCCCATCTAGCGGACGATTCAGTAACTAAAAACGATATTATATCTCCCAAAAACGCCACCAATTGTCGATTTTTTGTTTGACAATCACAAAGGGATTAATTGCATCGCGCTCGAAAACAGTGATCGTTGTAAGTTCGCTGGTGCTCAGCTCGTCTACCGTAGACGCAATATACGGGAAAATCGTAACGAAACTGAGAAAAAATAAAATCCCCGTTTCGTTACGATTTTCCCCTATATTTAGTTTCGGCGTAACGAAACTGAAAAATTCTAAATTTATACGTAAAACTTGGGACATTTTGGACTACTTTTTTTATTTCATAAATGAAAAGAGCTCGTGAATCTAAGTAAAATGGTATAAGACACACCATGATCAGACAAAAAGTAGAAGGTACATTTTTTCTGCAATTGACCCGATTATGATAGCACGACTCACATATTTTCCGGTTCCAAGATGGCTTTCCTTAAATCGCATGACGGATAACGTACGATTTTTCTAATCTTCAATGAAATTAGGTTATTTATTACTATGTTTTTAATAAAACGATAGAAAATGAAATGTCTCGAAGGGAACTCGAACCCGCATATTCACGTCTCCACTCGAACCAACACGAGCGGCTTACCTGTTAGCGCCACCGAGGCCGCGCTCGAGTCATGGAAATCATAAAAACCCTTAATCTGACGTTCCATTTTTTATACGCCTTTCTGAAAGACTTGTAGCGCCATCTAACAGTAAAACAAAAATGTTTAGTATTCGTTAGCAGACATTTCTACTTGAATAAAAACACATAGGTAGTGGGATCTATGTTCGGCAGTGAATGTTGGAGTCAAAATGAGAATGACGAGTGCGTACAACTTCATCCAAATTAGCCCAAGATACTAAAAAACTAGTTTTTTCTTTAAATTTCGATTTTAATCAATGTTAAACTTTCCATTGTACCTATGACGATAATATGTTCAGTTGTAATAAGGAGTCGGGGTCACAACTCATCTTTTTTAAAGACTCAAAAATTAATTAAGCTTTTCTCAGCTTAATGTTGAACGAGTGTATAATACACATCAGCGCCCGAAGAATTTAAACAATTAAAACCAAAACCACCGACATTCCTCACGGCAAATATGCGGGTTCCGTGCATTTGATACGATATAAACATTCCAGAAATTTCAGCACAACAGTGGCGCGCAGAAGATTTCAGATTAAAGCAAACAATTTATAACGTGATTCTTAAAATCAATATAATGGTACTGAACGACTACAAGATAAAAAAAAACATCATCTGTCTGTATATAAACGTCCCGCAGCTGGGTACAGGTCTACTCTCCGTATATGAGATGGAATAGGCTGTTGTCCCCACGCTGCACGCTGGGACGAAATCGCTCTTGGAGGGGCATAGGAATAAATTTTCGATTTTCACTTTTTTTCTTATCGTGATGGATAGACCTAATTGACAACATTTCATATTTTCAAAAGATCTTAATTCGAAAACCATTTGGGTAAAACTGTATTTTATGCTCAAAAAAAATTTTTTTGGATTTTTTTTCCCATTCATTTTGGAAAAAATCGTCAATTAGTGTGAACCGGAAGTGTGACGTCATTTTCCCTGCATTATCGAGAGAGACCTTAGTGCTGAAACGATTAAAAAGTGTATGGTATCCGGTTGTCATTTTCTGACATACTTGCCGTCTGACGTTTATTTGTTTTGAAAATTGTTACAACTGCTTAGCGGCTTTAGAAGTTTAATTTTCTTACCGTTGGTTCATTTGCACGTTTTCGAAGACCTTAAAAGACTTGGCACTTTCCCACTGGACTCCGATAACGCATTCAAACATTATTAACTTGGCATTCTTTTACCGGACACCGATTTTTTTCATATAATGAAGACATCAGTAGGTTTTTCTCAGGCTGATAGCACGAATCTGCCGCGTGTTGAAATTATGATGATGGAGTACACATCGGCAAGTGATAAATATAATCCAGCCCAAATAAGAGGAGCAAAAGCATCGTTGTCTTCCCGAACTTCCTATGTTGACAACGCTGTAACGCCTGACAGTTATTTTTTTAATCGTAATTGTCGCTCTGGATTCTAGTTTTTTTTTAATCGTAATTGTCGCTCTGGATTCTAGTTGGGAAAGTGACGTCATTTTCTACATACGCCCTTTTAGAATGAGCTACTTTTCAAACTGCTATTTTTAATTGAAAAATTGAGTTAAAACGAAAAAGAAAAAATACGGGTAGCTTAAAATTCCACCTATTTTCTATCTAGCTCATAAAATGAAGGAGTAGAAAATTTGAAATATTGTCAATTAAGCCAAACAAGAAAGGTTATACATAATTTTTTCATAAACCTTATAATTTGTTTATGCTTATTTCAGGTATGCCAAATCATTCAATATGCCAAATAATTGTATGCGTTTTTATTATTATGCCTTTAAGTGGTATGTTCAAATTCAAATTCAATAACATTTATTACCAATAACATATTAAGTACTTAGCAAAACGGTAGAAACTTATTTCAATCAAGTTATGCCTAGACAGTTATGCGTTTTCATAATAGTTTTAAATTATGCCTAACAAGGGACTCCCGTCCTGGCACGACAAACACGCTGGTTCGAATCCGGCCTACGTAGGTCACGTTTAATATTTTTTTCCGGCTGTTCTCCTGTACAGGTCGCATTACTCCAAAGATTCTCGTGAAATTATGCCAGCGGGTTCATTATTTAGATTTTTATGCCGATTTTTTTCTGTTTTTGAACTTGTCAACTGTTTTGACACTTAGATACCTTTTACATCTCTGAAAATGTAGTTTTAAGTTTATTGTAACGTATTAATGAAATCGAATGTAATAATGTCATACCTGTTGTTATATTTAACATTTAAAAAAAAAGAGAAATTGGTGAGTTTCTTCCGGCGCTTCTTCTCACCAGAAGGTCACTACCCGAAGCGCCAAAAGAAAAGAAATAATACATATTTAGAATCAGACTTGTAAAAGAGCCCTTGAGGGCCTACTTGCAGAAATAAACAATTTTATTTATTTTATTATTTATTAGGTTTTTGCATTTTTTTTTTCAAAATCGTGGAGCCATGGGGGTTGACAGACTAGCGAGGTCTACAGCCCGCGGAATCACTAATGTTAATGGAATCACTTTATAATACAGTGGAGATTCACAACACCGGCTCTAATCACTTTTATTAAAATCTGACACAATTCTCAGACAAACATTGACGCTTCTTTGATTAAAAGAAATTCATGAGTCTCTGACAATTTTATTAAAATTCTGGATAAAATATTACCGCGAACATCAAACCCGATATTATCACTTCTTGGCTTCTTGCCAGAACATTCTCTACTTTATCTAAGTTATGGGTGGCCGGGTATACGGTGTTGCACTTTGCGTTCTCAATTTTATTTTCATGGTTTCCAATCGACCGCACCTTCTTGAATTTCCAGTATATGCGCAGCTCACAATGTAGAATTTCATTTAAATTTCGTAAACTCAGATTGCTATGGTTCAATGCACACAACTATGTAGGGTCCTCTCAGTATGCGCTCGCGTGTAGACAGTTGCACACTATAAAAAATACTGCTTATTTTCAATTATTGCTCACGATTCACACGATTACAGTGTGTAGATGTAAATAAACTTGACTGTACATGATGTAAACAAGGAGATACACTATAGATGGAATACAGTTGAATGCATTAGACCACCATAAAAACGTGAGTTCATGGTTTTAAAATAAAACACAACACTCTCGGTTTTATGGCAGTTTAACCAAAGGATCAAACTGAAAATGAACGGGAAAATAAACAAAATAGACACAATAATGTGCCTGATACCGTATTTATGGTAAAAATACCAACAGACTTACTTAAAAAACTTATATCAACATTTAAATAACGGTACGGCCGATAAATCACAAATTTTCACTTATTTTAGTAGTAGGAGTTCTTTCGGATACTATTTCCGCACTCCTTCGGACTCTCCAACACCGCACACACATTTCAAGCGCTTTCACAAATTACTTATCGTGTATGTACATAAAGGATAAATAAAATATGTTAAATCAAGCGGCGTATATATACTCGTTTTACATAGCAGCACGATAGAAACCTGATATTTCCGCGACGATATTTTACCGAATTCCCACGTTAAATTAAACCGTCGAGAGGTTCGTCGACTTCGTCGTATAAAATATTCCGATTATATTCGGTACGGAGGCTCGAGGAAAATACGTTACGTACCAATTTTCAGGTACCTAACGCAATGAAATTTGAATATATATGTATGGAATCAAGACGTGTCGTAAGTGTAATTAGCTTCGGTGTTGTTTTATTTTTTAGTGTCGGGTTATGTATTACGCTCGAAACGATTTTTTTATATTTCAATACCTAATATCGCGTGGTTTTGGTTATTCTTCAAAAATATGTCTGCGGTCACCTTATTCCTCGGGCTCTTTTTCATACTAAATGTATGGAGGCAGAGGAATAAGTCACAGACATATTTCTGAGGAATAACCCTTTTATGGGTCCACTTGTATACTACTTATAAATATTAATCAGTTATGTTATAATTTAACTAAGGATATTTGCCAACTTTTACTTACATAAATTATTAAGGGATTATTTTACCCAAATCGACCTAGATCAAAACCGGCTGTGATCAAATAAAATGGTGACAAAATATTATACCTAGAAATATCGGAAGCATCTGGTTTAATTAAAAAAAATAGCGTTGTAATTTTAATGAGCAGATTACGAACTGTTAGGGCCTGTGCACACGGCGTCTTTTTACTTTTATTACATTACTTCTTCAATATATAACAAACCTCTTTTTATGCTGAAGTACGGGAAAATAGAAAATTCAGATATAGAATGCCTGTTATCACACAATACCACTACATAATGCAATCTCGTGCTCTCGGTAAATTATCTATACCGCCTGGCCACGACGCGGCGAGCGGCGGCCATAGGTGCGAGCGAGAGACCGCGCTCCGACCTTCCACTCCCACCTATGGCCACCGCTTGCCGCTGCCGCTCGACGCCGATGTGGTGGCCAGGCACTTATTACAAGTTCACGGGTCCAATTTTATTATGTTATAGTACGGGCCAAAGGAACGTTCCGATGGGGTAATAAACCGAGCTGTCAACAAGGATGCGGCTAAAGTCGATATTGTTTGTCGATGAATTACGCTTGCTCGATGAAACAGTATTTTACATCCGCATTTATTACAGTACAGATTGTTATTTATTATAAAGTTAACATCACTTAACTCAAGACTCAACATCGGGATACGTGGAAGAATGAGAATTAAAATAATATTTTGTTAAAACCTTGTCTTTGTATTTATTTCGCTTTAATATAATATTTTTACTATAATCTGTATTTGTGATTTTTTTTTCCGAATAATAAATTCAAAACTAAGATAACCAATTATTATAAATATGTAACACCATCGATAATCTACGAAGGGTGCGACACGCATCCCTACAATCAGGTAGTAAAAGGGGCGGAGCCGGCCTAATGATTTATGGCGTCACCGGAACGTTCCGTTGGCCCGTTTATAGTGACGAATTTGACGGTACAGTTATGAATTACCTTCCTGTGCTACAGTTCGTACCGGCAACAATAGACTCTAGACTAGAGAAGCAGGGATTCTAAACATAATATTTATTCGATGTAAAATTTTAACACAGTTTGTAAATCATAATAGGGTGATTCTTGAACGACATCATTCTCCTGGCCAGCCACAAATATTCAGAAGAATCCCCCTCATTAGTATGGCATGCATAAAAAGTAACAAAAAGCATTGGTGAACAAATTAGACGAAAATAGGTATTGACATAATCAATACTGTAGAAATGTCATTTATTGAATTAGAGTAACCTAAAACCAGCACTATAAAGAACCTTTTTTTCTGTGTATTTCTATACGGAACAAACTTTAGAGGTACAGACTTAGATACTGTAACGGGGTGTATTTTCTCTGGCGTAATTTCTCTGGCCACCAATATATAAAAGATACCTCCTCACTAGTCTGGCATTCGTTGGTTACTTGTTAGAACTTGACTGATTCTACATTGTAACCAAAAGTGCCAATTCTAATAAGGCAGAATCTTCTCAGTATTCGCCAATATGTCATGACAGCGAAATTACGTTTTTGAAAATACACCCAACGGCACACAACTCCCAACGGAGACCCCGACAATTCCTAGAAAAGTATTTTATTATGGTATTCCGATATGATGCCCGTTTTGAAATGGCATCATAAAACTTCCCCAGCGTGGGCTGTACATAAATTACCTAAGAAAAGGTGAAATATAAAAGCCGTTCCCGCCGGTATTAGTTTTTGCATTTTGATCAACTTTACCGTTATGGAAGATATTGAAAGAAGATTTTGTAATAATTAATTTTCGTTGAAAAATGTTTTTTTAATTATGAACCTGGGTGAACTCTTTTAGGGTTAATTGAAATTGACAGGAACTTTTTTAACGCGATTTCTTAATTATAATTATTTTCTACTCCTGTACTTTTATCTGTCTTTTACTTGGTCACGAACACTAATATAAGAACGTACATACATAATATGAGTTCAGAGAAGTCTAGACTCTATTCCCCATAGCAGCACTAGTGTCGTTATAGTCGCAAAACGATACTGCTAGCCGCCACAGACTTCTAAATCTAGGTTAAACTTAGGTCAAGGATTAATCGCTGAATTCTAACTTTACGATAAAAAATGCACAACTACCAACTTAACAAACTATTAAATTCCTACGGTTATTAAGAAAAACAAAACTTTCCGAACTAAATTCATTGATGCCAACATAAAAAAAAGTTTACCATAGACACATATTGTCAGTCATATGTCATATTTGCCTTGTTTAATTTAATTTTATATTTTAAAACCTAGTTGTAGAAAAAGTATTATTAAATCGTCTTACGTAATAAATGAATGACCCCAAAGCTGACAGTGTCTCAATGGAAATCCGACTTCCACAGACGTGTCTAGTTAAAAAAAATTAAACACCTTATTAGCTACCGCCAGCCCACCGATATGTGTAATACCATGGCTGTCTATTATAATTTAGAATTTTATGTCTTCTTAAAAACATGTAAGTACAATGCGGGCTACCGTTTTTGTGCTCACCAGTTGGCGTCACTGTCGAATAGGGTCCTAAAGTATAGCTGTCAGTTTGTGTTTACGGGTGTGAAAACGAAGTTTACGTTTCAACCGTATTTAATGCCTTAAAACCGTACTGTAAAAATATCGAGCATGTCGCAGTATTGCGTTTAGTTCGGAAAAAGAGGACATAAGTTTCCGAATGATGAAACTGTCTCAAAGCACTGACATTCGTTGACCCGTACCCACAGACCACCTCCACTAGATGGAGCATGCCATACGACACGAGCTCACCACGCATATGTGCGATTAAATATCGGTAGATATTACTAGTACAACGCGTGTTTCACATCTTTTTTATCATTTTATGTTTTGAGATTGTCGTCGGATTGAACAGAAATATTTATTTCACGTTTGGTGCACACACAAGTCGGAAACATGGTCGCAACTGAAAGAGCGGCTGGTCGCGTAATGTCGTAATGCTATACGATTGACCATATCTGATGTGAGCGCGCGCCGCAAAACATGCTCCGTCTAGTGGAGGTAGTCTGTGCCCGTACCTAACTCATATTTGCCATAAATAATCTCAGATAGGTACTTATTGCAAAATATTGATAACATTATTCTACTCGTAATCGAACCGATTTAACCAGAAAATATTCATTGTAATTAAATATCTCACACTCTGGAACGGTCGAATCGCCCCTGTCTGGTTCCACCGGAAGACCAGCCCCGGCTCTGGAGTTGGCATTATGCTGAGGTGGGACCATTTTGTGGCAGCGAGAGTTTATTTTTTTTTGTGCTTGTCTCTCCCATTTTCCAATATTGGCTAAAGGTTGCATAATCGGTTGATTGTGGTCGACCGGCTGCGGCTAGTCGGCCTTCCCCTCCCATCCCAGAGCGCGTCACTCCCTACAAAATTTGTGCCCCCTGGTGTATCCGGCTAGTCCGGGTCAGGCAACGTCCTGGCTGGGTGTGGTACCTATGTTGTTCTTGTTTTTTTTATTTTTTCTTCTTGTAACTTTTTGCTGTCATAAATAAATTTATTTTCTTTCTTTCTAATAAAAATAAACCAGTTTAATCCCCTAAAAACCGTTACATTTGATATTTTGGAGACCACACGCTACACTAGCGCCTCTAGCGGCGAAATTCATTCGTGCTAGTCCTCATTAACAACATCAAATATGGTTGCAATGCAAAAGTGTTTCATACAAAGTGTGTGTGTGTTTGCTACACTTTGTCTTCGCAAAACTACACAAGAAGTGTTAAAAAGATGGGAGATACAAATTTTTAGTAATTAAAGCTTTACTTTCGAATGACGATAATAGATGGCGCTGATCATAAACGGCTGCTTGGCGATTGTTTGGTTTTTCGGTCCGGTTCTCTGGCTCTCCGGTTCCGTACCTCAAAGGAAACAACGGAACCCTTATAAGATCACTTTGTTGTCCGTCTGTCCGTCTGTCAAGACCCTGCCTAAAGGTATCGAGTTGAAATTTAAACCATATACTCAGGTCTGTGGTTCCTTGAAGCTGTAAAAAATCAAACTTCTACGTTAACGTGAAAAAAAGATATGGCCGTTTATGCCGCAAAAAACGTAAATTTCGACACTCTCAAGGAAACCAACATTTAAAGGGTACTTTTACCTACCTATTGACTTAGGACTATGAAATTTGGCAAGTACCTAATACCGTCTTATACTGTAAGTATAGGAAAAAATCTGAAAACTATACATTTTTAATTAAATCATTAAAAAAAATTACTTTACTAAGAGAATCAAAATTTACGTACGGAACCCTCGGTGGTTGAGTCCGACTCGCACTTGTCTGGTTTTTTGTCTTCTCTTGTTGTTTCACGCAGAAATAAAGCATCAGGCAATGCGTTAAAGTTAATTCTTAATCCTCTTTTCGTGTGTATGAAGAACATATTCTAGGTAAGTAGTAAGTAGATACGCCCTAGTTAAATTGCGAGAAATCCGGTACAAACTCGTCGGGTACTTACCACAGGCATTGCATTGCGGACGAAATCTCGGTCCCGAATCGTCAAGCATGTACCGAAATATGCGACCGAATCACGATTGGGATTCGCTCCGATTTTGGATCATTTGATTATGAATTTCAATTATTGTGGGCTCTTGCAATTCAGAGGTTATGCCACCAGCATAAGGCTGCGGCTTTACTTAGGCAGAGAAGAGTGGAGCGGAGGAGAGACGTGTAGGGTCGACTAATCACATTAGTTGAAATGGCCAGCATAAGGCTGCGGCTCCACTCCGCTTCAATCGAAACAGGGAACACTAATGTGATTGGTCAACTATCAACAGATCGCATATTTATCGCCCTTGCCTTCGGCTCGGGCATCAAATACCTGCGATCTGAGACATTCTTTGTTTTACCTCCCTAGGTAAGTAAGGTACTAGGTGGGTTTGCGTTTGATCTCATATTGATGAAAACGTATATTTAAGTATCTGGTAGTTTGCTATGGACTTTTAAATAAAATATTATATGATGTTCATGTGACTTGATCTGTATAAGATAAGAAAGGCGGTGTCTATTCAAATTTGATTTCAAATTTTTTTTTTTTTTAAGAAATGTTGGCAAACGAGCAAACGGGTCGCCTGATGGTAAGCAATCACCGTCGCCCATAGACACCAGCAACACCAAAAGACTAAAAAAAACAATATAAGCCAAAACTAAAAAACACTAAAACTAAGCACTAAAACAGACACACTAAAACTATGCTTGCCTCTTAGTCTTATATGTAGCCATTGAACGCTCACAAACAACAAACATATTCGGAAAGATTCATGGCTGAAACAATATGCGTGATATTATTTATTGTTCTAAAACTCTACCGAAATGACGTTAAAAAGTCATTATTCGATAAGGTGGGAAATAATTAAGAAGAAAATTAAATAACTGACTTTATTACCTACTTCTATAAAATCGTGTTCGAACAAATTATGAACCTGTGATGAAAATCTCCAGAATCCTTAAACCAATTCGCGCGTGAATTATGATCGATCGCAGACATCAAATAACTGAGGCTACATCAAAACCAATACGCTATCCTTGAGACACGCTTATGAAAATGCTTTGCAAATATTCCAAATTCATCGACTCGTACCAGACATATTTACACTTATTTGAAAATAGTCTTAGCCAACTACAATTTTCATAGTAAGTTGCGTCTTTCTGCTACCAAAGAGCTGAAGTATTTGCCTAATTACTCTGGAATCTAGAACGTGAGGCACGTTAGGTATGTTGCGCGATTGTTTAGGCAATCTTGAAGCCAGCTGAGCCAACATAAACACACTTAGCTAAATTATACAGTCAGATTCCAATTAATACAGCGTATTAGGCTTTTTAAAGCTATGCGGTTGTCTATATCTTGTAGGTTGCTTAAGATCCTTGTTTGGATCTTCAGATGGTATTTGATTTAAAGATTTAAATACAGTAGTCTCGGTGCCGAACATAATTTTGTTCCATTTGGTTTCGAGATTCTTGGTCCGTGGTCTCTTGAAAGACTTTTCGAAGAGACTCAGAAGAGACTCAGAGACCACGAGAGACCGAAGACCTGGCAGCTTCCTCGCTCAACGCATTAGTCTCACAATCCAGCGAGGAAATGCTGATGCATCTTCGGTACCATGCCGTGGGGGCCATTTTTAGATTTATTTCAGTTTGAATGTAATTTTAGTAATTACCAATAACTCCATGTGAATCTTGAATATGATTACGTATGAATTTTACGGGTATTCCCTGCAGAATAGACGATCATCATCATCTGTCTATAAAAGCCTCTAAACTTTGCATGGCAACTGATCTAATGGTGCTTTTTTATCAAATCAAACCTCTTGACGTCTGGCCACCTGAAAGCTATCTACAGCGTGTAAGTCTAATACGGGCGATAAATTAAATCGGACATAGTATTCATTAGTTTAATCATGAACTAAAAGGTTTTTTAAGTTGCAGTTCATTACGACCCCATAATTAATTTTTTTTTAATTTCTCAGCAGCAATGTACTGTAAACATGGTTGCGGTACGGCGGTACCGAAATGTCAACGTAACTGTCAACGAGCTTTTAACGTGAGTGTGTTTGCATTACATTGCGGGCTGAATTATTTTGTATGGACAAAATTATTGTTGCAACTTTAAGTAAATGTTATCTAATTACCTTCACTTTGTCCTATACTAACCACCGTTAAGAGATTCGCCCGTATTAGACTTACACACTGTGTATTGAATTCACATATCATAATATGTTTACTTATTACATTTTTAATCAGTTATTAATCTGATAGTAGGTATAAACAAAACAAGTATTGTGACAATAGATAAGAAAATATCGACATTACTGATACCAGAGGTGAATCAACCAACTCATTTACACATGTTCACCGAGAACACCTAATATAATTTGACCCCTATTTATATTCACAGTATAAGGTAATCCTAGTGTTAAACTAGACACGCTTATACCCAATAGTCACCTCTGCTAATGACGTTACATGGCTACTACTGAGGCCAAGCACTCGGATACAAAGTCTTCGCTGATTTCAAACCCCTTTAGTCTGAAATAACGTACGAGTGGTTCTATATTTTAAAACTAAACCCATAACTCCCTCAGGAGTTATACATTTTCATACCAATTCACCTCCCGTGGGTGTTATATATGTTATAACTCCCAAGGGAGGTAAATCGGTTCTAGCTGCTCTATATGCCTGCGTGTTATAACACCCTTTACAAGCAAGTACGATGAAAAATCTATTATTGATTTATTTAATACTTATTACACAATGCAAGACAGTAAAAGTAAATTATTAAAATAAGTTCCTTCCATTCTGTTAAGTATTTTTTTTAATGTTGTAGTTATGAATAATTTGATACTTATTACCTAATCAGTGCCGAAAATAGGGCGGTGCCACCGGTGCCCAGGCACAGGGCGTAGACTCTGGGGGGCGCAAGAATGGCCCGACCAGGCAAGACCCTAGGGTACCTAAAAAAAACAAGGGCGTAGCTATAGAAGCTCGCACAGGGCGCAGAAAAGGCTATTTACGGCACTGCCTAACATTCAATACCAAACTTCCACAACCTTTATAATCTCCACATTGCAAATGGGATAATAAAGGGTGCGTACAGTACATCCATCAACGTCGTGGCGCATGTGTACTTATCGAATCGTTATCGGCTTAGATGGATGTTATGAACTTTGGTTTTTGCTTTGCGAAGCAGAAATAGCACAGGATACCAGTGCCGGATTAAGCCAGCACTGGGCCTGTAGCATTTCTTTTAGGAGGCGCTTGGTTGGTCTTAGATATGCTTAAGTATTGATTGACCGTTAATTTTATACGTGACGAATTACATAACGAGGGGGGTCCCCTTTTGCGAGTGGGCGCGGGGCCCCCTCTTGTTATATGGCTAATCCGGCACTGCAGGATACCGCCTAACCTTACTTAAAAAATCCTTTAGCCGGGTTTCCACTGCGAGCGGAGCGGACTCATTAATGACTCCGTTTAACTTTCATCGCTGGTGGCACTCGCAACGGTAAACCGCAGACAAGCACTTCGCCAGCGATGAAAGTTAAACGGAGTCATTACGGAGCCCGCTCCGCTCGCAGTGGAAACCCGGCAAACACTTTCACGACCAACAATCCGCCTAGTAGGCGCTCGTAACTTTTGCTCAGATGCCGGCCGGTTTTGCGGTGCACATTATTGGCCTCACAAACCCAACTAGAAGGCTCTGTGGGTTTCTGGGGTATTGTTAATTTTTTTCTGGTCGTGAGTGTTAAATAATTGTGAATATCAAGGGCGGTAACTCTAGCACATTGTGTACTATTTTATTCCTTATTTTAAACAAAATATGTGTTATTAAGAAAAATTATGAGGTATCTTAGACTAAAAGCTTGTGTGTGGCAATGGATAAAATAATATGTAAATACGATTTAGCAGCAAACGGAATTCAATTAAAACGGAGTTCTTAAAAGAAAATTAAAACTACTAGGAATATGAAAAGTTCGATGACTGTCGTGCGCCAGAATTGAACCTATCCGTTACTCTATTAAAATGGACAAACGAATAGACCTATAGGGAACGTGCACGACGAAGGTGCTGCCAACTGGTGCCGCCAATCTAAATCATATACCCTCTCATGATGGGGCCACATTGACGAAAACGCCGTTAATAACGTTAATTTATCGCGTTGAAGGACGATTAACGTCAGTGTAGCTACGACTTACTATATTTGACATTGACACTTACATATTATCATTGACATTGACAGCTTGATTTGACAGGGGCGATAGTTTCCTTTATTGTCCGCCCGTGTCTCTTTTGTCGTTTAGTGCTGCCACCTATAGTTCGTGCACGTTCCCTACACCAAAAGTACTTTTGCGTGGCGGCGACGCATTTTGTCAAGTTACATTTCCTTTTACTAAAATGTATGCTAACAATATTAAAGCCGGAACATTATGCGGTCCCTATTTGAAGCCTTCATATTTTATTTAAGGCAATCTTGCAAAGCTGTTGGAATTCATCCGTTCGCTCGTCTAACTGCCTGTCATGTCGCCGTAATGCGAGTGAGAAATTAGATTGCATTACAGCTCCCGCAAAGCACTGGGGAGAGTGGAGACATATGGGCTTGTAAAGGGTATCCCAGGGGAGTGTATGTGGACAAATGTGTCAATACATATCAAAGGATATAGAGTATCCCAGAGGAACGCAGTCTTCGACAAATCATCAATAAGTATCAAATGGAGAAGTGTGGTATGTCAATTTCTTTTTGTTTTTGAAAAGATACAAACTCCATTACTAATTAGCTTATACTTAGGTCATTTTGATATAATTCTTCTTCTTCGTCATAACACTCCTGGCAGAGTGGTCGTGACTGTTATATCTTGGGAGGCAAAGCTTAACCAGACAGATTTGAAAGTCATCGTTAATTTAAAAGTTACTTACAATCTTTCCGGTGGCGAAACTTGCAATCTTGCCTGCTCTGCGACAGCACCTTTAAGTTTTAATAAGACACGACACGAGTTTTTATTCCTTTCAGAATGGTTTTAAACAAGTTGCGGTGTCTTATCAAATGTGTATTTTGACGTTTGGAGATCCTTTACACCTCCAAAACATAATATTTTGACAACGGAGACTCTTTACATCTCCATTAATTTTAGTATCAATTTATTTTTTATTTGTCTTGTATGGACGCATAGAGAGACCCTTTACATCTCTATAAATGTAGTTTTTAACTTAATGTAATGTATTAATGAAATCTCATGTATGAAAAGAGAAACTGGTGAGTTTCTTCCGGCGCTTCTTCTCACCAGAAGGTCATTACCCGAAGCGCCAAAAGAAAAGAAAAGGAAAAAAGAAGATAAAAGATAAAAGAATGTAAGAAAGACATGTAAAAGGGCCTACTTACAGAAATAAATTATTTTATTTTATTTTTATTTTATTTTAGGTAAATTAGCTATGTTTTTCTGGTGTGCAATAAAGAATATTTGTATTGTATTGTATTAGCTAGGTATGATACAGATACTGTTGGAATTTATCCGTTCGCACGTCTAACTGCCTGTCATGTCGGTCTAATGCGTGTGAGATATTAAACTGCATTACAGTTTCCGCGAAGCATTGTAGAGGAGAGTGGGGACCAGTGGCGTGGCGTCCAAAGAACTCGATTGGCTTGCCTAATATTAGGCATTTGACCACCTTATTCTACAGCTCTTAAGGAAAATGTACGCCAAATCTGCACCGGCTTGCCCAAGGATGCCGGCTTACGCCACGCCACTGGTGGGGACATATGGGCTTGTAACGGGTATCCCAGAGGAGTGTAGACTTCGACAATGTGTCAATATATATCAAAGGATATAGAGTATCCCAGAGGAACGCAGTCTTCGACAAATGTATCAATACATATCAATGTCGAAATGTGGTTTGTAGATTAATTAATTAATTTAAGAGTAACACTCTTGTCGCTGGAGCAGCTTCCAATCTTGACTGCTATACGCCAGCTTCTTTCCATTTTGATAAGGCACGACATGAGCTTTTTCCTTCACTTGATTAGATCCGGTCTTCCAAACTCCTACCTCTCCTTCCCTCTATCTTCCCATACAATTTTTTTTAAAGAATTTGACAAATGTAGGTTAATGAGGTACCATTCCATCTTATCACCTTATACCGCTGCAAAAATAACAATTTTTTTGTAAAACACCAAAATGACGATTTCTTTCAGTTTTCAAATATAGCATGCACAAAAAGTTTAACAAATTACGGGTAGTGTTACACAACGTTTTACATAAGTATCATTTTTGATTAACTCGAACAATCAAAAATACTCTACCCAAAGCCTAGAAGCGTTATGCCAAAATCAACCCCTTAATCATAGTCAGTTCAAATCCTTTGGCGTAAACTGAAACGAATATATATATGTACAGCAACAAGATTCAAAATTCAACTATTTTAGTTGGGAATAAGGTACAATTTAGCATAGTGAGATGTATCGAGACGCTCCCAGGTGCAATGCCGACACGCGTCAGCCGGTTTACTTGGATAGAGGACTGACAGGCACAGAATCAAAATAACTACTGAGCTGTAACATAGATAACAGAAATACAGTTGGTCTACGGATGATACGGCTGCTTATGACAGTAAAATAATTGCGCAGATACTGTCGATGGTTTCCTCGATTATTAAAACGGATTAAATTGCGTATCCCGGTTTCGTCACCTTTTACAGCATTCCTGGTTTTACCGCATGTAAGTTGTTGATTTCAACATGGATGTTATGATTGTCAATATGGATGTTATTGCCATTGTTATGTCAACTTCGTTACGTTTGAAAACCTTTTATACATTAAACAAGATGCGTTTAATACGAAAACTTGTTTGTCTAATCAAAGCGTTTTTGGGTTTCCGTACCAAAATGGTAAAAAAGGAACCCTTATGGTGCGACTCTGTCTGTCTGTCCGTCTGTCTGTCTGTCTGTCACAGCAACATATTTCAGGATCTACTGATGCTATCGACTTGAAATTTGGAATAGTGTTAAGAACCGCTAACCCGAGCTTATTGTATGTAAAAAAATCTTGTACTTTTTTTTAAAGGGGTCCGTAATAGGACTTTTATAAATTGAAAGTAGGGCTATTATATCGAGTGGGGTGGGGTATCAAATGAAAGGGCTTGATTTTTGTAGAATAAAACACTGTTTTTGTTTTTTTTTTAATAAGTAGTTTTTTATTTTTGGAGAAAAACGTTAAAAAAAATACCATTCCCCCCTATTATCTTCGAAGTTACTGAACAGAAAAATCTGTAATAATTACCAATTATTAATGTCGTCCTAAAATATTACAGGAAAAATATAACGGTTTTCCTAACTTGCACCGTTTTTGAGAAATTTGAAAAAACTTACCACATACTTATTTGCTCCTACTTAACTAATCGCCATATAGATTTTCTTGAACTAAGTATTCATGTATCTACTTATGAGTTTGTACAGAACCCTCGATGCGCGAGTCCGACTCGCACTTGACCGGTTTTTATTTTATGTTTGCAATACAGCTCTCTTTCTTAGACTGTGGCTACACTAAACAAAACGAGCTAAACGTAGCAGTAGCTATGTTAGCAAATTGGATTCTGGCAATATTTAACTTCGGTTAAATGAGGAGCAACATAAAATTGCTAAAAGGTGTTTCAAATTATTAAACTAAATAGTAACGTACCGCACTGATACCGTAGGTTCTTAGTTTATTTTATATCTCGATTCAGTGCATAAGTTTTAACAATATAACAAGGAAGTCTTGCGCCATGTGTCCAAGTTTTCCCGTCTTCTTCTCATTACCATTTTGCAAGGAATGGCGGGAGGATGCACTAATAGGAACCAATGGTCAAGAAACAGTGAGGCCTTTGAACAGCAGCGGGACACCTAGATAGGCTATAAGAACCTGTATGTTAGTGTATCGTTAGCGAAGGATATTTAGAAAAGAATATGCACATACATTTTCACACAACTTATACTTATATTGATTAATACGTAAGAGATGTGGTTTGTGGGCATTTCTCCAGAAATAAATATGTCTGCGGTCACCTCATTCGTCTGGCCCTTTTTCATACTAAATGTATGGAGACAGATGAGTTGCAGACATATTTCTGGAGAAATGCCCACGTTGTCTTCTCTGTGGCAATTTTATAGCCTTCCATCCATGATAGGGACGCGAATGCGCGAGCATAAACGTGGATAGTCCAAGAGCGGGAGTTAAACAACTACGAATTATTAACATTATTAATTCAGTATTCAGTAAAATTATTTTGTAAGTTCGTCATAATCGTAACGTTTTATCTTCTGTCGATAAATTCTTATTCTTGAATAGTGACTTCCTCTTAACTCAGTTTACTGCAAGGTGAGTGATCCGTCGTGCAGTCAAAGATATTGCAATATGTTGCAAATGCGCTTGGCGTTCTTATTCATGACTATTCGCAATTCTCAATTCGTGGAATTATCAGTCATGTGGCCTGTAAATAAAAAAAAACAACTGTCGGTAATAGTCGACCCCGTACAACGTGAGCTATCCGTTATTAATTCAATAAAAAAAAATTAAATAACATTTGCAATTTTATAAAGACAAATAAAATGTCAAATATTTTTTACTGGTTACTAGCTCTCGGTGTAGGTATATTCTAAAAGTTTGCGGAGCCTTTATTGCTGTAAACCGTCCCGAGCCCGCCGCGCGCTTCCGATACATTACACTGACATGCTCCACACACACATACATAACGAGGTCAATACATCACATGTTTGCAGACGTTACACGTGTTACAAACACTTTTGGATTCCAGTTGAAGGAGATTTGAGTCTGTTGATTCTCCATACAAACAAAAAGAGGGTCATCATTTGCTTCCAGTAGGCTTATGGTGTTACGGTATGTCGCACGATAAATAGATGATAAAGTACCCATAACGTTCTGACAAATAGTGTGTGAGAGTGACGGATGATTTATCATTTATTTATCGCGTGACAAAGTGTAGCATCATAAGCATACAGGTCATTAATCGTGGTTGAAATGCTAAGCTATAAAATAAAAGACAATTCAATTCAAATATAATTGATGGCGTGCAAGCAAACCCTCTTTAAGTTTGTAGAGTTATCGTTAGAAAAATGGATCTATATCGGGATCCCTAAATTTTTTTAACCTATTTTTGCATTTCCTAATACTGTTTGTCATAATGATCATTTGTCCTAACACTCACATGCCCTAATATTTGATTCCCTCACATCATATTGATGGAGGCAAACCAAACCTAACCTACTTTTCTGGTAACAGTTCGGTTTTGTAAGGATCACAGTTCAAACCTAACCTAACCTACTTTTCTGGTAGCAGTTCGGCTTAAGGAAAAACCTTATTATGACAACTGATCGTTAGGCCAAATACCCATTAGGACAAAACAGTTAGGGCAAGTGATTTTAGGACAAACGATGTTAGGGATCTCGAGGGACACCCTAGAAAGAAACATTTTAAACCAAGAATCCCGCCTCACCCCTTATCACAGAACAGTAATTTTTCTTCTTACAAAAGGTACATGGCGCGGCTTGTATGTGTGCGCGCTGTGAACGAAGCAAAGATTCACGAATGTGTAAGAATGCTCCAGTACAGATCGCACCGTCTGCGCCTCGACCTTGTCGAGTACGTAAATCAAACAACAGGTTCGGGTTAAGACTCACGGTCGTTTATTAACTTACCCACATTATCTTACATGCAAATAGAACTACCTACAACTTTCCCTTTTTTTTCTTTGCTATCGCACATCCCTATCTACTTCTTCACAAGCAAACAAATCTAAATAAGTTACCTTTATGAACACTATGTAACAAATGAATTAGCAACTTAAACCTATTCTTTACAAATGATAAAGAAAGGAAAGTATGTACGAATACAATCAAACATATCTTATATAATTATTGCACATCCCTATCTACTTCTTCACAAGCAAACAAATCTAAATAAGTTACATTTATGAACACTATGTAATAATTAATTAGCAACTTAAACCTATTCTTTACAAATGATAAAGAAAGGAAAGTATGTACGAATACAATCAATCGTATATTATATAATTATAAATAAATTTTTATAGTTAAAAAAAAATTAAAGTACAACTGCATATTTCTTACTTAACAGATAAGATTGCCAGAATCAAATGATAGTAAGTATATTAGAATTTTAAATACAACATTCCATTTAGGTTAATAAAATCTTAAAAGTAAAAAAAAATAACAACAATCAAATATTGTATTTCGTCTCTTTGTATAAAAGTTCAGAGTACAGTCTGTTGTTTACAAATATAAATAATCTGCTTAGAATTTATAATGTATTGTTTTAAACATCCATATTTATATGCTTAACTTAGAATAACATGCTGCATAAAATAATACAACAGGCAAGTTTTTACACGAAATTATACCTACCTACTTACTAATTGATTACTACAAAATTAGTAACGTGCAAAATCAAGCTTTAGATTATTATTTCTTTTAATCAATTAAGACGATATAAATGACCAGGAAATGTATTATTATACCTATACTGTGTTGTAATTATTATCATACATACATTAAATATACATCGTATATTTAATTTTAATTACATTATTCGGTGACTCGGTGTTTTAGTAGCCCCATCGATCAGGTGGTATGACTGTCCTGCCGAATTGAGTAACATAATGATTAGTGTTTGCGATATTATTGTTAGACACTGGGACTGCAGGAGCATCGAACGCGGCGCGAGCGCACAGTGGCTGCACATGTGGCGCGCTCGAGGATGACGTTATCGCGCTATCAGCTGGGACGTTCTCGCGCCAGTACCGCCGCCAGCAGCTCGCGCCAGTAACACCGCCAGCAGCTCGCGCCAGTACCGCCGCCAGCAGCTCGCGCCAGTACCGCCGCCAGCAGCTCGCGCCAGTACCGCCGCCAGCAGATCGCGCCAGTACCGCCGCCAGCAGATCGCGCCAGTACCACCGCCAGCAGATCGCGCCAGTACCGCCGCCAGCAGATCGCGCCAGTAAAGCCGCCAGCAGCTCGCACCAGTACCGCCGCCAGCAGATCGCGCCAGTACCGCCGCCAGCAGCTCGCGCCAGTACCGCCGCCAGCAGATCGCGCCAGTACCGCCGCCAGCAGATCGCGAAAGTACCACCGCCAGCAGATCGCGCCAGTACCGCCGCCAGCAGCTCGCGCCAGTACCGCCGCCAGCAGCTCGCGCCAGTAACACCGCCAGCAGCTCGCGCCAGTACCGCCGCCAGCAGATCGCGCCAGTACCGCCGCCAGCAGCTCGCGCCAGTACCGCCGCCAGCAGATCGCGCCAGTAAAGCCGCCAGCAGCTCGCGCCAGTACCGCCGCCAGCAGATCGCGCCAGTACCGCCGCCAGCAGATCGCGCCAGTACCGCCGCCAGCAGATCGCGCCAGTACCGCCGCCAGCAGCTCGCGCCAGTACCGCCGCCAGCAGATCGCGCCAGTAAAGCCGCCAGCAGCTCGCGCCAGTAACACCGCCAGCAGCTCGCGCCAGTACCGCCGCCAGCAGCTCGCGCCAGTACCGCCGCCAGCAGCTCGCGCCAGTACCGCCGCCAGCAGCTCGCGCCAGTACCGCCGCCAGCAGCTCGCGCCAGTACCGCCGCCAGCAGCTCGCGCCAGTACCGCCGCCAGCAGCTCGCGCCAGTACCGCCGCCAGCAGATCGCGCCAGTAAAGCCGCCAGCAGCTCGCGCCAGTAACACCGCCAGCAGCTCGCGCCAGTACCGCCGCCAGCAGCTCGCGCCAGTACCGCCGCCAGCAGCTCGCGCCAGTACCGCCGCCAGCAGCTCGCGCCAGTACCGCCGCCAGCAGCTCGCGCCAGTACCGCCGCCAGCAGCTCGCGCCAGTACCGCCGCCAGCAGCTCGCGCCAGTACCGCCGCCAGCAGATCGCGCCAGTAAAGCCGCCAGCAGCTCGCGCCAGTAACACCGCCAGCAGCTCGCGCCAGTACTGCCGCCAGCAGTTCGCGCCAGTACCGCCGCCAGCAGCTCGCGCCAGTACCGCCGCCAGCAGATCGCGCCAGTAAAGCCGCCAGCAGCTCGCGCCAGTAACACCGCCAGCAGCTCGCGCCAGTACCGCCGCCAGCAGCTCGCGCCAGTAACACCGCCAGCAGCTCGCGCCAGTACCGCCGCCAGCAGCTCGCGCCAGTACCGCCGCCAGCAGCTCGCGCCAGTACCGCCGCCAGCAGATCGCGCCAGTAAAGCCGCCAGCAGCTCGCGGCAGTAACACCGCCAGCAGCTCGCGCCAGTACCGCCGCCAGCAGCTCGCGCCAGTACCGCCGCCAGCAGCTCGCGCCAGTACCGCCGCCAGCAGCTCGCGCCAGTACCGCCGCCAGCAGCTCGCGCCAGTACCGCCGCCAGCAGCTCGCGCCAGTACCGCCGCCAGCAGCTCGCGCCAGTACCGCCGCCAGCAGCTCGCGCCAGTACCGCCGCCAGCAGCTCGCGCCAGTACCGCCGCCAGCAGCTCGCGCCAGTACCGCCGCCAGCAGCTCGCGCCAGTACCGCCGCCAGCAGATCGCGCCAGTAAAGCCGCCAGCAGCTCGCGCCAGTAACACCGCCAGCAGCTCGCGCCAGTACTGCCGCCAGCAGTTCGCGCCAGTACCGCCGCCAGCAGCTCGCGCCAGTACCGCCGCCAGCAGATCGCGCCAGTAAAGCCGCCAGCAGCTCGCGCCAGTAACACCGCCAGCAGCTCGCGCCAGTACCGCCACCAGCAGCTCGCGCCAGTACCGCCGCCAGCAGCTCGCGCCAGTACCGCCGCCAGCAGCTCGCGCCAGTACCGCCGCCAGCAGCTCGCGCCAGTACCGCCGCCAGCAGCTCGCGCCAGTACCGCCGCCAGCAGATCGCGCCAGTAAAGCCGCCAGCAGCTCGCGCCAGTAACACCGCCAGCAGCTCGCGCCAGTACCGCCGCCAGCAGCTCGCGCCAGTACCGCCGCCAGCAGATCGCGCCAGTAAAGCCGCCAGCAGCTCGCGCCAGTAACACCGCCAGCAGCTCGCGCCAGTACCGCCGCCAGCAGCTCGCGCCAGTACCGCCGCCAGCAGCTCGCGCCAGTACCGCCGCCAGCAGCTCGCGCCAGTACCGCCGCCAGCAGCTTGCGCCAGTACCGCCGCCAGCAGCTCGCGCCAGTACCGCCGCCAGCAGATCGCGCCAGTAAAGCCGCCAGCAGCTCGCGCCAGTAACACCGCCAGCAGCTCGCGCCAGTACCGCCGCCAGCAGCTCGCGCCAGTACCGCCGCCAGCAGCTCGCGCCAGTAACACCGCCAGCAGCTCGCGCCAGTACCGCCGCCAGCAGCTCGCGCCAGTACCGCCGCCAGCAGCTCGCGCAAGTACCGCCGCCAGCAGATCGCGCCAGTACCGCCGCCAGCAGCTCGCGCCAGTACCGCCGCCAGCAGATCGCGCCAGTAAAGCCGCCAGCAGCTCGCGCCAGTAACACCGCCAGCAGCTCGCGCCAGTACCGCCGCCAGCAGCTCGCGCCAGTACCGCCGCCAGCAGATCGCGCCAGTACCGCCGCCAGCAGCTCGCGCCAGTACCGCCGCCAGCAGATCGCGCCAGTAAAGCCGCCAGCAGCTCGCGCCAGTACCGCCGCCAGCAGATCGCGCCAGTACCGCCGCCAGCAGCTCGCGCCAGTACCGCCGCCAGCAGATCGCGCCAGTAAAGCCGCCAGCAGCTCGCGCCAGTACCGCCGCCAGCAGATCGCGCCAGTAAAGCCGCCAGCAGCTCGCGCCAGTAACACCGCCAGCAGCTCGCGCCAGTAACACCGCCAGCAGCTCGCGCCAGTACCGCCGCCAGCAGCTCGCGCCAGTACCGCCGCCAGCAGCTCGCGCTAGTAACACCGCCAGAAGCTCGCGCCAGTACCGCCGCCAGCAGCTCGCGCCAGTAACACCGCCAGCAGCTCGCGCCAGTACCGCCGCCAGCAGCTCGCGCCAGTACCGCCGCCAGCAGCTCGCGCCAGTACCGCCGCCAGCAGATCGCGCCAGTAAAGCCGCCAGCAGCTCGCGGCAGTAACACCGCCAGCAGCTCGCGCCAGTACCGCCGCCAGCAGCTCGCGCCAGTACCGCCGCCAGCAGCTCGCGCCAGTACCGCCGCCAGCAGCTCGCGCCAGTACCGCCGCCAGCAGCTCGCGCCAGTACCGCCGCCAGCAGCTCGCGCCAGTACCGCCGCCAGCAGCTCGCGCCAGTACCGCCGCCAGCAGCTCGCGCCAGTACCGCCGCCAGCAGCTCGCGCCAGTACCGCCGCCAGCAGATCGCGCCAGTAACACCGCCAGCAGCTCGCGCCAGTACCGCCGCCAGCAGCTCGCGCCAGTACCGCCGCCAGCAGCTCGCGCTAGTAACACCGCCAGCAGCTCGCGCCAGTACCGCCGCCAGCAGCTCGCGCTAGTAACACCGCCAGCAGCTCGCGCCAGTACCGCCGCCAGCAGCTCGCGCCAGTAACACCGCCAGCAGCTCGCGCCAGTACCGCCGCCAGCAGCTCGCGCCAGTACCGCCGCCAGCAGCTCGCGCAAGTACCGCCGCCAGCAGATCGCGCCAGTACCGCCGCCAGCAGCTCGCGCCAGTACCGCCGCCAGCAGCTCGCGCCAGTAAAGCCGCCAGCAGCTCGCGCCAGTACCGCCGCCAGCAGCTCGCGCCAGTAACACCGCCAGCAGCTCGCGCCAGTACCGCCGCCAGCAGCTCGCGCCAGTACCGCCGCCAGCAGCTCGCGCAAGTACCGCCGCCAGCAGATCGCGCCAGTACCGCCGCCAGCAGCTCGCGCCAGTACCGCCGCCAGCAGATCGCGCCAGTAAAGCCGCCAGCAGCTCGCGCCAGTAACACCGCCAGCAGCTCGCGCCAGTACCGCCGCCAGCAGCTCGCGCCAGTACCGCCGCCAGCAGATCGCGCCAGTACCGCCGCCAGCAGCTCGCGCCAGTACCGCCGCCAGCAGATCGCGCCAGTAAAGCCGCCAGCAGCTCGCGCCAGTACCGCCGCCAGCAGATCGCGCCAGTAAAGCCGCCAGCAGCTCGCGCCAGTACCGCCGCCAGCAGATCGCGCCAGTACCGCCGCCAGCAGCTCGCGCCAGTACCGCCGCCAGCAGATCGCGCCAGTAAAGCCGCCAGCAGCTCGCGCCAGTAACACCGCCAGCAGCTCGCGCCAGTACCGCCGCCAGCAGCTCGCGCCAGTACCGCCGCCAGCAGATCGCGCCAGTACCGCCGCCAGCAGCTCGCGCCAGTACCGCCGCCAGCAGATCGCGCCAGTAAAGCCGCCAGCAGCTCGCGCCAGTACCGCCGCCAGCAGATCGCGCCAGTACCGCCGCCAGCAGCTCGCGCCAGTACCGCCGCCAGCAGATCGCGCCAGTAAAGCCGCCAGCAGCTCGCGCCAGTACCGCCGCCAGCAGATCGCGCCAGTAAAGCCGCCAGCAGCTCGCGCCAGTAACACCGCCAGCAGCTCGCGCCAGTACCGCCGCCAGCAGCTCGCGCCAGTACCGCCGCCAGCAGCTCGCGCCAGTAAAGCCGCCAGCAGCTCGCGCCAGTAACACCGCCAGCAGCTCGCGCCAGTACCGCCGCCAGCAGCTCGCGCCAGTACCGCCGCCAGCAGCTCGCGCCAGTACCGCCGCCAGCAGCTCGCGCCAGTACCGCCGCCAGCAGCTCGCGCCAGTACCGCCGCCAGCAGCTCGCGCCAGTACCGCCGCCAGCAGCTCGCGCCAGTACCGCCGCCAGCAGATCGCGCCAGTACCGCCGCCAGCAGATCGCGCCAGTACCGCCGCCAGCAGATCGCGCCAGTACCGCCGCCAGCAGCTCGCGCCAGTACCGCCGCCAGCAGATCGCGCCAGTACCGCCGCCAGCAGCTCGCGCCAGTACCGCCGCCAGCAGCTCGCGCCAGTACCGCCGCCAGCAGCTCGCGCCACTACCGCCGCCAGCAGATCGCGCCAGTAAAGCCGCCAGCAGCTCGCGCCAGTACCGCCGCCAGCAGCTCGCGCCAGTACCGCCGCCAGCAGCTCGCGCCAGTACCGCCGCCAGCAGCTCGCGCCAGTACCGCCGCCAGCAGCTCGCGCCAGTACCGCCGCCAGCAGCTCGCGCCAGTACCGCCGCCAGCGAGGGCGGAGGGCTGCGGCGCGTGAGCCCACTCCGATTAAACGGGCTGTTCTCCGGGTTGTCCGACATTTCTCTTTGGGTTAAACAATTACAACTAAAACATTATACGAAACTAGATCACTCGGCTTATATTGAAAAATTGCCTCCGTTTGATGTACAAATCTAGGTCGCGATTTAGTAGTGAATATTTATTTTTATTAACAAGCACGTCCGATCTCATTGACGTCTCGTCTCGAAAAATAGTCCACTACTATCAGATATTTTTTACCATTCCAGTGAAAAATATCAGCACCAATTTTAGACCAAGCTCTATCTGGAACCTCGTGTGGAATTAATGTTTCCTTTCTATTTTCATTTTTATATAATAAACAAGCTTGGCAATTACTAATTAAGTCCGCTAATTGGGCATTAATGTTTGGCCAAAACATAATCTCACGGATTCTCAATTTACATTTTTCTAAACCAAGGTGACCAATGTGCACCCGCCTTAACATCTCACTACGCATAGCAGCGGGAACAATTATTCTATTCCCCTTCCATAACATACCGAAAGGTGCCGTTAATTCGTCTCTGTACCCCCAGTACGCCCTGACCTCATGATCTACTTCTTGTTTATGATTTGGCCATCCATTCTTAATATATTTAGCCAATGATTGTAGTTCTACGTCGTCTTGCGTTAGCTTCTGAATCTGAATGAAATGTGTATCTACAAGCGGGTTACTGATAGCGATTGCACAGACTTGCGCTCGTGCATCCAAGTGGTCGCGCGGTTCTGTTACTGGCCCACTAACCGGTTCTACAGCGCGCGACAAGGTATCAGCAATAAACAAATATTTCCCGGGCTTGTACACTAATTTAAAATTATATGGTTGCAGACGCAGCAGCATTCTTTGTAGACGTGCCGGGGCGGAAGCTATTGGCTTGCTAATAATACTGACCAACGGTTTGTGATCTGTCTCTATAGTGATGTCATTTCGACCATATATGTATGTGTAAAACTTTTCACATGCATAGACGCAAGCCAAAAGTTCCTTTTCAATTTGAGCATAGGCCTCCTCAGCCTTAGTCAAGGACCGCGACGCGTAACAGACAGGCAAATTGTCCTGCATAAGGCATGCACCGAGACCATTTTTGCAGGCATCGACTGAAATAACAACAGGTTTATCTAAACTATAGTATTGTAAAATTGGAACACTAGATAAACATGCTTTGAGATAATTAAATGATTTTTCATGTTCTTCGTTCCAATGCCACTCTATTTCTTTCTTAAGAAGCTCTCTCAACACATGATTCTTATCCGACAAGTTAGGTATGAAATTACCAACATAATTCACCATACCGAGGAATCTTTCTAAATCCTTCACGTTCATTGGGCGAGGCAAGTTCCTTATCGCTGACGTATGCGCATCATCAGGATAAATGCCATGCGGTGTGATTTTATGACCTAAATATTTTATTTCCGACAGGCCGATTTTGCATTTATTTTTATTTAATTTTAAATTAATGTCCCTGCATCTATTCAACACCATTCTTAGTCTACGGTCGTGCTCATCTTTAGTACCACCGTAAATAAGCAAATCATCCACAAATAAACACACACCAGGTATGTCATCAAAGTGTTCATACATTTTTTTATGATATACTTCAGATGCCGAGCTAATACCGAAAGGCAAGCGTAAAAATTTGTAGTGACCAAAACTAGTATTAAAGGTACAAAGATCTGTACTATCCGGATGCAATTTCAGCTGCCAGAAACCCTGTTTCGCGTCTAGAGTACTGAAATACTTGGATCCACCCAGATTTGCAGTAATTTCATCTAAAGTCGGTAACTTAAAATGCTCTCGCTTAATTGCTTGATTTAAATCACGTGGATCCAGGCAGATCCGAATATCTCCATTGGCCTTTCTAGCCACAGTCATACTGCTGACCCAGTCTGTCGGACCCTCAACTTTTGCTATGATTCCATCTTTAACCATTTCGTCCAATTTAGACTTAATGGAATCTTTTAGGGCTAATGGCAGCTTCCTTGGTGCATGTACCACAGGTCGAATACTCTCATTAAGCTCAATTTTGTATTGACCTGGCATGCAGCCTACGCCTTCGAATACGTCTGAATACTCTTTTAAAATTCTGTGCGTGTTTATATCCTGCTCTGCATCACTATTTACCGCTAAAACTAACTGAACCACATTCAGTTCCGTGCACGAATCGCGGCCTAATATTGGCGGCGAATCTACATCTGCCACTAAGAAGTCTAAAATAAATTCGCGATTTTTGTGTTCCACTTTTAAATTACAATGTCCTACAACCCTTATATCTTTACCGGAATAACCTCGTAAACGAACTGACGATAATCCTAACTCATGCTCAGATATACCGATATTTTGTAAAAAATTGCGCGGCAAAACATTTACGTCAGCCCCAGTGTCCAATTTAAATTTAATTTTACAGTTATTAATCATCAAATCGACAGACCAATCAGTATGACAACCTGAAAAATAATATATTACCTGGTCGGTTGATTCATCCTCCGCTTGGATCATGTGAACCGTGCACATCCGGGAGAAATGGTCATATCTGTTACAGTTCAAACACTGCTTGCCTTATAGCAGGGCATCTAGAATTCCCATGCTCATAACCACACATAGAACACCATACATTCCGTCCACTTCCGCGATTTTGTTGACGCACGTTTTGATTTTGTCGTGCCGGTGTGGGTTGCCGGTACGCCGGAGCAGGCGCAGGGCCAGCGGGAGGGGCGCGGGCACGCGGCGGGGGCGCGGGGCGGCCGCGCGATGCTCCTCGATGCGCGGGCCCTCCTCTTCGCGATACCCACATCACTCGATTCGCTTCACTGCCATCGTCGTACATCATCTCCTGATGTCTTGTACAATCTTCCTGTACTGTATGGGCATAATGTTCAACGGACTCCTTTTTTATGACTCCGGCGTGTAACTTTGAGATTTGTGCAACATTACAAATATCCAACGATTTTTTTAACGTTAAATCAGGTTCACGTAGTAGTCTTTCCCGAAGCGCGTGATCCTTTATCCCGCAAATAAGTCTGTCTCGTATTAAGGATTCCATTAGATCTTTAAACTCACAGGAACCCGCCAGCTTTTTTAACTCAAACGAATACTGCTCGATCGATTCGCCCTCTTTTTGATCACGAGTAAAGAATTTATGCCTTTCAATCGTTAAATTCTTCTTAGGCAAGAAAAACGAGTCAAATTTATTTAATAACTCCGTTGACGTGGTGATAGTCGTTTTATCGAATTGTTCATATACTTCACGGCACTGCTCGCCGATAATATGCAGTAAAATGCTGAGTTGGACCTTTTTATCCTTCCTTGACAATTCACACGCCTCATAATAGATAACAAATGAACTTTTCCACTTTTGCCATTCTTTCGAAAAATTTCCAGAAGTCACATTTTCCAAGTTGTTAACGAATAAAAATGGTGGTGGTGGTGGCTGTCCATGATGAAGCACGTTATTTCGACACAAATCGACGCAAAAGATAGATGCCTACAGCACGTACACTTGCACTCTTAACTACTGTAACTGTATTATCTTATTATTGGAGCGATAACTTTTAAATAGTTCTTTATTTCGGCTGCGCCATGTCGAGTACGTAAATCAAACAACAGGTTCGGGTTAAGACTCACGGTCGTTTATTAACTTACCCACATTATCTTACATGCAAATAGAACTACCTACAGACCTTGAATAGGTATCGTGCGCTCCTAAACGGCCGAAGTGGGACTTCTTGTCTGCCTGTACAATTTACCCTTATCGGCTCATATAGACCTTACCCGCTTCGCTTCCTCTGTCAATTAACTATCCCCCTATCAAAACTAAAAAAAAGATTAGCGACGGGTCACTCGAGATTTATTTTAATTTAACTGTACATTTTACTCTAAAGAGAACACGCACTCTATGATACATGGTGATACTATTTTCAACCTTATTGCTATACAATTATAGTGGAATTTCGGATACAGGTTTAGACAAGTTGTGTCTTTACAATATAAAGCGTGCAGTCTGAGTGCAGGCAATATTGAGGTCACGTGTCACTTAACATGAGGGAGTGGGATACTAGAACTAAGTCAGTCACATCGCGGTATAATAGCAGTATTGTTCTTCCTACAAAGGTACATCGCGCGTTTGAATGTGTGCGCGCCGTGAACGAACGCACTACAAGCAAAGTTTTAAGAACGCGTAAAAATGCTCCAGTACGGATTGCACTGTCTACGCCTCGACCTTAAATGGGTTATTCTACAGAAATATCTCTGCGACTTATTCCTCTGTCTCCATACATTAAGTATGAAAAAGGGCCAGAGGAATAAGGTGACCGCAGACATATTTCTGAAGAATAACCCAAATACGTATCGCGCGCTCCTAAACCGCCGAAGTTAGACTATCAAGGACCTTAAGAGGAAACTGGAGGGCAGTTTTTCCATACAAACGTAGTCCCCTGTTTCCTTCCTGGATAATGCCAGTAGAGCAATCATTTTTTGTTTCAAAATCTATGGCTACTATTGATATGTTCCTATGTTTTCCTTTTTACGATAAATTGATTCTCAAAAGAGATATTAGCCTTCAAAAACCTAAAAAAAATGCCAGATTTTTCGCCGTGTTCACACATCCAGAAAACAAATTTGACTAGATTATTAAAAAAAAGGAAAACATAGGAACACGGCCAAAGCTTTTCTTTAATGTTTAATGAAAAAATTAGTTAAATAGGTTAAGTTTTGGGGAAGAAATCAGGGGACTACGAAACGTTGTTTTCATGAAATTTTAAAAGGTATTTTCGGTCCAAGCTGCAGTTGTCTCTATCGCGCTCTGCGGGTGAGAGGCGCAGGCGGGCAGTGCGGGATAGCGACACATTTTACAAATACCTAATTTTCAATTCTCTCGACCTTACTGTTTCCTCTTAAAATAAATAGTCGGACGGAGGCTCGCCATCAGAGAACTGAAGCCATTTCTAATGCGCCGGCAGCTTGTACTTACGAGCCGCACGCACACATCAACTAGTCTTTTCCTATTGCGAGCAGTACGTCTAGCATGACTGGCCGCGATTTCGTTTCAAGCGCGACAGAGCATCACCTGTCACTGTCACACTATATTGAATGGAAAGAGATAGGTAGCTTTTGTCGCCTGACAAAGAGTCGCGTGTCACAGTTGTGCTAGAGGTACAGCACACACAGATAGGTAGCCGGCCGATTAGACATGCTTCAGTTCTTTGTTAACGATGCTCGGTCCGGCTATTTATTTGAAGGTCCTTGGTCTTTATAATTTGGTCGCACGCATCGGGTGAGCCTTGTTCAATCTTGTTCCGTTGAAATACAGAGATTGCGACCAATGGCGGATTTAGGCTTTTGGTTTGGAAGGGATATTACGTATTATCATTGTTTTTAACTTTATATCTACACGTTTAAGATTGAATTTCGGATGCGTGTTTAGTCTAGTGTCTTTATTACATAAACCGTGCAACAGTTAAGTAGGGAGGCACTGGAACTAAGTCGCATCTCGTGAGCCCTGTTCAGTCTTGTTTCGTCGAAATACACAGATAGATATTAGTCGCAAACTAATGGCGAATATAGGATTTTGGTTTTAAAGGAATATTAGTGGTAATATTATTGTTTTAACCTTATATCTACACGTTAAAGATTAAATTTCGGGTGCAGGTGTAGTCTAGTCGTTTCTTTATTACATAAATCAGTGTTTATCAACGTGTGGGTCGCGATCCCCTGGCGGGTCGTGAGGCTTCTTTAGGGGGGGTCTCAATAGGTCGAGAGGACTACTTCAGTAAGAAAAACGATAAAGTTTAAAAAGATAGATTTCATGTATGTCATACATAATTAAAAAGCGAAGGGTCGGGGGGTCACGAAATATTTTTTCATACCAGGCGACCCCCTTGGTCATGAAAAAGGTTGAAAACAACTGACGACACGACACACCAAAATTAATATAGTTCAGGCAAAATAGTGATGGGAAAAAGTAAAATACTTTTCTCAGACATGCAATGAAATGTTGACATTACGTACCTTAATTTCCGCCGTAAAGTACCTCGTTTCCGATGCGGCTTGACACTTAGCATTTAATGGAATTTCATACAATATTGACGGCCTAGGCCTGCAATGTGTTTTTTTTTAATTTCCATTCCACATTTGTTTGTGACACGGCATCACGGCATTCAGCCATTAAAAAAACAATAAACGAAGTTTGCTATATTTTGCAGTTTCATTTATATAAAATCGACATAAAGATAATAACACATTATAAACAATTTCTAATAATTTTAAATTACCAGAATATACATTTAAAATATTTCATCTAAATATTCGCGGTAAAAATGTGTACATATACATTTTTCCCTATATGTACTCGGTCGGCAACCCCTCACTCCCGGCCTCTATAGTAATGTACTATTAAATTAACAAATAAGTAACAAATTGAGGAATTTTGATATGCATATATGGTCTGTAAAAGTGTATTTGTTAATGCTAATTATTATCCCGAAAAATATCGAAGTTTTCGAAAAACAAGCAAAATATCTCTGGTCTAAATATAACACAAATTTCAACAACATTAAGGAAACCAAAAAACAACCCATTAAAACACATTTCAGCCAAATAATCCGCCTAGATGGCCAATAATCCGTTTCCCGCCTTATAATTTAATAAAGCGGGCAGCTCCGCGGAAGGACTCAGGAAGATTGATGAACATCGCATTGAATTACGTATAACGAAGTCACAAATTGCATCTGTTTGTTTACATTTTGCTGACTGAAGCGTAGGAAGTTAGACAATGCATTTAGCTAAGTCGAAGCTTAGACTTCCTTGATTGTAATTTCACTAAAACTGATATACTCGAACTACGAGGTTGAGATAAAATAAGTAAATAAAACCTTTATTATAAATTGACGAGATTTTCGTGGCATTTCTTCTTTTTAGCATAGATAACTGAATTTAAATTTGAATTGAAATATGACGCTGGTCAGAAACAGCGCTTGTAGTTTAATTCTTGTAAGACTTGTATAAGTGCCCCTGCGGTCTATTCTCATAATGTTTCGATTTTTTTATAATATGTTACATTTACATTTTAAAGAAACATAACCTATTGGGTTGCCCATTCTTGAGCGAATGCCTCCTTAATTTCGTGCCATTGAAATCTGAAGAGAACATGATCGGAAACAAAACGTTTAATTATTATAACAAAACGGGACTTAATCGCGTAAAAACATGATATTACCTCGACGTTTCGGACGTGCCGTGACGTCCATGGTCGCGAAGGGACTGGCGAGGCGGGTGTCAACATCTTCTAGCGAAGCTCTCATCACATCTTGAAGCGGTTGAAATCAAAAAACACCGCAATTTCAATCGGGAAGATGGGTTTAAGCTTTCTTCGTCGTGGAATCCAGTCATCAGCATGTGTCAATATCATCAAGTGTCTTCTTCTAATATGCAAAGTATTAATCAAGACCAAGTGCGGGTAGTTCGGAAAACCCGCGCGGCTAGAAGATGTTGACACCCGCCTCGCCAGTCCCTTCGCGACCATGGACGTCACGGCACGTCCGAAACGTCGAGGTAATATCATGTTTTTACGCGATTAAGTCCCGTTTTGTTATAATAATGAGTGAAAATCGTGAAAGTTTAAATCAATAGAACGTTTAATTACTAAAAAATATGTATTTTTAACTTTAAGGTCTTTAAGAGACTTCTCATATCGTTTCACGCAGACAAAATGTATATACCTACGCTATGAATTAAAACACATTCCAACCTTTGATATCGTTAAAGTAGAATATTGTTAGCTATAAGTATATTATTTTGTACAATTTACATTTAATTTATGAATTATTATTTTTGTTGGCAACATTTATAAACTTCAGTTATTGTGTTTCCGCCGCCAACTTGTTATAAAAGTTTAAAAGTACGAAAACGATTTCTTAACGGATGCTATTGGTTCGTTGTTCAGATGGCGCCACTAGTACTCGATTGCTATTGGTTCATAGTTGAGAGTGGCGGGAGCTCTGTTCTTGGTCCGTTAAGGAATGATTATTACGTCTGGATCGTTCAAGCTGGTAACTTGTAGAATTGAGTACAGTGAATAAATATTAAGTGGAAGTTGGAAGGTTATTGTGAATTGACGGATTAAAAGTTTAGCCGATCAAGAGTGTATTATTGATACTCACCTGATTCTGGACGGATTTGAGAGAAGGATCTAACAAATTTCAGAAGCAGGGATACGCTCACAAGGTTGGTGACTGTTTTATTAAAATTTCTGTTGTATGATACGATTTGTAATGAGGGTATTATTTTTTTTTTCATACGATAATTAATGTTTTTCATGGCATAGCAATATTACGGGTACTATTCCACGTGTTAACAATGTGAAGATTTTCCTTTCTTTTCCCTTTTTAGAGAAATTTTGCCAACTAGATGTATTTCAAAGTCACATAAGGACTCCTGAAAACACACAAGAACGGGTTTTCGGGTTATTGTGCCATCGGATAGGGGGTGGCCTGAAACGGACTGAAAACATGTTTCAGGTGCCTGAAAACGATGACAACTTGGGTTAATTTTCGATCTTCTAGTATGTTAAAGGGGATGACCTGAAACGGACTGAAAACATGTTTCAGGCGCCTGAAAACGATGGCAACTTGGGTTAATTTTCGATCTTCTAGTATGTTAAAGGGGGTGGCCTGAAACGGACTGAAAACATGTTTCAGGCGCCTGAAAACGATGACAACTTGGGTTAATTTTCGATCTTCTAGTATGTTAAAGGGGGTGGCCTGAAACGGACTGAAAACATGTTTCAGGCGCCTGAAAACGATGGCAACTTGGTTTAATTTTCGATCTTCTAGTATGTTAAAGAGCCACCTCGAAAACGGCCTGAAAGGAGTTTTCAGTCTGCTGAAAACGATTCTAACGCACGAAAAGTCGTGTTTGAAGTTTTAATCCGTGTGCGCAATAGTATGCATCAGCATTAATCTTAATTTATATACAAAGAGTTAAAATGTAGAACCGACATGCGCTTGCGGTTAGATTTCTCTGAATCTATCATCGGCGAGGTTGTCATCATGTTTCAGTACAATGGATGAAGCACGTCGTTCAAGATCTCGTCACCGGCGGGTTAACTCTCCAAGTGGCAGTGGAAGCAGCAACGGTGAAGTACATGGACGAGACAGAGGAAACCGGCGACGGCGGCAACTACGGACACCAGAGAGTGAGCGGCACAGCGGCAGAGATAGCACCAGGAGCAGAACTGCTGGAGGATCAAGCCGAGGTAGATCTACAGGGACACCACAGCGTGTGCGGTACAGCGGCAGAGACCACACTAGTAGCAGAACGGATGGAGAGTTCGGCAGAGGAAGACCTACACCGTTCTTATCAGAAGAACAGGAGGCAGGAGGTTTGCAAAATAGGAGTCGCAGTAGAATACGTCGTAGCGTATCACGTAGCAGGGCATCTAGATCGCGGGATGAATCGGTGCATCGTTATGCTGTTGCGCGTTACTCTCGCTTACCTCGTAGTCGTGAGCGGTTGAATAGTCGTACGGCACATGATCGTTATAGTGAACGTCGTCGAAGCTATCGGTCACGCAGTAGAGTTAATAATTATTTTAGTAGTAAACGCAATACAGTAGATAGGGACTTGATGTCTAAGTTCGCGGATATGATTGAGAGCTTTACAAATAGTAATAAGATCAAAAAGGAGACGTTTTCAAACACCAACGTGATTCCTGAATTTGATCCTTCTTTAAAAAATCAAACTGTTGATAAATGGCTTTTAAAAGTAAATGAGAGTGCAACTTTGTATGAATGGACGGAAAGACAAACCATACACTATGCTCTACCGAAGCTCGTAGGTATAGCTAAAAAATGGTATGAGGGTTTGCCTTCTCTTCTGTTGAGTTGGGCCGAATGGCAGTGTAAATTAAAAAGCGCATTTCCGGCTAACGAAAATTATGGTCAAATGATGTTAGATATGCTAAATAGGAGAGCAAAATTTGGTGAATCACTAGAAACTTACTTTTATGATAAAGTTAATTTGATTAATCGATTAGAAGTAATTACTGGAAAGAGAGCGGTAGAGTGTATTTTACATGGCATAGACGATAGATCGGTGCGGATGGGTGCAGAAGCTGCACAATTCGAAGATTGTGACAAATTATTAGCGTATTTAAGGAAAGTAAGCGTTCAAAAATCAGATCGGTATTCATCCTTCACTGGGAAGAAGATAAAATCATTTTTGAAGGATTTAGGGGTGCATCATGTAATGAATGCGGTTGCTACACCACGTGCAAATGGCCAGGTGGAGCGGTACAACCGTACCATTCTTGATGCACTTACGGCCATGAATCACGGTCGTAATGAGGAACTCTGGGATGAGAAAGTCATAGATGTTCAATGGGGCTTGAACAACACGTTAAATAAAGGGACGGGGAAAACTCCGGCAGAAGTTTTATTTGGATTGAAATTAAAAGGGTTAACGGAAGGTAAAATAATTACGGTTCTGCAAGACGATGATTTGGAGGTTGAAAAAGAAATTGATTTTGATAGTATTCGTTCTGATGTAAGCCAACATATAAAAGAAACACAAGAAAAACAGAAAGAAAGGTTTGATAGAAGTAGGTGTAAGCCGCGAAGTTTCGCTGCAGGTGACTTGGTAAGGGTAGAGAGGAACACTCTTTGCCCGGGAAAAAGTAAAAAATTGAAATCTAAGTGTTACGGTCCCTATAGAGTAGTCGAAAAGTTGCCAAATGATAGGTATCTGGTAGAGGATACGCCTTTAACAAAAAAGAAAGGTAAAGCAAGTTATAAAGGGGTGCATCCGGTAGATAGAATATATCCGTGGTTGAGTTTCAAGGGTATAGAGGATAGCGGGTCTAGTGAAGAGGAAATAGAAGCAGGAAATAATGATGATATACAGGCAGATGTCGATGATCAAGGATATATGGATTTAAATTAAACTTTTGGTTAATATAATATGATTTATTGAGTAATTAATGAAAGTTTTAACTACAAATATCGAATGCTCGGAATAGAGCCAATTTAAGTTAATAGGGAGGTTGTCGGAGGTTTATGAGAGTATTGTTAGGAAAATAAATACTGGGAAAGATATTGGGAGGATACTAGCAGGATATTGGAAGGATATTGGAAGGATAATCGGAAGGATAATCGGAAGGATAATTGGAAGGATATCGGAAGGATTATTTAAAGGAAGGATGTTTAGTACTAAATACCAGAGTTATGTAAGTTTTATATGAGAGCCTATTTGTTCCCTGGAACCAAGATTTTTATGTTAAATCAGTAGTCCTGATTTTCCTGTTTGTTTTCTTTTATTTGATGCATTGGTTTTCAGAGACAAATAGGAACTTATTTGATTAAAATTTTGTTAAAACTGTACTTTTCTGTACAAAATTGTGATTAAGAGACACATGATTGTTGAAATGGCGAAAAAAAAAAATATCAATGTTTTATACATTATAGCTAAGTAAGTCACGAGGACGTGACATAGTGGTCAGGATGGACGAATTTGTTAGCTATAAGTATATTATTTTGTACAATTTACATTTAATTTATGAATTATTATTTTTGTTGGCAACATTTATAAACTTCAGTTATTGTGTTTCCGCCGCCAACTTGTTATAAAAGTTTAAAAGTACGAAAACGATTTCTTAACGGATGCTATTGGTTCGTTGTTCAGATGGCGCCACTAGTACTCGATTGCTATTGGTTCATAGTTGAGAGTGGCGGGAGCTCTGTTCTTGGTCCGTTAAGGAATGATTATTACGTCTGGATCGTTCAAGCTGGTAACTTGTAGAATTGAGTACAGTGAATAAATATTAAGTGGAAGTTGGAAGGTTATTGTGAATTGACGGATTAAAAGTTTAGCCGATCAAGAGTGTATTATTGATACTCACCTGATTCTGGACGGATTTGAGAGAAGGATCTAACAATATTGACCTCTTTTCTTTTATACTGAAAACCGGGCGGCTCGAATTACCTTCCTTACGTAGTAAACTTCTTCACATTTTTTTTATCGATATTTAAATGTGTTGGTGAATCCTTTCAAAGAATATAGTCAAACACAATACAACGATATGCGATAAATACACAAGGGACAGCCATCTCGTATGCCGAGACAAAAATGTAATAGAGCAGGTTTTATCATGGCAGAGCCGGGCGCAATATTGGACGGGATGGCACTTGGGAGCCACGCCGCCCTTAGTGATGTGCTACAGAGTGTTTTTTTACTAGTATACGAGTCGCTTTCGCACACGAAAGACCGTCAAACAAAAAATACCAAAAAATCACGTTTCTCGTATGGGGACCCTCTTATTTTCAATTTTATTTTCTTTTCATTATTTGCTGTGATTTTGACTTTTGTAAGCAGGATGTTAAGAGAAGATTCGGACTGTCCCGATTTAGTGTGTCAACTTGTCCGCCTAAAGGTTCCTTCCCTTAAATACTACACGACTTGTCGGTGGACAAGCCCGATTTGTCCACCGACAAGTCGCACTCGTCCTATTTTTAAATCTTATAACTATTTCTCCTTGTCCTTTACTTTTCAGGGATTTTGAAAAAGTAATACAATATATATTACCTAGTTAACGGTTCAAAGAAAAATAATTATAAATGGTACGTTATGGTAAACATAACATTGTGACTTAAATGTTTATGCAACCCAATATGGATCTTAATATACATCGATACAGTATAAATTACACATGTCAATTAATATGAATCCATGTTATGATCGTCAAAACAGTAATAGGTACTTCAACAGAGTTCCAATGCCAATAAATACAAAAATATATAATTTGTTCATACGGTCTTAGGTTCATAGTTATTCAGGCTCGTATCAATGATTTATACATAACTAAAATAAACAATAACAGTTAAAGCCAACTCAAGTTACGAGTAGGTACAACTCAAGGCCTCCAGTGCTTCTACAGTATAAAGGAATTTCTACAAAGTTAACTCGTTAAAGACAATTTCTGTTGTTATTAGTTTAATTATATTTGTTGAATTTATTATTTGAATAGGCATAACTGCGTGTAATATATAATTCTTGCTGAGGGTGTTCCAGCTGCGTTCGCGCCACTATGTGCACTTCAGCTCGTTTGTGGTGCGCGTGCCGCGGCCGCTGCAAGAGACCATGGCATGTGCTGACTTCTGGCCGAAGGGTGTCGTGTTTCGACGGTTCCGGGGCAACCTGCCGAATCCTACACCGGAGACAACGATGCAACGGGACCACGCCGTTTCGTCGCCTAAATAGATATTTTATTTCTACGTTTCATATGACGCACTGGTATTAATAAATAAATAATGTTATAATTAAATGTTATAATTGATAATTTGTATAATGTATTTTTATATATTGTAATAATTGATCATTCTCATAATGCAATTTTGTTATTTGACATAAGGTTTATTAAATATTAGATAGGTAAAACTATTAAAATTGTACGCCTCCGTGAGGCAAGATATGGAGGACGCTAAAACTGTTATAATATAAGATCTTTGTACACACATAACCATGCAATAAAATATTTGACTTTGATTTTGACCAGCTTGAGTTAAATCACGACCATCCCAACACTACAACCCCGGCATGTGCGGAATTCCCGGAGAGAACTGTGATTTTAGGTTAAGTATTTAGTGGCAGGGAAATTTGGGACGAAATATTCGCGCACAACATTTTGGGCCCAGTCGTTTGAGGTGCGTTGGGGTTTACGGTGCCTTAAATAATAGAGAAATATATATTATATTGTTTATTTATTTATGTTACACAGCATTACAGTCTTAAGACTAATACACCATGGAACTACAAACAGTAACAGTGGGTAACTAAACCTAACATTAACATGTAGGAATACTAGACTGCCTAGTATCCATCGCCTTGCAAAATCTCAAACACTCCCGACACACAGCCGCCCATCGCCACGCTAGCAGATCACACTCAGGTGCTGATACCAGTAGCGCATTCAGTAAGGTCAGGACACGAAGGATCGGCGAGTTTCTATGTGCCACCGTACGCGCCGTAATAGTACATTACACAACTAGGGTGGTAATATAAATCGTCGGGTCGTCTGTCCGCGGTCGCTTCGAGCGGACGTGTTGGTCTTTGCAGTTAATTCTGTATTTATTTATTCTAAAACTTAAATTGTGATTGGTTAATAGTGTTAAATTCATTTCCTGGTTCCTCCTGTGCATCTGTTACGCGTAACTCCTCCTTGTGGGCGGTCCTAGAAAGAGACGTCAACTTTTTGTAAGTTCGCCGGAATCGAACCTGGGGCGCGGGATTGTGAAGCCGCTGTCATCGCCGCTGAGCCAAGCTGTTATTCTGCGCTAGCGACTAAAACAAGTACTGGGACGCTCGCGCGCTGACGTCATCGCAGCTGTCTGCATCGGCTACGCCAGAGGCGCTACGAGTGCTACGAGAGTGTCGTCATCCTTGAACACAAAGGCAGCGCTACGCCGGATCACTGAGTGGTGTGCTAATCTAAGCCCTATTTAGAGCACGTTAAAAGTGAAACCTTCCCAATGTTGGCAATGCAACGAGGCGATAGCGCAGAGTTGGTCTGCCATGGCTGTACACAGGAGCTGGCGGTCGGTGAGGGGTATCTTCAGTGCATGGTAGCGTCGTGCGGTAAGATGTATCATTTACTATGCATCAATAAGACTCTCACGCTGGCCGAGCGAGACACCTGGATGTGCCCTGAGTGCAAGATTACGTTTAAAAAAACAGGCTCTAATTGTGGGACCCCAGTCGGCACGCCATTAACAACTAAGAACATTTGCGTCAGGAATAAAAGCGGAACGCCCGTACCACCAACTCGAAGCACACAGACATCGTCAGTAGGTGAAGCTGCGTCCTTGGCCGTCGAGATGAGTGCTATTCGTGACCAAATGAGCCTATTGTCGGAGCAGCTAGCTGATGCTCTAGGTGCTGTCGCGAAATACCATACTGCGCTCACTGACTATTCTTCTAGGCTTGATATTGTTAATAAGCGGCTATTACAGCTTGAACAGAACTCGGCAAATGACTGTCGCGATGAGCCGAGTGCTAGGCCCCCTTCCGCCGATGTATCAGAGCCGAAATCAAGACGGAAACGTAAGACGCAGAAGGTAAACAAGTCTTCGTCTGTATCGAAAGAAAATGTGGATAGTGCTACAGGGGTTGCGGCTCGCGATGAAACTAGCGTTGCAGCTCCGTCCCCGCAGGAGACTAAGAGCGACATCTTGGTACGCAGTAGTGACATCTCTACGGAAGAAGAAACTGACGCCGCCCTCCCTAGCTGTGACCAAGGTAAGAGCAAAGTTATTCCAAAGAAGCGTTTCTCCTCACTTCGATGCACGGCTGGGCCTGAAGTTACGTCGCTTAAGGCGGTAGAGTTTCTAAAGTACATACACCTTTGGAATATGGTCTCAGGCGCCGACGAAATACGCGCATATTTGGAAACAATGTGTCCTGAAAAGAATTGCACAGTCCTTGAGCTCAAACCGAAAGGGTCTTACAGGTCATACAAGATCGGCGTCCCGTGCGAGATGTATGACAAATGTTTATCTGCAGATATTTGGCCCAAGAACGCACGGGTGAAGGAATGGTTTTTTCGAAGACCGCAAAGCAACGGCGCAAACCCGGAAAAGCCCAAGTCCCACGACGAAAATAGAGCCGGAGTTAGAAATAGTGTACCAAAATGTCAGGGGCTTGAACACGAGACTTCAGTACTTCAGGCAAAGCCTGCTAGCTCTTGATTGTGATATCGTCGCGGTAACGGAGTCTTGGCTTACTGATGCCGTTAACGATGCTGAGTTGGCGTGCGGCGGGTGGAGCGTGCTGCGGCGGGACCGCGCCACCGGCGCGCGCGGCGGCGGTGTGCTCCTCGCGGCGCGCCCGGGCATAGAACTCCGGCGTCGAGCGGATCTAGAGACGCCGGACGGCGAGGACTTATGGGTCACATTTGTGGTGGGGCAGGTGATGTTCTGTGTGTGCGTAGTGTACATTCCTCCTAGTGCCTCAGAGGAAACTTATATGCGGTGGTTTGAGAAAATGGAATCGGTTGTTGGCAGTCTTACAGGTGTAGTGCTTGTGATTGGCGACTTAAACTTAAACCCACTGTATACGTCCCAGAGTGTTCTTGGCTATTATTGTTATCTCTTATCTGTTTCTGGTTTAAATGAGATGAATGAAGTGACGAATGTACATGGGAGTAAGCTAGATGTCGTGTTGGTGTCGGAGCGCATCACTGGTGCTGTGGTTTCAAAGATGGCGGGCGAGGGATTGGTCCCAAGTTCTGATGCATACCATCCTCCGCTGGAGATTTCGGTTCCCGTGGGAAGCTGTGCGCGCCGACCGGCTGAGCGTCTGGACCCTAGCAATGTGGACATGAGTCGGGACTGGAACTTTACGAAGAGTAATTTCGAACTTATGTATAAATTGGTTTCCGAAATAAATTGGCAGGAAGTTCTCAGTGCTGGCGATGTCGACATTGCTGTGGACATTTTTTATAATATATTATATAGTATTTTTGACCTTTGCGTACCTAAACGGAAACGGCCAACCGGTTTGAGTAGACGATATCCTGTGTGGTTCACGGCTGACCTGATCAGTGACATCAAACTGAAAAGTAATCTGCATCGGGAGTGGAAGATTACACGGGATAAAGACGTCTACAATAAGTTTGCATTCCTGAGATCAAAGGTGAAAGAGCGTTTAGCGTCTGCTTATGACTGCTACATTGAACGAATCCAAAGTACAGTTAGAGTCAATCCCCGCGCTTTCTGGCAGCACGTAGGTGGTCTCAAGACAAATGGTGGTTTCGTTTCGAGAGTGAAATTTAAAGACGAACAATTTGTCGGTAGGGAGGTGGCCAGCGCTTTTGCTGACTATTTCTCAGAAGTTTTTCTACCTCATGTGCCACTTCTTGATCCGAAGTTATTGGGAAATGGAAATCGGAAGCCTGGCGTCAACTGCATTGATATCAAATCAATTACTTTGCAGGAAGTTGAAGCTGGGATAAAACGCCTGAAGGCCAATAGCTCCGTTGGACCTGACAACTTACCGGCGTATATTGTAAAGGGTTGTATGGAGTTTTTAAAGATCCCGATACAATATATTTTTAACCTTGCGCTCTCTTCTGGGTCATATCCTCGAAGGTGGAAGGTGTCTAGAGTGAGACCGATCCCGAAGGCGAGTGACACCTCCGTGGTTGAGAATTATAGACCGATAGCTGTTCTTCCTACCCTTGGCAAGTTGTTCGAGGCCATACTTCACCGAACTCTATCTTCTCAAGTGCGGCCCTTCTTGTGTGATGCGCAGCATGGTTTTCGGCCTAGCCGCTCGGTCAACACAAATCTGATAATTCTTACGGACAACATAGCTGTGCATCTTGATAGAGGTATTCAGGTCGATGTCCTCTATTTCGATTTCACGAAGGCTTTCGATCGCGTGGATAACGACGTTCTACTTAGGAAACTGGATGAAATTGGTTTCTCTCCCAAGTTGCTAACCTTTTTTGCCAGCTATCTGCGCGATCGACAGCAGTTCGTCCGACATGGTTGTTTTGTCTCGACTCCTTACCATACCCGGTCTGGCGTCAGTCAAGGCTCCATATTAGGGCCCTTGTTTTTCGGGATAATGATTAACGATCTCAAGTCAGTTCTTCGGGCGGCTCAGTGTCTCTTGTATGCCGACGATCTGAAGTTGGTGTACGGGGTAGAGCAAAGAGCTGATTGTGAGACGTTACAAGGGGACATCGACCTTGTGTTTCGGTGGAGTATGGAGAATAAACTTCATTTTAATCCGGCCAAGTGTTGTGTGTGTACATTTACCCGCTCTCGTACCGCAATATATGCGCAGTACTTGCTAGGGTCAGAGCCGATAAATCGGGTCTCCTCTGTCAAGGATCTGGGCGTGGTGTTCGATACGCGGCTCACTTTTCACGAGCATATTTCTTCTCTTGCCACGAACTGCTATCGAAAACTGGGTTTTGTTATCCGTAACCTCCGCCATTTTCATGACCCTGTAGCCATTAAAATGGTTTATAATGCCTTAGTAAGGAGTAAGCTGGAGACTTCGTCGATAATATGGAATCCCTACGAATCGACATACGCTTTACTTCTCGAGAAGGTTCAGAAGGCGTTTCTAAGGTTCCTTTATAAAAAAATATACGGATCCTACCCGTATTTGTACCCAACAAAATATCTTCTCGGCGCCCTTGGGTACAACTCTTTAGAAGTCAGGCGAAATTATTACCTGATGATCACGGTTTGTCGAGCCTTGCGTGGTGATTCGGATTGTCCTGAAATCGTAGAGCGTGTCGTGCGGTTATTTGTCCCAGATATCCCGAGGATTACCCTCAGACCCCGACGATGCGACCTGTTGGCCGTGCCGCCGGTGCGCACTGTGTCGTGCAGGAACTCGCCGCTGCCCCGTGCCCTTTCACACCTCAATGCGCTTCTGGCATCGACACCTGAGTGTGACCTGTTTGCGTGGCGATGGGCAACAGTGTGTAGTGAATGTTTAAGATTCTGTGAGGTGATGGATGCTAGGTGCTCATCTGTTCCTATGTAATTTTTCTCTATTTGTTATTGTCATTATTGTTTGTGTGTAGACGTATCTTTAATTGTTAGTCTAAGTTTCGTAACGCATTGGGTTCACTGTAATGTTATGTAAACATTTTTATCAATAAATTTATTATCTTTAGTTTGTATTTAATTTATAGTTTTAGTTCGTATTGTTATTGTTTTATTTAAATAAAAATAAAAATAAAATAAAATAAAGAAAGGCCGAGGTCGCAGATGTTTGCGGCCCGAGCTGCAAGCGAGGGACGTAAATGTGCGATCAAGGGCTTTCTTTATTACCTCCCGTGTTGTATACATCATTTTATGTCTACACTTGGCCAGAAAGCGGTTTTTCCCGTACGCGCAGCGTGCACTTTATGGCCAGGTGTGGCATAAATATATAAAAACGCCTGTCACAGTCGTTTTTATACATTTTAGGCGGTGATTTTTAAAGTGGTATCCGTTAAAAGTTCCGAGATTTAGTCATATGCCATTAAATTATTCAATTATCTGTTAAATATTGTTTTTTTTTACTGAGTTTTCGACTAAAAGCAAAGTAAATAACCCTTTTATAAATAACCCATAAATTGATAAACTAACCATACTTATTTTACGTAGATTGATTCCGTATCTTCTTCTTGTCTTAGCGCTTTTTTCTTTTCTTGTTTACTTATATTCTTGAAAAATGCAGTTTATCAATCCATTTATTAACTACAAGGATCCTATTAACGAACGGAGTTTGTATTATTGATTGTGATTCAACAATTTTAACCGAACCGTAGCGCGTCTACGAAATTCGTAGCAACGTAGCCGATCGTAGCAATTGCTACAACAAGTTAAAGCCGAAATAACCGCTGTATCGATAAGAAGCGGTGTAAGAAACTCGGCGAGATATCATTTTAAAGGCAGTATTTTGTCAACTTTTAACACTTTCACGGCCAGACAAATAATTGAACAATACTCCAGAAACCGACAGAGCCCGCTAGATGGGTTTGTGAAGCTAATAACGTGCAACGCAAAATGGGCCGCCATATGAACAATAGGTACAAGCGCCTACTAAGCGAGTTTTTGCTGTTTGGTTAGCTACATTTGGTAGTGGACAAAGTCGGCAAAGGGTCAATCCATAAAGTACATCACACGTTAAGGGGTAGGGAGGGGGTCGACGAAGTGTGACGTTGTGTGACAAGGGGTGGGAGAGGTCCTAAGTTTCGTGACGTCACACTTCAAAATCGAATACATCTAAGAGTTAAAATGCCAAATTTAAATTATTAAAGATAAACTTAAAAGTATTATAAATACAACTAATTTTGGAACTGCTGTTTTAATTTAATATTTTGTAGATGTAAACTCGCAAAATATGTGACGTCACGCTAGGGAGGGAGGTCTCACAAATGTGACCAACTGTAAGAAGGACGGGGGAGGGGTGAAAAATCACAAAACTAATATGACGCACTTTATGGATGATCCCCAACGACAAAATAATTATAATTAACTACCAACCCTCTTGTTTGCCCCATTTGGACTGGATTACATATCCTGAATATTAATTACTTTTCAAATAACGAACAGAACAAATATGCCCATCTCTATCTAACACTTCAAAAGTAAAACTAAAAAAAAAAATCAATTAAACTCTAAGTATAAATGTCACACATTAATTCGTTCATTACATCACAATATTTCTACCCGCTATATATTGACTATACACATACTTTTAACGGTTCTGGTTAAAAATTCTTAAAAATATTAAAAATAAGTCCATCATCATGTATGCATGAATTCTTTGAAAATATATTCAGTGATTAGCTTAAAACGTGTTTCTTCGAACTCGCGAAAATCCTATAACAACAAAAAATTGGTACAATCTAAACTGACTTTGATATGGCCCGCTGCAATACGGGTCAGTCACGACTGACGAACATTTGAGCAGCCAGCTTTTTATCTCTTCATTGCACTGCACACACGCGCAACGAACTGCGGTTAGCTAGCATCACACGCAATGTATTAGGTAATCATCTTCTGCATCGCAACGCGCGAAATTGTGACCGGGCTGTTACAGTGCTGGCAGAATTTAAAAAGTTTTCCGAAAAGCACTGGCTGAAAACTGTTTGGAATTTAAAATGAATCCTCTATGGTTCTTAATTAAGTTTGGAACATGAATGCATGTTCGTTTAAAAATTGAAGCACAGTTTCAAACGAAGCTTGCGTAAAATAAATAAACTTGTTTTGTATGGTTTTTAACTTTGCAGAAACAGAAAGACGTGCAAATTGCAGATTTAATGCCAGTGTGCATAGAATTAGTTAGTGCAGGGAAAAATATGAACTGCGAAAAAATCTCATACTGATGATTATTTACTTTTCAAAGTAGATTGCTATGCGCGGTTATTTAAATATGTATGGTTCAATTGTTATAGTGCAACTTGTGCCGTATTGTAAATGTTAAATAAAATAAGCTACTAAATAGCTTAATACGGGTGAGGTAACAAAACTTTCCCACGTTCGTAGTTCGCAGCAACTCCGTCTGAAAGCAAGTCGGCGGGCAAGTTGGTTGGTGTTACGGGGTTATGTTAGCTAGTTACGAAACCAACGGGAAACACGGAGTAGCAGCTAACTTTACTAAACATGTACTATAAGGCTTCGGGAGCAAATTTTCTACCAACGACGTCGGAATTTTCTACAAACATTTCATTTTCTACCGTCTAAAAATTAGGTTTACTTATAAATATAGGGGACATCTTTCTCTAATGGACTCCCGAACTAAGCAATGCTTGTAACATGATTGTTAGACCAATGGTTCCTAACCGGTGGTCCCTGGAAGCATCTGAAGTGATCCACGAAGCCATTGGATAAAATATTATATAAAAATAAAATAAAATAATTTATTTCTGTAAGTAGGCCCTCAAGGGCTCTTTTACATGTCTTACATTCTTTGTCTTCTTTTCTTTTTGGCGCTTCGGGTAATGACCTTCTGGTGAGAAGAAGCGCCGGAAGAAACTCACCAGTTTCTCTTTTAATAATTTAATATACATTACATTACCTTAAAAACTACATTTATAGAGATGTAAAGGGTCTCTCTATGCGTCCAAACAAGACAAATAAAAAAAAATAAAAAATAAAAATATATATATTACCTCCAAAGTCTAAGTAATGAGGAAATATATGGAGAGGACATTACAGTAGATCACGTTTCTCAATATAGTGAATACGGTGGACAAAAGAAGATACCCAATTTATGTATAAGGTGTATAAGTAACCTTCCTTAAAACTCAATACAACTTAATTAGGATCCAATATTCCCTTTACCCAGATTCCGAGAATCAATTTGGCAACTTTGAAATTTCATTACCTTTCAGCGCTCACGCCGTATTAAACGATTTTCGGCCTAACGAAGTATTACAATCCAGTAGAGTAAAAATTCTCAAAGGGCAATCAATGCTAATTTCAATTTGTACTTGACTGATTATTTTTTTACCGAGCGAGCACGAAAATCTCAGTTTCAGCTTGGGTAGAAGATGATTTTGTATATCGCTCCGGCGTCTGTCCGTCTGTTTTTCTCTACATGTCCCATTTCTCAAACGATTATTGTAAAATTTTGTGAGCCGGTTCGATAATTACATAAGGTGCCAACAAATTTGTTACCTACACATATTTTACATTAAAACAATTTACTTTAAATAGAAATTAAGAAAACTTTTAGGCCGCTAAACTGGACAAAACAGGTAATGTTCGATAGACGCAATAGCAAAACTCCACTCCCTAATCAAAAGCCGGATTGAGAATTGGACCGGATTGCAATCCCTAGTCAATGGCATGTCGCATAACTGTACATTCCCTAAACATACTCCGCACGAACGATGGTTCGCACAAACGCGAACGCGAGCGTGCGTCGGCTAATTATACTTCGCACGACCGATGGTCTGCACATACGGCACATCGTATAGACGTGCGTCGACTAATTAGGTACATTTCGCACAAACGATAGTCCGCACAAATGACACGTCGTACAATTCGCCTGTTGACTCGATTTTTTTTCTGTCGTAAATCGATTCTACTATTTGTGACGAACAAATATATGACACCTAATACATTTGTATAAGTATAACAGCCACAAATTGTAATCAAAAGTATCAGATCGCACTGAGCATTAAAAACGCTCTATACAAAACGGTGGGAACTTATGACGTCATCTGCTCCATCGCTGTACTAAGTCTGTATGAAAAAATAGCATTTTGCCATTTTGAGCACGAAAAAGTGCGTTTAAGCACATAGTTATCGTACATTTATTTTTTCAGTGTTATTTAAGCATTCTGAAATTAACTTTAGTTTCTCTTTAAGACGATAAAAAAAATATCGTTTTTTTTAAACTTTGTGGTCTCATAACTTAATATTTTAATAAATTGTTTGTTTATTTAATTTAGTATTTTCCAATCCATGTGACTATATTATGTTATAAAATTCAACATTAGTCGCACAAACAATACTTCGCACGAGCACGAGCAGGTGTCTCACTCGCGCAGTAAACCCTCCGACTCCGACTCGCATTTAGCCGGTTTTATTAAATACCTAAAATAATAGACTAGTCAGTTGCCTTTTCTCCGCGCCGGATACCCCGGATCACAACTTGCTTGTAACAGCAAACTGCAAAGCCAATCAATTGTTGTGTTTATATTCATGAAGGTCGCGGCTATGTAACGTTGCTGCAGACGACAACACCTAATGGACCGCTGTGGTTACACTGGCGGACACTGCATAGTTTACCCTTGCCTACGTTATAAAGTAAAGATGGCGTACTACGCGTAGTAAGCGCAGCGTAGGACTGCCCCAGACTCGGTGGACAGACAACCTCGTGAGAGAAGCGGGGACAGAGTATAAAGACGGAAAAGTAGTCCAACTTTATTATTATTTATTTATTGACACACCAACAAAACACAGACTAATACAAACAAATAATGAATAAATTGAGGGATCGTGCCCAGCCTGTGCCTCAATTACAGGAGTGCAACAGCATTCACAATAAATGGCAGTTTCTAAAATATTAAATACTACACTTAACAATAAAATTATGATTTTTAACTTCCGCCGTTTAGGAGCGATCGACGCGATCGCGCGTCTGTATGAGTGCGATCCATGCGCATTCTTAAATCTTTGCTTGTAGTGCGGTCGTTCACGGCGCGCACACATACAAGCGCGCGATGTACCTTTTGTAGGAAGATAAAATACTGGGGCATTTCTCCAGAAATATGTCTGCGGTCACCTCATTCATCTGGCCCTTTTTCATACTAAATGTATGGAGACAGATGAATGAGTCGCAGACATTTCTGGAGAAATGCCCACTGCTATAAGGCTGCGTTTCCACCAGAGCTGCGCGAGGTAACGGAGCGGTGTGCGAGGAATAAATCCACCAATGCCGGCTTATCTCGAGAAAATTTAGGGTTCCAAAAGGAACTCTAATTGTCAATATCGATATAAAAATCAGAGCGATTCAAGCATGGAAATCAGTCCAAGGAATCGCAAATATTTATTTCGTTCATCAAAATATTACGAGATGCCTAATAAATTGATTCGTGTTTGCGGCGTGCTCGCGTCAATTGCCCCCAAATTGCGATAGACCATTGCAATAAATTTAATTTACCTGCGATTTCATCCGCGAAGGCGAAAGGGTCCCCTCTCTTTTGCTTCAATGCAATGGACTTTTTTCTAATGAAAATCGACCGTAACGAGCGTTTAAAACACCCCATACAAAACGGGCTCCTTCTGTGACGTCATCATGTGTCTAGTCTGTATGAAAAAATCGCAATTGTCATTTTGAACATGAAAAAGTGTATTTAAGCACATAGTTGCTGTACATTTATTTTTTAGTGTTAATAAAGCACTCCAAAATTAACTTTTATTTTTCTTTAAGGCGATAGATAAAATATCGAAAAAAAAATAACGTTGTGGTCTGATAACCTTGTAACTTTTATACCTATATTTTTTGTTTATTTCTTCTATATTTAGTATTATCCAGTCCATATGACTATATTTTGTTGTAAAATTCAACATTAATCCACATCCCTATTGTAAATTAATGTAATTAAATGTAACTGTATTTAATAACTAGTAAAGTCACCAAAACTGTATGAAACTTACATTATAAAGAGTTAATTTTAGTACCTAAATATACTAAGTCATTCATAAACATGTAAATTGCTACACCCTGCCAGGGTACCTCTACTACCAGGTTTAAGTGCCTATGTATTGGTTTATGCAATAAATAAATAAAAGAAATAACTGAATATGTATCTATGGACAACTGGAAGGCAGCTGACACCTATTTCAAGTAGCAACGTCATTTAGAAAGACATAAGATAAATAGTGTTCAACGAATGTTTCAGTGATGTCAACTTTGTATGATCAAGAAATAAATATTATTATTAAATCAATATTATATTAAAAACTAAAAAACCACTTCCACTCAAAAAAACTACATCGCATAAACGACTAAACCATTTTGGTGAAATCTAGCTAAGACCACTAAGTCAAGTTACCTTTTAAACAAAAAAACATCGAAATCAATCCAGTAGTTTGCCAGGAAAATGGTAACAGACAGACGTAGGTACATACCTACACACAAACAACCTCTACCCCCAAACGCATATACCGCCTCCGTTGCGTTCCGTCCAGGGCCGGATTAATCATGTCGGGGCCCCATTTCAGCCGTTTGAAGATCATCACCTCTCTTTAAAACATTTAAATATTTTTTTCTACTCCTGTACTGTTATCTGTCTTTTACTTGGTCACGAACACTAATATAAGAACATACATAATTTGAGTTCAGAGAAGTCTATACTCTATTCCCCATAACAGTACTAGTGTCGTTATAGTCACTTTACGTTATTGCTAACATCCACAGACTTCTAAATCTAGGTTAAACTTAGGTCAAGGATTAAGCGCTCAATTCTAACTTCACGATAAAAATTCACAACTACCAACTTAACAAACAATTAAATTCCTACGATTCATAAGAAAAACAAAACTTTCCGAATTAAATTAATTGATGCCAACATAAAAAAAAAGTATTTTAATTTTCGTCACATCGTGTCACCCACCAGCCATATCAAAAAAAAGTTTACCATAGACACAACTGTCATGCCGGCTGTACACACTCGGAGAGACCGGACGAGACACGCGTAACGTCCATGTATTTTATATTTTAACCTAGTCGTAGAAAAAGTATTGTATGCAACGTTGTATAATTAATTCAAAAACGCTCATTGCGTCTCTATTTGCGATACTCGCCGCATTCGCGGCTCGTATCGCAACTCACGCAATTCGCATTTTTTGAACCTTCTTATACAACTGTTGCATAAAATACTATTGCGAGCGCGGGGCCCCTAGCTGATGCAGGGCCCCTAGGCAATTCACCCACTCACATTCACTCTGCCTAAAGGTTAATCCGGCCATGGTTCCGTCTGTCATGAGTCATGAATAAAAGTCATGAGCATCCTTTAACTATCTGAAGATATCTATCCTTGTACCAAAAAATGTTAAAATAGGTTCATCCGTTCCAGCCTGATGTGGTTATAAACACACCCATCGATAGCAACTTCAGCAAATCCAAAAAAAAATTGTTCATTCAGAGCCCCCTAAATAACCTCACTTTATTTTTATCAAAATATCTACTAAATATGTATGAACATTTTATTTTTATAACATTATAGATTACCAGACTTACCTATTCATAATCAGAGCACGTTTAGACAAGGAGGGGAGTGTCTCACCTTTGTCTCAGTAAGGTCACTTTCAGAAAAGTCTAGATGTAGGCAAAGGGTTAATATACCTTGGGAACAAGAGGTTATTCAGACAATAGTTTAAGCAAGGTATGTCTTTCCAGACATAGAGAAATTTTTAATTACTTAGTTTGATTTTTGGGTTCCATGAAAGCATCAACTTTTTGTCGCTTACGTAAAGCTATGGTAGCTACCCTAATAAAACATATTAGCAGCTAAAAACTATCAATCTTAAAGCCGAATTATGATACTAATTACCATGCCGATATTGAGTTTCCTAATTTTAATTGTGAAAAGTATTTATTCAAAAGGCAGTTTCGCTTACGTAACATTTCCATGGAATGCTTCTTAATTGTAATTGATTATGGGTGATAAATTGTCGTCTTAAAGTATTGAAGTATGATCAAGCAATGGAACATTATCGTGACGTAGTGTCCGACCAAAACTAGTTTTCACGGCCAAAACCGAAACCGAATTACGGCTTTGATCTCAGTTTCGGCCGAAACCGAAACTTCCTTAATAAGGTCACGTCACGTTGTCGTGGGAAGAAAAAAAAACCGGTCAAGTGCGAGTCGTACTCGCGCACCGAGGGTTCCGTACAAAATCGACAATAGATACGTGAATAATTCAAGAAAAACTGTATGGTGGCACAAACTTAACTTTGCTCTTGTAAAACTGTTGTCCCCATACATCGACATATGCCGCGGTTAGTTTAGTAGGAGCAAATAAGGTTGTCTTAGGATTTATGCGAATTTCTAAAAAACGCTGTAAGTTAGGAAAACCGTTTTATTTTTCCTGTAATATTTAGGATAATATTAATAATTGGTAACTATTACAGATTTTTCTGTTCAGTAACTTCGGAGATAATAGGGGGGGAATGGTATTTTTTTCAACGTTTTTTATCTTAAATCAAAAACTACATGTCTAAGAAAAAAATTAAAAATGGTTTTGGAATCTACATATTAAGCCCTTTTATTTGATATTCCACTCGATATATTAGCTCAACTTTTGATTTTCGACATCCTATTTCAGTCCCCTTTAAAAAAAAAGTAAAACAGGTATAAGATTTTTTTTCTGTCCCATAGGCTTGGATTAGTGGTTTTTAACACTATTCCAAATTTCAAGTCGATAGCATCAGTAGATCCTGAGATATCTTGCTGTGACAGACGGACAGACAGACAGACAGACAGACAGACAGACAGACAGACAGACAGACAGACAGAGTCGCACCATAAGGGTTCCTATTTTACCATTTTGGTACGGAACCCTAAAAATGACAATCATAATCAGTCAGTTTTCATTTTTAAATAACATAGTAATAATTTACTCTCTGAAATTTAAGTAATCATAAATATAAATATAACATATCAGTGCTTTTTGAAATAAATACCGTCCGACCGATCGCAACGCGAAACCTCTCAAGTCTAGTTTCGAAACTAAGCCGAAACCGGTTTTTTGCCGAAACTGAAAGTTCGGTCTGACTCGTGACGTTAACCATGTCTGATCTCAGGAACAACATACCTAGTTCTCTTGTACCATGCAAAACGCTCTTTACTTGCCCGACAGTGTACCTACAATCGAACACACTGTTAACTGTACATTTGTGAACGAATGTCAATTTTATTGAACGTATTAAAGTCTATGGTGGTCAGTTAACAGTGGCTTCGTTTGTACGTAAAAGTCGTGCTTTCCTTACCTAATGGAGCGTCTTGGTTAGTTATTGGTCTAGAAAATCACCCGTGCTTAATTCAATTATGCCCCTTAACGGCTTTCTTCCTAATTAGGATTGTAATGAACAGTCCACTTCAGCCCCTATGCTGTACAAGATAAGGTTTAATATATAATTTATTGCTTTTCGCTTTCTCCTAAGCGTAGGAAATGTAATACAGTAGTTTTATAAAAAACGTAGAAAATAAACGTAAAAGCAGTTCCCTCTGGTTTCAGCGACGGCGATGTCCACCAAGTGGCTCGTATGCTCATTCGCCATAAACTAAAAAATGGAAATAACATAAAAAAATGTTTAGTTACAGTACATTACACAAATAGGATGGTAAAATAAAGAAAGACCGAAAGGTTTGCGGCTCGAGCTGCAAGCGAGAAAAGTAAATATGCGATCGAGGGCTTTCTTTATTACCTCCCGTGTTGTGTACATCTTTTTATGTCTACACTTGGCAGAAAGCGCCAGCGCTTTATGGCCAGGTGTGGGTTAAAATAAACACCTATACTGCAAAACAGAGTACTTACGAATGTATTTAAAACAAAACATAATGGTATTATCTGTTTTAGGTGACCCCAATCTCCCCTAAATGGCAACAGCTCATCTTGACGCGTATCAAGGAGGCGCGGAAGCAAACCTTGATCGCGGCGGGAAGAGGGGCGAAAATGGAACCCGGCCGGTATTGGAACCTGGCTGGCACCTTCCTCTTCACTGTCTTCGTGATGACAGCGCTAGGTAACTTTACTTATCGTATTCTGGCAGGAGTGGCTCACTTGTTCCCCGTACTGCCGCCATAACGCAAAAGGGCACATCTAGCAATTTATCGACATCGAGTTCATATTCGAAATCAGTAAATTTCACTGATTCTGAATATGTATATTACTCAGGGTCGAAAAAAATGTTAGTTGTGCCCTTTTGCGTTATGGCGGTAGCGTAGATAACCAAGTTTGATAACTAGCATTCTACAAGGAAAAAGAATTCTTCCCAGCTAACCCGGTTATCAAATGGTTTTTTATTGTTCTACGTAGAAAACCGTTATTTTATTTGGTTTTCTATGTGGAAGAATGTATTCTTCGTAGCTAACTCGGTTATCCAACGGGAATTTGTGTTCCTCATAGAAAACTACCAAAAGTCTTATTCTACCAAAATTTTAAGAAGAAGCAGTGTTGTTTTATTAGTAGTAATGTGGTGAATATTCATGTAATTTATTATATTAAAGGATTGATGCAATAAAGAGATTTCATTTAGAATACATTTTGCTACCGTAGTTTTCTACGAGAAAATTCCCGTTTGTTAACCGAGTTGGCTACGAAGAATAAATTCTTCGACAAAGAAAACCAAATAAAATAACGGTTTTCTACGAAGAAAAAAAATCCCTTTTGATAACCGGGTTAGCTAGGAAGAATCATTTTTCCTTGTAGAACGCTAGTTATTATACTTAGTTATCTATGGGGAACAAGTGGAGTGGCTCACTCTGCGATTTCGCCGTGCGGCTACAGTACCAATTGTACCCCTCTGGAAGGACTTAGCCAGCAACCAGAAAGAGCACGCGCCATGCGATAGAGAAAGACGATCGGATGCGGTGCATTCAGTCCGGTGGTCGGACCCGAACGTCAGTTTTGTTAGACAGAGAAACTTATGTAGGTAGGTAGTACTATTACTTGGTTTACCCTTGAATTGTCGACAAACGTTTCATCGACATATCATTTCATCGAAATATCATTTCATCGAAAGTTAATTTTCTCTGAAACCATATTTTTCTAGAAATTAATATAAAACAAACCTAACCTAACCTAACCTAACCTACAGGATGACTCTTTCAAAAATCCTGAAAAGTTAACGGTTTCGGAGAAAAAAGTTGTCGACGAAATGAAAATTCGATGAAATGAAACATTCGATGAAACGTTTGTCGGCGAGACAAGGGGGACACCACTATTACTTACTTATTCCGTGTTCTGACCACGAAGTGGATAATTTCCTCTCTCCGTAGCGGACAGTAATTTAGCACTTAACGTGTTAAATTAGTTACACTACAACGAGCTTCCCATCAGGTGGACATCCCTCATAGTTCTTGGTTTATAAAATAGTACATTACACAACTAGGGTTGTAATACAAAGAAAGGCCGAGATCGCAGAAGTTTGCGGCCCGAGCTGCAAGCGAGGGACGTAAATATGCGATCGAGGACTTTCTTTAGTACCTCCCGCATTGTGTACACCATTTTATGTCTACACTTGGCCAGAAAGCAGCTTTTCCCGTACGCGCAACGTGCGGAAAAAGTCACTTTATGGCCAGGTGTGGCATAAATGGGTTTTTCTTCAGGATTCGGTGCCCCGGTGCCCCAAACAGTGGAGGGCCGCTGTTTCGCCTTGCTGTATGCCGTGTTCGCCGTTCCCTTCCATGTCTACCTTAGTAAGTATCTACACCAGTCGTGGGCAAAGTACGGCCTGCGTGTCATCTCCGTCTCCGGCCCACCGACGGTCTTTCAAAATTAGTATATTATAATATGCTAGCATTTTCCCGCGGCTTCGCCCGCGTTGTTCCCGTTATTGTCCCAAAGTAGCTCTGTACCGGGATATAAAGTATCCTATGATTCAATCCAGGACTTGATCTACTTACATGCCAAATTTCAGCTTGATCCACTCAGTTCTTACCCCCTTATTAGGTAACAAACATCCAAACGTAATCACAAACTTCTCACATTTATAATTGGGATTTTGATGGTCCAGCAGTGTAGAGATTGTAAAACTAAATTAATTTTTGCTAAAATTCTGGTCCTCCTCTAAAATTTCTTAAATTTAAAAAAAAATTTGCCCATCACAGATCTGCACTATTCCTGTTGATCGAGTACTAGGAAACTCGCCTGCAAATTAGTCCGCGGAGACGCACCAAGTTATAAATAGGTAATATTGTCTTCCGTTTCCGCGATTACGCGATCACGAACGATGAAAAGGGAGACGAAACTAAATTGGATTACCTATTCTCGTATAAGAACAAAGTACTATTCCTGAATTTACTTTGCGAGCATGGTTATAGAGAACCTATTTTTTCTTCTGTTTATTCTAATACTGAACAGTGTACATTTTTAAATGAAAAGTATGAAAACGCCCTAACGACTAAAATGGATTGTTAACCCTCTCTTCGTTTTTATGGAAAACCAGTCGACTCGAATCACCTTAAACACTTTTTGAACGAGTCGTTTAAATGCATTGTAACTACAAAATACAGTCGTTAAACAGACTACGTTTACATTGAAAATATACGTTCTAATGGAACACGCAGAAGTTGGGGGCACGGCACACACGAGTCGAGCAAAACAAAGGCCCGGCCGACCATCCTTTTCTCGAAGCCATTCAGGTCATCTTCAACCTAAACTTATTCCGAAGCAATTTGCTATAAGTAGGTACTGAACAAATGAATCCCTTATAAAGTAGCATTCATTTAGTTTTAAAGGCGTAAAAGCAAAAAGCGTAATAATTTGATTTCCAGATACTTCAACGCGGTTTTATCAGTGTGGAACTTGACATAGGTATAATTTAACGAGATTTTTTTACGCTCCAGAGATGAGAGGTCTAAACATCACAGTATTTTGATCTTAAAACTAAACTGGGAATTAGAAAGTTGCGAAATGATTTTCCAAGATTTTTTTTAGGGTTTGCGATAGGGCTTCCTAATGGAAAATACAACGTCTAAGATGGAGCATGCTTAACTAGAAGATGCCTATAAGATTTTGCGAGACTTTTAACGAGAACTGAAATGAAGTTTTCAAATAATGTCAATTCTTGGAAATGAACAGATACTATAAAATATCCAAAAAAAATAATTATACCAAGAAATTATTGACTGTAAATTGTTACTCCAAATAAAAAGGCTGATTTCAGTCCAAACCGAATACCAGAGGCATTTCCAAATTTAAATTTCAATGCCAACGGCACAATGTACCCAATTTAGAGTCCATTGTTTCACCAAGTCCCCAGAGCGACGTTAAATGAAGTGCGTGTATACTGGCTGAATAAGTAAACTCCTTAGCGCCGGTCGTCGTGTAACTTTAATGATTCCCATTAGAAGCTACAGAAATCATTTCTCTTACAAACTTTGTGAGTGGGGAAGTTGTCAAGTACAGCGGAGATGGAGTGCGCGGGTACTTCAGATGGCAATGTAATTCCTAAAATATAGCATTGCAAAATTTCTGTTTTCTTTCTTAACAAAGATACATCACATCACACTAATATCATAAATGTGAAAGTTTGTGAAGATGTTTGTATGTTTAGATGTTTGGATTTTTGGATGTTTGTTACTAAATAACACGGTAACAACTGGCTGGATTGGGATGAAATTTGGAATGCAAGTATGTAGACGACTTAAGTCCTGGATTGAAATATAGGATTCTTTATTTATATACCGGTAAAGAGTTATAACCGATAACGCGAGCGAAACTGCGGGTGAATACTAGTTGCAACTATTTGAGGTCAAAAATATATGGTTGCCTATTAGGTTATGCGCAGACTTCACCATCTATCTCTACCCTAATATAATTTGACCCCTGATTAGAATAGTACATTATACAACTAGGGTGGTAATACAAAGAAAGGCCCAGATCTCAGATGTTTGCGGCCCGAGCTGCAAGCGAGGGACGTAAATATGCGATCGAGGGCTTTCTTTATTACCTCCCGTGTTGTGTACATCATTTTAAGTCTACACTTGGCCAGAAAGCGGCTTTTTCCGTACACGCAACGTGCGGAAAAAGCCACTTTATGGCCAGGTGTGGCATAAACCGTTATTACTAAATCGGAGGGTCTCGTCCACAGAAATATATCGAGGTAAAAGGAAAAAGTACCTATATGTACCTCGCGGGCTAAAAATAAGTGTGGCGGCACCTATTTTGCACGCTTTTAAACTTCAGTTACCTTGCCGTCAATATTATTATCAGATTTGAAAATCTGATGGAACGTTAGGGCTCGTTCAGAAACCATGTGATCAAATTTGGCCTATTTTTGTGTTGCGGTCGGCAACCTTTTAGCAGCCAAGGGCCACATAATAGCTAACGAAATTGACGCGGGCCGCAATTTGTTAATGATTTGTGACTTTATATGATTCTGAATATAACGACCTGTACATACAAAATAGCCAGGGAGGCACGCGGGCCACGGGTTGTCGACCGCTGGTATAGGTAACGGTAGTGGTAGGTTATATCAGTCGTTTAGCCGACGATATCTCCAAACTTAACTTAACGAACGATATAAATAGCGAGTCATCTCTTAAAAGATTTTTTAAGATAATAGTTTGCTATTATATTTATGTTTGTTTCAGTGATGCAAGCTAGCACATGCGCAGTGGCGCATGTAAATTACTATTTGGCGCAATGTCACAAGAACATCCAAGGGAACAGCGAACTAAAACTTCGAGGAAGATCAAACAAAGAAGGTTCGTATAGTCAACGCCTTTGTAACTAAGCAAAATATCATGGTTAGGTACGGTTATGGGGGTAAGTATACTTATCGAATAGTCCGACATTATTTTTCTCAGATCCATTGGTTCAGTTGGAAAACCTTTTTTTATAGACCTTTTTTTTAACCGTGTACTTTTTAGAATACTTATAATATATATCTAACCTATAGGTTCCATAAGATCTCATAAAACGGTTGACGGTTACAGAAAAATAATGATCAAACTTGAGAAAATTTGAATTTTAAAGCATCCCAACAACAAAGTTTCGGAATTCCGATAATTTCCCTTTTATCGGTAAGCGAATGTATATTAAAGGGAAGTTAGCAAAGTTCGGGGACGAGCTCCATCCCTTAACGGCACGCATTGGGAATGTCTGTGTAACATCGTTCCTATAAATTGCTAATTAAATAGGATATTTGCTGACAGATCAAATCAGCTTCTTTGTATAAAGTGCCAAAACTCTTAGACAGTACACAGTTTCTAATAACTAAATATTTTTACTAAAAAAACCCGACCGCGGTGCACTTTAAAAGTGGATAAAATCCGGCACTTTGTTTATTTTAACGAACTTCATACCCAGTGACACTCGCGCCATCAAGACGAATCTAATGATGTATCATTTATCAAAATCGGTTGTGCCGTTGAGTAGTTACGAGCGGACATAGGAACGGACATATACATACAGGTCAAACACATAACTCTCCTTTGGGCTTCGCCGCAGTCGGGTAAAAACTAACTTGTGGACTGTGGTGATGACTACCCAATCGTTGATGGCACGAATATGAGTGCACTGGTTGGACTTATTCCTAGCAATTTTTACACATAATTTGTTAGTTAGCGTTAATTTAGGTATATATTTGATTATATTTTTGGTTTATTTATATATTTGGTTATATTTGCATGTCTCTGTGACGAAACATGTAGTTCTGTAAGTAGATTTAAGACCATAATACCATGTTTAAGCAAATAAATGACTGATTCTGATTATTGGAAAATATTCTATTGTGTCATGTGGAGGTGTTAGGGTAGGACGTGCGAATTTTGCCGAAGGTCGTATCGTATCGTGGCAAAGTCTACGTGGTAAAATTAAGCTTCGATCGACGCGACCTCTCACGTTCCGTTGGGTAACCTATAGCTACATATTCGTTAATGTAGGCTAAAACATTTCTCTGCCATTAGCGTTACCAGGCGTCTGGATAAAGCCGGACATAGATTTGGGCTTTTTTGATTGCGTGTCTGGCCAAAATAAACGGTGTACAGCCAATTTTTTGCCGTAGGTACCCATTAATACTGAGACACAAAATCCTCAATAATGTAGGGTGTCCGGTCTTTTTACCCAAATGTCCGGCCAAACTGGCTTGTCTGTCCGGCTATTAGGTTTGGCGACCTGGCAACCCTATCTGCCACTATAGCGGCTCTACTAAAAAGGGACTATTAACTGCGACTAATTTTACCAATCAAGTGGCAGAAGCATGATTAAGTATACACACATTTGATAGGTACAGTGACGGCGTTACGTTCCGAAAGGCCATTTTGGTTGAATTTGCAATTTGGTTAAACAAGTGCGTGTATTTATTTTCTATAATGTTAAATTCTATTTACGAAATTATTATAGTTCTCTCAAAGTATTGGCTTATGAATATCATAGTCGAGTTGGAACTGCCATAGAGTATCCGACATTGAAATGTACGCTATTGAAGTTTAGTCTATGACATTCTAATAGGAAAATTAAAGTCGAAGAGTTGAAAAACTTATACAAGACTACTTTTGTAATATGTATTTAATTTATTTGTGAGGTACGTCATTTTCAAGTATGAGAAATGAATTAATACCTAACCGTAATAGTGACCCTACTTTTTTAATTAATTCGCCTTTTGATATTAACTGAAGATCTTAAGGACGTCGAAGAGAAAGCTAACAGCATTATCGGGAGCAGCTGGCACTCGGTGCATTACTTTATTCGAATTGGAGCCTAGCCCAGATTTCATTATACGGCAGCTGGCTAACAAAGTTGTGCAAATTATAGTATTTTAGTAGAATCAGTAGTTAATAGAAGCTTATTCTGCAGCGACTCATTAATGACTGCAATGTTTAAAATTAAATATGTATATCGCTGCCGCTTTGGGCTTTTTGAGTATATGAGGCCGATATTCGATTTTGGAAGCGGGTAACGACGTACCAAAAAGTGATTCATAGCAGTAAGTGGCTTTTACCACCCAATTGACAAACAAGTTTGCAAGCCGCAAACAGATGTAGGCTTAAAGTCAAAGGCTGTAAATACTAAAATAAACCTTACGTTTTACCTAAAGGCTGGTTCAAAGAGATTAAATAGCGATTGTGACAATAACTCACATTGAAAATCTAACCTTAAAAAATTATGAAAACTAATAATTAAGCTTCATTAGAAACCAAGAGACTAATACCCATGTTATTTAAAAGCATTACTTTAAACATGAAAACCAACTGCGAACAACGGTTCATAATGAAGTGTAAAATGGCGCATTTACCACCCCGCGGACCAATAAAGGCGATAGCACGAACAGACTAGCAATGAATTGTCTAAATGGAATAGGTATTAACTACGGCCCGAAGGCATAAAAAGAGTTCATGATCATTAGTGTTTGCAGTTTATCGAGTTTTAAATACGAATGTTGAATTTTAGTAAGGGGTTTCTCTCATCCTATTTGAGTCTGTCTTCGAATTATTGGGCCACTTTTCCATTCTTCCACACCTGTCGACGTTGTTGAATTGCCAGCTGCACGCGTCCCCTTCTTTTTCTTCCGAGCATATGGTACTTCACTGGATATATGCCTTTTTAAAATAAGAACAGGCGTGCGGAATATCTCATTGATTACTAACTATAACCCCCCTCCCCCCTCCATACTAAAACCTGGCTACGCCCGTGGTGGTGGTCTTCACACGATTTGGCTACCCGTCCATGATTTCCAGTGTAGGCAGTGTAGGTAGTGGTGGCTGGCTCAATCAAGCTGGCTTGGGGGCCCCTACCAAACCAATAGTATTCCATCTGCCATTATCTTAGACTTATAGGGAAGTATAATAATCATCGTGATGCCACCCAGGCCCTTCAGGCCCGAATCGAACAGCGTGCTGGTATGCAAAACATTATATTGATCCGTTACTTAATAGATGCGTGAAATACAAAAACAATCAACATAAAGACACTCTCGCATTTATAATTAACATTAAGAAGAGACAGAAAACAAGCAAGTCCTTGTATTAGTACCCCTAAGTAGGTAGACAATAATATTATAAGCTACCAACACAATCAAATCATCTCTCGACACGTGGTCTCTGTACAGATACTAGAAGCACTGTACTGCGAGCTTCAATGTTCTGCGCCGAGCGGTAAAGCTACATTATGGCATTGCGTTGCGTAATTACGCTTTTATAGCCAGCTGTAGCTCCTCATCGACGCTAACTGCTCGTAAGAGGCTTAACTTTCATTTAATTAACGTATGTGGGCAGATATTGTCAGCCTGTGGAAAGTAGTCACAGATTTTCACACTTAATACGCACCAAGCCGGGCATAGGCATACTCTCACAGATGAGAGTGAACGGACTCTAGTTGCCACGCGATGTATTCACGGATGTATGCAGGTACATCCATTTTTATCATACATTACTTACATCCGTTTTTACAATGCATGCGTTTTTATCATACAATACATGCAATAATAGATCGAAAAACCTCGCAAATATTCTCAAACGCAGACCACGAACTGGAAGACGCAGCGTGGATCGGCCCCCACAAGATGGTCTGATGACCTGGCTAAGGTCGCCGAAAGTCGATGGAGGAAGTTCTGCAATTAGTTTCCGGGTAGATATGATGATGAACATTCAATAAAATACTTGTGGTGTCACGTCATAAAAATTGGAGAAATTAGTATGAAGAGTGATTGACGCTCAACAATCAATCGTTCACATTTGGAAAAATTCCTAATGGTAGGTAGTTTTAAAGACCTTTGCCCCGCTATTATATAAGCCTTACTTAAACCTCCGTTTATCAGCTGTGGGCTTCAGTTTTTAGTTATATTCGTAATAATAATTCGAAAAATCTACTCCTGCTATTATAAATGCAGAGTGATATTAACTTCGTCTTCCAATATGAATTGTCACCTAAGCGCCTAATGTTTGGATTTTCAGATAGCGGGAATATTGATATGAAGGCGTATCGGAGGCGGAAGAAACTTAGCGTGAGTAAATTATATACATATTTTATCATAAGTTGTACCTATTACACACACAACACACAACACAAAGGTTAATTGTGACTTCCATGAATCATCGAAACTTGAATTTCATACCTAATAAGTAAGACGAAAAATATTGGCCTACAAATAGCCATCTCTGTTGTTACGGTTAACTGCAGCCAAAAAGCACACCGTAAACTCAGGTTTGAATGGTCAAATGCACTTAACTATAGTCCAAATTTCGGAGATTCCCCTTGTGTACATGCCGCGCCCATTTTGGCTTTAGTCGAGTGTATGAGCAATATTTCAATATTAACTGCATCATATGAATATGGCTTAAAATGGTGTGCAACTATCAACACGACAGTGTATAATAGTCTGGACCATAGTTGCATTAACTAGACCATAAAAAACGGAGTTTACAGTACCTACATTCGTAGTATGGAAAGACCCATGGGAGTTACTTCTCTCTACGGCCCCATTTAGATGGAGCGAGAACTCGTATGCGAGTTTGATTATACATTGCGGGCTATCTAGGTGCGTTGAGTACTTTATTTAATCGCCACAATTAAATGAAAATCGGAGTGCTCGCCCCATCTAAATGGAGCCTACAGCTGGTACAAACTAATTTGTCCGTCGAATAGGTTCGTTTGAAATCGGTTATTTTAAAACGTTTATTTTGTATTTACTATTTCAGCGTCTATTAGCGATGCTGACAGTAGGCCACTGCGTGCCCATAGCCTCGCTGCTGTACTACGCGATCGGAGTGGTCATCTTCGGACTGGGACGGTACCAGAAAACGGACCTGGTGGACGTGTTCATGTTCCCGTTGCAGTTTACCACTAACGGTGGACTTGCTACGGTTCGTCGCGCTTATCCTTTTACCTACAAATGACACCCAAGTAGCACACAAGCTGTATAAGTGCTTCACACACACCGTAAGGAACAAATTTCTGTCTTCGGAGAGACACGGTTCTAAAGGGCTTAATCAGGCTACACTCTCGCGGTCCAATTCATTCATTCTTCATGCGCCATAAGAGGGCTCCGCGAAATGTGTCCCGCCCATAACAACTTTAGGTCTTAGGCTACTGTCAACAAAACACTTATTTACAAAATATTGTCCTCAGATGGAGTGCCACTACAGAGTTTTATACGGTTTATACGTAGAGGGCGCCATGGCGCTTCTTACGTGCTCGCTGGCAGCGCTGCGGCGCTACAGCAGTAGCTCGGCCAGCCATATGGCCGAGAAGTACCGGTTATTTACTAAGCGCTGACATCAGTAGATACTCAAGAATATAAGGAACTTAGGCAAAGATATAAATGGCTAGGTAACAAACACGATGGAGACAACTGTGCCTCTCTCCTTCGGACTGTGCCTCTCTCGTTCGAAGAGGCACAACTCTTGACTGCCCAAAGTGGCCATTTATTGACCAAACGGAACACACAAAAAAACCGGACAAGTGCGAGTCGGACTCGCGCACCGAGGGTTCCGTAAAATTCGTAAGTAGATACGTGAATAGTTCAAGAAGAACTGTATGCCGTTTATTTTAGTAGGCAAATAAGTATGTGTTACGATTTTGGCAAATTTCTAAAAAACGGTGCAAGTTAGGAAAACCGTTATATTTTTGCTGCAATATTTAAGATAACATTAATAATTGGTAATTATTACAGATTTTTCTGTTCAGTAACTTCGAAGATAATAGGAGGGAAATTGTCTTAAATCTAAAAGATACATGATTAAGAAAACAAAGAAAAATGGTTTTGGAATCTACAAACTAAGCCCTTTCATTTGATACCCCAATTGATATAATAACCCTACTTTTAATTTTCAACATCCCATTTCAGCCGCCTTTACAAAAATAAGTAAAAAAGGTAGGTACAAGTTTTTTTTTCTATCGAATAGACTCGGGTTAGCGATTTTTGATACTATTCCAAATTTCTAATCGATGACAGCAGTAGTTCCTGAGATATCTGGCTGTGACAGACGTCGCACCATAAGGGTTCCTTTTTTACCATTTTGGTTCGGAACCCTAAAAACGATGGAAACAAAAAGCGCGCGACTGTTCATAGTGGAAGTCCTATGGTACAATCACGGTACAATACGGTCAACCGGGGTTATTAGGGATGGCGTGGTGAATAGGGATGGCCCCGGGAATCACATAAACTTCCTACTTAGGTAGGGCCATCCCTATTCACCACGCCATCCCTAATAACCCCGGTTGACGGTAGAACAAGGCGTGAAATCTGATGTCGTGTAAACTTGACTAAATCTCAATAAACCAATCAATAAACACATTAAAGCGCATATACACACAATGGCAATATTATTGTGATGTATGCAAATTCAATCTCGGGAAGAACATGGTTTATTGAACCGTAATGGTCCTCAGGTGGAGTCCCACTACAGAGTATACGGTCTCTATACGTATAGGTAGTCTGTACTTTTAGGTACTTATTTAAAAAAAGGTAAACAAAATAAAACTGGCCAAGAGCATGTCGGACCATGCTCAGTGTAGGGTTCCATAGCCGTAACTATAAGGTAAAAATACGATGTAAAAAAAAGTACAACAACAAAAGAGCGTATCTTCATAACAATTACGTCCTTTTGTTGAGAAGCGCAGTTTATCGGCAATAACTCAGAAACGGTTAATCCGATCTTGTTGAAAATAATTTTCGTTGAAAGTATTAATTAAGCGTTATCTTTGTAATTTTTTTTATATTTTTCGGACACACGGTTTAGAAGATAGAGGGGGGGGACACAATTTTCACAACTTTCGGAGCGATTATTTCGAAAGGTATTCACTTAATCAAAAACATTACTTAAGAACCTTAAAATGTTTTCAAAAGAGCTGTCGAACTATGCACCACACGTTGACATTTTGTGGAAAAAAATTTTTTCAGCTTCTGTTACATGTATGGAGTGCCCCCCCTAGATTTTTTTATTTTTATTATTTAACTACCAAACTTAGTTGCGGCATCTACAAGACATCTATATTCCAAATTTCATCAGTATAGGTCTTGTAGTTTTTGAGTAAAATGCCTGTGACATACGGACGGACGGACGGACGAACGGACGGACGGACGGACATGACGAAACTATAAGGGTTCCTTTTTAGCCATTTTGGCTACGGAACCCTAAAAACCACGGGTCGTTCAGCCAATAGTATTGTGCCACAGATACAAAACGTTGCTTTGATTGGCTGAACGCCCCGAGTCACGTCGTTTTTTATTTACCTTTTTTTAAATATCTAAAAGTACAGACTATAGAGAGCGCCATGGCGCTGCTCACAGGCGCTCTAATAAGCGCGCGTAAATAGTGATGTCAGCGTTTTACTAGGCCAGCTCGAGAAAACGAGGGACCTATGTAAAGATATACCTAGAGCACTAGGCAAAGCATAATAGGCAAAGGCATACTTAACCTCGTCGACGCTTCTTCGAAAGTTAAAACTTGCAAATCAAACGCCATGCCTTAACAGTGCCAAAACTGAAATTGAACTTTATATGTAGATCTATATCGCTCCGCGCTCTGTGACACCTTTAGGTGTTGTTGGCGTGATAGGCACGACAGCAGAAGACATTTTTTAGATGTTCTTGAGCTTCAAAGGCTTAAGTACCGCTATTATTTACTTGCAGTTGTGAACTATGTACCTACCCATAGTCCATTAATTACGTTTTTGGTCACTGGTTGTGTTTTTTCTTTGGAATTTTTCACTTCTTTTGGGGATATTTGATAAAGTTAATTATTTTCTCGACGCGTTAAAAAAGAACCCCCTTGGAACCTCGTGTGATTAATGGACAAGCCCAATTCGAATACCTAAGCGTTGGATTCGAAAACATGTCACCAATAGCCTCGGCATGTAGAGCGGAAAGTATCGACAATACAAACATGTAGACTAAATTTTGTGATATGTACCACAAGGTTTCTGATATATCTCAATGTATATAAATAATGAATGAATCATTTGACTATTTATAAATTAGGAATAATAATCATTGTATTATTGTACTTGTATAGTGCCTATAGTCAAGTGAACTAGTAGGTCATAATAGGACATTTAAAGCGAGGATGTTGAGTGTTATTGCCAGGCCCAGATCTGGAGCTAAGTATAAAGACGAACAAGTAGTCTAACTTCAGCCGTTTAGGAGCGCGCGACACGTATTCAACAGACGCGCGATAGCACGCCTGTGTGAATGCGATCCATACGGAAGCATTCTACGCATTCTTAAAACTTTGATTGTAGTGCACACATTAGCTCGGAAAAGTCGTAGAAGCGCGTTTTTCAAAACAAATCCTGAGGTAGCCCCGAATATGGATTTTTGAGGTTTTTCTGGCTCACTTACTTACTTTCTACCCTTATACATGAAAAAATGTAGATAAATTTTTGTATGGAAAAAGATTTTTCCACTACGTCACTTTCATACTAACATAGATACAAAACGGTGACGTAACGTAATTGAATACTAAATTTGGGTTACATTTTTTCCAGTGAACGGAGATAAAATGTTTTATCTCAGTTCACTGATTTTTTCATGTATAAGCTCCGAAAGTACTAACGATTCTGAGCCAGAAAAACCTCAAAAGTCCATATTCTGAAAAAGTAGCTACCGCGAGATTTTTTTGAAAAACATCCAGATCCGGGGCTGGTTATTGCATTTCTATTGGTTCAGAGTCTGAACTGTACATTTGTAATTAGTGAACTTGTGCAATACATTATGTATTACGAACATAAATAAAACACAATTTATCATCTTGTTCTTTTAATTACCAACCTACAAACTAGTCAACCGCTATATACAGCATCGATTATCCTTCTATAGCTCTGCGCTATAAATATCTGAGACATTTGTTAACATATTTTTGGAATTAACAATTCGGATGAAATTGCGAACAAAAATGCACTCTACTATGTAGGAAATAAGTTCTAATTTATTGCTATCTATACTCGTATCACAGAACTGCAAAGAAAACATGTAATACAACAAAGACATATGAAAATATGACCAACTAAAAACACAAAAATATTAAAATATATCGTCAGAATGAACATTTGAATCTTCAAGTCAGTCAATTTATAGGAATTCATAAAATCGAATATTGGAATAATTTTCTGTTATAAAGAAGCAAAGATAGACATTAAAACTAGGCCCAAAGGCCTACAATGGCGTAATTCTTCTATATACTAGCTACGATACAAAATACCAAAGACTCAATTATGTCATTGACAGCCTGGATTAGGATACCAAAATAAGGTTTACCTTGGAATCCATATCGTCATTACTTTTAAAAAAACACGTATCTGATACTGACTCCAGGTAAAAAAAAAATTGGTTGCCTGTAAAGTCGGTATACGGGCGAAAGTTTTACGTGACAACGACTAACCATGCCCGAGTGGAAGGGACGCGTGCCTCTCACTCGCTCTCATTGTGAGCGCATAACGTGAGCGGAGCGTAACGCAGTTTCTTGAAGTGTCACCCGGCAAACCAATTTATAAGACGTTGTCACGTCAAAACGCAGTAAGTGTATATGAAGTTACTATGTAACTTTTGACGTTTTTCTCTACGACGGTTTTAGATACAAGTTTTTTTCAAAGTAGAAGTTTTACCAGAGCGGACTGTACATTTTGCCATTATATAAATACAGGGAAAGTGCAGACACTTATAGTTCTTTTTTCGTACCGATAGCAAGTTCAACAGTGAATTGCAAGATATACCAAAAACCTTTCTTTAGAATATAGCCTTGTGTTTTTATTTACTCACTCGTTCACTTCATTCATTCACTTTTTTTGCAATGAGTACTGCATGTAGTTGTGTGTGTAATCATTCACCTCAACTCTCCTGGAACTACCTATAACAAGTCGCAACACCAGTGGTCACCACCAATATTGAACTCTATTTCATATCGCAGTGATGAAGTCTACGAGTCTAGCGAGTGCAAGATTCCTTTGCGTTTACGTCACCCTAAGCCGTAAGTGGAATTTTCCACCCGCTGCGCAGGAAGCGACGAAGTATAGTGTGCTCACCACGGGCGGTGATAAAGCCCCAAATCGCATATTTATGACCCTAACCTGCGGCTCGTGGAACAAACACCTGCGATCTGGGATCATTATTTATCATACCGCCCTCAATGCGTGATATTCTCGTACTAAGTACACTTCCGCACCGGGCCCTTCATATATGAACTACCGTAAGGTCGGGGTACTTTCGCCCTGGGGGGTAACTTTGGCCATAGGGATTAATTGGGTCCAGGTTTGATTATTGCATTTAAATTACGGCACTTTGCCATGTGGTTGATTTTAGCTGGCCGTTCCTGTTTATTATTAGACCCTATAGATTTGAGATATGTGATTTACAAGGAGGGCAAAGTTACCCTACATTTGGCCAAAGTACCCCGACCTTACGGTACATATATGTATGTATGTAAAAAATTTATTACACATAAAGTCATACAGAAGCAGTACAAAAATCAATGGGTACAAGGGCGACTATGTATGTATCGTAGCTAGATTAAATATTTATTATGCCACACCTGGCCATAAAGTGGCTTTTTCTGCACGCTGCGCGTACTGAAAAAGTCGCTTTCTGGCCAAGTGTAGACATAAAATGATGTACACAACACGGGAAGTAATAGAGAAAGCCCTCGATCGCATACTTACGTCCCTCGCTTGCAGCTCGGGCCGCAAACATCTGCGATCTCTGTCTTTCTTTGTTTTACCACCCTAGTTGTGTAATGTACTATTATGAAATATCTACGCTTTGCTTCTCTTTGATTCTTTAAGGTCTTCCGACGCATCGGTGGTGCCGTCTGGTGTCTGCGCAGTACTATCGGCCTCGATGGATTTCTTATCTCTTAAAGCCTCTTTGACAGCATCAACGATGTTCTGATTCTCTGCTACGGACACCTTCTTGCCTGCAAATGTGTTAAGTCATTTGTACGTCATTTGAATTTGTACGCTTTTACTTACTAAATAGTCATTGCACCTACTAAATAAGTACATATTACTTTCTACCACAATGAAGAGCGGTGCCTTCCGACACAGACAATATCATGCTTAATGGCAGGCCAATGTTTTAATTGTAAGTAAACATGTTCGTATGCCAAATTGGTACATCATGGTCATTGTACATATAATGCATTACTGTCACCTTTCTATTACCTGTGATGACGAAATAAACGCCCCATATATTCCCCTACACCATGTAACAGGTGTTTTTAATGAAATAAACAATTTTGTACTTTTTGTATTCTACTTTATTGACAGATCAAATCAACTGACAATCTGTGGGTTTCGTAAAAATGGGTAAGTCACATATTTATATGTACCTAGTTTACTAGGTACAACATTTCTCAACTCTATTGTAAAACTTACACTTAGGTTATGTAACTATTATACTAATTATACTCATACGTAGTTACTGGCAAATTTTTCCTAACTACTTTCTACGCTACCCAAATGATGACGCAGCATTTCGTCCAGTCCTTAATTTCCCTGATCAGAAAAACGGTTTGTATTTGTTATTTATCTCGTTCAAATTCCAATACAGGGTAAACAAGGAGAAGAGATAGAAAAAAAAGAGCGAAAGCAAGAGGTGGCAAAGTAAGGCTGCGGCTCACTGAGGCGGAGACGAGCGGAGCGTAGAGGAGACGTGTACGGATCGACCAATCACATTAGTGTTCGCTGTTTCCATTGAAGCGGAGTGGAGACGAGATGTGGATTTCAACTAATGTGATTTGTCGATCCCTACTAGGGCTTGCAATTCGAATATTCGAATATTCGAATTATTCGAATATTCGGCTAATTTTACTATTCGAATAATACCTGGTAAGGTATTCGAATATTCGAATAATTTTACTACCTATTTAAATTAAATGGAATTTAAATTAAAGTGCTAACAAAGGACATAATAAAGAAGGATAAAGTAATCAATTACATTTTTTCAAACTAAATATACCTAAAATAGCGCGGCGTAACTTTGTACGCTATAAAAACAATGATTAAATTAAAAACTAGAATATTCTCTCTAGGCTGAGCTGCTGCCTGTGGCATGGTCTTGTTTTTGCATGCGTCATTAACTTTCTTAATTGCAAGGACATTTTTTTGGGAGAAGTATGCGCCAGCTCTGGGATCTCTCGAAGCATGGACCAGTCAGTTAAAATTTCTAAAACTAATATCCTCGTGAGGCCCATGAGAGAGTGATGAGCAGGGGAGCATATATGAAATTAGAATTCTATTCTCATCTTAATAACCTCGAAAATTACTTCAGCAAAATATCCTAAATTTAGGAAACGGGCTTTACGAGGATAAACCTACCAATTTAGTTAAAGTACAAAAAAGCGGCGACGGGACAGCTTTATGATTTGGGACTGGTTATACGCTGAACCAGCTTGTTAAGCGGTTGCATGAATGCGGAATTCAGCCAACTAACTACCCACCAGGGCTTGTGGATACGTTGCACCAGCATGTGCACTGTGTCTACGGAGCTTCCATGTGGCCGGCGCTTCTGTTGCATGAAAGGCCGTCTCGCCCCATCTGATTAACGTCCATGCCACGGAGCATGTGTGGGGTACATGCAAATATTTGACTCCAACTCTTAGACAGATTGCTATTCTCAGTTAACTCGGGTCCAGGTGGTTTAAGTGGGTATGTCTTCTCCTTCTGAGGGGGTGAGTCCGACATAACTCCCCCAAAGGATTTTTTTTATGAAATAGGGGGCAAACAAGAAAACGGTCCGGAAACACTGCAGGCGACAATTTATTCCACAGTTCAGTCGTGCGAGGCAGGAAGTTTCTAGCAAAACGCACAATTGTGGACTGCCAACCATCTAAGTGGTGAGGATGGAAATATTGTCGCGTAGGACGATGGCGGAAAGATGCGGCAGGGATCAATCCGAACAATTCCTCGGAGCACTCCCCGTTATACAGACGATAGAAGATGCAGAGCGAGGCTACATCTCTACGCAGTGCCAAGGAGTTGAGCCGATCTGAAATATCTTGGTAGCCGACGATACGATTCGGTCTCCGCTGAATGCGGTCTAGAGGGAGAAGCTGGTACTGGGGAGCCCCAGCCCACAGATGAGAACAGTATTCCATGTGTGGACGGACCTGCGCCTTATAAAGCTGTAGGCGGTGGGCCGGAGGTGATGAAACAAACGTAAGCTTTTTAGCGGTGAAAGTGCAAACCTGTGTCTTCGTAGGGTTAAAACGGACTAGATGAAGTCGACCCCATTCTGAAATTTTTTTTAGGGAAGTTTCAATTTCAGACTCAAGTCTGTTACGGCTCTCGATGACGTTATCCCGAGAAATATTGGTTCAGCCGGTGTAGGAGTCATCACCCGTGCTGTCATCTGCATAACAGTGAAAGCCACAGTGCAAATATTGCAAACAAAGCAATTCCCTCATCTACCTAGTCGGTTTATAGGTTTTGAGTAAGACTAATTAAGTTTGATTAGTCTTAAGGTAATCGCAGCGTAAAAAATATCTCTTCTAACATGTTTTTCACAAAAAATACTAAGAAAAACGATTTTTTAATAGTTTTTGGTAGTATTCGAATAATATTCGAATTATTCGAATATCTACAAAATCATATTCGAATATTCGAATATTTGAAAAAGTCGAATATTTGCAAGCCCTACCCTACACGTCTCCTCTCCGCTCCGCTCGTCTCCGCCTCAATGGAACCGCAGCCTTAGGACTTATACGTCCACTGTCCTGGAACGCCAGCTCCTCTCGCGCATTATTTTGATCGATAAACTCGCTCCGCTCGTCGTCGACCCACAATAATATGATCGCTTTGTACATATTTTTTCCCGTAAGATCTGGTCACCAGGCGAAATGCGAATTACCGTCACTAACTTCAAATGGATGGAACTCACGCGGACCTGAGAAGCCTCCAGTTTCTTTACATTTTCTTACCTAGAAGAAGCAATTCTTCAGTTTAATAATCTAGTTAACATTACTAGCCTGAAAAAAGTGAGTATCCCACCGCCAACAAGGAAGCTAGCTATCGACTATTTTCACACTCAAGAAACATACAGTAAATGTAGATGTCGTGTAAATTAAAAGAGATGCTTGCGACACTCTGAGTGCCACCTACCCGATAGTCGGGTTCAAAGTCTACCTACCTTACCTACCTAACCAATTAAAATAATAGCGAAAATAGTACTTATTTTAATTGGGTAGGTAAAGGTTTTCAAAGATGTGTAATTTATATATTTTCTAGATCATTGCGTCAGGAACTATCGAAAAAAGGTATAAACTACGAGCCCAATTGCATAAAAGTTCGTCTAGCACGAAGCAACTATCACTTTTCTAAATACTTATTACTTGTTGAGATCAAACAACTGAGTGATAGGACCAATGATAGTTTTCTTTAATGTAGTTAAAATTTTGATGCTATAATAAAGTTTCCACGAAACCTTTATAGTTGAAATTTTTTTTCTTTAAAAATGATTGTCCGAATGATGTATATTGTGATCTCCTACAGCACTTTGCACACTTGGGCTCAAAGCAACATTATCGGTATATCGCTGTGCCGTGTTGTTTTCCTTAGTAATGGCCCTTCTTACACCTTTCGAGCTCGTAACCAAAATAGTTTGAATTAGGAAACGAAAACTAATATATAATATAATTGGTATTTCCTGTATTTTAAAATTGTTAGGGTAACTATTAGAGCACCTGTATTAAACAGCCTGTATTACTTTTTATCTCAATCATTTCTTTCATCACACTTGCTCGAAAATGGTGTTGTTACACGTAGGTTTTGCGGGCCGTAAATGACCTATTACGCCCTAGGGCGTAATGGTTTTTGTTTTAGGTCTTTACCGCTATGGTTTCCGAACGTAACTTGACATTCGCATTGTCTATGGATATGTCATTAATGTCACTTTCTATTTTAAATTTTAATTTAGGTTAAGTAAGGTTATTTTATTTAGATTTCCTCACAAGCGTGATGAAAAACATTGTGTGTGCCACGGGCGGTAAAGGAATTACCGCCCTTGATACACAATGTACTATTGCCGGCAAGAACTCTCGCTCCACTAGTTTGTCGCAGCGAAAAGAGCTATCATCGCTCAGCGATACACGCTTAGCGGTCAGAACACTCGCTCGCAAGTACATACGCATACCAAGGTTAATCGTCGCACACTCGGTTAGTCGAGCGACAAAATTATCGCTCACTTCTCGCTGCTCGCCAACCCGTTTCTAATTTCTAGCTCTACTCGTTTCTTACTGATCGTCAGCGATGACAGGTGCCAAAGTGTTACTATACCCTGTTCACGATAACGAGCTACTACTAGAAAACTTAGACAGCACTTCGCTATTTACCCGACTGCGGCGAAGCCCAAAGGAGGGTTATGTGTTTGACCTGTATGTATGTATGTATGTCCGTTCCTGTGTCCGCTCGTAACTACTCAACGGCACATCTGATTTTGATAAATGATACATCATTAGATTCGTCTTGATGGTGCGAGTGTTACTGGGTATGAAGTTCGTTAAAATAAACAAAATGGCGGATTGTATGCAGTTTCAAAGTGCACCGCGGTCGGGTTTTTTTTAGTAAAAATGTGGTTATTTATAAATGTTGTGGACTTGAATATAAGCATATGCCAAATGTATACCAACAGCTATAGGTAGTTTCACGAGAGTTGAGGTGAATGATTACACACACAGCTACATGAAGTACTCATTGCAAAAAAAAGTGAATGAATGAAATGAATGAGTGAGTAAATAAACACAAGGCTATAGTTTAACGAAACTTTTTGGTCTATCTTGCAATTCACTGTTGAACTTGCTATCGGTACGAAAAAGAACAGAAATTTCAAAACCTCGCTGTCATTATATGACAGTGTTGTTGTGTGCGTGGCCTCAACTCTCGTGAAACTACGTGTCCGTCAAGATAGCGTACACCGTAAAGATATTCAGAATCTGAAGCAGCCAATAAATAGTACCCAAATAGTACCGACGAAATACCTAGGTGAAAAAAATAGTACCCTTGAACTTTCTGAAATATAAAGCCTGTTCGTTCACGGTGTACGCTACCGGGCGTCAAGCTGGCGTACACCGTTTGTATCTCTGGAACGCCTTTGTTTTTGGAAACGCTTTATATCTCAAAAAATAGTACCCAAATAGTACCCTAGGGCCCTAAAATTTCATTTCTCTAGCTATCGTAGAAACCGAGATATAGTGAGTTCTTTCTATACGAAAGTCCCGGGTACGCCAGCTTGACGGTGTGAAATTTTGTACACCGTTAAGTCATGGAATATCTCGGCTTCTACGATAGCTAGAGAAATGAAATTTTAGGGCCCTAGGGTACTATTTGGGTACTATTTTTTGAGATATAAAGCGTTTCCAAAAACAAAGCCGTTCCAGAGATACAAACGGTGTACGCCAGCTTGACGCCCGGTAGCGTACACCGTGAACAGGCCTTATATTTCGAAAAGTTTAAGGGTACTATTTTTTTCACCTAGATATTTCGTCGGTACTATTTGGGTACTATTTATTGGCTGCTTCAGATTCTGAATATCTTTACGGTGTACGCTATCTTGACGGACACGAAACTACCTGTATCTACATCAACTTTATAAAAAACCATCTACAGCCAAAAATATTTTGATCATGGTTGTCCAGTAGTAATCTTAAGGTATACTGTCGAGACTATAGCATGATGGTTGGGGGTTGCCAAAAGGATACAAAATGAAACAACAAGGTTAATCAGGAATTCCGTGTATTCGAAATACTTTTTTTTACATTTTTATATGACCATCATACTATATATCTCTATAGTTGTTCAAAGACGAATCCCTTTCAGAAACAGAAACGCTTATAAATAGTCCCAACATTCATATAAATTATAAATACATTTAAATATATAGGGAATATTCACTATGTATATTTTCATGACACGAGTAATATACAGGATGTTTCATTAACTAAGGAAAATCTTAAACCATTGGAGCATTGCGTTGACAGTCCTAGCAATGCATTGTAAAAAACAAATTGCTAGTTTTATTTTGCATAATACATTTATTGAAAAAGTTGTCACTTGCATTAAACCCGTTTCAGTGAATTTAAATCTATACTTGTGTAATAAATCATTAATAAGAAAATCAGGATTGTTTTTCTTTAATCAATGCTTATTTTTTGCAATGCTATTTTGTATTTCCCCATGCTTTCCCTTAAAAGAAACATCGTTTAGATTGGAATATGTTAAGTTTTCATAACTCATAACTTTATCTATCAGGAATAAAGCCTTTTGTATCTGTGTGTTAATACTTATTAACATTTAAAATGTGTGAAAGACTGCTGCAAAGAATTTCCTATATTTAAAAATGTAAATGAAAATCAGAATATAATCACTGTTTTAGAAGATATTGATAGAAGATATATTAAAATATTATATCAAATATTAAATGTATATTAAAACTAATATCACTACTATAATCCATTCATGCATCATACAACTCAGGATTTTTCTCTCTTTGCTTTTTAATAGCGTTCTGGTAGCCTAAAGTCGCTTTTATACTTCTATCTTCATTTTCCTTTTCTAACTCTCTTCTACGAATATATTCGTCCACACCGTATCTGTCTTGCGGATCATTCGTTATCAACAAAACGAGCATAACTACAGACATTCCGAACCCTATTAGAAACCACTGTTTGTTATCTCGGTACGCATCAACCAAGTTTTCTAGAAACGTCCACGATTTAGTTTTCTCTCGTTGCGTGCCCTCTGAGTCTCTATTAGCTTCGTGTATTCGCGAATCCTGTTTTTTGTCGCTAGATCTAGACTTTTCTGGAAAACAAATGGATCTGATAATGCGTTTTTCATCGAATCACCTAAGGTGAGCAGAAGCGGTGCCCGATTTTTAGGGTTCCGTACCCTAAGGGTGCCAACGGAACCCTATTACTAATTTTTATTTTTGTTGCTATTTTTCTATTTTTTCTTACCATCTCTGTCAAACGAGACACCTAGGATTTGGCCGGGCGTGTCTTCTTCGAGCTCAGCATACGCGTAGATAAGTGCCTTTTGCTTCTCGGATAGTGTTGTGGGAACCTAAAAATACCAAAAAATAATCCTGTATAACATATTACCACACATACCCCGAAACCGAACTGAACTGAACATAAGATCTATCTTACTGAGCATTTCACTCACAAATTGTTAACTCTTGTATTATCATATTATCATTTCTAAAAATAATGAACTGTTTCCTTCAAGTAAAATGAGCTATCAGGCTATCTTAAGAATTTCAGGTAATTCCCTTCAGCTCAACATTTTGTTTACACCCTGTATAAGAGATCAAACTCGAACCTTACTTGGACATAATGACATAACACATTTAGTGCCAAGCTCCCAAATACAAAAAGAACCCGGTATTCAGGACTAACAAGGAAAGGTACCAAACTGTTCGGCTCCAATCTGATTTATTTTGATATATGTGAGAGTAGTCTAAATAATAGATACGTATTTTTTTTTAGCTGGCAATCTCAACCTATGGGGACAAACTGACCTCCAAAGTACTGAAAAGTGACTAAGCCCTCCAACTTCTACAGAAAAAAAATGCAAGCAAGCAACTTTAAGAACATGAAAAAATAATAAGCACGTGCACCCTCAAGTGCTTAAACTTTTGGGTACCTCTCCTTATAAGGTCTGACGCTAGAAACCCAAATTACCTTAATCTTGATATGGACGTAATGATCGCCGTATCCGTGCTTGCTGACTAACTTCATGCCTTTGCCCGATAGCCTGATCAGTTTGTGTGATGACGTGCCTGGCACAATCTAAAAACAGAGAAACTATTAAGACAAGTACACACTTTCAAACAGTTTCTGGAGCATTCCATGAAAACATCAACTTTTTGTCCCTTACGAAACGCTATGGCAGCTACCCTATTAAAACATATTAGCTGCTAAGAAACACTACCAATCTTAAAGCCGAGTTATGATATTACAATGCTGATAATTAGCTTCCTGAATTTATTTCTCGGAAGTATTAAAACGGTGGTGTCGCTTACGAAATATTTTCATAGAATGCTCCTTCTAGTCATACATGTTTTTACTTTCATCCTAAAAAGCTATCGCTGAACGCTTTGATTGTTTTTATATGAACCAATAACCATTGAAGAAGAAATAACAAATTTCAAGACGCCTAAAAAAATTTGAAACGTTTCCAATCTAGTCTCGGTAGCAAACGTTTCAAAATGTTCTTATTGGTCCATATAAAAACAATCAAAGCTTATTGATAATGACAGAAGTATTGATAATAGCAGCCACCATTACCATCCCAAAGGAGCTCTTTACCGGGATAAAAAATATCATAAATTTCAATCAAGTGAAAAATAAATGATAAAGTATCCGTCACTCTCGCGGGTGGATTTCAGAGCGTTTCAACCGCCGTCATCACCAATCCCGATATTATGATGACATCTTTTTAAAAATTAAATAATATTTGATCAAAATATGATAAAGTTATGTACTATTTTAGGATTTTATCAAAATAATGGGATATATTCTTAAAGTGAATCGTCCAAATTTCGAGATTGCTGTGAAATCCACCCTCACATACTATTTGTCAGAACGTGACGGATGCTTTATCATTTATTTATCGCGCGACAAAACGTAGCATCATACGCCTACAGGACTTGGACTTGCATGCCAAATTTCATCTCAATACATACAGTTGTTACCGCGTTATTTAGTAACAAACATCCTAACATTTTCACATTCATAACATAATAAGTGTGAAGTGTGATTTATTACAAATATTTGGTTTAATTGCATGTAGAGAGCAAAAAACGCTGTTATGGCTTGGATTTTGGCAATTTAGAGTAATATTTTACACACCACTTAATGAAAAATAAAACACATGAAAACTGAATGCTATTACACCAAAACGGTTCTGAACTCAACAGTAACATCGAAAAAACATCATGACTACTCTTGAATTATAGAAAAAATAGACTAAATCTTTAAACGTTTCAAAGGCCTAAGGTCTCTTAAATAAGCTATTAGTAATTGCATACTAAGGATATTTTCATAACACGCCGATTTACTAAGAAAATTGATCCATGCTGGGCCTCGTTTCACGACGCTACAAGTTACAATTACAAGTCTACACTTGCAACATTGGTCAAATACAGCAACGCCATTGGTTGATTTGGCCAATGTTGCTAGTTTAGACTTGTAAAATTGTAACTTGTAGCTTCGTGAAACGGGGCTCTGGTCGAAAAATAAATGATTCAAATATAATGTATTCAATTTATTCTCTCTTTTTGATACCAAACTAGAAGAAGCCAGTTTGAAATTCACAAATATGAGTCGATACTTCTATTTAATTAAACAGAAATGGAAGATTGAAATTCTACAAACCTGGAGTGTATGGTCTTCATACAGGCCTTGTATCCGCACAGTGCCACCTAATAAGGCTTGGGATACGGAAATCTGAAAATATTATTGTTGTTTATAATTGTGATACCATATAACAGTGATAAAATAGGCCATATTTGATCACAAGATTTCTCAGCGATGACAGCTCTTCTAACTGCCACAAACTAATGGAGCGAGACTTCTCGCCGGCAGTATGAAGTGATCAACTATTGTACGTTTCTTGAGCGTATAGCGAAAAATAGTCTATAACTAGTCGCTTCCTCAACGGTTATGGTACATCTGCCTATGGCCGGCTATTCTCTATGTATATGCATCATCTTTTGCTAGGATCAGATCAGAAAGTCAAGCGTCATCATCGGTGACGATGATCTATATCTTTGGCTGTCAACTTACCACACAGTCGGTATGCACGTCCGGACCGTCTCGTTTGAAGTATTGCGAGGATTCCACTTTGAAAGTGACGAATATCTCCGAGTTGCCGACGGCCATACGGACCGTCTGTCCGTCTTCCACGCCGGCGGGCACTGGCACCGTCACCTTCTTGCGTTGCACCTTAAAGTACGAAGTTAAGAGCTTAGATAAAATCTGTGGGTCTAGTTCATTGGTTCCCAAACTTTTTTGACTTGCCACCGTCTGCGCCTAGACTTCGAATAGGTGTCGCGCGCTCCTAACCGGCCAAAGAGTGACGACTCGTTTATCTTTATCCTTTGCTAGCGTCCCAGACACGCTCTAGGTCAAGATATTCACCTAGTGAGTCTGTGCGGAAAGAGAATAGGATTAATTTTGGGGGGCGCTGTAATGTAGTTTTAAGTTTTGAAATGTAATGTAATGGATGGATGGAAAAAGTAGTTTTAAGTTTTGTAATGTAATGGATCCGGAGATTATATACGTCTCTCGGTAAAAGGTAAAAAAAAACTGTGCCCAGTTATTTGCTTGTTGCACTTTATAAATGTCATCTTATGTAATAATGTCACAATTGTTGTAATGTTGTTTTTAAAAGAGAAACTGGTGAGTTTCTTCAGGCGCTTCTTCTCACCAGAAGGTCATCTACCGAAGCGCCAAAAGAAAAGAATCAGACATGTAAAAGAGCCCTTGAGGCCTACTTACAGAAATAAATGAGTTTGAGTTTGAATGCTTTTCTACCGTATGTGCCGTAATTTCTGTTCTGTGGCCATACTGGTTAGGTTAGTTCCGTTTTTCGCCACGCCTAGTCTCTTTCCGCACAGACTCTATCTAGCTGCATCTTTGAGTCAAATTCGCAAAGTACAAAGGATTTATTCGATACTATCTACAATAGTACATTACACAACTAGGGTGGTAATACAAAGAAAGGCCGAGATCGCAGAAGTTTGCGGCCCGAGCTGCAAGCGAGGGACGTAAATATGCGATCGAGGGCTTTCTTTATTACCTCCCGTGTTGTGTACATAATTTTATGTCTAACCAAAAAAGTCACTTTATGGCCAGGTGTGGCATAAAAGCTTTTTTTCGATCGCAAATTTAATTATTATTCGTCTTTCTTCATGTACCTATTTTTCATGAAGCGTTTTATAATGTTTAACGTTTATTTTTTTCGCTTATTTTACCAGTATTGATATCATTTGTGTTGCAGTTACCTAATAATTAAGCTGTTTATGTATAACACTTACCGACTGTCCTTTGCCTTCGCACTCAACGCAAGGGAATTTAATCAACATCCGGGTTCCATGACAGTGTCGACAGGTGGAGCGCATTACAAAAGGTCCTAAAATTAAGAAAGAGTTATTGAAACACTATTAACTAAAGACAGTTTTTTGCCACATGTGGTTATTAAAGACATAATAAGAATTATAAACCATTTTCTTATGTTGCGTCTTTATCATTCCTATTCCTATACAAATATATATTTTTTTACAATACATGTATTAAGATCTAACCTATTCTTGTATTTTATTGTGATCCACGCTACATTACTAAATCGGCAATTAAATCACACAAATGTAGTACTCAAATTTGGTCAATTCCGAAAATTGAAGTCAATTGGATAGTGATAGTTAGATATATATATATGACATTGGCGAAACTATTATTGTTTTGTATGTTACATAGATACTCAAACTATATTTTTTATCAATATGAAACCTATCTTATATTATATGTACCTCGTGAAAATGTTTCCATCCCGGTGCCATTACAGTAGGTACACTTGATGGCCTTAGTGCCCAGCTCGGCGCGGGAGCCCTGGCACTTGGGACATGTGTCCACAATGTTTACATTCACATCCTTGTTCACACCGCGGGCAGCTTCAGTGAAACGGAGATTTACTATGACCTGCGAAAGACAATGTAAACCTTTCAAACCTCAGTGACTCTCCTCTGATCCTCCCACAAACATTCTCCTTGCGAGTCCGATACATCAACATTAGCAACACCCCACAACCAGAGGGCATATGTGCGCATAAAAAAAAAACCTCATTTTCTAAATCACTGGTGGGCAAAGTATGGCTGGAGATGGACTGCGAGTTTTTAATGCGGCCCGCCGACGGTAATTCGAAATAAGCAGCAGTATAGAAATTTTAAATCAAAAATATTTTTTATTATAATTAGGGCTCTCTGAAATTTCTCAAATTATCTGCCCCCCCCCCCCCATGTCAGTCAGTTTGCCCACCACTGGTCTAAATAAATTAAAGATTTTCTTATATAAATAGCTTTATCAGGGACACAGAAATAATGAACGAGTGCTACTGAGACAACAGTATGGATAAATAATGTTAATGTACATGAAAATACATACATAATCAAAGAATCAATAGTATTAAAATGGCATGTGGACCAACAAGGATTCACCATCCCTGATACAGTGTACACTAACAATACAACAAGCAGTCAACAATCACCAGGTACTACCGAAATAAAAAAAACCGGTCAAGTGCGAGTTGGACTCGCGCACCGAGGCTTCCATACAAAATCGTCAGTAGATATGTGAATAATTCAAGAAAAACTGGATGGTGGGACGTGGGGAACTTTGCTCTTGTAAAACTGTTGTCCCCATACATCGACATATGCCGCGGTTAGTTTAGTAGGAGCAAATAAGGTTGTCTTTTTGCGAATTTCTAAAAAACGCTGCAAGTTAGGAAAACCGTTTTATTTTTCCTGTAATATTTAGGATAATATTAATAATCGGTAATTATTACAGATTTTTCTGTTCAGTAACTTCGGAGATAATACGGGGGAAGTGTTTTTTTTTAACGTTTTTTGTCTATGTGTAATGTAAACTACATGTCTATGAAAAAAAATAAAAACGGTTTTGGAATCTACATATTAAGCCCTTTTATTTGATACCCCACTCGATATCATAGCTCTACTTTTGATTTTCCCCTTTAAAAAAAAGTAAAAAAGGTATAAGATTTTTTTCCTGTTCCATATGCTCGGATTAGCGGTTTTTAACACTATTCCAAATTTCAAGTCGATAGCATCAGTAGATCCTGAGATATCTTGCTGTGACAGACGGACAGACAGAGTCGCACCATAAGGGTTCCTTTTTTACCATTTTGGTACGGAACCCTAAAAACTGCTTACTCAAATAAGTCAGGACGAATGTTTAAATCAAAACCAACAGAGCATAGAAAACAAATAAACTAAAACGATTTACCTCCTGGGCAGCTCCGAACCCAAACTGACTCTCTGCAAAGTCGCTAAATGATTCACTCTTGAAACCTGCGTCACCAAATATTTTCCTGAACAGCTCTTCAGGGTCTATAGTGGCCTTGTACTGCCACTGGTGGGTGAAACCGTCTGGACCACCTGGAGCACCTCCCATGCCCATCTGCTCAGATGTTGTGCCGAATGTGTCATATTGTTTGCGCTTGTTTTCATCCGATAGGATCTGTAAATGTTTAGTGTAAAAAAATTATCATAATAAGAATAATAAATGTATCAATTTTGTCAAGAATGATATTTATTTTCTAAAATAAAAAATGCCACTCCGTACATTTACACATTATTTGACATTATGTTAGCAAAGATTTTCATCAATACCTCATAAGCCTCGGAGACTTCCTGAAACTTTTTAGACGCCTCAGGGTCAGATTTATTTGCATCTGGGTGATATTTCTTTGCAAGCTGATAGTAAGCCTTCTTCACATCTTTGGGGGACGCGTTCTTTGACACCCCCAGCACCTTGTAATAGTCAACCCGGGCGCCAAGACAGTTCGTAGTGTGAATATACCGATGTCTTGGAGCCCCACTGTTATCTGATGGTAAAAGAGGTTATGTTACAAGAACGAAAACAAAATTTTATCCCGTCAGTAACAAATCATTTCTATAGCTTATGCGGCTGAAAATGTGCGTAAAAATTATGATAAATAAAAGCCGGTGATGTAATAAAAGCATGTCAAACTTACAATTGAACTTTTTGTGCACTAATGATGCAATAGCGATCGCAGGTCCTCCGAGAAAATTTTCACATTTATTACATTTGTGGACGAATCGACATGAATTTCTGTTAATGTTATTAATAAACACAGCGCTAAGAGTTTTCGGATTTAAAAACCCGATGATACTCCGGGAGGGAGCCATTTTGAAAGAAGTAGGTTAAAAATGTCAAATGTCAAAATTTACTTTTGTTATATTGGTACACTCGAATCGAATTTTAGAAAATGTTGCAAGGCGACATTTTCATGGAATTTTCGAAACAAGTTTTGCTCTTAATACGTTTTGCTAATAAAATATAAGTTCTATTAGTTATCGCATTTATAAGAGCAGTCAAATGCTATATATATATGGCATATAAATATAACACATTTGACTGTAGAATTTACGCAAATCGATAACTACCAACTTGTCACATACTATTGACATTGTCATTTTAATTCAATTGAATTGAATGGCAACACAGTATTCCTGGGCAACGGTAGGCAAGGATGATATATAAACAAAAAATGAGCTTAAAAATGCCAATTATTGTATTCAATATTAAGATAAATGCTTAATTTCGAGTGTAGTTGTAATTGTGCAGTGTGATAAAGTTATTAAGGTACAAGACCAGTGCATAAAATGGCTTCGATAAGTGTTCGCGATCAGAAGATCGAACAGCAAGTAAGTATTAATTATTTAAATATTTCACATTAAATTCAACATGGAACGTATTGCGCACTGAAGTATGAGACACGAGTATCAGTCTGTATCTTTGAATATTTGTTTCAGCGTCAAATAATGGAACAAAAGATGAAACAAAAAAGGCAGAATTCTGGTATGGTTCAGGCGAATGATCTAAGAGTTAGTTCAGCAAAGCGCCCTATATCAGGCAGTAGATCCCGAGAACTACACGGTAAGTAAGCTAGGACCCCGTTACATAGAAAAGTCATGTGTTTATGAATGATAAATGTATTAATTTGACCATGCATGAATGTGATTGATTTTCCTAAGTTAATTTCGTTATGCGCATTATCTTTTCGTTTAACAACAGGCTATGATGGCCCGATGCAATTCCTTATGTCGCCAGTGAATCCAGACCAAGTAATACCCCTACAAACCAATAGAATATCAACCTACGATGGTAAGTTCTAACGCTTCCTGGTTTATTAATTTTGCATGTTCCATGTTAGCCGTACATTTTGTAACTGCATATTAAAGTTTGAATTGTATAGATGTTCATTTAATATAGACGTTAATATTATTAGAAGCTTTTGGTGGCCAGTGTTAAGATTTAAATTTTCCTGTATTTCTGTATTGGCTTCCTTGTATTTCATACTTGTTTTGAACATCTTAACTGCAGCAAAGTCATTAATCACACTTGTACCCTCTTTGTTTGACCTGATGCAGAGGACTTATTCAATAACAGATGCACAAGTTACCATGAAAAATACCAAACTCACTAGAGGTGTGTCAATAATCTTATAAGAGTTCCCTTGTTAAATCCAAGATCCCACTATCAGATTTTGTGCCAATGGTTGCTGCTATAATCTGGTGCCCACAGGACCACCTGAGAGGTATACCCTTCCAAATGAAAAAAAAGAAATATCTGAGTTGGTCGAGCCATTTTCAAGTTGACAACCATCAATAAAAAAAAATATTTCCAACAAACTGAGAATCTTTGTCCTTTACTGAAGTCGGTTAAAAAGCGAAAGTGCTTAAGATAAGTGCATACGCAAGTATGCAAGATAAGTAATATTGAACAAATATCTACAAAAACTGTGAAAGTACTGTTTGTACCAGTTGTTATAGAAACGGGCTCATTCATTGACTCACCTGACTCATAGTTTATGACTCAATCAATCACTTGAGTAAATTAAAACTTGCCTTGCCTATTTGTTATGAATCAATTTGTAACCACATATTGGTCATGGGTCTCTACATTTAATATAAATAGGTCAGGAATCAATTTTGTTTAGCAATAACATACATTGCCACTGTGTTTAGAAATTGTAACTGTAGTTAGTGAACTTCTACCTCCTTTAAACATCACAATTGTGTTTTAAATTTCATCCTGCTATTTGCTGTGGTAAAAACGGTACATATAAAAATATTTATACATTTCAGCACTTATGTCTGGAATCAGGCCCGTATTTAGAGATCCAGGGCCCCTAGGCAATAGGTATTGAGAAGGAAAGTCATGCTTTTGGGCTTTTATGAAGGGTCCACCGCTGGGGCCTCTAGTCTAGCCGGGCCTCTAGGCCTGGGCATCGTAGGCCTCGGCGGAAATCCTGCACTGTCTGGAAAAAAATCCAAAATCTTACACAAATTTTAGACTTGACTATACAAAAGGGCACATGTCTCATAGTCTCATACCAGCCCAAAGCAAAATACAGCTCATAGTGGATGTAAACCATGGTCCTACCAGTAGTACTGTTTTATACTCATTTAGACACTTTCCTTGGAATTTTATTGTACTTGTATAGTATAACAGCAATAGTTTTTGGGCTTGTTTGTAAATCAGTGTATTGATACGTGATAGTTTGGGTGATATTATTTTATTTGATTAAGTGCTACAGGGAGGACTATGGGCTTTATATAAGTCTTGATTTATATTTAACAAGTCCTATGGGTAGGACCATGGTACGCCTTGACTACCTAACTTTTGAAGGAGCTGAGTCTGAACTCTGAATAACAAAGGGAATTGGTACTATAGGCAGGACCTTGGGGCGCAGGAGGATAGTATGACTTACACCCCTGCCCTGCGCCTTTAGCTTATATGTGATCTATTCCCTTTTTTAACGGTAGGCACTGAATATGTACATGTGGTCTTCTTTTGCTCATGTCCATCGTCACTATTTATTGTGGTTAATGGTTATGAACATATGGTTGATGTAGGGATTTGATATCAATAAATAATATGTTGATATATTAGGAAAATCTATTTTATATATACATGTGTGCATTAAAAATCCTCTACTACTATAAAGAGGCTCAATATTTTGTCAATTATGCTGCCCAAGAAAAAAACACGTGAATATTGTATTAACTTATGGATTAGTGAATATCCTGATGTACAAATACATGAAGCAAAGTTATTTAGGTCTAAATGCAATTTTTATTTTGTTTATTGTATTTATTTTGAAATGTTTATACTTAGAATAAATATTTTTCATTATTGTAGAATAACATCTTGATATTCTTGATCTTGACACGGTGACATCGATATAATGTTTCGTCGGTAATAGTACATTACATACCGAGGCCAGTAGAGTAAGAAATGCGGCTTCGGCTTCGCCTCGGCCGACAATTCCATGAGATCTGAGGCTTTCTTATTTACTGGCCAAGGTTTGTATACTATTTTTCTGTTCGACGGAGCCAGAAAGCGGCATCTTGAAATCGGCAAGGTGACGCTTGCCGGCCGGAGGGCAGAAAAATATTTTGTTACAACACTTTAGTATTTATGCCCCGAGTTAATAAAGCACAAATCAACTCAAAACGTTGATTTAGGCTATGTTTTTACCAGGGATGTGTTTGTCATAAACCAATAGAAACACTATATTTACCTATCCTCGCTCCGCTGAGCTGTTTCTCACTATATAATTGTGTTTCCCGTCTAAAATCGTAATAAATTTTCCTTAACATTCGTAGATATTTTCCACAAGACTATATTGACAACTATCTGTTTAGACTTTTGGAGTGGTTTGCGGTTATGAGGAACAGGAAACTTGTTACTAATTAAATTATTATTTGCTTGTAAAATAACCATCTATTTAACAAAATTGTAGTTTTATATAAACATGGTCGTACTGAACAAATTATGTATAAGTACTTTAAACCGCAGCTTAGGTAGTATTTGTAGCCAGATGTTTCACACGTGTATTGTTCTCATACAAAAACAGAATTACCCAGACTATCGCGAACTTTAAAGTAACTTTGAAACAATAATAGTACTGAAGAATTATTTATGAGCAGTGCTCATAATTGTAGTGGCGGACTAAATTAATCGAAGGCCCGGGGCGGCTTAATAGTACAGGAGGCCCACACTTCGATTTCTTTGAAAATTGTGATTTCTTATTTATTTGATACCAATTAATCATATTTCCAGAGCTCGGTAACCAAATCGAAGTGCTAACGGTCGGTGATGGCGACAACAGCGGTGAAGGCGAGGAAGAAGAGGAGTCTGTGCCGGTTTGCAGCGTCGGCCGCGACCAGAGCGCCGATGATGTCTGCGCCGATGCGGCCGTCGCGCCGCTGCAGGCTCGCGCCGTCAAGCGCGATACCTCGCCCAGCCAGGTACATACCTCGCCCAGCCAGGTACCTCACTCGTGCAGGAGTCGGCACCTGTCGACCAGAGCGCCGACGACGTCTGCGCCGACGCCGCCGTCACGCCGCTGCAGGCTCGCGCCGTCAAGCGCGATACCTCGCCCAGCCAGGTACATACCTCGCCCAGCCAGGTACCTCACTCGTGCAGGAGTCGGCACCTGTCGACCAGAGCACCGACGACGTCTGCGCCGACGCCGCCGTCACGCCGCTGCAGGCTCGCGCCGTCAAGCGCGATACCTCGCCCAGCCAGGTACCTCACTCGTGCCGGAGTCGGCGCCCGATGACCAGAGCGCCGACGACGTCTGCGCCGACGCCGCCGTCACGCCGCTGCAGGCTCGCGCCGTCAAGCGCGATACCTCGCCCAGCCAGGTACCTCACTCGTGCCGGAGTCGGCGCCCGATGACCAGAGCGCCGACGACGTCTGCGCCGACGCCGCCGTCACGCCGCTGCAGGCTCGCGCCGTCAAGCGCGATACCTCGCCCAGCCAGGTACCTCACTCGTGCCGGAGTCGGCGCCCGATGACCAGAGCGCCGACGACGTCTGCGCCGACGCCGCCGTCACGCCGCTGCAGGCTCGCGCCGTCAAGCGCGATACCTCGCCCAGCCAGGTACCTCACTCGTGCCGGAGTCGGCGCCCGATGACCAGAGCGCCGACGACGTCTGCGCCGACGCCGCCGTCACGCCGCTGCAGGCTCGCGCCGTCAAGCGCGATACCTCGCCCAGCCAGGTACCTCACTCGTGCCGGAGTCGGCGCCCGATGACCAGAGCGCCGACGACGTCTGCGCCGACGCCGCCGTCACGCCGCTGCAGGCTCGCGCCGTCAAGCGCGATACCTCGCCCAGCCAGGTACCTCACTCGTGCCGGAGTCGGCGCCCGATGACCAGAGCGCCGACGACGTCTGCGCCGACGCCGCCGTCACGCCGCTGCAGGCTCGCGCCGTCAAGCGCGATACCTCGCCCAGCCAGGTACCTCACTCGTGCCGGAGTCGGCGCCCGATGACCAGAGCGCCGACGACGTCTGCGCCGACGCCGCCGTCACGCCGCTGCAGGCTCGCGCCGTCAAGCGCGATACCTCGCCCAGCCAGGTACATACCTCGCCCAGCCAGGTACCTCACTCGTGCAGGAGTCGGCACCTGTCGACCAGAGCGCCGACGACGTCTGCGCCGACGCCGCCGTCACGCCGCTGCAGGCTCGCGCCGTCAAGCGCGATACCTCGCCCAGCCAGGTACCTCACTCGTGCCGGAGTCGGCGCCCGATGACCAGAGCGCCGACGACGTCTGCGCCGACGCCGCCGTCACGCCGCTGCAGGCTCGCGCCGTCAAGCGCGATACCTCGCCCAGCCAGGTACCTCACTCGTGCCGGAGTCGGCGCCCGATGACCAGAGCGCCGACGACGTCTGCGCCGACGCCGCCGTCACGCCGCTGCAGGCTCGCGCCGTCAAGCGCGATACCTCGCCCAGCCAGGTACCTCACTCGTGCCGGAGTCGGCGCCCGATGACCAGAGCGCCGACGACGTCTGCGCCGACGCCGCCGTCACGCCGCTGCAGGCTCGCGCCGTCAAGCGCGATACCTCGCCCAGCCAGGTACCTCACTCGTGCCGGAGTCGGCGCCCGATGACCAGAGCGCCGACGACGTCTGCGCCGACGCCGCCGTCACGCCGCTGCAGGCTCGCGCCGTCAAGCGCGATACCTCGCCCAGCCAGGTACCTCACTCGTGCCGGAGTCGGCGCCCGATGACCAGAGCGCCGACGACGTCTGCGCCGACGCCGCCGTCACGCCGCTGCAGGCTCGCGCCGTCAAGCGCGATACCTCGCCCAGCCAGGTACCTCACTCGTGCCGGAGTCGGCGCCCGATGACCAGAGCGCCGACGACGTCTGCGCCGACGCCGCCGTCACGCCGCTGCAGGCTCGCGCCGTCAAGCGCGATACCTCGCCCAGCCAGGTACCTCACTCGTGCCGGAGTCGGCGCCCGATGACCAGAGCGCCGACGACGTCTGCGCCGACGCCGCCGTCACGCCGCTGCAGGCTCGCGCCGTCAAGCGCGATACCTCGCCCAGCCAGGTACATACCTCGCCCAGCCAGGTACCTCACTCGTGCAGGAGTCGGCACCTGTCGACCAGAGCGCCGACGACGTCTGCGCCGACGCCGCCGTCACGCCGCTGCAGGCTCGCGCCGTCAAGCGCGATACCTCGCCCAGCCAGGTACCTCACTCGTGCCGGAGTCGGCGCCCGATGACCAGAGCGCCGACGACGTCTGCGCCGACGCCGCCGTCACGCCGCTGCAGGCTCGCGCCGTCAAGCGCGATACCTCGCCCAGCCAGGTACCTCACTCGTGCCGGAGTCGGCGCCCGATGACCAGAGCGCCGACGACGTCTGCGCCGACGCCGCCGTCACGCCGCTGCAGGCTCGCGCCGTCAAGCGCGATACCTCGCCCAGCCAGGTACCTCACTCGTGCCGGAGTCGGCGCCCGATGACCAGAGCGCCGACGACGTCTGCGCCGACGCCGCCGTCACGCCGCTGCAGGCTCGCGCCGTCAAGCGCGATACCTCGCCCAGCCAGGTACCTCACTCGTGCCGGAGTCGGCGCCCGATGACCAGAGCGCCGACGACGTCTGCGCCGACGCCGCCGTCACGCCGCTGCAGGCTCGCGCCGTCAAGCGCGATACCTCGCCCAGCCAGGTACCTCACTCGTGCCGGAGTCGGCGCCCGATGACCAGAGCGCCGACGACGTCTGCGCCGACGCCGCCGTCACGCCGCTGCAGGCTCGCGCCGTCAAGCGCGATACCTCGCCCAGCCAGGTACCTCACTCGTGCCGGAGTCGGCGCCCGATGACCAGAGCGCCGACGACGTCTGCGCCGACGCCGCCGTCACGCCGCTGCAGGCTCGCGCCGTCAAGCGCGATACCTCGCCCAGCCAGGTACCTCACTCGTGCCGGAGTCGGCGCCCGATGACCAGAGCGCCGACGACGTCTGCGCCGACGCCGCCGTCACGCCGCTGCAGGCTCGCGCCGTCAAGCGCGATACCTCGCCCAGCCAGGTACCTCACTCGTGCCGGAGTCGGCGCCCGATGACCAGAGCGCCGACGACGTCTGCGCCGACGCCGCCGTCACGCCGCTGCAGGCTCGCGCCGTCAAGCGCGATACCTCGCCCAGCCAGGTACCTCACTCGTGCCGGAGTCGGCGCCCGATGACCAGAGCGCCGACGACGTCTGCGCCGACGCCGCCGTCACGCCGCTGCAGGCTCGCGCCGTCAAGCGCGATACCTCGCCCAGCCAGGTACCTCACTCGTGCCGGAGTCGGCGCCCGATGACCAGAGCGCCGACGACGTCTGCGCCGACGCCGCCGTCACGCCGCTGCAGGCTCGCGCCGTCAAGCGCGATACCTCGCCCAGCCAGGTACCTCACTCGTGCCGGAGTCGGCGCCCGATGACCAGAGCGCCGACGACGTCTGCGCCGACGCCGCCGTCACGCCGCTGCAGGCTCGCGCCGTCAAGCGCGATACCTCGCCCAGCCAGGTACCTCACTCGTGCCGGAGTCGGCGCCCGATGACCAGAGCGCCGACGACGTCTGCGCCGACGCCGCCGTCACGCCGCTGCAGGCTCGCGCCGTCAAGCGCGATACCTCGCCCAGCCAGGTACCTCACTCGTGCCGGAGTCGGCGCCCGATGACCAGAGCGCCGACGACGTCTGCGCTGACGCGGCCGTCGCGCCGTTGCAATCTAAATCTAAGTTTAATAGCAAAAACCACATAATAAGTTGCTTTTGTTGCCGACTTAATCTTTTAGCTTAAACACTATGGATTTTTTTTAATAATCCTATGGCCACTTTCTGGCTCCATCATCAAATCAGCTCCATGTCATTATTGCATTGTCATCCGATTTACATTTGCATACGAAATTTTTGCTCAATTGGAACTTGGAACCCGGGAAGTGGGTCAAATATAACTTGCTAAATTTGAATACAAAAATTTATAAAAATAGTACTTACCAATAGCACACAGTTTAGAATACCTCAAGTCCCTGGTCTGCTTGGGTATCTTAGAAGGCACGCAACAACATATTTTGGCACACGAAATTACGTTTTGGTAAATTGTGTCCCGATTTTTATAACAAAGTTCATGTCGTGGCGTGAAACGTTTGAGGTGCCGTGCCCACATGGCATCAAATAAAGGACATATATCGTAACTGGCCGCAAAATTAATATTTAGTGATGCGTAATAATAATCATTATTATTATTAAGAAATCGTAACGGACCCGTATTATTCGTGTAAAATTAGTATACACTCCAAAACCGCTTCACTAACAATGAATTTATTCCACAGACCGTAGAAATCGAGGGTTCAGTAGAGGGTGCAGTGGAGACGTTCGTAGTGACCCCCGCGCGGCACGGGACCCTGTACAAGTGCCGGATAGCGCGCGACAGGAAAGGCATGGACCGAGGTCTCTATCCCACATACTTCCTGCATCTTGAGAAGGACTATGGGAAGAAGGTGTTCTTGTTAGCTGGTGAGTTACCTATATATGCTGTCATTGACGTCTTATTATTCTTGTTTTTTATTAGAGATTTATTTACCGCAAAGTCGGCCACTTGAGCGTCGATTACTTGGCTAGTCGGTGGTCCATAGTCGACTCGTTTCTACTTTTTTCACCCTAACAAATGCGGGTAATTTCTTGTTACGTTATCGTATAGCTTTGCTTTGCTTGCTCATTCAACAGCTCGCAAGCGGAAAAAATCAGCGACATCCAACTACCTGATCTCCACCGATCCAACGGAGCTGACGCGAACTGCCGACAGCTTCGCTGGCAAGCTCCGCTCCAACCTCCTAGGGACCGCCTTCACGGTGTATGACAACGGCAAGGCCTGGCGCAAGCACGACCGCACCAACACGCGCCACGAGCTCGCCGCCGTCGTTTATGTGAGTCACTAACTTATAACGGACGGTAAATGCCGACAGCTCCGCTCCAACCTCCTAGGCACCGCCTTCACTGTGTATGACAACGGCAAGGCCTGCCGCAAGCACGACCGCGCCAACACGCGCCACGAGCTCGCTGCCGTCGTTTATGTGAGTCACTAACTTATAACGGACGGGAAATGCCGACAGCTCCGCTCCAATCTCCTAGGGACCGCCTTCACTGTTTATGACAACGGCAAGGCCTTGCGCAAGCACGACCGCGCCAACACGCGTCACGAGCTCGCCGCTGTCGTCTATGTGAGTCACTAACTCATAACGGACGGGAAATGCCGACAGCTCCGCTCCAACCTCCTAGGGACCGCCTTCACTGTGTATGACAACTAAATTACTCATTAAACCTAATAAATTAACCCTGTTTAGCCTAATGGTTGACTGGTAGAGAATGCTTCATGCCATTAAGTTACTGTCTTGTATTGTGCAATAAAGTTTAAATTAATTAATACACGCCCGCTTAAGACGATTCCGAGGGGACCTAGCAAAAAAAGCGTCTTAAACGGGAAAAAGGGTATGAATACAGGCCACAGGGACCGATGTAAAATGGCGTATTATGCGGGAAATCGTATTAAACGGGTTCTGCTGTAATTAACTCGTTGTTACTCATTATCGCATCATCTCTTCCAGGACACAAACGTGCTAGGCTTCAAAGGCCCCCGTAAAATGACCGTCATCCTCCCCGGCATGACGCCAGACCGTCAACGCGTGACCATTGCTCCAGAGGATGACAGCGAAACGCTACTAGAACGACTAAAACTACAAAATCTAGACGAAATAGTCGTCCTACACAACAAAACACCAGTTTGGAACGACGAAACACAATCCTACGTCCTCAACTTCCACGGCAGAGTGACTCAGGCAAGTGTGAAAAATTTCCAAATCGTACACGACTCGGAACCCGATTACGTTGTCATGCAATTCGGTCGCATATCGGAGGACGTTTTCACTATGGACTTTAGATATCCACTGTGTGCGTTGCAAGCGTTCGGTATAGCGCTTAGCTCGTTCGATAGTAAGCTGGCTTGCGAGTAACGATTTTTTAGATGTATTTTTCAGTGGTAGTTGAATAGGGTATAGAGTTTTAATTTTGGATCCGATCGACATAGGTCAATACACTTGTGTATAGCGTTTTTTGCCATTAGTTTAGTTGTTATTTTATCCGTTTTACACTCCGCGATGAATTTAATTTTATGTGATATTTAATTTTACACGAGCTTAGAGGACTTTGTGAAACCGTATCCATATTGAAATGTGTATTTTACTTGCTAAAGGAACGGTATAGTAGAAATTCTTTTTCTAGAGCGAATTCACTTAGCTGTGTACCTGACGAACAATACTCATTGTCTGCATTGTTAACTGTGGCCACCACTACCACTTCGAAATGTAAGGCACTATAAGTGCAAATAGCTTTTACACTAAATTAGTCTTTAAGTCAAACGAATTAAGGTTTACACTTAAACAAAGAGAATACATCGTTCGTCTTTCTAAGCATCGATACGTACTTCGCTGCTCTTTCACTTACGAAGTGACCAACATCTGTGTTCTCTTTGTTTAAGAGTAAACCTTATTTTGCTCGACTTAAAGACTAATTTAGTGTAAAAATTATGTGCACTATAATGCCTTACATCTCGAAGTCGAAGTTGTGGCCACAGTTAACAATGCAGATAATGAGTATTGTTCGTCAGGTACAAAGCTAAGTGAATTCGCTCTAGAAAAAGAATTTCTACTGTAACACAACCTTACGAAGTCAGAAGGTTACAACGGTCTCGGTCGAGGGGGGGGGGCGTAATATAGGAGGCCCTGAAAAAGGAACCTCTACTCTTAATTAAATTGTACACCTATAACAGCAAAATAAATTAAATGACACGTTTAATGTTGATATGGACCCGGTTTTACAAAACAACGCACGCTTAGTTTTGGTGCTTCATGATGCAGGTTGTGTTTCGTGTTTTGCATCAACTGAGTCGAAGTAGTTACGAGGGTGGGACCGCCCTGGCAGATAGAGGATTGAGTTATTTCAAACCGTCCGTATTCGTACGATACGTTCGTTAGAACGTTCAGTTCAGTGCCCGATACGTGAAGCACACCCTAGCCACAGATTAGAGAATATAAACAGATATTTCAGTGTCGCGCGTTTCCATACAAAAAAACAAGAATTCCCACGCTCGCGTCGAAGCCTATTGTTTTGACGCGAGCGTGGGAATTCCCACAGCCACAGCACGGAAACTTCACACAGTACAATACGTTCTCGCATAGTTTTCGCTAGCGGCGTTCGGCCGGCATCAACGGCGTTTGCGTACTGTCACGATAATTATATTGTGAAACTGTGACGTTTTGGTTGCCGGCGACCGGATCGGCTATGCCCACCGCGCGGGAGGCCAAGATCGAGTGAAGTGCACCTGCCCTAGCTCCTAGTGGCTTAACTACACTTGACTAAGCCCGTGGTAAAATATTCAAAAGGGGTCTCCCGCACTGTAAAAAATGCTCACGGCTCTCCGATGGGGCCCCTTGTGAGGTCCGTGGCATTTTGCCCTTTCTTTTACCATATTGTCACGCCACTGATGCAGGTTAGCTCCGTGAAGTCCATATTGTAGATGCAAAGCGGGTGCATGTTTATAGTTTAGTCACGTGGATACGGATGGATGGTTTGAAATAACTCCGTATTACTTTTAGATCATTTTAGCCACCTGGATAGATCGTGTAAAGAATGCAAGTCACAAAAAATATCTCGCCTATGTTTTATGAGTATTATGAGTTTCTCAATTAGTAGTAGATAGTAAAATTTTGTGTATGATAAATTATGATGAAAAACATCAAAGTATTATTATGTAGGTATTTGTTTTCAATTGTAAGTGTTTAGGCCGAATCGAGGCTAAAATTTGCTCAGTCTGAGAGTTTTAAGTTTAATCAATCATACACATACTATTTTACTTGAACCAACTCGAGGTTGGATATGTGCTGTGAAATCGAAGTTTAAACTATTGTTGTCTATTTCACTCTATAAAGCGACAGAAGGGTAAGAATGAGAGGAGATTTCGATATCCTTGATTTGTCACGGATTTTTGAACACAGCTGATTCCTATTTGGAAACCTAATTTGGTGATTATAATAAGGTTTTTGTATGTGTAAGAATAGAATAATATTTATAATACAAATGTTTTCGTAACGCTTTATGAAATCATGACAAATTTAATATCCTAGTCATTTAAAATAGTTTTAATTTAGTCGAGAGTATTATTGCATTTAAATATTATGTGACATATTTTTTGTATGTATTGTTATGTGGTAATGGGTCATATCACGAAATAACGCACAAAATATTAGTTTCATTTCCGTTTCTATAAATAATTATATTGCTTTTATACACCAACACTGTATTATATATTTTCCATATTATTGTATAAAATTTTATGTGAACTACATATACTATATCAAAATATTTACTCGACATAAATTTAAGAAGGAAAGCCCTTCCAACCTTACCTTAATACCTTTGTCCACTATACAGGGCAAAACGAGCAGTTTAAAAAAGATCCTAATGCATTACGATAAAGTTGAAAATTGTGAGACTTTTTACGGCGAATATTCGAGTTTTTAGCCGCTCAATAAAATGTCATTACCGTTACACATATTAGTGCAAGGGAATCACAAGTGATAAGAACTATTAAAAATCAGACTCTGCCTCAATACCGTCTTCTTCTCATTGAAAACTAAACTCTGATCACCATTCCTTGCCAAGATATTTGCATGAACGATAATAGCAAAAAACGCCGCTGTATATATTACGTTAGGCGGTCAAAAGGTAAAAAAAAAATATTACAGACGTAAAATTATCACTTTTATGAAATTTGTATGGGAGTCATCCACGTGGCCAGTTTTGGCCGCTTAAACTTCAATTTATCTGTAAGAGTTTCAATTTCGTGTTGTCAAAGTTAACTTTTATACTATTCATTATATTCTATGTACTTATATATTACGAAATATTGCTCTGCATATCATGTGAGTTTAATACTCGAGTTATGTTCATTTCACATTATATCATCAAATAGTTCTATTTATTTTCATAGTTACGACAATAATCGATCTGTCCACTGCCTTGTCTCATGTTTTTGACTATCATTGTTTTAATAACAATTAATAGAAAGTTAATAAATGTGTGCCTATAATAGGATATGTGTCTAGATAGCTAAAAAGGGAAAATAAATTGTATGTAATATAAATAAATGAATAAACTCAACGCGTCAATATAAAATATGAGCTTTTGTGTAGTTGTATGTTAGATATAGCAAATGCTGCGAATGATAAAAGGTAGCTTAATACTAGAAGCGCTTATGACAATTAGGTATCAATATGTGACGTTTGCGGGTAAAGGTACCTTATGGTATGGATATTGTCGCTTGCGTCCTTCTATCTTGATGTCCTATAGTAACTGTGTCGGATAGTTAGAAGCGAAGTTCCATACAAATTTCGCTCTCGAACTCGCCGCGACTGGTTTTGTATGGAAACTCGCCCGCAGCTCGCCCGCAAGTCGCAAGTGTGATAAAGCCCTGAAGCCAAAAAAGAGCATTCCACCAGAATGTCCCGCACAAGGCGCCATTTTTTCATACTTCTGACAATACTAGACAAATTTTTAGCATGTCAATATTTTATAACTTGGTTTCTAAATTGATAATGTAATTTAGGACTTTCTATATATATTAAGGTATCCTGCCATAGTCGTCTCGTGCGGGACAAGGAGTACATGATTTCGTGGGATGCTCCAGATTACCACGACATCGACATGTACAGTTAAGAGCACCAATATGCTTATTATTATAGCCTTACGGTTATGTATACATATTTTGGAACTTTGTGTGGATATTTATCTTTGCCCTTAACTGCACACGCGGAATACTCCAAACTTTACCATAAAAACCTGAGTTTACGGTACCAAAAAGGTTAAAAATGTGAGTTATTGATCAAGGGAGCGAGGCGTCCATCTGTTTGTCCTGCTGTTCTCCTCTACAGGTCGCATTTCTGAACCGATTCTCATGAAATTTATTCTGTGAACAGGTCCGATAGTTTTTTCTTCGATTCAGTTTTTTGAGTTTATTTTTTTTTCAAAATAGCGAGCTATGGAGGTTGACAGACTCGCGACGTCTAGAGTTCACAGAGCGACCCTGGCGCCATAACGCAAAAGCGCACATCTAACATTTTTTCGACACTAAGTTCTATACATATTCGGAATCACTAAATTTCACTGATTCCAAATATGTATACAACTCAGTGTCGAAAAAAAAAATGTTAGTGGTGCCCTTTTGCGTTATGGCGGCAGCACTAGTCTTTACATATGCAATTGCACAGTTAACACATTCAGTGCCAAGAACAAAGTATAAAGATGAACAAGTAGTCCAACATCTGCCGTTTAGGAGCGCGCGACACATAGCACGTCAGTGAGTGCGATCCATACTGGAGCATACTTACGCATTCTTAAAACTCTGCTTGTAGTGCATTCGTACACGACGCGCACACATTCAAGAGCGCGATGTACCTTTTGTAAAAAGAAAAATTACTACTATTATACTGTGCCAAGACCCCGACTATCGGGTTCAGTTTGTATGAAAATATGGGAGCTTGGCACTGAATGTGTTAAATTAAAAGGTTTATAAGCGCTTTTGGTAGGTTCCTTTTGCCATAAACAGTGACAAATATTTACAGTCAAAATGGAAGATTATTCACAAATATAGATTTATCACATTTAACTACACTATTTTGAATTAGTATTTTATAATCGATTAACTTGTATCGTGAAATATCAATTGCATTTATATATGAAATAATCATGTTTGTATATTATATTGTCGTCCTATAATGAATTCACACTATATATACACTATTGTATCAGAATATATATAAGTTGTGTCGCATAAGGTATGTTGTATTTTCCTTCTTTATGACAAAGGAAAGAGATCTATAATGATTTGATGAATATTTGGCAATAAGACCAAAAATAAGTGTATTTCGTTATCATTTACATAAAATATGAATTCTGGGGTATAATATGAATTATTGTGCCTTTTGTAATATAATAATAGGTTTAAGGCAGGATTTCACAATCGATTTTTAAGAAAAATATCCAAATGTACAATGAAATATCCAAAACCATACCCATGATTTTCCCAAATTAGTAGTTTTTATCAACCACGAAGAAAAATAAATAGCTATCTACTGCTGTCAAGGCCGGCGCCTATGCTTAACCTGAATAGTCTCCCGAGTCATGCCTGGATTACCAGACATCAGGCCATTTGTGTACTGTTGGCTTCGACTGCAATAGATCGAAATAAATTATTCTTCAATTAGCATCTTTATAATCAATATCAGAACCATTCATGATAAAAAATTTGAAGGTACTCTACTAATAAAAAAATTCTAGATTCGCTAACTAGATTACCTGCAATGAAGAATTTCACGTATTTACTTTCGTTCTTACTCTGTAAGCGAATTAATAATGATAGTAATAAGCAAGGACCTTGAAATAAATAGGCGGACGGAGCCTCACCAACAGATAACTGAAGCACTTGTAGTGGGCCGGTTGCTGTGTACTTACCAGCCGCACGCACACATCAACAAGTTGTCTCCTACTACCCGCAGCACGCACACATTGACCTAACCAACCAGCGTTAAAGAAACCGGTGGACTAGAGGTGCTTCAGTTCTTCCATAGCAATAGCCTGTTGTTAAAATTGTCGAAATTTAAAACTAATTTCGAATGACGTAAAATGTTGGTTCGTGCCATTTTTATAACACTTCAGAGCCTATGCACAAAGGCGTCTTAAATGCGTCGTAGACACGGGTTTCGTAGTGCTGTCTCTATTTATTTTTAAGGTGTAAAAGCGACAGCGCTATGAAACGCGCGCGGCGCGTTTAAAAGACGCCGTGTGCATAGGCCTGTGGAAGAGGACAATAGAGAGATCTCTCTCCATGCGGGTGTTTTGAATGGGAACTGAAGTCCGAAAGAAGATGGTTGGAAGTATTATTATAATAGGAAGCGTGTTTATAAATTTCGATAGCGCGATGTAGAACTGTGTGGAGATGACGCTGTTTGTATGGACGTTGATGTGAGCGCTATCCATAGTCGATGTTAATTGTCCACTGACACTAGGTGGCGGTGTCGCCACAGCTGCCGTCCTTGTCTAAAAAGCGACTTCTATGGAAGTTCATAGTAAAAAGTCGCCTTTTAGACTAGGACGGCAGACAGGCCCTTATTATTTAAAAAAGTCGATTGAGAAATACCATCTAAATGTTTGTGCCTTTTATTTTCATTTCTACTTTGTATTTTGTACCTGAGGCTACATATTCTTAGATCCAATTTAGAACCCTTTAGAATGCTTTTACTGAAAGCTGGTGTTTAGAATGTAGTAGTATTGTAGTTTAATGTTTGCCACCTATAGGTAGGGCAGCGTCTTATATACATGCTCATAATATATGCACAAGTGTAAGCACTTTTTTGCACATATAATAATTGTATCGAGGAAATAGTGCAAAATTGATAATGCGTTTTTTTTATTTATATTGGATGGACATAGGTTTTCACACCTGGTTTCTATAATTGTAACGGTGAAATGTATAAAATAAATATGAGATTACCAAAACGCAGTATCTATTTAGCATAACTTTCTATGGGTCTGTTTTTACATATAGTATTCCTTTACATGCTGTGGTAAAATATAAATGTTTTAAAACATAACAAATTTAATTATCTGAAATATAACTTCAACTATTTTCTGCATAAAATGAGTCCCTATTTGTGATATCTAATGTAAATATTATAATGTTGCATACATTTAATGTTTACCAAATAATTTTAAGCTTTTACTTGTAAAATTGCATTTAAAAATGTAATATCGTCCAATATAAGTATTCTTTTCAATTTGGAATATTGTACCTGTTTTTAAAGTTTTGAGGCTGCGGCTGGTCTGATGAAATCCTCTTGCTTAATAAGAAAATGTAAAAAATGTAGAATGGTATTAGGGTGTTTTTCAAAAAATGTTTCAGGTTTTCTGGCTTATGATCGTTAGTACTTTCGAATCTTATACGTGAAAAAATGTGTCCCAAATTTAGTTACCATTACGTGACCTTTCTGTACCTATCTTAGTATGAAAGTAGCGTAGTGGAAAAATAATTTATATACAAAATTTTACTTACATTTTGTTCACATGTGAGGTTTGAAAGTACTAATGATTCAAAGCCAGAAATACCTCAAAAATCCATATTCTGGGACAGTAGCTACCTTGGGTTTTGAAAATAGCCCATTAATGGTACAATCGAAAATACTTAACACTTTCACGTCCAAACGGGTGCTCGTAACTTTTGCTGAGATGCCGGCCGTTTTTTTCGTACCGCATTATTGTTCACACACCCGCCTAGCGGACGCTGTCGGTATCTGGGGTAAATTTCAAATTTTTGACTGGTCGTGAAAGTGTTAACTGTCCATTTGTAAACCTTATTACAATGGGACAAGGTATACTATTGGTCACTTAACAGTGTCTTCGTTTGTACATATGGCATAACTTGATTGGTGCCCATACTCCGGATGACATAACAAGTAACGTTACAGAAACTGCTGCTGCTGTATTTAAGTAAGAGGTGAAACGACCTACCCACGCAGCTGAAGTAGACTATGTCAGACTTAATGGTCAACCTAGTGTGTTACTACAGGCATGTTTCTAAAGAGCTTTCTGGAGCGCTTTGGAGTGGAGTGCCAATAACCAATAGAATTTATTTAATATGCACCACTTCAGTGGGTATATAGGCCCTCTCCTCTCCAGTGGCAGGCAGCATTGTGACACCAGCTCAAGACAAGTAAAGTAATGGGGATAGATAGATATACCCACTATACTATTGCCTCAAGAAATGTGCCATGTCTACACAGTTGAGCTGAAATAAATGGTAACATTATCAAAATACTTGTAACTTTGCTGCTGTACATTCGGAACTGTCACAAGAATGCTTCCAATACTAGCATTTTTAGTATACAGGGTGATTTCGGGGTCGTGATCCCAACCATTTTTTTCTGACTCAGTAAATGATTGCGATGCTACCTGTATTTATTTTAATTGAAACAAAGATGATTCGTTATTTACGTATTTTTATTTAAAAATTATTATTGACTCAAAATGCGTGGTCACCCTACTTTTAATATTACACCTTTTTAGAAAACAAACTCTCTGATAGAAGTCCATGCACTTGACATAAGTTTTCTTGGGAAATAGTAGGGTGACCATGATCTCGAATTATCGCAGTTTTTTTTGCTGACTAAAATAAGTCGCTGGTGTACTGTTAATCCTAACCTATCGTGATCCTTAGGAGAAAGTAAGTTAAATGCTTCTTTCTTGCTCCACGACCCCGTAATCACCCTAGCAGAATTTTGGAAGCTATTACTTTCGAATTTGAAATGGGGTAAAAATACCTGGGAATACAGTATGCAGTTACAAATGTAGTGACATTTATATTGGCAGGGGATTCTCAAGACTAGCCTATTAGGAAATTGAGGTTTATTGCATTTATTTATACCCAGTGTAGATAGTCTTATGATGTGAATATAATTTTTGATTTACATTCCGTTTTGTGATATGAAAATCATGGTTTGTATAAATATAAATGGATTGATACAATTATTTTGACTTATTATTTTAAACCTATCTTGCAAGTTATTCAATAAGGACAATTTTGGATACTTTTCCACTTATAAAAGTGCGGTCACAGTGCCGCTCCCACCGCCTAGGTGAGCTCAAGGGCCGCAGACCTGCAGAGCGAGCCCATGGAGACAAATCACTTGAGCTTTCCTTGCAAAATTGCTGATTCTTTTTATTTATAAATAGAATACATTTATTTCACACATCAGATTACTTGTCACTCTTTAATATTGTCAAAACTGCATGAATGTATGTCACTATATATTTAGTTTAGCTGCTGCATTGCAAAGTTTTTGTGTCAAAAAATGTTTTTTTCAGACAAGCTTTTATTGCAGACTATACTTTTTTGTACACTCGCAAACGACATGTCAAAACGAATGAAATGAGCCCAAACATGGTGAATTTATCTGATTTAGATGATTCTATGGCTACCATCCAGCTCCATCATCAGATTAATATTGCATTTTCATATCTTTGCAAAAATTCCGTTCAATTGGAATCCAAAAAGTGAGTCAAATTTAACTTGCAAAACTTGATTACAGACACCGGGACAGGTGAAACTAAATAAAAGCTTGTAAAAAGTAAACTTAAGCCTTCTGAATGCAGCAATATGTAATCTGAAATAGCTACCCTCGCTTGGAAAACCCCACAACTTACTGTTTGGAGTTGTTGTAATGTAATAAACATTTTAAAAGAACTGAACTACAATCAAACCAAGCATTTCACCACTACAAGTGTAGATCACAGGAAAATTTTTTGATTGTCACTGATTGAAACCAAATATTAATTTTTATATTTTTTTTATTGTCAGCTTACATACAAAACTTATTCTGTCTTAGCGGCGGCAGCTTTAGGTTTCTTCGCCTTGATAGGCCTCTGGGATCTGAGGATGGCGGAGGCACGGCGGAGGGTGGCCTTTGACAGGTCAGTGCGGTAGTGGTTGGCTTTCAAGAGTTTCTTTACCTTGAAGAGCGATCTCCTTGCGCCGGCTTTGAATGAGCGGCGCACTGAGGTCTTCACGGGTTTGTTTCCAGCCTTAACCTTCTTGGTGACTACTGTGAACCCTTTCCTGTCGGGGTTCTCGACCACGCCGACGGCTTTCTTGTGGATCAGACCGTTGTATCTGTAGGAGTTGAGGTTAGTCACATTGTTGGGCTCCTTGCTGAACGGCTTCTTAATGTTACGCTTCTTCACGAGGAAGGCGTTGTTGTTGCGGATAATCATCCAGTTGAGATGAGACGACATTTTTCTAGTTTTATCGGAAAAACTAGCTACAGAAACAACGTGCTCACGACGTGTCCGTAGACAAAAGGAAGAGAGGGATTGTTTATGGTTGTACGGGCTGTCAAAAAAGTGTTACACGATCAAGAAATAAATTTTCCCACGTGTTTTTTCTGTAATTTGCAAACCGCCCGACCTCAGATACAAAACGCCAATGTAAGCTCGTATTTTTAATTAGACATAGAGTGCGACTACAATAACTTTGCAGAGCGGAACATGGCAGCACCTCCGTTTAAAAGTCAAATATCTATGAAAATGTGACATTTAAATGGAGCTGCCATGTTACGCTCTGCAGAGTTATCGTACTCGCACTGGTAGTATTTAGACAGAATTTTGACTATTTTCGTAAAAAGATTTGGTTATTTAAACATCGTTTCATAACAACCTGAATGTTACCAGGTATGTAAAAACGTTGAAATTAGAGTATATTTTATTGATGAAAAGTGTTTTATACGTAAAAAGCATAACGCACTCATTACTTAAAACTTAAAATATTAATTGCGACACTTAAAATTACTATCAGATTGCCTATTGTAGAGTCTGTGCGGAAAGAGAATAAGATTAATTTTGGGGGGCGCTGTAATGCTTTTCTACCGTATGTGCCGTATTTTCTGTTCTGTGGCCATACTGGTTAGGTTAGTTCCGTTTTTCGCCGGGATAGGGATTCACGATTCACGGGCTAGTAGGGCACAGTAACTGCTAAATAAAAGTCGTGATGCGAGTGTCGCAATATTTTATTCACAAGAAGGGCTTATAAATATTCTAATATTTTAAGCTTATAAATAGACTAAAGAAAAAGACAGACACGTAGTCAAACTTCGGTCGTTTAAAAGCGCGTGATACTGGAACATTCTTACGCAAAACTTTCATAAAACTTTGCTTGTAGTACATTCGTTCACGGCGCGTACACATACAAGCACACGTAAAATACCTTATTAAATTTCAGAATCAATCAGAGTAAACACACAAAGAATTTGGTAGAGTGGGGTTAGAATGTGTATTGATGTATTCTTTCGTTTGGTCTAAACCCACCTTTACTTGATGGAAAATTTGGAGCGTTGTCGAAGTAAGTGTGCGTTTTAGCACGGTTGTACAATGCTAAACCTTAAAGCATGTGATGATTCGTAATATTTGTATATTATTTATGAACATCATCGTTATTTAAAGACAATCAAAATTATTCCCTGATACTAGGGAATAGCACAAAACTTGGCAACTTTATTTATAGACAACTAAGTTTACACCATAAAGTACAAATCATCTTTCTTAAATAATGTAAAAATAATAAATTGAATTTTAAAATAGAATTCCCTAAAATTGTTTTGTTGTTAATAAGTTACTACTTTTTATCTTATCTTGTAATAAAATATTTAATTGTTTTTCTTATAATCTATATCTACATCCTTGTCTATGGTTTTTACCGTTGTTTCTATTTTTTTGGCATTATGGTGATATGTCAAATTCCGAACTAAACTTGTCTGGGACATTTCGTGTTGCTCTTTAGAATATTACATATTTTTCTTTATTATATTTACAGTATAAGGTGCAGTAAATGTAGTTCGTTATTAAAAATTGTTCGTGATTTCGTACTAAGTGCCAAATTGATGTCTCGACGTTCTTGGTATTATGAATCAGGGTGATCAAAATATAAACAAAGATATGATCGATTGTGATTTAATCGACGTGGAATCTTTGGATTTTTCCGATGAGCAGACATGGTAAGAATACATACTTACTATTGTCGTTAAAAACTTGTTCCATTTCCGTGTGCAACATATGTTTTTATGGGTCAGGCGTGCTATGCCCGTTTGACATTTTAACTTCCTACTGGTACGAATTTGGCTTGTCTCACTTGTTACGATATCCAGTATAACCAGTGAGACTCCTATAGAAACCTGTATTTACCGATGAATCACGGGATGATGTAAAGCATGGTTTTATTTATAACTCTTATCATAAAGGTAATTATGTAAACATTCTTGTGAGAATGGTGGGTAGTTTGTATTTTTAGTAAACTGTCCATTTATAAGCATTAGTCAGAAGTAGTGAGATAAAAATGTCTTAAAGTTACAAAATTCTCTGTAACAATTCAGTTGTTTTGTAAACAGAGAGTGTACGACCTTGACTGAGACTGTTGCATGTTTTACACAATGTTTTCATGTAACCATGATTTCATAGCAATGAAACAATAGTATTAAATATGAATATTTACAACCATGTTTCTTAATTATCAATAAATGTGAATAAATAAATTCTATTAAATGGGTTAAAATAAATCACTTTGATAAAAATATAGATCACAAAATAAGGTTACAAATATATAATTCACTATTTGCCCCAAATCACTTTTGTCCCAAATCAGTTTTTGGATGGTTTTACTTGTTGGTCTCTCTGCATATTGCTAGAGCGGTTCTTATTTATTTTTGTAATGAAACGGCAATGCTTTGCATTGGTGTGACCCAGTTTCAATCATAAGAGAGCTTTTATAAGTACAGTCGCCGTCAGATATATCTGAGCTGTCAGTGTACTCATAAATATCTGAACACGGCTCGAATGCTATGAAAATAGAGCCGTGTTCAGATATTTGTGAGTACACTGACAGCTCAGATATATCTGATGGTGACCGTACAAGCATGTACTGTCAGCATCTAATAGTATGTCACATCCAAAGCAATGTATAAAGACGAACAAGTAGTCCAAATTCAGCCGTTTAGGAGCAACACATATTTACACAGATGCACTATAGCACATCTGTGGGAGTGCGATCCATACTGGAGCATTCTTAAAACTTTGCTTGTAGTGTGTTCGTACATGGCGTGCTCACATTCAAGCGTATACAGCGTGGGAGGGACTATACCGACAAACTTTAACTATAGATTCTAACAACTATTAGGAGTAAAAAATGTTATGTGATGTATAGTCGAAAAACGCTTACTTTCCGAGATATTCATTATTTTGTAAATGAAAAATCCCAAGTGTGTAACAAGCCCTAATAAATGTGACTAAGATACCTTTACTATTTTTTAAAATCCTTTAACTAAACAGGAATTAACCTTCGCAGTATTTGCTGGTAAGCGACTACGAGGCCAAAAAATTGACCTTTCGTTTCCATTTTAGCTTTTTTTTTTTCTTTTTGATAACTTTTCAGCCAGTAAGGACATGTTTATAACGAGGGGCTTAATTTACTGATTTATTTTGTTCCATAAGACTATTAATGTAAAATGACAATATTCGACCCATGTTGATATAACATTTTTTACTCGTCACACCACCAGGAATTCATGGCTAAAGTATGTCGGTATAGTCCCTCCCACCCTGTATATACCTTTAGTAGGAACAAAAATTGCTGCTATTATACCATGTCCAAAGTGCCAGTATTACTATAGGCATAAACATTTGTGATGATATATATGGTGCTTTGGATGTTGCAGACTATTTTGATGCTGACTGTAACACATTAGATCTTAGTTTTAGGGCTATCAATATGTGAAACTTTTTGCATAAGAAGTGTGAAGGCTACATAAGGTAAACGTCTGGGTGCTTGACACTGTCGCAGCAGTTGCCATCTTAAACGTGAAGTCATGAGCAATAGATGTCAAGCATGGGATGTTTACCATACTGCAGCTATGCAGTTACCACTATTTAGGGTCCTGTACCTCAAAGGATAAAACGGAACCCTTATAGGATCACTTGTGTGTCTGTCTGTCTGTCTGTCACAGCCAATTTACCTATAAGAAGTCTGTGCGATAAAGTATGATTGTTTTATATTGTTTTGAATATACGGAACCCTCTCCATGCGAGTCTAACTTGCACTTGTCCGGTTTTTTTCAGATGGTCTGCATGCTAAGTGCCTTTAATACAATATCCGACCCAAATTATTCACCAGTAAAGTGATACAGTAACATAACATTAAATCACATAATGATAGTACCTAATTAAAAACAAATGTTTGTTCACATTTGTTCAGAAATAAAAGCAACACTACTGCATAATTTATGTATAATTTGTTATCACAGTGATTAGATAATGGGTTCATTGTATCCAATACCCAATTGCATCTTGATGAGATTGATGTAAAAGTGAGATAGGGTTTGAAATAAAACATACTTTGTAATTTCACTAAAATTTATATTGAAACTGAATTTTTACTAATTACTCATCAATTAGAATATTGATAATTTGGCTAAGTATTTTTTATAGCCTCATAATGCCTTGCATACTTCACATAGTACAAAAATAAAATTGTACTTTAGAACACTTATTAAAGGAAAAAAAGGTTCAATTTAAAAACATAAAAAGATATTTGGGAACAACCTTGTTGCAATATTTCACATGTAAAGGACCAGATCCTCACTAAATTGAAAACTGTAGCTCAAAGAGAAACAGTCTAGTTTTTCTTAAGTTCTCATAATCATCATCATTGGATTGATGTCTACAGCATCCTATAAAGTGACAGTATTCTTCCAGGCTATATACAACCCCCGAGGATGCTGGTGTGAGCGTAGACATTGTAGACTGGCAGCTCTCTTTCGACTGGCCGTTCACAGAGGATGATGACTACCTCAAAACAGAAACGGACCTATATTTGGTGCTAGATAGTTTACTCAAAAGTAAGTTTTTTTTTTATTTTTAATATTTTTAGTTACTTGATGAAAAAGATCCAATTTTTTTTTAATTTTTAGGGTTCCATACCAGAGGGTTCAGAAATATGACTGCAGTCACGTCATTCCTCTGGCCCTTTTTCATACTAGATGTATGGAGACAGGAATGAGTCTCAGACATATTTCTGAAGAATAACCCCCGAAAGGTGACAACGGGACCCGGACCCTATTACTAATTTTATAATGCAACCTTTCAGCTTTTTCTCTAATATGTTGTCTATGTCTAACAGTAGACATCTTTTGGTTGATGGTGATTTAGGTAATCTACATAATAGAGATTGGATGGTGTGAATCATAAATGAAAATGTGGATGTTCTAGAAGAGACTTGATTTTGTTTTTTTAGGAGACTTTGTTTTTAAGTTTCATTAATACACGGTGTTTGACGTCTCTTTTTGACACGTTCACTAGTAGGCAAGATCGAGGAGTAAGTTAGCTGTACAATAACCAATAAAAACCATACAAATGGCCAATGTAGAATATGTAGAGGATATGCACGATTCGCCCTAATGGTACATATATATTGTGGTCAGCGCGCTCACATGTATCAGTCTTTCCAGTCTCTCTCCTTGTATCGGTTTCCTTATAAACCAATAAGCAAAAGCAATAGGTGATAAAATGCCTTAAAGTAGAAAAACTGGTGGGAATCAGATTTCATGGACATTTGGATTAAGATTCCTTAATCGCTTGAAACGGTCATCGATTTAAGCTATTTTCTCTATAATTAAAGACGAGTCTTGATGATTTTTCGAAGCTGTTGTGGTTTAATAGCATCCAGGAGATTAATAAACGTCGCTCCAAATAGCGAAATTTAAGCATAAATAGCGCTTTTTATTCATATGTAATAAAACCAAACATTGACTAATAGGTTCGTCCCCGTCCGTCATCCGTCCGTCGTTTCATACAGGGTGATTGGAAATTCGACCTATCCCTTGAAAGGGGTTATTCTAGAGCTTATTTGCAATGATTTAAGTCCAATCAACCGGGGGTCAAAACTCAATGGTTATCAAGTTATTTGACTTTTAACTTATTTTTTTTAAAACCCGCCTTTCGATCTAAAACTGCTTATTGTGAAAAATCTACTTAAATTAGTAATGAAAAAGAGCCATCATCTAATAGCCAATAAATGGTTGATTACGAAAAATCCAAAAAACATGCCAAAACCTTTGAAAATGTTACCAATAAAAGAATTTAAAGTCAAAAGTTTTTGGATTTTGTTCAAAATTTTGTAATTCTTTGAGGCATTACTTAAAAAAAAATTACGACACTTCGCGTAAAAATTACTAAAATTAGTTCTTCAGTTCATAAGCTTTCTAAAAAGGTAGAATTGTTGACATTTTTTGCATAACTTTTTAAAATAACATTAATAATAAGAGAGGTGGTAGAGAATTTCGCCTAGCGTACCGGACCCTTAATCAGTTTGTTTGTGTCACTTTAGTTTCTCCGTGGGCTTTGTTTGTCTTCGGTTTCTTATTTTATCTCATCTTCTTAGGTTAGAAGTCACTAAAAGTAACCTTCCGTGATATTTCGGTTAGTAATTTATCTGTAAGTTCCCGGTTGCCTTAAGTTTGCACCTGGTTTCCTTGGTGTAACTTACAAATTAGGTGCAAACTTAACGCAACCGGGAACTGATTGATAAATTACTTATTGAAATATCACCGAAGGCAACTTTTAGTGATTCCAATCCTAAGAAGATGAAATAAAATAAAAAACCGAAGACAAACAAAACCCACGGATAAACTAAAGTGACACAAACAAACTGATTAAGGGTCCGGTACGCTAGGTGATATTCCCTATCCCCTCTCTTATTATTAATGTTATTTTAAAAAGTTATGCAAATAATGTCAACAATTCTACCTTTTTAGAAAGCTTATGAACTGAGGAACTAATTTTAGTAATTTTTACGCGAAGTGTCGTAATTTTTTTTTAAGTAATGCCTCAAAGAATTACAAAATTTTGAACAAAATCCAAAAACTTTTGACTTTAAATTCTTTTATTGGTAACATTTTCAAAGGTTTTGGCATGTTTTTTGGATTTTTCGTAATCAACCATTTATTGGCTATTAGATGATGGCTCTTTTTTAACCGACTTCCAAAAGAAGGACGGTTCTCAATTCGTCTGTATGTTTTTTTTTTTTTTTATTTTTTTTATTTTTTTTTTGTGTGTTTGTTCACCGATTACTTGAAGACGGCTGGACCGATTTGGAAAATTCCTTTTTTGTTTGAAAGGGTAGACTTTCGAGGTGGTCCCATTGCAACCAAGTCAGGATCTGATGATGGAATCTTGGAGAAATCGAGGGAACTCTTCAAATATTACAGGCACACATATAGTGATTTCGGTATTTTTCGTAATTTCTCGTCCATCTCTTATTAGCAACACGTTTTTAGTGTTAACCGACTTCAAAACAAAGAGTAAATTTGTATCTAGGTTTCTTCCCCGATTACTTGAAGACGGCTGAACCTATTTGGAAAATTCTTTTTTTGTTTAAAAGGGTATACCTCCTAGGTGGACCCATTGCAACCAAATCAGGATCTGATGATGGGATCTTGGAGAAATCGAGGGAACTCTTCAAATATCATAGGCACACATATGCGATTTCGGTATTTTTCCTGCTTTCTCGTGCATTTCTTATTAGAAATAAGTTCTTAGTCTTAACCGACTTCAAAACAAAGAGCAATTTTTATGTAGGCTTGTTCCTCGGTTACTGGAAAACGTCTAGACCGATTTGGATTTTTTTCTTTTAACTAAATAGACTTAAGTCTATTTGGTTAAAATTAACTAAATAGACTTAAGTCTATTTGGTTAAAATAATATTTTTCCAGCGCCACTAAAAATTTAAAAATAAAGTAAATTTTTAAAACAAAAAATAAAAACCGACTTCCAAAAACCTAAACTAAAAACCAAAAAATAATATGTTAATTACCCCAAAGAAATGGATAATCAACGATTCATATATACATATACAGATATTTATACTTTTTAACCTGTTATTTTTGAAGTCGGTGCCAGCTAAGGGGCTCAACACAGCTAGGTTTACGTGGCAGGCACCAACTTCAAAAATAACAGGTTAAAAAGTATAAATATCTGTATATGTATATATGAATCGTTGATTATCCATTTCTTTGGGGTAATTAACATATTATTTTTTGGTTTTTAGTTTAGGTTTTTGGAAGTCGGTTTTTATTTTTTGTTTTAAAAATTTACTTTATCATTACTAATTTAAGTAGATTTTTCACAATAAGCAGTTTTAGATCGAAAGGCGGGTTTTAAAAAAAATAAGTTAAAAGTCAAATAACTTGATAACCATTGAGTTTTGACCCCCGGTTGATTGGACTTAAATCATTGCAAATAAGCTCTAGAATAACCCCTTTCAAGGAATAGGTCGAATTTCCAATCACCCTGTATATTTAGGCTGGCTTTATTAACACTTTAGTCGTAATCTCAATTGGACTTTTTTAATTTTCTGAGGCCTCAGTTCCATGGTCGCCGTTGAATGATATATATAAGGTCCTAATTTATTAGTTGCAGATATTTTTGCAGCTGATAGTACTCGGTCTCTGGAGTATATTAAAGCATGAAACATTATAGCTTTTACGATGTTTTTTTGGAGAAAAAGGAAAAACAAATTTGCTACGTAATAACACCCTGTTAATGTGATTACTAAATGAAAACTCATTGAACAGATTCTAGTAGCTCTTTTACGTACCACTTAACTGTAACTGGCCACTTCACGTCGATAAATTAAATGACATTTGCAGTTTTCCCGCCGAACCGTTACGACATTTACGACAAACAATTGTTGACATGACAGATAGTGTTATTGTGACATGTGATAATGCACATGGTGATTTTTTTTAGGCGAAATTATAATTAATTTTTTTGTTAGGTAAGTGAAATCAAAAATGTTATATGAAAAGATTTCTTAATTTCTATTTAAAGTTCATTATTTTAATGTAAAGTATAATGTGTTAAAATATCTGCAACTAATAAATTAGGACCTTATATAAAGTCTAAACAAAAGGCAATTAAAACTGAATTATTTGTGCGTCGGCGCACAAATGATAGCCGATCTGCGACGCTCGTTGCGCCTCATCAGCTTCAAACAAAGATCCGATTTCCACGTACCGGGTACAGTCGGCAATAGAAGTGATAACACATAAACACACTCAAACTTAAGCAGTTAACTGGTAGAGAATTTCTTATGAGTTATGATCGTATTTTGAAATTTGGCGCCCCGGACCAATAAGTTTCGGCGCTCCAGAAGAAGTAAAATTAGGTTGACCAAACCAAAACAAAATGCCATAGCCCGGGTGGCCCTAGCATAAATACGCCCCTGCTTATGGCATTCAGTTCACCGTTTGTACTTTCCTGTATTGTGCTATAAAGTCTAGATAAATAAACAAACTCAAACTTTATTCAAATGATCAAACCCAAATACTGATAGAATAGAAGAGATTGTGTCTATGTCAGTTTCTTACTCAATTCCAACGATCTGTCTAAACGTTAAGGTTGGAATTCCGTTGATGACTTTGTTGTGGGTTAAATTCTACTTTACGTCCAATTTCGCTTACTTTTTCTCTTCGGCCAGTAGAATAAGGTGCTCAAATGGCTTAAAATAGGCTGGTGATATGAACTAGAGTTCTACGAACGGCACACCACTGGATCCTAGAACGCATATATTAAAGCAACTTCGCGACAACAGGACAATGGGACCGCGTCCTTATGACTTTCCCAGGATCTGATTATCCCGGATTAAAATGACCCGACTTTAGTCGAGGCCAGCTAACTTTCTTGTCAGTCTTCTGAGCTGGACTCTTAGCGAACCGTCGACTAAAACCCACCTGCTCGATCACACACATAGACAATAAGGAAAGGTTAATCCGCTTCACTCAATCTCGCTGGTCCGTACGCTCACTTTGAGTAGTCAGCGAAAGTTCACCAGTGGCAGCGGCTGGCAAACCTGCTTGCAGGGCTTTAAACCCTCATGACTGTTATACATGAGCTCACCGAAGTAACAGCTCTAGACAGGGTTAAAAAAACATATCAAACAGTACTGATCGCCACTGTAGTCCGCTCACGGTCCATTCATAAGTCACAATCGGTTCAATGCCAGCACGTCGATTATCCTATTGCAATTGATATATGTTTGTAGGACGACTCCGTACCTAACATGTCTGACAGTTATTTTAGGACTTGTACACCAATAACAGGAAACAATTCAGCTTAAATCTGTACAGTAACTACAAGAATATTGATGACAAATGGCTTGCACAAAATAGTTTGAATATAGTACCAGAGGCGGACTTTGTCTTAAGCCAAGAAGGTCCTAAGGCCAAGTAGGCGCTAAGGCCAAGTAGGGTGGACAAATTTTAAGGGTGGCCATACGTAGCTAACAATTTACTGATAAGTGATGAGAAAGGGGCTGATACTATGTGAAGTGTGTCTTTTCAAAAAGGCTTATTTTTCTATGGTTTTCATATAGAAATAAGTCCTTTTAAAAGACACTCCTCATATGGCCTCGAGCGGCCATGACAACTCCGCCTCTGCATTGTACTAAAATACACGCCAATTTTTCGTTAAGTTGTCGTTAGAAAGTCTTATTGATAAGCCTCCAGGCATTATCTAACTAATGCATCAATGAGCAATTAGCTGCTATATTGTATCCATGGAAGAAGGGCGTAACTAACTAAATTTCTCGAGAAATATACGCCCTTTAGCGTAATCAGGAGAACAGTTAATTTGCGATCAAAGGGAAGTTGGAAGTCGTGTGTTCGCCGTTTACCCATACTGGTAACAGAAACTTAACGTCCTCATTGTAGCGTCCTACTTGTTGTAGTACTGGTATCGATAGGTACAGATTGCCTTAGAAACAAGAATGTACTCAGCTGTATAAATATGTAGATTGTCATTTTAGTTGTTGTCAAGATTGCGGTCAGACTTAGCAAATATCAGAATTTTATAATGAAAAATACCGTAAACTTCTGTAAAGTTCTTAAAATCAAAGAACTGGAGTAGATGAAGCTAAACTGTGGACATTTACATCTTGTTATATCAAATTTTTCAGCGAGTTACAGTCTTAAGACTTAATGCCATTTTAGATTTCGCTAAATTTAGTGTGCATATTCTTTAAGCCAAGTGTAATTAGTTAACCCGGTTTTCTACGATGCAACACTAACTTTACTGTCCTAACACTTATTTTTAACACCCGACGCGACCCACGATATTCTAATTTGAAATGAAAAGGTCGTAGATTTTATTCGGAGGTTTTTATAATTTATATTTAACTTAGAAAACTTTAACACATTAAATTTTAAATTCAGAGTATTTCTACATTTATGATTTTTTATTGAAGCATAAACGTTAACGAATATAAATGTCTCACTGGTGATGATAAGTGACGTGTAACGAAATCTGTCTAAATTTACCTAAATTAAGTCTGTAATGTATGTAATGTTTAGTACTATTCCTGGCACCTTTGGTAAGCATCGCCGCAGGCGTTCTATAATTTACTTTGCCTTTCGCTTCGTAAAGTGAAATGACACTAGAAAACCCAGCCACTCAATACTGCGTTATTCATTTTGATAATACATAGCAGTGTTGATTGTGAATTGAAAATCGCATGGAACTACGTGAATTTACGCATTTAGGCAAGCTAGGGCACGGTCACAGACCACTATTAGTGGTCTGTGGGCACGGTTAAATAGTTTGGGCAATTGTTTAAAGGATTTAACGCTAAAGCTACCGTCTGAGTTTTGTGTAACGAATACCACTGTATTTTTGTTAGGTACCTCTGATTGGCAGATGGATTGACAGAAAAGAAATCATTTGGAATTGCTATTTGTTATCATAACATCTGACAAACTTGCAAGCCTTACTGGCTGTTGCAAAAATCGGACCCGATATTGCATAAATCGGACCCGACTTGGCTCATTATTCCTCTTCTTGGTTCTAGGTTGCTAGGAAACACACGTTCACATGCTCGTCCTACAGACCAATCGAACACACTGTTAACTGTACATTTGTAAACGAATGTCAACTTTATTGCGACGTGTTAAAGTCTATGGCTGGTCAGTTACCAGCGGCTTCGTTTGTACAACCTTGTCAGGCAATATGCAGCATTGCAAAGGCAACAGTTTATTTTATCCTTTTCCGTAGACACAACTTAGAAACTGACTTAACGTAAACGTGTGCATGTAAACATTTTCATTGCTCATAAAATTAAACAAGAACAAATAAATATCAATGAATGTGTACAAAGGCAAAGTTATCTATTATAGTTGTATTTTTTTCGCAGTGACAAAGGCTTTCCATTCCTCCCTATCTCCGGCCAGGCAAAGGAGATGGCAGGGCATAACCTAGATAACACAGAAATATATCGACTCGACATACTTAGAAGGAAACAGTTAGTTGATTTGTATGGGAATTAACGTGTAACGTTTATCGCTTGGCGTTTGACGCCAAAAGTGTAATTTAGTGATGGAAAACATAAATTTTCCCTTGCGTTTGGTGGTATTTGAACAATTAACTATACCATTATTATCAGATTTTTTAAATCTGATAAGAGTATTGACGGAAACTGAAGTTGACGGCGTGCAAAGTAAGTCATTGCTACTTCTTTTTAGCACGCGAGGTACATATACATTCCTTCTACCTTGATAATATTTCAGTGCTAGATACATAGTTTTAATAAAGTAAATTTTTAAAACAAAAAATAAAAACCGACTTCCAAAAACTTAAACTAAAAACCAAAAAATAATATGTTAATTACCCCAAAGAAATGGATAATCAACGATTCATATATACATACACAGATATTTATACTTTTTAACCTGTTATTTTTGAAGTTGGTGCCTGCCACGTAAAGCTGGCTGTGTTGAGCTCCTTAGCTGGCACCGACTTCAAAAATAACAGGTTAAAAAGTATAAATATCTGTGTATGTATATATGAATCGTTGATTATCCATTTCTTTGGGGTAATTAACATATTATTTTTTGGTTTTTAGTTTAAGTTTTTGGAAGTCGGTTTTTATTTTTTGTTTTAAAAATTTACTTTATTTTTAAATTTTTAGTGGCGCTGGAAAAATATTATTTTAACCAAATAGACTTAAGTCTATTTAGTTAAAAGAAAAAAAATCCAAATCGGTCTAGACGTTTTCAAGTAACCGAGGAACAAGCCTACATAAAAATTGCTCTTTGTTTTGAAGTCCGTTAAGACTGGGAACTATTTCTAATAAGAAATGCACGAGAAAGTAAGAAAAATACCAAAATCGCATATGTGTGCTTATGATATTTGAAGAGTTCCCTCGATTTCTCCAAGATCCCATCATCAGATCCTGATTTGGTAGCAATGGGTCCACCTCGGAGGTATACCCTTTTAAACAAAAAAAGAATTTTCCAAATAGGTTCAGCCGTCTTCAAGTAATCGGGGAAGAAACCTAGATACAAATTAACTCTTTGTTTTGAAGTCGGTTAACACTAAAAACTTGTTGCTAATAAGAGATGGACGAGAAATTACGAAAAATACCGAAATCGCTATATGTGTGCCTATAATATTTGAAGAGTTCCCTCGATTTCTCCAAGATTCCATCATCAGATCCTGACTTGGTTGCAATGGGACCACCTCGAAAGTCTACCCTTTCAAACAAAAAAGAAATTTTCCAAATCGGTCCAGCCGTCTTCAAGTAATCGGTGAACAAACACACAAAAAAAAAATAAAAAAAAAAAAAATAAAAAACATACAGACGAATTGAGAACCGTCCTTCTTTTGGAAGTCGGTTAAAAAGGAAAGGCAAAAATGGCCGGGAAATTTAATTTATTTAATAGATATAATAATTAATTAATGGTTGTATGTACATCTATTATTCAACAAGGTTTCAAATTCGCCAGTGAGTCATTTATAAATAGACCTTGGCGTTACTTCATTATGAAATGCATTGTTATACAATTAAACTTTGTTTATTTATAGTATCAGGTGTACAACTACTATGTGCAGTACATATTCTATTTTAAACTTCTGTATTGTATTTCTAGTCTAGTTTTATAAAAGAAAAGTTCACTAAATAGCTCATTTTTTTCTTGAACAAAAATGGGTTTGTGCATAACAACAATCGTACGTATCGGTAAGTGGTTTTGCCATAAAACAATAGGCTACTTGACAGGTTTCTGAAAAGTTCAAGAAAAGAAAGTCATTTATTTTTAGTAATATTCGCGTAAATTGGTTTTAATACTTATAATTAATACATATATCCATAATTCTTCCATTATTTTTCACACTGTCAAGTAGCCTATTGAATTTATATAAATATGTATGTTAGCAGTACGAATAGCTACAATCAGAATTGTAATTAGGCATACAAATTTTGTGTTGAACATGTCATTATTTCGTGATGAATAATCACATCCAATATAAGCACTACATCCGTATCCATGTAGGTGTAGATACGTTACTATACTCCAGATAACCGACGTTCTTTACAAAAGCTAGTGCATATTTTCATAGAGGAAGCTATAAGAAGGTGTATGAAGCAGTAAACTCAAAGACAATGCATTTGCATCTCCTTAAGGCACTCCTACGCGTCGATTATCGTTCGACTCACTCCATATATCGTTACGTTTCACTTTTATATCACGTAAAGGTCAAAAGCACCTTATGTAACGGTAATAAGGTGCACAATGAAACGTGTGAATCAGATTTGATTGGTTTTTGTTTTTTATTGGCAAAACCTATAGGCTGCGTCATATTGAGTCATACCATGCGACGTAGTGAAAGTTCCAATGGAAGTTGCTTCCGATTGTAATTATGGGTAGTCGGTCTTATTCCGGTATCGTTGCTGTGTGTGTTGAGATGTCAGTGACGTATACATGTAAACAACATTGCTTTGAACATGTTGTTTTGAATATAAGTTATCTATTAGCGGCTCTAACGAATATTTTTACAAGAATATTTCAGTTTATGCTGTACGTTATTTATTGTATGTATAGTCGTAAATCTGCGTACTTTCACTCTACGAAATTATTTTCCGAAACCGATAAAACAGTCTACCTACAATATAATAATAACAAAATTACTTCCACGCTACAAAATGAATTTCAATATTAAAATCGGAAAAGCAGTATTTTATGTTCATATCGATTACCAAATTCAAGAGCCAATCTTATAGTTACAGAGAAATCGCCAAGATACAAGGTATAGCGTTTCAAACCGACGTGTTGTGACCTCAATGAAAGCGCCGCGGGCCGTCAAACCGCAATACCTCGGAAAGTAACGACCCCATTATACCTCCATTGCCAGACACCCAAGACCATTTTATTACGCTTAATATGCACCTGAAAAAAGTAACAAAGTTTCTAAGGAAGTTTCTAAGGAACCCGGTTGCGGTTGGCAAATCGTTTGTACGCGATAAAGACACCAGGTGCAAATTTCACCATTGCATAGCCCCGCTCAAGAATAGGGTTCCCCTCACAGAAATATACACCGTGGGCCCGTACAACCAGACCAACTTTAACCACGTATTCCTGATGGTATTACAAGTAAATAACGTTATATCAACATAGGTCGAATTTTGTCATTTTACATTAATAGTCTTATGGAACAAAACAAAACAATAAATTCAGTCCCTCGTTATAAACATTTCCTTACTGGAGGAAAAGTTATTAAAAAGGAAAAAAAAAGCTAAAATGGAAACGAAAGGTTGGCTTTGTAATCGCTTACCATCTAATACTGCGAAGGTTAATTGTTGTTTAGTCAAAGGATTTTAAAAAATCAGTAAAAGTATCTTAGTCACATTTATTAGGGCTGGTTACACACTTGGGTTTTCATTTTAAAAATTATGAATATCTCTGAAAGTAAGCGTTAATCGCGACTATACGTCACATAACTTTTCACACCTCCTATTCAGAAAAAAGTATTTTGCACCCTCATAAGAGGGATCAAAGTGATACTTTTCTGTTCAAGGACAACAGGGTATTTTAAGTTTGAACCCAGTTAGAATATGCCATACCATAGACAGTTTTATTAATATATTTCACACATAGGGCGGTATAATAAGAAATGGCCCAGATCACAGGTGTTTGCGGTCCGAGCCGCAGGCGAGGGCCATAAATAAAATATGGAAGTGGTATTTTCGCGATTTTCCTCCCGTCCTTAAAAAATAATAATCGTTTTTTAAAATAATAATTTGTGTGATGCTCTTTGATTACCTACACTCACGGACAATGAATTCGGGTCACTTTCTATGAATACTTATATAGACAACGACCCGAATTTATTGTCCGTAAGTGTATATATTTCGTTATTTTGGTAGGTAGCGTTTGTATTTGAATTTTCCTCATAGTCGGTGTGAAAAGCAGTATGTGTCACAAGGTAGCAAAATTATTTCCACCACGGGCGTTAACACTTGAATCCCTCACTACGCTCGGGATTCTACTTTAGAATCCCTCGCTACGCTCGGGATTCAATTGTAGAATCCTTCGCTTCGTTAAGGATTCAATGTACGCCCTCGCCGTAAATACATCATTTTGCTCCCTTGTGACACAATCTACTATTTTTTACTTGTAATAGTTGTTAGAATCTATGGTTAAAGTTGGTCGGGTTATACGGGCCCACGGTGTATTGAGATAGAAGGAATGAGTGTAGGGTCTGTGCGGAAAGAGAATAGGCGTTGCGAAAAACGGAACTAACCTAACCAGTATGGCATTACAGCGCCCCCAAATCTAAATCCTATTCTCTTTCCGCACAGACTCTATGTGCTTATAGTAATAAAGATGTGTTGCGATATAACCATGAAAGTCATAATAGTACATTACACAACTAGGGTGGTAAAACAATGAAAGGCCGCGATCGCAGATGTTTGGGGCCCGAGCTGCAAGCGAGGGACGTAAATATGCGATCGAGGACTTTATTACCTCCCGTGTTGTGTACATAATTTTATGTCTACACTTGACTAGAAAGCGGCTTTTTTCCGTACGCGTAGCGTAAAACTTTTTGTCTTAACACCAAAAAAAAATTACGTTTATCTAACTAATACTGGTAGTGAAGTTTACTGAAGGCGTAGGGTTGATCCTGCTCACATATTGCGCTTTATATTGCGCTTTGGATGATACTCAGTATTAGATTCTGACTGTAAGTACATGTTGCAGATGCAGGCTTTCTCCACGATAAAAAGGTGAAAAGTTGAACTAGAAATGTGCCGTTCTCGGGAATGTACCTATCCCATTTGTATGGGGAATAAATCCCATACAACTGAGAATGTCACCGACTGCGACAGACTACCGTCTGTCTATCATTTATAGCAACATCTGATGTATTCAATAGATTAGCATAAAAGCAAGTAGAAATGCAAACCACGTCGTAATTGTCATGACAATTTGACAAGTGTCACCCGGTTTCCTGGCCAAGCGTGACCTGTGCATATAAATTATTTATAATTTCTCTTCCTCCTTATGCAAATAGTCATCATATTAAGTCCTAGTATGTTATTAGGAGTCTTAATTTAAATGAATCACATTTACGAAAGCCGAAATTGCAAGTGGTTTAATAGTATATTACACACAAAGGGCGGTAAAATAAAGAATAACCCAAATCGCCGGTGTTTTTGACACTCATTCCCAAAGTACCGCATTCCTAAAATACCAGATTTTTAAATTACCAGATTCTCAATACATCAGATTTTCCGTATACCAGATTCCCAAAATAATACACCCAATAAAGTCATTTAGATCCTTGAGTAACTTACGATTTTATAATCTAGTGTAACGGAAATGTAGTAAGACAGGAATCTGATATATCGAGAATCTGGTGTTTTGAAAAATCTGGTACCTATTTCGGGAATGCGGTATTTTGAGCACGAGCGGTTTTTGGCTCCAACCATAAGTACCTATAGCCATGAGGCCTAAAAATATTAAATCTGGAGTTTTATTACTGCCCGTGGTGTGTCCATAATTTTACGACTTTCCCTGGCCGGAAGTGAGATTTCCTCTCCGCGTAGTAAGCTGAAAAATGTCGCTTACGGCTTGGGTTGACCTACCTAATTACATTTTTCCTTTCTCACCGCACGCACGACTATGCTCTTTCCATCTTTTTATAAGAGTGATCTCAGTGCTTGGCTTGTACTCGTAGATGAGTTCTCAGTGGATATAAAACCACTATCACTCAAGCTTATATGTAGGTACTCAAATTTTTTTCATCACCTTCTAGAGTGGTGCTGTTATGTATCATAGTGGTTACTTTAAGAGAACAAGGCGCTTCATCATTCCAACTTTGAGACAGTCATCACTGAACATATACTCTGTACTTTTATAGGTACTTAAAAAAAGGTAAACAAAAAAACCACGTAACTAGGGTCGTTCAGCTAGTGGTATTGTGCCACAGATACAAAACATTACTTTGATTGGCTGAACGACCCGAGTCACGTGGTTTTTTTGTTTACCTTTTTTTAAGTAGCTAAAAGTACAGAGTATAGGTCTCTCCAAAGACTACAACTTACGGTCGAAGTGGTCGAAAGCATTCTGTGTTTATTGCATCGGCACTTAAAACATGGCACTTGAAGGTCGCCAACTTTTTTCAAGTGTTGCATATGTCTATGGTCGTCGATGGCTACCTCTAGAGATGGGCGCTCGTGGGTCTTTACCCGGTGAATACTGGGTATTTACCCACCGCCCATCTCTAGCTACCTCTAATTAAATGGCATGTCTGGTCATTGCTACTTATGACTCAACTAGAGTAGAGTATGCCCTCAACTTTGTCACTCCTCCCTCCCCTAAGTTGGCTACACCCCCGTAACTGTTGGACTTTGAAGTTAAGTTTAGACGATTTATGTGTTAATGGCTTGTAATGAGTTCGGGTGCAAATTGAATGATGAAGTTTATTGTGGTTGAGATGCGTGTACAAAGGTTAATGGGTCCGTTGACCCATGTTTTACTCCGGTCATCGGTGCTTAAATTCCTTGGGACAGTGTTGGTCCATTTAATGTGACAAGACATTAGCTCTATCACCTATATGTGTTCGTACCGTAACAAGAAAGGCGGTTACTGATTTTGAATCACGTATCTACTTTCATTACTCCACCATTACCCGAAGGAATCCTGAGCCATAAGCGAAATATAGCTATTGCGAAACCCAAAGCTGTAACATATCATGGAATAAAGTAGAAAATTATCGTTTAGAGTCACAATGTCCGTTATGCGCCTGTGCCTTCATTCTAGTACTCATCTGTGATAATCCTGTAGAAACGAGTTTCCGTCCTAGATTATTGTTTAAGTAATTTGTAGACAAAATCCATAAATTACTCGGATTATTCGTAAAAAGATTTACGAATAACCCATGGAGTAATATATGGACAGTTCATACAAAGCGTGGAAATGTATACAACCTCGGCTCTGTTGTTATTTTAAATATACCGGCTTCACGAACTATATTCGAAAAAATTACGAACTTTATATTAAATTAAAAATTATATTAATAATAAATAATACATATAGACTAGAACATTGTCTACATACTACTTTTGTGAAATATACGTTTTTTTTTTAAATAGACTTGGTTTTAGGAGAATAATCGTAAGCTTTGCCAAAGTGCAGTGGACTTATTGCTTACCAGAGTCCGGTCAAGCCTAAAATGTAAAAATATCTATACGATTTTGAATCTTATTTCACAGACATAAGTCCTGAAACGTATACATATTTTTAGACGCATCAAAACTGTACAGTTTGGCGCTGATTATTCGTTGGATCAAGACGCCTTACTTATAATTGTTTGTCCTATAAATACATATATATATATTTATTATATAAATGATGATTGTACATATAAGGCCTTTTAGCACGGAAACGTTTGAGCGATATCAACACATGTACTTATTCATACATGCATGGAAGGAAGCACGTTCGCAAACAAATTTATCAATTTATTTACAAAGCGACCTCAATATATGCGTTGCGATCATTAATTGATAATTATTAAATTGATAACTTATCACTGTAAAAAGATATTATCAGTAGTAGGCCTTGTTCTCGATGAGATTTTCATAGGTACTAAACGTTCATCATCAAGACAGTATAAATATAGGTAAGCGTTGCGTTATAGTATGCATCTGCATGTAGCAACTTGCTCTAATTATTATGCAGATCACTGGCTCATTTGCGTTTGACACCCGTGTGTGTTGCAAACATAAAGAAATCGTGTCACCTTATTGTACAATACATTCGGTAGCATTAGTTCTCCATGCGAAAATATTCTATGTTTATATTTCGTCGTGAATGTCTAATGCATGAAACTGTGAAGGTGTGTCTTATTGTTATTATGAATAATTCATCCATTTCATAGGTACCTACTTGGAACACAAGACATAAACACAATTACGCGTCATTCACAAACTCATTCGTTACGATGCGCTTTGTTTGGTTACTGTATGGTTGTATGTAGGGATGTAACGATACACAGTTTTGCCGATACGATACCGATACCGATATATAGTAGTTAATATCGGCGATACCGATACCGATACCGATATCTTAGCTTAATAATGAAGTATGAACTTCAGATATTTTTATGTCCTTATTATAACTAATGGCAATGACTACTGGCTATATTTACCAGAGAGTCAACCTTGAAAGTGTAAAGTAAAAATAATAAATTGTCAACTCAAATTTTTTTTTTTTTATTAAGAACCAAAGATTTAATTAACATAGTAATTATCATTGCACAAGGTAATAGAATAGACCAGTACATAAATTAAGTCAGAAATTGAAATTACTTTTTGCAGATTTTTTTCATACAGCAAATTCTTCAAATATCGGTTGTATAATATCGGCGATACCGATATATCGGCGGTACCGATATATCGGCCGATATATCGGTATCGGTATCGGTATCGTTACATCCCTAGTTGTATGTTTGTAAACAATTCCTTGTATATTTATACACTAATGTGATATGCGAAATTAAATGCTAATACAAGTTGATTGAAATGGTGAAAGAGAATAATACCATCTTAAAATATGTAGGTACTTATATCTTAACGTATCATCATTCATTCTAGTACTCATCTGTGATAATCCTATAGAAACGGGTTTCCATCCTAGATTAGGTATCTTTAAATAGGTATTATGCATTCCAAAATTTGCTTGTTAACAAATTTAACTATCTTCGTACGCACAACTTTCATTACTGAAGTATTTTAAGTGATTATCGTCATATTCCAACCAGGAGATCCACTGCTGAACATAGCTCTCCCCCAAAAGCTTTTACAACAAACAGTCGCACGCTTCTATCGCCATCGGCTTCCGGCGACCTTAATCAACCAACCGGCGACATAATATTGACTTAATGCTACGCTTGTTTCAGATGAAGTCCCAACGCCAGACAAGCACAAATTCGACTCGAGAACCTACGTGAAACCGAAGAAACGGGCCCAAAGGCCCAGCATACAGAGCATCGTAGAGAACCCACCCTCGCCCAACCAGAACAAATACTTGACGTATAACAAGTACTCCGCGCCTATGGGGCCTTTGAGCCCTATATTGAGGCTAAAGACGTTCAATGTTGAGACTGATTCGGAGAACAGCAATACCATTAAAGAGTACGCCAGTAAACGAAGGAGTTTGGTTTGTGAAGAAGACTCGCAGGTGAGTTTTTTACGACGACGTAGTCTCTGCCTACCGTTGGAAAAAAGGCGTGACTATATATTGTGTATGTATGTATGTACTTTTATTTTAGTACTTTATTACGTTTTAAAGCTAGCACGACTCATATTTTCCGTTTTTGAAGATAGTTTTCCTAGAAAGAACAAGACAGATAACGCGCAAGTTTTCTAATCTTAACGAAACTAGGTATAAGTCCTATAAGTGGGGCACAGGGCGTCGACCAAGACAAGGTGACCTGGTTTGACCCCAGGCGCCCACCCAGTCCGACCCCTCGGGGTGGTCCGGCTAGCGACCTGGTTCGACCCCAGGGAACGCCACGGCCGACCACTCGGTCCGACAATCGCTATGCCCATAAGGGTTGCGAGTTTGTCAGCTTCCAAAAAAAAAATAGGCGTCCACAGGGCGCCGCCACTGCGTCCAGTCTTACGTGCACTTCGGACCATGAGTAATACTCATACAATAAACATTTTCTTCTGAGCTTCTTGTGTAGGTGTATGACGTAATGTGGTGCGCATTTTAGTAGTAACAGAGTACTAAAATGCGGCACTTTGTGGTAGAAGATACATTTGCATGACAGCTATAGTGCATACTCATCAACTCTCTGCTCGTGGCACAATCTGAATGCGATTTGATTGATTGCGACAGGTATTGAGGGACTGATAATAGAATGGAAGAGTGCGCTAGAGAGAGAGCAAGATAGATTGCTTTTAGTATGTAAGTTAGTGAGTTTCGCAATTTGTGTAACGCTTTGGTTGATTTTAACCGTAATGTTGCATGTTATATGATTCAATAAATAACTACTGTAAAATACACCGACACGTTTTGGAATACCTTAAGTTACTAGAAATACTAGGAATCTGAATTTGGTCTACACCTTCACAGTCCAGTACCCAATATATGGATCATGACAAACTAGTTCCACGATTCCGTGCCCCACATATGGGTCACTAAGAAACGATCAGGTGCAGTTTAGATTACATTTATTTTTATATACATACTGAGCATAGCGTATATTGATTGAAGTAATTTGCTGGACCTATGAGGAAATGTAACATTTTGTAAGCGGGCTGTTAACGTTACGTGATTATTGGGTTATTCCCACCTGTTACCACTAAATCAATTTGGTGGTAACAGGTGGGAATAACCCTGATTATTTAACCATATAAAAACAATGACGAGGTATGGATCCCAGCGATATATCTTTGTAATGAGTTTCATTCAATCTTATAATAGAGACCATACGACTCACAGTGCCGGATTAAGCCAGCGCGGGGCCTGTGGCATTTCTTCAAAGAGGCGCTTGGTTGGTCTTAGATATGATTAAATACCGATTGACCGGTAATTTTACACGTGAGGAATTACATAACGAGGGGGGGTCCCCTTTTGCGAGTGGGCGCGGGGCCCTTAGCATTTGCTACTCTTGCTATATGGCTAATCCGCCACTGACGATTCAAGACTATAAAACGTTCATTAATGTATGGAAATCAGCGGAGAAACTACTTCTGATAACATTTGAATATTACGATATAGCTTAGCATTAATCCGGCTATCAATACTATCGTGATTGTAATATTTTACACATTACAGTAGGTACAATTTACTTGCCAACTTTATGACACCTGTAAGTACCATTCCGACACATTGTGTCATATGTTTACATAGGTGTAAACCATCCTTATACAAAAGGACGTATCTTACTTGAAATATTACGCTAGTTAAGACTTTGTTAGATTTAGTTGGACATGCAGTATTGAATATTACGTAAGCGAATGCGTTCTAGTAATGTTTGTTTACAAGAGTTTTCTGTTGCTTTTTAGCGTTTATTAAATTGTAATAACGTAGTAATAATATATTTTGCACGATCTTTAACACGGAAGTTAAGTATAGGTTGATTCATAAGAGATGGCGTGGATTTAATATGAAATAAGCACTCGTTTGAAGCAATAGATTCAAATTAATATTAAATTTGAAAATTAATCAAACAATGTAATACATGAAATAGTTAGCATGTTAAAAATAGTAAGCTAGATAAGAAATGCATGCAAAATAAAAGTAAATAGATAATAAGTATCAGAAATAAAAGGCTATTTGAAATTGAAGCACTCGTTGTCGTTGCATACAAAATCCGCGTTAGCTTTTATGAGTCGGCCTATATATGATGTTGATGGATGAACGGTACATAGGACACCGATCACGATACCAAGGTGGTTAAGGTTGCACGATATTACTTGGTTGATTAAATTACTTGTTGATATGAAAAAAAAACCATAGGGAACGTGCACGACGAAGGTGCTGCCAACTGGTGCCGCCAATCTAAATCATATACCCTCTCATGCTGGGGCCACATTGACGAAAACGCCGTTAATAAGGTTAATCTATCGCGTTGAAGGACGATTAACGTCAGTATAGCTACGACTTACTATATTTGACATCGACACTTATTATCATTGACATTGACAGCTTGATTTGACAGGGGCGATAGTTTCCTTTATTGTCCATCCGTGTCTCTTTTGTCGTTTAGTGCTGCCACCTATAGTTCGTGCACGTTCCCTATAGCGCAGATCGAAAATAATATGGTAAACTCCTATCAGTTCTATGTAATTTTTCTTTGTACTGAAATTAATAGATATAACTGTACAAAACCTTATCGACGAATATTTCATCGGACTTTGTAACATATATGATGATGATAAACAGAACATAATATGTTCCCTAATGCGTGGTCGCCCTGAGGGCTAAATGGGAATACCTAATGTGCCTGTAATGACTATTTCTCTTTCATATCACAATACACCACATTATACAATTTTATTGTATTTATTTGGAGAACAAACAGAGATAGACGTACATACAAAATACTATGGTATAGATTTTAAGATTAACATGCATCTAACTCCTCAACAGTTCCCACTAAGACATATGTCGTGTATATGTGTAATCGTTATCGTAATATCCATTAATAATAATTTCAGTTGGAAGACATCGATATGACGCTCGTGTCAGAGGCGTCGGAGCGACTGTCTTCGGACCACTTGCCCTCCAAGCCCATTAACATCGATCTGTCGCAACCGGCTCACAATCTGCACAATACCTTCAACAAGTGAGTGACCGAGACATACATATTCAGCAATCTATCTATCAGCCACGGACGCCCACTGCTGGACATTGGCCTCCCCCATAGATCGCCACAGAGTCCTGTTACAGTATAATAGTGTGTAATATTTAGAATCAGACTTGTAAAAGAGCCCTTGAGGGCCTACTTGCAGAAATAAACAATTTTATTTTATTTTTTATTTTAGTAGTAGTTTTGCTTCCGATAAAAGGCACATCGGGTGCGCGCATGTGTGCGCGCCGTGTACGGACGCGCCACAAGCAAACATTTACCAATGCCACAGTATGGAGTGCACTCACACACACTCGGGTATAGGTAGTGCCCGACCGAAACTAGTTTTCACGGCCGAAACCGAATTTCGCCTTTGATCTCAGTTTCGGCCGACACCAGAACCGCAATGGTCATGTTTTCGTGGGAAGATAAAAAAAACGACGATCAACAATCTGACAGTGGTCAGTTTTAAATAACATATTAATCATTAGTCTCTGATATTTAGAGTAATCATTAATATAACATATTAAAACTTCTTATTTCAAATAGTTTATCTGTGCTTTTTGAAAACAAGACTCTGATCGCAGTTCGAAACCAGTCAAATTCAGTTTCGGCTATAGGTATAGGTTGACCAGAGAGCTGGCTTTTTCTTAAGACAACGAATCGGCATTGCCATTCAGCGTGATAATGCCTTCTGCCTGGGAGATACATGGGGAACTTTTTTATGTTTAGGGTTTATTGTAATTTATTTTAGTTTTTTTCTTATGTTTAGATAAACTCAATTTCAGTCATCATTTTGCTTGTTACGAAGCGAGTTAGATATAATAACTTTTAGACACCTATAAAAGGGTGTCTTCAAAAAAGTTATTTTTGACACGGATAAAAACAAACGTACTTACTCTAATTTTTTATCCAGTTTGATTTAAGAGAGTTTTTGTAACCATAGAAAAGTATTTTTAACTTGCTGTAAACTCACAATTATATTATCAAGATGAAGACGTATTATTAGAAAGGTAAAAAGCCATTGACTAAATGCGTGATAATTCGATGACATGGCAAAATCAAAAAGACACAAAAACAAACGGCGAAAGCGCTGAATGTGCCGTCATGCACCTTTCTTATGGATACTTTCAATTTTGGTGCCTTGATTAGCTGTTTGCGAATGCAACTTGAATTACATTGTCTATTTTCCTTAGTAAACGTGAGTAAGCTAGATTAACGAAAACAATTTTTTTATAGTCGGCTTTACGCAATAGTCAGAGTAAGACAATAGTTACTTCATGATACGTTTCTCAACTGAAACTGCTTAGATCAGTTCTTAATTCTGTATAGACTAGTTTTATATTTTTTCCAATTTTTGCTGTCTGTGTTTTTTCTTCCGACGCAAAGAAATTATTCACGAGCCGATCCACATAAAATCGTCAATTTTATTACTTTCCAAGGCCCTCGCTTGGCCAAACTAATTATTCAAAAAATGTAGAGATACATCAGTCAGCTTTTCTGTAGCTCCAATGGTTTCTTTTAGTAATTTTATTTATTGGAGATCAAACAGAAACATGTGTACAAAGGTGGGTAATTAATTATACTAAACACAAGAAATAAGTAAGAAATATGCACTTTTTCCTTAACTAACTTTAGACATGTTTTGTTAGATATGCTATGTATATCATCTACGTTTACACTGTAACTTAATCACTAAGCATTATACATAGGGCTTAGGATTTGTCTGTACGGTCTCAGTAAAAATAAGTGCTCCTTTCTTACCATTTTGGACTCTAAAAAATATGTCTAATTTTGGTCCTTGTGGTTCCAGGGGTCTCACAAACATTATGAACGAACGCGGAAGCTTAAACATGTATCAGAGCGGCGACTCTTTGATGCGGATGTCGCCACCGAGCCTGGTGTCCTCGCTTATGATGGAGAGCTCCGGCAATTTCAACCCTGAGTCACTCGACAGTAGGAAGAGTTTGCCTTCACACAGAGATTCAGGTAAATGCTGAAAAAATGGATTCAGATAAGATAAACAACACATGATAATAAAAATAACCCTCATACTCCTCATAGTAATAAAACAACTTAAACGGATTAAATCGCATATATTACTACATTTTAAGTCCCGAAGTTTCGTAACCCTTTTCAGCGTTCGTGGTCGCGGGTCTACTCCGTTTAAGTTGTTTTATTACTATGAGTGATAATTGCGGAAACCGAAGACAATAAAAATAACGCTCGTTTAATGCTTCTTATTTCAGTGAGTGTTGTTTTATTGAGATAAATAATATTTGTATTATCTCGTATCTCAATTATTATTATTTTTTTCTTGAATCGGTCAAGCACACTATTACTCCGTGCAAGACAAGCTCGGCTGCCCCATATTAAAACCTAGTAAGCGCTTGAGACAAATTTTAAAAAAGAGCTTAACAATAGTTTTATGTTTATGTTTTTACGCCCTTTTTAAAATTCAAAATGAAGCACTTACTAGGTTTTGATATGGGGCAGCCGAGCTGATTGATGGTGTTCGAATTTTGATAAGCGTTTTGACATAAGATCCGATAAAAGGAACAAACACAAGCAGGGTTTTCAAACACTCTTTATGTCTGATTATGTAAGTTAATGTTTAAAACTGGATCAAACAACGTAGTTCATTAATTATTGCAGGAATACCACCATCAGGACGTGAGAGCATAGACCCAATGATGACAAGCATGACCCTCTCCATATTGGACGAAAAGGATATGAGCACTAGCTTCCTCTCCCAAACTACTTACCCTGATAACGATAGCCTAATGGATTCCCTTCCCCCTAGCTTAGTCAGTTCCGTCAATTCTTCCTTCGTCGTCTCAAACATCTCCAAACAGGCCAGAGAAAGCACAGATTCCAATAACATCTTCAGTTCAGCCACCTTCACACATCTAGAACAATCCGAAAAACTACTCTCCGCTCGCCCTAGGCACCAGCTATTCAACAACTTGGCTAGACGCGAAAATGATTTTAGAAAATCCGAGAGCTTCACCAAATCCAGGGAGGAATCTAGCCAAGTCGATCCAAGCAAGGTTTTAGTAGAAAACGGCGAGAAGAACCCAAAAACAGCACCCAAATCCGAAATGTCCGAAACCGTGACGCTACATTTTGCGAACTCGAAATTCAGAAGGGACGAGAAGGAAAACCTGAATTCTACTTTCGAGAAAGACGACGCGTTTTATAAAGACATGAACATGCAGAGGACAGTCGATTTAGGTAAGAACAGTCTAAACGTGACTTTGGATAAACAGGAGTTGAATGAGATCATACAGGCCCGTCAGAAGCTGTCTTTAGCTAGGAAGGCTTTGCCAGAACCCGACAAACTTCCTAATCAAGCTGATGGGATAAAGACTATCCAGCTTCCTAATCAAACTATAACGGTGCCGCGACATAGTATGGAGAATGCCTCCGAATTGTTATCTAGGAGAAGAATGAACGCTAATAACAGTTTGGAAAGAGAAGAGCCAGTGACGAGAGAAACGCCGAAAAGGAATGCTACGTTTAAAATGGCGTCACCCCGAGCTGCCTCGTTAGACGCTACCGTAGTGTATGCTGCGAAGAAAGATGAAAGTGAACTGATTGATATCAATTTGGCGACTACGAACCTTATTGAGTCTAGCGAAAGGACGACGCATGAGGTAAATACCAATATATCTTTAATAGAAAAGGGTAGTTCCCATTTTTTCTATGTAACATGTATGTATCACGCGATACTACTCGTATTGTAAAACTCGTAGTATTTGATACCTTATTTCACTACTTCAAATCTTAAGTATAGGGAACGTGCACGAACTATAGGTGGCAGCACTAAACGACAAAAGAGACACGGGTGGACAATAAAGAAAAGGGTTACCCTCATCTGGCAGAATAATATTGGTCAGAAATACACTCCGCAGAACATGTTTCGCAGAAACACATTTAGTCGAATGGTAGTTTTGCATAAACTTTATTTGGCATTATTATTATTTCTAGGCATACAATACATTTTGTAGCATATCATTTTGCAGATAATGACTTTCGCAGATTTTTTTTTAGCATAATTTTATGTAGCATAATAGTCCTGTAGCATACTTCTATTATGGCATAATGATTTTTCTGCTTGCAGAAAAGTAGGTTAGGTTAGGTTAGAACTGCGACCTCTTACAAAAACGAACGGATGTTAGAAAAGTAGGTTGGTTAGGTTAGAACTGCCACCACCGCCACCACGCCATGTCGAACGCTGCCTTGATGTCTAGAGACACCGCTATAACCTGCTCTTTGGATTGCTTCGCGGTATATACGATGTCAAAAACCTCCTCCTCCTACAAAAACGAGCGACGACTAATAATATTATACAAAACTATAAATAATATTTTTACAGCAGCCCATAAAGCCTCTCTGCTTGGGTAAATTATTAGGGCGTAGAACGAAAAGGGGGGACGGGGGGCGGAGCCACCCACAAGGGGGGCTCGGGGGGCGAAGCCCCCCGCATTAAAAAAACTCAAACCATAAGTTCAATTAGGTTAGGTTAGGGTTCGAACTGCGTCCCCCAACAAAACCGAACTGCTGTCAGAAAAGTAGGTTAGGTTAGGTTTGAACTGCGTCCTCTTACAAAAACGAACGGCTGTTAGAAAAGTAGGTAGGTTAGGTTAGTAAATTATAAGGATAACGAAGAAAACGGGGGGACGGGCGGGCGGAGCCCCCCACAAGGAGGGCTCGGGGGGCGAAGCCCCCCGCATAAAAATAAACACAAACCGAAGGTTCATTTAGGTAGAAATGTAGGTTAGGTTAGGTTTGAACTGCGTCCCCCAACAAAAACTAACTGCTTTTAAAAAAACTTGTGTTCACCTTGACATCAAATGTTATTCTGCAAAGCAAATTTTATGCCACCTAAATATTATGCAGAAAAATAATCTACGAAATGACTATTCCTTTAGAAGACTGTTATGACCATCAACATTATGCCAACATATGATTCGGGATTATAAAATTCTGCGAAATGATTTCTGCAAAAAAAAATTCTGCGTAAGGTGTTTCTGCCAAACAATACTTCTGCTAAGTATTATTATGCGAACCAAATATATGTCAAAAAAGTTTCTGCCAGATAATAGTGAAACTAAAGAAAACTATCACCCCTGTGAAATCAAGCTGTCAATGACGATATCTAAGTGCCAATGCCAAATATAGTAAGTCGTAGCTACACTGACGTTAATCGTCCTTCATCGCGATAAATTAACGGCGTTTCCGTCAATGTGATCCCAGCATAGAGGGTATTTGATTTAGATTGGCGGCACCAGATGGCAGCACCGTCGTGCATGTTTCCTATTATTCGAAAATAAAGCGTATGTCGGCTTCCTTGGTAGTTTGATGACCTGGTTAAGGTCGCTGGAAGTTGATCGCAAAAAGGAGGCAATAAGCGTGCGACCGCTCGTTGTGGAAGTCTTTGGGGCAGACCTATGTTCAGTAATGGACGTCTTCGATTTGGAATGATCATGATGATTCGATTTTTTTACGGTTAAATGTTAAGAGTGTTTACGACGGAGCGCGCTCTTCAACATTCGGTCCTTCCAAAACTACAAGTATCGTACTTTTTCGACCTTCAAACTGGACATAACTGAATATTATTTTCAAAATCGGCGAAACATCCATCTTCTAGTGAGCTGGGGCTCGGAATGGCGAGTCGCTACTCGCGCGTTGTGTTGTAAAGGTAGTTTTGAATTAATTGTTACTTTTTAGGGTTCCGTACCAAAATGGTAAAAAAGGAACCCTTATGGTGCGACTCTGTCTGTCTGTCCGTCTGTCACAGCAAGATATCTCAGGATCTACTGATGCTATCGACTTAAAATTTGGAATAGTGTTAAAAACCGCTAATCCGAGTCTATGGGACAGAAAAAAAAATCTTATAACTGTTTTTTTTTTTTAAGGGGACCGATATGGGATGTCTAAAATCAAAAGTTGAGCTAATATATCGAGTGAGATATCAAATGAAAGTGTTTAATATGTAGATTCCAAAACCATTTTTATTTTTTTTCTTTGATATGTGGTTTTTGATTTAAGATAAAAAACGTTGAAAAAAATACCATTTCCCCTACTATCCCCGAAGTTACTGAACAGAAAAATCTGTAATAATTACCAATTATTAATGTTATCCTAAATATTACAGGAAAAATAAAACAGTTTTCCTAACTTGCAGCGTTTTTTAGAAATTCGCAAAAATCGTAAGACAACCTTATTTGCTCCTACTAAACTAACCGCGGCATATGTCGATGTATGGGGACAACAGTTTTACAAGAGCAAAGTTAAGTTTGTGCCACCATACAGTTTTTCTTGAATTATTCACGTATCTACTGACGAGTTTGTACGGAACCCTCGGTGCGCGAGTCCGACTCGCACTTGACCGGTTTTTTTGATTGATTACGATAGAGGATAAGTTGTTTCGTCATGTTCATGTATAAACTGGCCTTATTATATATTAAATTTAGCAATTAGTTAGCAAAATAACTGGCCAAGAGCATGTCGGACCATGCTCAGTGTAGGGTTCCATAGCCGTAACTATAAGGTAAAAAATACGATGTAAAAAAAGTACAACAACAAAAGAGCGTATCTTCATAGCAATTACGTCCTTTTGTTGAGAAGCGCAGGTTATCGGCAATAACTCAAAAACGGTTAATCTGATCTTGTTGAAAATAATTTTCGTTGAAAGTATTAATTGAGCGTTATCTTTGTAATTTTTTTTATATTTTTCGGACACACGGTTTAGAAGATAGAGGCACAATTTTCACAACTTTCGGAGCGATTATTTCCAAAGGTATTCACTTAATCACAAACATTACTTAAGAACCTTAAAATGTTTTCAAAAGAGCTGTCGAACTATGTACCACACGTTGACATTTTGTGAAAAAAAATTTTTTTAGCTTCTGTTACATGTATGGAGTGCCCCCCCTAGATTTTTTTATTTTTATTATTTAACTACCAAACTTAGTTACGGCATCTACAAGACATCTATATTCCAAATTTCATCAGTATAGGTCTTGTAGTTTTTGAGTAAAATGCCTGTGACATACGGACGGACGGACGGACGGACGGACATGACGAAACTATAAGGGTTCCTTTTTAGCCATTTTGGCTACGGAACCCTAAAAACGTGCCATGTAGTTAGCGAAAAGTACATACGTGGTTTTCATCAATTAAATTAGATAAAGATAACATAATTAACCGCAGATTTGGTCTATTGCGGAAATAGAACATTTTATTAAGCTTCTAAAAATGTACATTATGTTTCCTAACTTTACACAATTTAGGATTTGGACGCCGAAAATCACAGCATTTTTGGAAAATTTTGCAAACGTGCATAAAAGAAGTGCCCCAAATCGTAATAAAACATAAGTAATTGCAAAATGTAGTCTATCCACCCGAAAAGTAATGAGTTGTTTATTATATCCGTATGATTTTTTTGGTGTAAACTGTTAACGTTACCACGAAATCTTTGCGCAACAGCACGGGAAATCAGCGATTTCACGTATTTCCATCGTAATCCCTCTTAATTATTTATCCCGGATTGTTACGTATTATACTATAATCCTTACGGTGTTGCAGGAGTGGGGTTCGCAGGAACGGGCGATGGTATGTTCCAGTGAAAGCACAGACACTGGCACCTTCAGTTCGTCGAGCCCCCCCGACAGCGTACCCGAGACGCAGCCTCGACAGTCAAGTAACTATACTTTTTCATCACACTTGCTCGTAAAGGGTGTTATAACACGCGGGCTTATAAACCAGCTCGAGCAAATTTAACTCCCGTGGGTTATAAAATCTACAAACTTTAACTATAGATTCTAACAACTATTAGGAGTAAAAAATGTTATGTGATGTATAGTCGAAAAACGCTTACTTTCCGAAATATTCATTATTTTGTAAATAAAAAATCCCAAGTGTGTAATAAGCCCTAATAAATGTGACTAAGATACCTTTACTATTTTTTTAAAATCCTTTAACTAAACAGGAATTAACCTTCGCAGTATTTGATGGTAAGCGACTACGAGGCCAAAAAATTGACCTTTCGTTTCCATTTTAGCTTATTTTTTTCTTTTTGATAACTTTTCAGCCAGTAAGGACATGTTTATAACGAGGGGCTTAATTTACTGATTTATTTTGTTCCATAAGACTATTAATGTAAAATGACAATATTCGACCCATGTTGATATAACATTTTACAGGAATTCATGGCTAAAGTATGTCGGTATAGTCCCTCCCACCCTGTATAACTCCCACGGGACGAAAAACTGTATGACAATCTATAACTCCCTCGGGAGTTATGAGTTTAGTTTTAAATTATAGAACCTTTTACCTCTTATTTCCTCTTATTTTAGAGATCCGGTTTCAACGCAAAGTGGACTGTATTAGACCGCAAATAATTGCAAAAATTACTGAATAGTAAAATATACCATATAGATATAAGTTTTTATAAAGTTGTAAATTTTGTAGCCAAGTTTCGAAGATGGGAAATAAGAGGTAATCCCCTTTAGGGGTCATCCACAAAGTACGTCACACGATGTTTTAGACTTATAGACCTCCCCCCCACCCCCTTCCCTCATGCCACTTTTTTTTCCCGTTCCCGTCCCGTTTGGTCAATATTTCTGACCACTTTGGGCTATTTATATTTGTGCACAGGATCCCTCATGCTACACTTTTGCCTAACATATTTATAGGCTGTCACATTTGGCTAGACCACCCCCCCTTCCTCCCCCATGAGTGTGACGTACTATATGGATGACCCCTTATTGCTTTTATTCTTTTCTTTCCACTATTATATTCATTATGAATTTTTCCGCATTTAAAAAAAAAAACAAAATCTCAATGTAAATGTCGACTCATGTAGTATTAATAAATTATCTAATTTAAAGTATCTTTTTATCTTGTGTATTGTTTCCTTTCAGATCCCCAAATATCATCAACGCCCCTCATAGCTCTACGCAACCAAAAGGACCTTTTAAACATACACACAACCATATCACCCATATACGATATGGTCGACGACAAATTGTTCACAGTGGCTAGATTGCCCAGCGCCAATTCTTCTATAGACAAGACTTATGACATGAATGCGACGGTTATAAACAGTGCTACTATGGTTAAGAAAAGTTCGGCGAAGAGGGACATTTTGGCGGGGAAGGTTAGCCCTGACAAGAAGATGTTTGGGCCTAGTGTACCTGTCAAATCGTGTAGTGTTGGTGAGTTCTATTTTTTTTGTGAACGCCGTATATGGAATCAACTACAAGTTATACAGGGTGGGAGGGACTATACCGACATACTTTAGCCATGAATTCCTGGTGATGTGACGAGTAAAAAATGTTAAATCAACATGGGTCGAATATTGTCATTTTACATTAATAGTCTTATGGAACAAAATAAATCAGTAAATTAAGCCCCTCGTTATAAACATGTCCTTACTGGCTCAAAAGTTATCAAAAAGAAAAAAAAAAGCTAAAATGGAAACGAAAGGTCAATTTTTTGGCCTCGTAGTCGCTTACCATCAAATACTGCGAAGGTTAATTCCTGTTTAGTTAAAGGATTTTAAAAAAATAGTAAAGGTATCTTAGTCACATTTATTAGGGCTTGTTACACACTTGGGATTTTTCATTTACAAAATAATGAATATCTCGGAAAGTAAGCGTTTTTCGACTATACATCACATAACATTTTTTACTCCTAATAGTTGTTAGAATCTATAGTTAAAGTTTGTCGGTATAGTCCCTCCCACGCTGTATGTTCGGAGACTAAAGTCTGCGATGTAGCCGAGCAATGTAGTTAGTTAGAAGATATTATTTTTGCCTTAAAACTGGAAACGCATACGCAATATGTAATTCGATACACACATTGTACATAGTTCGATACACACACTCTATTAGTTCGATACACACACTCTATTAGTTCGATACACCTACTCTACATAAGGACATCACCGTAGAGTAGCTACTACGAGCCTAGTGCTCGCCGAGCGGGTTCTCGGTGTTGAAAGTGTTAAATTGCTAAATGCTATGTTTACGTCTGCATTTATCAAGCGAGCCATATTTTATTTATACTTTGTTTCTTTTATTTTAGGGGCGTATGGGGCGGGCATGGCGCCTCCTGTAGCAGTTCCCAGGAAAACTGGTCTTCCAACCTCCAAGCTCAGACAGTACAGTTCACACAAAGAACTCAGCAGGATACCAGGTATTTCTTTAAGTTTATACCTTACCTTTTGTATGTCAATATTTATTATTCTATTATTTAATGGTTTTTTGGTGACCTAACGTTTTGTTTGTCAGTAAATTATCAAAATCGAACCACCGACTACACACATGTATCACTTCATTGTTAACAGTACGACTAGGGCTTGCAAAATCGGTCGATTTTCCAATTCCGGAATTGACTTCGAATTTTACCTTCAATTCCGGAATTCCGGAACTGGTTCCGGAATTAATGCGGCTGTACCGGCTTTGATTTCTAATACATTTTTTGTCCGAATGAAACGAGCAATTGTATTAAAATAGATTTATTAATAATCAACAAATGTGTAGAACGTATTCCAAGTACAAAATACGAAAAAATCGAGACATAATTATTAAAAAATCAACACTGGTAAAGTAATGCATTAATACTAGGTGCACTTAGCTAGCACGGTAGATTATTACAAAAAGTAGGTATGAATTAATAACGAAATAGTATGACATATAAAATTTAAATTCTAAAAATTGCATTTGGTATTTAAATAAGACCATTCTCAAAATTCCAAAAATATTACGAAGTAGGGCAAAATTTCTCAATTAATCATTAAACACAAACACAACACAGGTACAATGAGCTTTTCAATTATTTGTAACAACCACGGAGTAACAACAATTTCTGTACCAAGGTTATCCTTTTCGTGACCACGTAAAATAACTATTCATGTAGAATAACCATACAAAATACATGAATCGTGTGAATATTATAAAAAGCTTAAACGTTAATACGAAACGACGTTAAATAATTTCTAAAAGCATGATGAAATGCCATTTCAATTAATTTATCCTCAAAACATTAAAACACTAGTATGTCTTGAAATTAGTTCAAATATTCTTGTACTTTCGTAAATGCCTTGAGAAGACTCCTATATGTATATCGACTATTATGCCGTGTAATATTATAATGATGTGAAGTCGTATGAAATAATTAATTGGACTTTATTGCAGAAATATTCTGATAAATGTTAAGGCGTTATTATAAATTGAATGCAACAATAATACTTTCATTGTGTCGCATGCATAACACACACGAAATCTGCAAAATTCACAATTATAACTTCACAGGGCACCAGAAACCCACAACTAACGTTAATGGCGTTGCACTTAGTACTGATGGTGTTTATTGTTTAAATTCAAAAACAGATACAGACAAACAATAAGTAGTTGGTCCAAAATCGTTCTGTCTCGTTCTAACAAGTACAGGTTTAGACCCCGCGCTCGAAAAATACTACCTGAAGACTGGGCCATATAATAATTAACGTTTGACAATTTTGTAACGTGGTAATTTTGTAAAATATCCGTCTTAATGCCGAATTTCATTACACTATTTTCAATTCCGGAATTTTCGATATTTAGCACTTGAATTCCGGAACTGTAATATCGGAAAAATCGTCCGGAATTCCGGAATTTCCGAATTCCGGAATTCCGGAATGCAAGCCCTAAGTACGACACACCACACACACAATATCTGCATATGGATACGAATATAGATCTGTCGGTTTTAGTTTCTGAATCATTGTTGATAAAAGTTATCTGCAGTGAGCAATCGTTAGGTTTTATATTTACGAACAATACACGTACGTAGGTACATCTGCAGTGAGCAATAGAATTTAACCTCATTAAAACCTGAGGTGTTCCCAGCGCGCCATGACATGGGGTACTTCAAGAAAAGAGTAGACAGGGCTGTCAAAGATCGGCAACGTCTAGGTAACACCTCTGGTGTTGCAGATATCCATGGGTGACGTTGACTGCTTGCCATCCGACAGCTCGTTTGTTTAATAATAACCACATTTGTACTATAAATAACCACATTTTTACTAAAAAAAAACCCGACCGCGGTGCACTTTGAAACTGCATAAAATCCGCCATTTTGTTTATTTTAACGAACTTCATACCCAGTGACACTCGCACCATCAAGACGAATCTAATGATGTATCATTTATCAAAATCGGATGTGCCGTTGAGTAGTTACGAGCGGACACAGGAACGGACATACATACATACATACAGGTCAAACACATAACCCTCCTTTGGGCTTCGCCGCAGTCGGGTAAAAACCCGACCGCGGTGCACTTTGAAACTGCATAAAATCCGCCATTTTGTTTATTTTAACGAACTTGATACCCAGTGACACTCGCACCATCAAGAAGAATCTAATGATGTATCATTTATCAAAATCGGATGTGCCGTTGAGTAGTTACGAGCAGACACAGGAACGGACATACATACTTACATACATACAGGTCAAACACATAACCCTCCTTTGGGTTTCGCCGCAGTCGGGTAAAAAAAAGCATCTTCCCGATTGAAATTCGTAATAGTCGAGTTTTGTCGTTAGGTAACCCTGGTGTGGCGCGCGCGCCGGCCCGCGCGAGCAACATGACGCGGCGCGGCGTGTACGCGTCCAACCCCGCGCTCAGCCCCACCGCGCCCGCGCCGCCCATACGCAGGGACTCCTACACCGTGGACCCGGTATGTAGAGTGTTGACGTCAGGTAACCCGGGTGTGGCGGCAACATGACGCCGCGGCGTGTACGCGTCCAACCCCGCGCTCAGCCCCACCGCGCCCGCGCCGCCCATACGCAGGGACTCCTACACCGTGGACCCGGTATGTAGAGTGTTGACGTCAGGTAACCCGGGTGTGGCGGCAACATGACGGCGCGGCGTGTACGCGTCCAACCCCGCGCTCAGCCCCACCGCGCCCGCGCCGCCCATACGCAGGGACTCCTACACCGTGGACCCGGTATGTAGAGTGTTGACGTCAGGTAACCCGGGTGTGGCGGCAACATGACGGCGCGGCGTGTACGCGTCCAACCCCGCGCTCAGCCCCACCGCGCCCGCGCCGCCCATACGCAGGGACTCCTACACCGTGGACCCGGTATGTAGAGTGTTGACGTCAGGTAACCCGGGTGTGGCGGCAACATGACGGCGCGGCGTGTACGCGTCCAACCCCGCGCTCAGCCCCACCGCGCCCGCGCCGCCCATACGCAGGGACTCCTACACCGTGGACCCGGTATGTAGAGTGTTGACGTCAGGTAACCCGGGTGTGGCGGCAACATGACGGCGCGGCGTGTACGCGTCCAACCCCGCGCTCAGCCCCACCGCGCCCGCGCCGCCCATACGCAGGGACTCCTACACCGTGGACCCGGTATGTAGAGTGTTGACGTCAGGTAACCCGGGTGTGGCGGCAACATGACGGCGCGGCGTGTACGCGTCCAACCCCGCGCTCAGCCCCACCGCGCCCGCGCCGCCCATACGCAGGGACTCCTACACCGTGGACCCGGTATGTAGAGTGTTGACGTCAGGTAACCCGGGTGTGGCGGCAACATGACGGCGCGGCGTGTACGCGTCCAACCCCGCGCTCAGCCCCACCGCGCCCGCGCCGCCCATACGCAGGGACTCCTACACCGTGGACCCGGTATGTAGAGTGTTGACGTCAGGTAACCCGGGTGTGGCGGCAACATGACGGCGCGGCGTGTACGCGTCCAACCCCGCGCTCAGCCCCACCGCGCCCGCGCCGCCCATACGCAGGGACTCCTACACCGTGGACCCGGTATGTAGAGTGTTGACGTCAGGTAACCCGGGTGTGGCGGCAACATGACGGCGCGGCGTGTACGCGTCCAACCCCGCGCTCAGCCCCACCGCGCCCGCGCCGCCCATACGCAGGGACTCCTACACCGTGGACCCGGTATGTAGAGTGTTGACGTCAGGTAACCCGGGTGTGGCGGCAACATGACGGCGCGGCGTGTACGCGTCCAACCCCGCGCTCAGCCCCACCGCGCCCGCGCCGCCCATACGCAGGGACTCCTACACCGTGGACCCGGTATGTAGAGTGTTGACGTCAGGTAACCCGGGTGTGGCGGCAACATGACGGCGCGGCGTGTACGCGTCCAACCCCGCGCTCAGCCCCACCGCGCCCGCGCCGCCCATACGCAGGGACTCCTACACCGTGGACCCGGTATGTAGAGTGTTGACGTCAGGTAACCCGGGTGTGGCGGCAACATGACGGCGCGGCGTGTACGCGTCCAACCCCGCGCTCAGCCCCACCGCGCCCGCGCCGCCCATACGCAGGGACTCCTACACCGTGGACCCGGTATGTAGAGTGTTGACGTCAGGTAACCCGGGTGTGGCGGCAACATGACGGCGCGGCGTGTACGCGTCCAACCCCGCGCTCAGCCCCACCGCGCCCGCGCCGCCCATACGCAGGGACTCCTACACCGTGGACCCGGTATGTAGAGTGTTGACGTCAGGTAACCCGGGTGTGGCGGCAACATGACGGCGCGGCGTGTACGCGTCCAACCCCGCGCTCAGCCCCACCGCGCCCGCGCCGCCCATACGCAGGGACTCCTACACCGTGGACCCGGTATGTAGAGTGTTGACGTCAGGTAACCCGGGTGTGGCGGCAACATGACGGCGCGGCGTGTACGCGTCCAACCCCGCGCTCAGCCCCACCGCGCCCGCGCCGCCCATACGCAGGGACTCCTACACCGTGGACCCGGTATGTAGAGTGTTGACGTCAGGTAACCCGGGTGTGGCGGCAACATGACGGCGCGGCGTGTACGCGTCCAACCCCGCGCTCAGCCCCACCGCGCCCGCGCCGCCCATACGCAGGGACTCCTACACCGTGGACCCGGTATGTAGAGTGTTGACGTCAGGTAACCCGGGTGTGGCGGCAACATGACGGCGCGGCGTGTACGCGTCCAACCCCGCGCTCAGCCCCACCGCGCCCGCGCCGCCCATACGCAGGGACTCCTACACCGTGGACCCGGTATGTAGAGTGTTGACGTCAGGTAACCCGGGTGTGGCGGCAACATGACGGCGCGGCGTGTACGCGTCCAACCCCGCGCTCAGCCCCACCGCGCCCGCGCCGCCCATACGCAGGGACTCCTACACCGTGGACCCGGTATGTAGAGTGTTGACGTCAGGTAACCCGGGTGTGGCGGCAACATGACGGCGCGGCGTGTACGCGTCCAACCCCGCGCTCAGCCCCACCGCGCCCGCGCCGCCCATACGCAGGGACTCCTACACCGTGGACCCGGTATGTAGAGTGTTGACGTCAGGTAACCCGGGTGTGGCGGCAACATGACGGCGCGGCGTGTACGCGTCCAACCCCGCGCTCAGCCCCACCGCGCCCGCGCCGCCCATACGCAGGGACTCCTACACCGTGGACCCGGTATGTAGAGTGTTGACGTCAGGTAACCCGGGTGTGGCGGCAACATGACGGCGCGGCGTGTACGCGTCCAACCCCGCGCTCAGCCCCACCGCGCCCGCGCCGCCCATACGCAGGGACTCCTACACCGTGGACCCGGTATGTAGAGTGTTGACGTCAGGTAACCCGGGTGTGGCGGCAACATGACGGCGCGGCGTGTACGCGTCCAACCCCGCGCTCAGCCCCACCGCGCCCGCGCCGCCCATACGCAGGGACTCCTACACCGTGGACCCGGTATGTAGAGTGTTGACGTCAGGTAACCCGGGTGTGGCGGCAACATGACGGCGCGGCGTGTACGCGTCCAACCCCGCGCTCAGCCCCACCGCGCCCGCGCCGCCCATACGCAGGGACTCCTACACCGTGGACCCGGTATGTAGAGTGTTGACGTCAGGTAACCCGGGTGTGGCGGCAACATGACGGCGCGGCGTGTACGCGTCCAACCCCGCGCTCAGCCCCACCGCGCCCGCGCCGCCCATACGCAGGGACTCCTACACCGTGGACCCGGTATGTAGAGTGTTGACGTCAGGTAACCCGGGTGTGGCGGCAACATGACGGCGCGGCGTGTACGCGTCCAACCCCGCGCTCAGCCCCACCGCGCCCGCGCCGCCCATACGCAGGGACTCCTACACCGTGGACCCGGTATGTAGAGTGTTGACGTCAGGTAACCCGGGTGTGGCGGCAACATGACGGCGCGGCGTGTACGCGTCCAACCCCGCGCTCAGCCCCACCGCGCCCGCGCCGCCCATACGCAGGGACTCCTACACCGTGGACCCGGTATGTAGAGTGTTGACGTCAGGTAACCCGGGTGTGGCGGCAACATGACGGCGCGGCGTGTACGCGTCCAACCCCGCGCTCAGCCCCACCGCGCCCGCGCCGCCCATACGCAGGGACTCCTACACCGTGGACCCGGTATGTAGAGTGTTGACGTCAGGTAACCCGGGTGTGGCGGCAACATGACGGCGCGGCGTGTACGCGTCCAACCCCGCGCTCAGCCCCACCGCGCCCGCGCCGCCCATACGCAGGGACTCCTACACCGTGGACCCGGTATGTAGAGTGTTGACGTCAGGTAACCCGGGTGTGGCGGCAACATGACGGCGCGGCGTGTACGCGTCCAACCCCGCGCTCAGCCCCACCGCGCCCGCGCCGCCCATACGCAGGGACTCCTACACCGTGGACCCGGTATGTAGAGTGTTGACGTCAGGTAACCCGGGTGTGGCGGCAACATGACGGCGCGGCGTGTACGCGTCCAACCCCGCGCTCAGCCCCACCGCGCCCGCGCCGCCCATACGCAGGGACTCCTACACCGTGGACCCGGTATGTAGAGTGTTGACGTCAGGTAACCCGGGTGTGGCGGCAACATGACGGCGCGGCGTGTACGCGTCCAACCCCGCGCTCAGCCCCACCGCGCCCGCGCCGCCCATACGCAGGGACTCCTACACCGTGGACCCGGTATGTAGAGTGTTGACGTCAGGTAACCCGGGTGTGGCGGCAACATGACGGCGCGGCGTGTACGCGTCCAACCCCGCGCTCAGCCCCACCGCGCCCGCGCCGCCCATACGCAGGGACTCCTACACCGTGGACCCGGTATGTAGAGTGTTGACGTCAGGTAACCCGGGTGTGGCGGCAACATGACGGCGCGGCGTGTACGCGTCCAACCCCGCGCTCAGCCCCACCGCGCCCGCGCCGCCCATACGCAGGGACTCCTACACCGTGGACCCGGTATGTAGAGTGTTGACGTCAGGTAACCCGGGTGTGGCGGCAACATGACGGCGCGGCGTGTACGCGTCCAACCCCGCGCTCAGCCCCACCGCGCCCGCGCCGCCCATACGCAGGGACTCCTACACCGTGGACCCGGTATGTAGAGTGTTGACGTCAGGTAACCCGGGTGTGGCGGCAACATGACGGCGCGGCGTGTACGCGTCCAACCCCGCGCTCAGCCCCACCGCGCCCGCGCCGCCCATACGCAGGGACTCCTACACCGTGGACCCGGTATGTAGAGTGTTGACGTCAGGTAACCCGGGTGTGGCGGCAACATGACGGCGCGGCGTGTACGCGTCCAACCCCGCGCTCAGCCCCACCGCGCCCGCGCCGCCCATACGCAGGGACTCCTACACCGTGGACCCGGTATGTAGAGTGTTGACGTCAGGTAACCCGGGTGTGGCGGCAACATGACGGCGCGGCGTGTACGCGTCCAACCCCGCGCTCAGCCCCACCGCGCCCGCGCCGCCCATACGCAGGGACTCCTACACCGTGGACCCGGTATGTAGAGTGTTGACGTCAGGTAACCCGGGTGTGGCGGCAACATGACGGCGCGGCGTGTACGCGTCCAACCCCGCGCTCAGCCCCACCGCGCCCGCGCCGCCCATACGCAGGGACTCCTACACCGTGGACCCGGTATGTAGAGTGTTGACGTCAGGTAACCCGGGTGTGGCGGCAACATGACGGCGCGGCGTGTACGCGTCCAACCCCGCGCTCAGCCCCACCGCGCCCGCGCCGCCCATACGCAGGGACTCCTACACCGTGGACCCGGTATGTAGAGTGTTGACGTCAGGTAACCCGGGTGTGGCGGCAACATGACGCCGCGGCGTGTACGCGTCCAACCCCGCGCTCAGCCCCACCGCGCCCGCGCCGCCCATACGCAGGGACTCCTACACCGTGGACCCGGTATTTAGTAGGAGATTGTGTCACAAGGGAGCAAAATGATGTATTCACGGCGAGGGCGTATAATCCACAGTATAATCCGGAGCGTAGTGAGGGATTCTAGTGTTAAATAATTATTCAGAAAAAAGTATTTTGCTCCCTCATCTTATAAATAAATAAATAAATAAATAAATAAATATTAGGGGACAATCTTACACAAATCGAACTAGTCCCATAGTAAGCTCAATAAGGCTTGTGTTATGGATACTAGACGACGATATGTGACGGTTTTTAGTAAAACGTCCCACTTTGTCGATTCTAGTTACGGAGTTACGGGCAGTTTAGTGAAATATGGCAAAACTTACCGAAAATCAACTTTCGATGAAAACTGATAGAACATACTGTAATAAACCTATGATTTTGATGACGACGCATAAATCTCCATTTTAAGCACCTTTTTAGGGCCTCAAAGTTTAGTGCCCAGCGACCCACTTTGTCGCATACAGAAAAAATCGTCGATATCATATTTGTACCAGTGTTTTCAATTACTTTGGTATGACGGTTATATCGAGGGTGCCTTTCAATGTTTTCATACAAGGTCTCCAGGGTCTGATGATGGAGCCGGAAGGTGGCCATAGGAACTTCGTAATAAAACGTCGGAACCCCATCGTGTTTGGGCTCATTTGTTTCGTCTTGACGAGTACTCTGAACCAAGATGATATCCAGGATCTGATGATGGAGCCAGCAGGTGTCTATGGGAACTCAGTAATGAAACGACGCAACACCATCGTGTTTGGGCTCATTTGTTTCGTCTTGACGGTACTCTGAACCGAAATGATATCCAGGGTCTGATGATGGAGCCTGAAGGTGTCTATGGGAACTACGTAAAAAAACGACGCAACCCCATCGTGTTTGGACTCATTTGTTTCGCCTTGACGAGTACTCTGAACCGAGATGATATGCAGGGTCTGATGATGAAGCCGGAAAGTGACCATAGGAACTCCGTAATAAAACGACGCAACCCCATCGTGTTTGGGCACATTTGTTTCGTCTTGACGAGTACTCTGAACCGAGTTGATATCCAGGGTCTGATGATGAAGCCGGAAGGTGGCCATAGGAACTCCGTAATAAAACGACGCAACCCCATCGTGTTTGGCGTTCCGACGTTTTATTACGCAGTTCCCATGGCCACCTGCTGGCTCCATCATCACAGCCTGGATATCATCTCGGTTCAGAGTACTCGTCAAGGCAAAACAAATGAGCCCAAACACGATGGGGTTGCGTCGTTTTTTTACGCAGTTCCCATAGATACCTTCCGGCTCCATCATCAGACCCTGATCATCATCTAAGACACATGTAAGTGGATGTGAGCTCTGCCGTTCCTATTTTTCAAAAAGATGTCTTGCCTACTTATGATGCGTAGCTAAATCAATTGTTAATCTCAATTAACGATTAACAATTACGTAATCGTTAATTGCAATTAACAATTACTTTTTATTAATTAATACCCACGTCGGCTCTACACAAAGCGCTTAGCGGCAGCGGTGCTTTTGATGTCGCCGACGAGGCGGCGCGGCGACTTTTATAAACGTTGCGATGAGTTCGATCCGTTTGCTACATCTCATAGGTTCAATACGTACACCATTTTTGGTTTGTAATTATACTGTTTTTGGTTCAGCAAATTACACCTATGTTTATAAATTATGATCAGTAATTTTTTAGCGTATGATCCACCAAACCGTCAAAGTGGGTCACTAAACTTGAGTCGAATAGAAATTTCGTTCAATTACGTTAAAAAAGTTTAAACAAGCGACGTTAGTATCAAAGACTCTTAGATTAACAATAACAAACCATTATCTCATACATAAAACTGAAAAATATACCAAACACAAACACTTTCAATGAAGAAGCACTAAAGTTTAGTAAAGCGACGAAGTGGGACGCTCCCTATATAAAATCACTAAACTTTATACACACAAAAAGTACTTATAATTTGATATTTTACATACTTTCTATGCTTGATAAGTATGTTTTTTAAGTAATCTCATGTTGTATATTAAGAGACACATGTATTTTAATTTTTATGCATGGCACTCTTCAAATCATTTGTTATTAACTTTTTGACATAATAACTAAATAAAAGGATCCACAGAATTAATTCTGTCTTTTTAGCATGAGAAACCATTTATAAATACAACTTTAATGATAAATATGCGTGCCTTATAATAGAATATAGAAATAAACCCATATTCAGGATTTACATATTTTCGTCCTGTTTTTATGTTCAAGCCTCCATAACATTCAAAATACTAAGGTTACATATATCATTTTAACTAATTTAAAATCCCTAAAGTATGCCCATTCATTTAATACCAACCACTCCATAACTTCAAAGTAGAAGTGTGTTTTCTGCCATCCCAAACTTTAACCAACGTTTTCTCAATTGTCGCTTTTTCACTTCTGCAACTTTGCAGAATTTTTAAAAAATAACTATAGGACCTAGAGACATGAATCTTTCACCAAAAGATAGCGTAGGATCTGTAGTATTAGGAACTACTCTTAACTCCATATCGACAAAGTGGGACCTTTTACTAAAAACCGTCACATATATTTAATAGATACAAATACATAAATACATAGAAAACATCCATGACTCAGGAACAAATATTCGTGCTCATCGCACAAATAAATGCCCTTACTGGGATTCGAACCCAGGACCTCTTGCTTCGTAGGCAGGGTCACTACCAACTAAGCTAAAGCGGTCGTCAAAATCGTCTTATATTTATGAACCTCGCCTGCGGCTCGGACCGCAAACACTTGTAACCTGGGCGATAGCCGCCCTCCGTATGTAATATACTAACAAAGCTGTCTATGGTATAGCATATTCTAAGTGGGTTCAAACTAAAAATACCCTATTGTCCTTGAACAGAAAAGTACCACTTTGATCCCTTTTATGAGGGAGCAAAAAAAACTTTTTTCTGAATAGGAGGTGTGAAAACTTTATCCCATCAAAAACATTACATGTAAAAAGATGCAAGTCTCGCAACGCAGTTCTCCTACAGCAAAAAAGGTTTGAGATGTAAAGTTAAACCAAGTCAGTACCGGCGGGGTCTCAACAGAACTCGATTTCCACCGACTTGCCTATTATTAGATCTATAAAATGTGTTCCTACACCATTAAAGATGACAATGCATTATTATGACATGGAGCTGATCTGATGATGGACCCGGATGGTAACCATAGAATCATCTAAATTACATAAGATAAATCCACCGTGTTTCAGTTCATTTGGTTAGTTGTGCCGTGCAGTTTGCGATTATACAAAAAAGTTACAATCGGCAATAAAAGCTTGGCCCAAAAAAACATATTTTGACACAAACTTATTTTTAACCTCTCTTGAACGCTTTTTGGCATCTTTTTTGGAGTACACTGTGATTATAATATCCAACCAAAGCTTGCCAATTGCTTAGTAGTTGGCTCTGTTATGATCTGTAATCTAAAAATGATAATTTGCAGGACGACGAAGCTTCAAAGATAGCGAAACCGTTCGTACTGAACCCACCGGCGCTAGTGCGGCAGGGGACTGAAACGCTGCGCAGGGAACGGCCGCAGAGTCAACTGGTGGCCCCCAAAGATGTACGTATTACCACAGATTAGAGAATATAACCAGATATTACACTCTCGCGCGTTTACATACAAAAAAAACCAGTCAAGTGCGAGTCGGACTCGCGCATCGAGGGTTCCGTACAAACAAGCAAGTAGATACGTAAATAGTTCAAGAAAAACTGTATGGTGGTAAGCTTAGTTGGAGTAAATATGTATGTGTTACGATTTTTGTACGAGAGGACTTGGTTGTACGAGCTTGACAGCGTTGGCACTCGAAGTGTTTACAGTCGTGCCAATATGTTATATAACAGGAAATATCTATTCTTTCGCGTGAGGGCTTTGGGTTTATTGACTAAAATATTAATAAACATACATTCCTCAATCTGCATTTCCATTATGATATAAAATAAAAGTTCCTTACAGTTCTTGCCACTGCTGAATGTTCCAAAAAAAATAAAAATTATATACTCAATTAAATCTGAATAAAATGTTAGTATGCAGCTGTATTTTTGCTACCATTTATCAATATCAGCTACGTAGTTTCAGTGCATCTAGTAAGAAAGGGCATAAGTCAGATATAACCCCAAAGGCAAAGAGGCGTAAGTCGTACTATAATATTCACTTCTACTCCCTTTTCCTGGACATTTGTCAGGTGCCGCACTTTGCTGTGTGCCCCAAACGCACATGTGAGTTTAAACAATTATTACCCAGTAAACAGTAAAAAAACACACAGGCATACACTGTGAGTGCATACTAATTTGACATTGGTTTGTTCCCATTGGAACTAAATTGGTAATTATTCTAACAAGAGGAACGCCAACCGCCAGTGATATTTCACTTTAATAGTTTTAGATTACCATTTGTGTTATATACGTAAAAAAGATATTTTATTATTTCGATTTATAACATTAATACTGATCACCAGAAAAACAATTCAATGTTTGTGATGATTTCTATTGACGTTTACCTATGTTTTTCAAATATTTTTTTTACCGAATTTTACCGAAAGTAATCATATTAATATTATGTACCTACTCATAGTATAATTTAGGACATTAGATATTTTCTGATCCAAGAAGTAACATATTAGACATAAGTAGATCATTTCAAAATTCAGAATTCACATATGCGTTGGAAGGCACAGGGCGAAAGTTAATCAATATTATGAACGCGTCTGTGCGTTCAAGGAACTGGGCGAAAGTAACGAAAACGCATATATGCGTTGCTGGCAGTGGATGCTAAGAGACTTGCGCTCTTTTGTACCTCGTCAAAATCTGAATTACTCCGTTCCTTAATCTATGAACACTCCACAGTGGCGATGGCTGGGTTGAGAAATTAGCAGTTTTTAACTTCATTAGAAATTTAGTGTAAAAATAAATGCTCTAATTAAATTATGTCATGTTATTTTTATACTGAATTTCATACCCGATCATCTTATATCCGTCATTTTATACCCGAGTAACATATATCCATATTGTGCCTAACTCCATGTCAATGTGTGCGTCGCCTAACCATCCATGTGTTAACAAGCTAACATTGTGTTTGTGACGTCAGCTGCGCGCGAGTGGCATCGGGGTGCCGGTTGCGATGCGAAACCATCATATGCCAGTGAGTACTACAATGTTACTTCAAGTATGCACCTCATTCGTATGCAACCGCGAAGACACCAGGTGCAAACTTAGAGTAACCGGGTTATTAATCTATTCATTCGCTAATAGTGATGTGACGTTCAGGAATATGCCCTATTTCTATGGGAATTCGTTTTCGGAACTTACGAGGATGTACAAAACCTGCATACATTGGCGAAGAAATTCAAAGGCGTATGTGAAGTCTCCAACAAGCACTAAGCCAGCGTGGGGACTGCAGTCCATTCATTCTTGTTACGAGAATAGGCCTGTGCCCAGCAGTGGGCCGTAAATAGACTAATGACGACGATGAGGTGGGCATATTCTCGGGATCAGCACATCTCTATACGCTATACATTCACTAATCATTATGTTAAAATTGGTCACCCATATCAAAACCCTCGAAAGTTATTGTATAGTCTATCCGGCGCCGTTAGAGTAAAAAGTCATAAAACTTGTTACAATAGCATTATTACTTCGAAAGGTGACAAGTCGTAATACGAAGTAGTGAATTTCGGCCTAAACACTTTCCATTAAAGTTCAAAATGCTCTTTATGTTTTAAATACAAAAGGTATCTTCACACCTGCATAGGGTTGTCAAAAGACTATAACAAAACCGCTAAAAATAAAACAGAATTTCTGTTTTTGATGCTGTGTGTGTATCATCACATACACGCACATTAGAAATAATTTCAGACATTCATTCAGACAATGAGACAATTTTCAGTGCAGGCAACATGGCAGAGTGCCATAGTAGTGAGAAATTACAATCAAAAGTTTTAATTAGAACTAATATCAACAATATTAACTGCCTATAATAAAAAATCGTTTAAATAGAAATTCACTAGTATGGCACTCTGCCATGATGCTTGCACTGAAAGTGGGGTCTCGGTCTCGTGACTAAATACTTAATAGGAGGTCCCAACCTTTATAGTTCGTACAAACAGTTCAACCAATAAACTTTTTTTCCTTTTCAAAATGCTACCAAATTTATTCATTTATTTAATTTAATCATCGCAGCATGGTAGGGAATAGCAATCAATCCTTAAAACTAAAATAAATTATATTGAACATCATAATTAATAATATCATACATGTGGTTGAACAGTAAATACTAGTACCTATTACACAATTAAACACATCGGAATAACATTAACGGGCAAAAAAGGATCAACTGCGAATTTCATTGTCATTAAAAAAGTCATTAACTGAATAATATGCATTTTTTGTAAGAAATGTTTTCAACTTTATTGCATATGTTTCGTCTCTCTCTTCTGACTTAATAAAATTAGGAAGATTATTATAACATTTTGCTGCGGCATATGGAGGGCTATTCCGGAATATTTTTAAGTTCGATATAGGTTATGTCAGTTTATTTATGAACCTTTTATTTTTGTGTTTCTGGATTTACTATGTATATTAATGTCCGTTACAAAACCGCAAAACAGATACATAAAGTTTAATATAGGATAATCCAGCTTATTTCGGTTAGTGTGACGTCACAGTAATAAATAATGCTATTTCTACAGCCACCTACCACGAGGCCGTACTCTATAGCGGGGGCGGCGCAGCTGCGAGTGTCGAGGCCCTCCACCGTACCGCTACAGAAACCAGCGCCTGGTACGTATATGCTATTGCAAAATTGGCTACTTGACAACTTTTTCCTGTGATATGTTATAGAAACACCTCTCAATAATAGAAATATTAGTGAAAAAACCACTTCAATATCACAAAAACTCACCGAGATACTACAATGTTAAAATCACATTTTTAGACTTTCCCAAATACGAGATGAAACGCTCCCTACTGAAGCCCGTTATACAATGACGTCACTACTTGACGTTGTTTGGGGAAATCAATAACTTGGTTCTGCAACTACGTTAAAATTTGCGTTTACCGTAACGGTTTCATAACAAAAGTTACTATAAATTTTATGGGTTATTTAATGGTATTAATAGTTTTTAATAATTTTATACTTTTAAAATGGACTTTCCCACCGAACTTTGGAGGCTCATAAAAAAAGTTACACGTTAGGTATCAAACTGAAAACTTGAGCATATTTCCTTACTATGCTTATTTTAACAGGATCTTATATAATTTTTACAAATTTCAGTTACAGTCAAGTAGCCAATTTCCCGAACTACGGGTTGTGACCCACTGGTGGGTCGTGCGTAGGGAATAAAATGCCCGGTCAAACATGAAACCCGGGTTATTACCCGACTCTTAATAAAGTCACCGCTTATTAGCGATAAGACCGCCTGTTGTTTACCATTTATGCTGTTTTAGATTTAAGTTTTTGTAATCTTTTGTTTTGGTGCACAATAAAGAATATTGTATTGTAAAGTCAATTACCCGGGTTTTCGGGTACCAGGGTTGCATTACTTACAATGAACTTGCCGGTATTGCCGGCCGTGTTAAGTGAGATAAACAAGCATGTGATGTTTTTCCGCGTTTGCTTTAAGGCGGCCGACGTTAGATTTTATTTGTTACCTTTAAAACAAAACGATACATGCATAATTTTTATTTATTACTAGGTTTTTTAACCCGGGTTCTGAGACAAAATACCCGGGTTTTATCTGACCCTAAATAAAGTCGGGTACCCGGGTTGCATTATAGTCGTGATCTAATTATTGAGTGGTTCTTGAGACAAAACAAAACTGTTTTTTTTTGACTGGCAAACAGGGTCTTAGACAGGCAGACGGCTCGTCTGATGGAAAGTGTTCACCGCCATTTGCAACACTAGGTGCATTACTAATGCGTTACCGATCTCGAATAAATTTCGCCTGGTGACAAGCAACATTCACTAAAACTTCTGTCACTGCTCTTCAAAAGGTCGTATCTAATTAGTAAATCAATACCGAGATACGAGCTTTGCTTTAAGAAGGAAATGAAATGAAATAAAATTATTTATTTCTGCAAGTAGACCTCAAGGGCTCTTTCACATGTCTGATTCTTTTGGCGCTTCGGCAGATGACATTCTGGTGAGAAGAAGCGCCGGAAGAAACTCACCAGTTTCTCTTTTAAAAACAGTACAATAATTGTGACAATATTACATTGCATATCAAAAACAACTACTCAACTAAATACATTTCACTAAACATAAAACTACAATTTTAGAGATGTAAAAGGTCTCTAGGCGTCAAAACAAGATAAATTACAAAGAAAAATAGAAAATAAAAAGACATACTAAAATTAATGGAGATGTAATGGGCCTCCGTTGTCAAAACATGTTTTGGAGGTGTAAAGGATCTCCAAACGTCAAAATACAAAATGGAAGGTATTTGTTACTTAGTGACTTTTGCTTGTCAGCAGACGATTTGACGACACTCTTACTAAAAAATTATAGCCCATATTATAGTGCAGTGGAAAAATCTAAAACTAAAAAACCTTGCACATAATAAGACATAATCGTTCGTTTCCAAAATACCAGATTCTCGATATATCAGATTCTCCGTATACTAGAATCCCAAAATAATACATCCAACCAAATCATTTAGATCCTTGAGTAACTTATGGCTTTATTATCTAGTGTAACGGGAATGTAGTAAGACAGGAATCTCATAAATCGAGAATCTGGTATTTAGAAAAATCTGGTATTTTGGGCATGAGCGGTTCTGAAAAAGGAAGTTTTTGTTAAGTAAGTGGCGGTCCAGTCACCTTTGGAAACAACTGTGCTATTGAATAAATGTAGGTTTGTTTACCTATGAACGGTTTGCTGAACGAACGAACCAAAGAAATGGGTAGACGGGTTCCGGTCATATATAGGGTTGCCAGATGTCCGGTATTTAAGCGTACAGTCCGTTATTTTCGAGGCCTGTCCGATAAAAAATAAATGGTCATACCGGACAGAACAATGTATTAGTATAAACAAAAAAACGTATTTTCCCCCCTTTTTGGGGTTGTCCGGTATTTTTTCGCGACTCACCTGGCAACCCTAGTCATATAACATGGCGGATTTTGGAGAATATAAAATTGATCGTGACTGCTTGTAGCGCCAGCGCCTGCAGCGGAGTCCCGTCCCGCGTCGAGCACGGAGCCCCGCGCGTCGGGGCTCCCGCGCCCCTCCCGCCTTCCCGCGCCCCGCCGCGCGCTACGGTACAAACATACTTTTTATATTTTTATAGAATCTAAAAGCTGCATCACTATTTGGTAATTCTGTTGTATCCTGAAAAAAAAAACATTGGGTCGATCAACTTTTTCTTGGTTGCGTTGCCATGGTTACGTCCCCTGGACAACTCTTGAAACCACAGCAATGGGAAATAACGGAAAACGGAAAGATATTTGCCAAGTATCAAGACTAATTAATCATCTTGCTTGTGATGTTGCCATGTGCGTTTTTTTAAATAAAATCTTTTTTCGACCTCTGCAGACTTAGCATAGTCTGACTGGGTCATACACGTTCAGGAAAACGGGCGTCTTTTCTGTGGACGATACAAAAGTTAACGACTTGGGTACATTTTACTTATCCTTTTATCATACAGGTTTTAAGAAAAAGACGGTTTGTATAAGTGTATGAGGATCCAGTAAGAAAATTAGGGTTGGGTCCTGAACGCCTTACTTGCATTTAGCCTTAGAGAGCAGAGCACCTTAGTTGTATTTTTGTCCGGGGAGTAAAATGTCTTGGTCTGTAAAACGCCCTCACTGTTATAAGACATAGTAGACTGAATGACTTGACTGCAAAACAGCTTTACGTCATAATGTTTTAATAGGTATATGGTCTGAATAATCTTTACGTCCAATATTGTAGAATGTCTTTACAGTATAAAGACTATGTAGTTAAATCGTAATGTATAAAAAAATGTCTTAAGTAGCAATTTGTCCAGGTTGTATAATGACATAACATTATTTTATTATCACCTTCATAGTACTTCAAATTCGATTACAGGCCAATCGCAATTTCCGGCAAAGGCTTCACAAAATGTTAATCTGCAGTTACTCATTTTACATAAATATAACGTAGTCATTTAGCAATAATGACGTTTCATCCACTTCCTCATTTTATAACTAAGACATTAAACAAACAAAATCTGTTGATTACGTAGTCCTTATCACAACCAAGACTTTATACAATTGAGACATTCTGCCTACTTGTGCATTTCACGACCTAGGCGTTTTGCTCCCTAAGTCTTCTTGAAACTTGGACCATTTTGTAATCATGGGATTAGATAAACAAGTCATTTTGCATACTTGGCCAGTGTACAACTGAGACGTTTGGAATACCAAGGCTAAATGCAAGTAAGGCGTTCAGGACCCAACCCGAAAATTAGGCTTTAAAGCCTAACAATTTTATAATGTCCACAGAAAAGACGTATAACCTTAACTCATACTAAAAATATTTTCATCACACTTGCTCGAAAATGGTGTCATTACACGTAGGTTTTGCGGGCCGTAAATGACCTATTACGCCCTAGGGCGTAATGGTTTTCTTTTTAAATTTGAAACGCTGGTTCTGTTTTACTCTTATTTGTCATGTTCAAAGAAAACGCCAAGTTACTTTTTTAACTTTTATTACTGAAATATTTATTTAAAGAGAACTGTTATTGCAAATACATGTAAACACATATTTCTGTAACATTAATTAAATGTTTAAATAGTGTATTTCAGTATTTTGCAAATATAAAATCAACCATTTTAAGTCTTTACCGCTATGGTTTCCGAACGTGACTTGTCGTCTCGATATATGTCACTAATGTCACTGTCAGTTTTACAATTTTATTTAGGTTAAGTAAGGTTATTTTAATCAGATTTCCTCACAAGTGCGATGAAAAACATTGTGTGTGCCACGGGCGGTAAGGGAATTACAAACTCGTGTTATTAAAGCCCTCGGCTTCGCCTCGGCCTTGTAACAAACACTCGTTTGTAATTCCTTACTTACCGCCCTTGATACACAATGTACTATTTTGACCCGACTCTATTTTATACCATCATCGACTTTATCTTCACTTACCAACAGGTGAGATCAAAGTCAAATGCTTACCTATCGTGAATAAAAAAAATAAAAAAAATACGTTTCATGTTCTGTTTCAGACCTCCTTCAGTATACTCAGTAGCGCCGGCCGCGGACGTCGACCACTATTGACGCCCACGGGCGTAACGTAGACTAACCACACGACTGATCGGAAACTCGGTGTCTTTGAGAACTAGCGAGATGCTCTTATTTTGTATTATTTAATATTTTTAACAAATTTTAACGTTTGTAAGGTTTTGTAAATGGATAGGACTTCGGGCGTTAGAACCGCCTTGCTTAGTTATTGTTATTGGAGTTCTAGCGACGAGCTGGCAAAATGATGATGATCAGTGTGAACTTTTATTGGAACTGATACTGCTCTCTTAAGGCGATGAGCAGGATTAAAGAAATAGTAAGAACGTTTTAGAAAAAAAAAATATATTTTTTAATTTTCTTTGGATTTCCGGGGGTCCAGTTCTTAGTTGCTTTGAAATATTCAGTCGAGGACATCTTTCGGCTGCAAATTGTCTAAAAATTTTAAAATTGCATTGATTTACAAGCAAGATTGCATGGCGTATGATATCATCCGGCATTGATATTGATGTGATGATGTCATATATAGAAATGGATCCCTAAACGAGTACATGGCGAAGTTTGTTTATTTGCAAATGCTAGTCCATTATCAATATTCAGGTTATTCGTACACCGGTAAATGTCGAAAAATCATATTCGTGCTTGCAAAAGCAAAGTGAAAGCAACGATCTAATAAAAGTAACCATGACATTTTTTAATAAATGATAACACTTTTCATTATAAATTTGGAATCATGTAGCCGTAGGGCTAATACGTGACTACTTGAAAAAATAATTTTATACAATGTGGTAATGATTTATCTCTTTTTTGAAACCAGTCTCTGAATGTTCTGCAAATTGTGCGACATATTTAGAATTTCTAAAGCAATGTTTTAGCTAGTGAATTTTGTGAAGTTCATGAAAGAAAACATGGGTAACTTGAATGTGTAACTGTCGAATAGTTTTTGAGACAATAAATCGTATTTTTAATAACGAATTGTATAAAAGATTTTGCGTATCGAGTAAAAATTGTGGACTGACCAATACATCTCATTAATTAAATGAATATCCAGAAATTACGGCATTTGGAAATTTTGTAGTAAAAATTTTTCTAATGCTTGAAAATTGAGGTTAGGAAACAACTTTTCTTTCAAAGAAAAGCTTTGGATTTCCAGACCCAAACTAAGAGATCAATTTCAAACAAAGATGTCCGTAATTAGGCCTTATTCAAACAAAATGTTAACCTCGTTCATTTCTGTAACACAATTTATATAGTTCACTTTCGTTACACAAAAGAACAAGATTAATATTTTGTTAAATTAAGCCCTAACTACTGTCATTTTTTTTAAACGACCCTAATGCTCTCTTACGCGTTCTCTTAGACGACGGAGCTCAAAATTTCAATATTCTTACCATAAATGTTTGGTACAAAGACATACAAATTAAGTTATTATAATTCCTATATTATTTACAAATTTAGTACATAGTGTAATTGAGCATTGATATACTGCGTTAGTAATTTATTTGTGAGTAAGGTATTGCATTTTGTTTAGAGATTGTAAACATTTTGAGACGTGTTATATAAACGTGTTTTGCTTTAGATGTAAAATTTTGTAATAATGTTTTATACTGACGCTAACATTGTAAAGATAGTCAAAATATCAATTAAAAATAATTTAACATGCACAAAGCACGTGTATTTTAATAATATTTTTTTGAAAATGTTTAGTTAGCAGAACGTAAAAAGATAACTAAAGATGACTGTTTATTTTACACGCACAATTATAAAAAAATATTTTATAATGTTTCTTGTACATTATGTAAAGTTCCATCTAAAATATACACTATTTATGTATTTAAATCACTTTCTCTTACACTAAACCACATAACTTCCAGTGGCGTGGCGTCCAAAGGACTCGGTTCCTACCGGCTTGCCTAATATCAGGCACTTACCACCTTATTCTACAGCTCTTAAGGAAAATGTATCCCAAATCTGCACCGGCTTGCCCAAGGATATCTTTTACACCACGCCACTGATAACTTCACATATCCATTATGTTACTACCTATTCCTAATAGTTCTAATTTTACTCATAACTTTGCCATATAACAAGGCTTCCTATGTATTTTAAGACTATTTATTCTAATGTAATATACCTATTTAGACGCTACAGATATTTATTACATCGATTGCTCCTGCCATTTTCAAGTTATAGTATTTCTGAGCTGGTACTCCTTTATAAAGCTGTTATTTTTTGGCGTGCATGTTTCTGGGTGCTATACTATATAGCCATTAGTTACTATTTTACAGAGGACGATACTAGCGATAATGATGTGCTGTTTGGGGATATTCCCAAGGTAAGAATATAATATGGAGGGAGACTATTCCCCCAAACACATCTTTAAGGGCATATGACCCAAGAAGATATCTCGATTGTAAAATTAGACAAAGTTGTTAAATTCTGCCACCATAAGCCAAAAAATCGTTTATGTAGACTCGAACTAAGATAGGCCTTTTTAGGGCATTTCTCCAGAAATATGTCTGCGGTCACCTCATTCATCTGGTTCTTTTTCATACTAAATGTATGGAGACAGATGAATGAGTCGCAGACATATTTCTGGAGAAATGCCCTTTAAATAGCAGGTCAGATCAGAATAGGGATGACGACTGGGTAAAACTATATAATTCTATTAAGTCCGTCAGTTAGATTATGGAAAAATATAAGACACGTATTTTTTAGTTTATCAAAATATTAAAAATCAACAAAGTTATAGATCATCAAACTTCTGGAGTTGGGGCCTGTGACGTCACTCCTAGGTGAAAATTGTACCAAGGAGTGACGTCACTCGAAACTTCTAAGCACTCTATCCTCGTCATTTTCTGTTTGTCAAACAAAAGAAAAAATACGTGTACAATATGTTTAAATAACAGACGGACTAAACAGTTTTTTTTAGTCGTCTAGCCCATTATAACGATGTTCTACTATTATTTTTTTGGGTTTGTTCCTGTGTTGCCAGCTAATGTAAAATAGTAACTTGTGGCCTAATATTATAGGGCTCTGTAGATAAATTTGTAAACAGGATTGTTTGTGTACAGTACCTCTAGCACAACTGTGACACGCGACTCTTTGTCGCGCGACAAAAGCTACCTATCTCTTTCCACTCAATATAGGTGAGAGTGACAGGTAATGCTCTGTCGCGCGAGAAACGAAGTCGCGGCCAGTTATGCTAGACGTACAGGACTTGATTTTATATGAACATGTTTGTATCGAGCTGTAAATCCAATGTTGTAGCTGTTCGCCGCATCGCATCGCTTGCTTTGCTTGCGGTTGGTTTCGACACGTCGTGCCTTATTTAGGTAGTGTAAGGAATTTTGTTTTCATTTTCTAATAAAACAATATGTATTTACGCTGCCTTTTCGTTGAATTCCCTTTTATGATAAGTCGACTAGCAAGTGTGGTCATTTATGCTCAGTCATTTCACTGCTATTACCGTGATATTTGTGTGAAATGACATCAAACAATTTACCTACTAAAGAATTAGTTTTGATTGGCGCGGAAAGGTCTAAATTGGGTCTAAATGTATACCTAGGTGACCGTCGTATGGGATATAATTTAATCAAATAATATTTCCATCATGAATATCATGAAAGATAAGGACATACCTATTTGTAATTATAATAGCTGCTAACGATAAACACAATAAATAACATCTACATTTATTTTGTTTCTACATTGAAACCTCGTACAGCGTATGCTACATTTTCGACTGTAGCTCGTTTAAATTAGGTCTACTATTCATTGAGAACAGCTGTAATTAGACTTTAATTTTTTACTATAGGTATATGTAATTAGTGACATCTATTGAGGTAATAATGTAATCGTTTGATGAATGTCTAAAAATACTGTCCGAAGTATACTTTGTAGTCCGGGTCCTAAATGAAATTAAATCACAATCTATACTTAAGCACTTCGTAAACGAATCGGTGTTGCCATAGTTTAAACCCTTCAGTTCAATTCGGACATTTTATGAGGCTAGCGCCCAACTGTCACTATCGTAGTGTGTGAAACGAAATCGCACGTTACGTTATGCGAGTGTGCGACGTCGCGAATGCTGTCTGTACGAGTAATTTTTGCTTTGTACATTTTTATTTTTATAAATAACCGATGTAAATTATGTGATTATAAATGTAATAGCCTCTAGTGATAACAATTGTGATATAACAACGCGATGGCCCTCAAAATACGTTGTGTTTTCTTATACTATGTGATCCAGTGCAATTGCTCGTCACTACGGTTGTTTGTCAATGACGTCTGCGTTTAGCGCAGCGAAAAGTGGAATTTTAGTTTGATTGTGACAACTAGTGAAAACATAAATAAGACAAATTGTGTTAACCGTTGAGTGCTTGTAAAATGGATGAGTGTGTTCCCGAGAGGAGACTTCGTCTATCAATTGGGGCCGTCAAAGGTGGCTCATGAAGAAAGGGTTAGTTTACCTGTTTATGTTTAGTTTTAAGTCATGTGTTTATACGCATGTACGAGTGGCATCGTTGCTATTAATATATAATTATGCATCAATACCATAGTGTAATAATTAGGTAGTAAAAAATAGGTATAGGTTATGAGCTATAATACGTGTTGTTTACTATAGTAATGAGCGGTATTTGAAGTGTTTGCGGACTCCAAATATTATTAAATAGCTTCTAATCTTCGTCTAATTCGTGAAATGCAGTAGCAGTATTAGGATTGAGGCTGGGATGTGTTATTTTTCTTTTGTTACTTTCTCTTATCCATTGAGTGAATGGTGTGAGGGAGACAAGTGAGCAGCCTCGCGCGTAGGTAAGAGGGAGACGTCGCTCTACTAGACGAGTTTACTGGGCACTATAAGTGTCCACACATGACATCTTACCTCTATTCTATTACCTTATTCTTGATAATATAGATATATGTATCTACTACAGATAATACTATGTGTTACACAAGGGATGAGGCAAGAGTTTTTATTAGATGTTTTATTATGCACTGACCCAGCTTTGGATCCTTTTATTTAAATTGCTAATAGATTGATTGTAATACTGCAGCAATACAATCAATATCAAATAGTGAATTAATCCGATTTTATTTTACATGTAGGTTATGACCTTAAATTCTTGGAATAAATGTTAATATCACTCCGTAGTGTATGCTTTGATTTGAATAAGAAATACATTAATGGTTGCCTCAGTTACCTAATATAACTTACGTTACTGTCCCAGTATTAAATTCCACGGTGGGGTTTTAAGCAGTGCGGGATTAGCTATGTAGCAAATGCATTGGGGGGTCTTGTGCCGACTCGCAAAAGGAGTGTGGCTCACAATTTCCAAAATTTAATTTTTTCTTGGTAGCAATTATTCTGTTCTCATAATTCCCTAGTGGCATTTTTCCCAATTATTATTTTTACCACTCTTTAATTTTACTAATTTCTTTTATTTCTATTGTCTAAATTACTTAGGAATTATTTTTTCTGTTAATATATTTGAATAGTGTTGATGAATTCTGTAACTTTTATCCCTCATTATCTTATAATATAATATTATTATTAGGTACTTTATTTTCTTTTTGAATATTTTCAATCAACATCACATATGGCGGTAACCTTATGAGCCAAGGCATGGTACTTGCTGAGTTTGCCCTTCTTGGCCTTCGCGAGGTTCTCGTCACGGAGGATGGTGATATCAACAAGCACTGCCTGGCACTTGGATCGATCTACTAACACAATACGGCACCTCAGACTCCAAAAATATGTACTATTATTAGTCATAAGTTGGTAAAGTTTACATGTCCAAATGTTAACGAGATGTGTTGATCCTAACAAATTTTTTCCACTTTAATTGCTAACCATGTCTCAAGCAAATAAATTTTATTTAATTTCATTGCAATCAAATCGCTGCACAGAAGACGTCGACAAGTGTAAGTGCAGTGACATTGTACAAATATGTGAATATAGAGAGAATCAGCTCTTTGAAAAAAAAGTATCTAAGAATTTTATCCATTGAGAATAATAAAGACTGAGAAAGTATGCGAATGGGAAAAAACAAGTTTGTGAAACAAAGACAGAGGAAAATAAAATATTGGGAAAAAATGCCCCTAGGAAATTAGGAGAAAGGAATAATTGCAACCCCACTCGTCAAAAGCCCGCCCCCATCCCCCCCTCTTTATGTCATTTCATCAGATAAAAAATTACTGGTCAGCCGGTATTAAGCATAACCAATATCCACCAAGCGCCTCTTTGACGAAATCCTACAGGCCCCGCGCAGGCTTAATCCGCCACTGGTTTTGAGCTACAAATATAAAAAATATGATGTTATTTAGTGCCCGTCACTTCGAGCTTGATATAGCAAATCACAGAAAATAACATAATCAAATTTATGTAATGTATGTTGTCTAGATATTATATTATCTTTCAAGTACAAAATATGCAGTCTACACTGTGTCGGCATGTGGACTAACCAGCCCGTTTGCGTGTGAATGGGCCTGTGCCCAGCCAAGGGATGTAGATAGGCTGAAGATGATTCAGTACAATAAATTATAGTATAGTAGAATACAGGCATCAAATTCTAAATTATTAAATTTAGAAAAACTAAATACAATTTATTCAGATCATATATGTATACATATAGTACTTATACTTGAACTCAACATATTTATCAGTCCTAAATACTACTAGTGCATGCTGTCTTTCTGTCTAACATTGCTGAAATACATAGATGACTCTTATGATTACGTACCTATTATGTTCATGCACCATTAAATATTTCCATTTGGAAGAGGATGCCTTATGGCATTAAGGCTGTTTTAGCTTCCTGCAATAAATTAATAAATATTGCGGGAGAATCTTACGTTTGTGTTATGAGTACTAGACGGCAATATATGGTACATAGAGAAATAGAAAACAGCCATGACTCATCAAGTCATCACACAATTATTAGCTCTTACCAGGATTCAAACCTGGGACCTCTAGCTTTCTAGTGGTTGTCACTCCTACTAGGCTAAATATGTTGTCAATAAAATAAAGTTTAAATAAATAATAAATCCATACTATTTTCATGGCTTGCCAATCTTGCCATATTCCAAGCTGATACTGCAAGCTCAGAATGCTCGGTTTTAGTACGTTTTATCACTGTACACGTTCATTGCACGCTTCTGTCCAATAAGGACGAAGAACCGTGTTAAAACGCATATTCTGGCAATGCTGCTAATTTCAGCAAAATTGGCAAGCAGTGATGGGTACCTTTTGCCTAGAAATGACACAATTTTATTTGCAAACCCAGATTTATCTTAAACAATAGACAGAGTAGCACATTAGTATTATGCCGCAATAAGTAAACAGGAAAATATATTTATTTTAACAGACCTGGTTATTTATTTTTATTTTATGTAATACTAGCGACCCGCCCCGGCTTCGCACACTGTTTCTCTATTATATTATGCATGTATTATACGTATAAAACTTCCTCTTCAATCACTCTATCTATTAAAAAAAACCGCATCAAAATCAGTTGCGTAGTTTTAAAGATTTAAGCATACATAGGGACATAGGGACAGAGAAAGCGACTTTGTTTTATACTATGTAGTGATAATGTTACATCTGTATGAATAACGCAAAATGGAAAGTTTTTATTCATATTGACCACTTTAAAATCTCAATTAACCTAACATTAGTTTTTAAGGAATCCTATCATGAATCATCAAATGAAACATTATTTATGAAACAACATGCATGCATCTTAATTTGCACAAATTGTAAAATACCTTTAAATGTATCACTATCCTAGTTTATATAAATGGGAGGTTTGCAAAAATAATGTCTATGAGAGTAGGCCTGTGCCCAGCAGAAGATGATGATGAATGTGCATAGTTAAGGGCTTAATTTTACCAGAATTTTAATCCTATTCCTTTGTGTAACAATAGTTAACCATATAAATTGTGTGGTAACTTTCGTTACACAAAGAAACAAGATCAACATTTTGTTTAATTAAGCCCTTAACTATGGACATTCTTTTTTGAAAATGACCCAAAAAGCATTTATTGCTTGCTACACACCTGATAGAAAATACCACATTACTATCCAAAACACATGTTAAATTGTGTACCTACATGCCAACATACTTAATCTTCTCTTACTGACAGATCAAATGACTGCCTATTATGCGTAAAAATAAGTTTCTGTCAACAATGTTATTTTTGAGACAAGCTGATTATTGTTGACTACCTATTTGTATAATCAATCACAAACTGCATGTCAAAATCGATCAAATGAGCCCAAATATTAGGGGTTTATTAAATAAGATGATTCTATGGGATCAATCCAGGTTGCTAGCACCGGACCACCAATTCTAACCTGATTACCTTATTTTTACATAAAACTATAAATAATATTATGATGGAAATTTAAAGATTTCAAAATCGGTGCAGTTCATGAATCATGAGTTAATCTAATTTGAAATGAAAATATGTTGTAATAATGTTGTACCACCTACTTTACTGCTATTTCTTGTGTCATCTCAGGTACCCAAAAGTTGTCTGGAAGAGATCGCTTCCTAGCGATAAGATCGTCTGTTGTACCAACCATTATTTTATACTATCTTATTTTAGGATCTCTATTAATCATGCAATAAAGGGTATTATATTGTATATAATATATTCTAGTATTTCTAAAATATATATAGGTATATTTGTATGTATCAGCTAGGTATTTTGCTACAATTACCACAAGCCAACCTTATCTTATCATATACTCACTAGGCACCTATGATTTCTAGTGCAAACTAGTTTCTGGTCTATACATATAATAATAATAAACTTATAGGTGGCTACAATTAGCCTCTTTATTTACAAAATGAAATATCTGACCTTGTATTTCTCTTATCTTAAAACATTCCTTGAAATTCCATCAATGGCTTGAGCACAGTACTTTCTCTGTAGTGCATGCACACATACGCAAGTAGCTCGGTTCTCCATACTAACGAAAAGAGGGTTAAGAATCGACTTTAACAACATCAAATCTGGTTGAAATGTTAATTTCACAGAATACAGTTTTTCTCCACAAAACATAACATGAGTCACAAAAATCCAAAAAGATATATATTTTTAGTAATGAAAACCTTATTTTGGAATGATGCTAATTGTCTCTGATCATAAACGGTTTTTTTTTATTTGAACTATTTATTATCAATAGATAGCCACATATATGCAGTTAAATTTAAAACTACAATACATAAATAAAATTTAAGTAAGCCTTATAATAAATCTTCCTAAAAACTTCCTCGCTGTATAGCAATGCCAATTGCGCGGCTTTTTATGTTTGTTCTAACGTCTTGGGACTTCTTATGTTGTTACGCGCAAATTATGTGTCAGTTATATGAAATAAAACATATTTCAACCAAATTTGATGTTGTTAAAGTCGATTCTTAACCCCTTTTAGTTTGTATGGAGAACCGAGCGACTCGATTCACCTTAAGCTTATTTAATTTCATTTCGTCATACCTTTTTCCACTTTACTGTGATGTAAGCGACATTTTTGGAAGTCTGCCCCTTGGCCTCCATTGAGGCGGTATGTCAAGGGCTTTGAGCTTGTTCTGATATAATCCGTGGAAAGAATCAATTTAAATCAGTGCTCCGTGCTTTTGCCATACAAAAAAAAAACGCCAAATAGTTTTGGTTTTATTCTTTCCTATTATAGGTACTTAGCAATAGGAACCTATGTTAGTAAATGCATACACATTGAATTTTTCTGTTTTTTTTTTTATACTAAAGAAAAGTGCATTAAAATCGGTATATTACTTTTTTAAATAAACAGAATAGGAGTCTCCGGGAGGACTTTTCTTTAAAAGATGATTGGTAAAGTCCAGCCATCTCTATAGATGGTTATAGAAAAGTAACTCTTCGGATAAAATGTGATAGAAAGTATAGATTTTATCCCCTGAAGTGAGCTAATGCTGTTAAAGAATACAGTACCATTGAGAGGTTAACCGCAGATTAGGATAACGAGAATATAGTTTGAGAAAAGTATAACTGCCTTGAAAGATTATTATATTATAGATCCTATTTTTAGATTATAGACAGTAAAGTGTAAATGCACTTATAGATAACGGCGATCTTAACTTGTTTAGCGTTTCGTGCGTATTCCGTAGAGAAAAGACTTGGGGATACTATGAACTTTCAACGGATTATCGGTTCTATGACCGTAATGACCGTAATAATATTATTATTTTGTTTTAAAGCATTTACCGCCTTATCATTACGGTCATAGAACCGATAATCCGTTAAAAGTTCATCAAGGCAGTTATACTTTTCTGAAACTATATTCTCGTTATCCAAATTTGCGGTTAACCTCTCAATGGTATTGTATTCTTTAACAGCATTAGCTCACTTCAGGGGATAAAATCTATACCTATAACTAACGAAACATAATACAGTTAGCCAATACAAACATTGAGACTACTTTGTCATAACAAATTTCACATAAAATACAGGAAAGATAATTTGAATCAACATTCCAGTTGCAAAATGACAAAGTTCTAAGTATTCTTAACTAACATTTTCATTTGTCAATGCGCCTACATGCATACTTGCATAGCACGCATGTTAAGCTGGCTGTGGCTGTGTATAATTTTTAACATATTTGTTTTTTTTCGAACAATTACTTTAACTTTAAACTAAATTTATTATATGATTTAAAGCGCCGCCCAACCTTCCTGGTTTCTTGCCAAACTTATTTTATCTTTAATTAACCATTAATAAACATTAATTCAACTTAATTATCTCATGTTCGGCATATTGTCCTTCAACCCAGCTTGTCAAGATCTACCTAAGATAAAATGGCCTACAACCAGTTTTGAATAAATTACTCCAATATCCAATGTATTGTCTTGTTTACTTAATCAAGTCATTACTTCATTAGGCTTGTTATGGCGGATGTTATGCACTTTTAAAGTGCACCGCGGTTGGGGTTTTTTTATGTAAAAATGTGGTTATTATTGAATATTTTGTCTGTTTGAGCGCGAACCACGCAGATACTACCGTGCCGATTTTTATGAAATTTGGTGTACAGATAGATTGTGTCCTCGGTTAAAACATAGGATTCTTTTTACCCGACTACGGCGAAGCAGAAATAGACATTTAATTTATTTCACTCCGCAAACAAAGTTGCGGGCTTCCTCTATAACAGTAAATCGATACGTCACCGCTCAATGCTATTTTTTGTAGAAAAAACTTAATCCATAATGAACGCAGTTTCCGGTTGAAGTTAATTGCTTTGGTTTATTAAAACGCTGTTAACTATGACGTGTCGAGCATTGAGCTATTAAATATTATGTGCACGCTTCTAGCTCGTTTGCGAGTTTGGCGTTTCTATGGAGACGTAATCTTATAGCTCCTCTACACGGCTGGCCCAGCCAGATGGCCATGCGATGGTTGATCGCAACTACACGATGGGCCATCGCTGGCCCAGCGAGATGGCCATGCGATGGGTGCCGTCCACACTATTGAATGGGCCATCGTGTAGATGCGTACCGCCATCGCTCATACGCCATAAGCAATCCGTCACCACTATGCCCTCCACACGCTGTCCCATCATAGTGGACCATCACGATGGGCCATCGTGTAGAGGCACCATTATCTAAATTCAGGCTTCCAATCAAAATCCAAACTAATATTATGCGTATGTATGTAAACGCATTGTTGCACATGAAATCATACAGAAATAACACAACAATTAATGGTTATGTACGAATTTATCCCTGCAAGGGACCTCTTCCAACTAATCTAATAACTAATTTTAAACGACGGATTCTGTCTGTCTTTAAATTTTTACGCTTCTTAAACCCTTTGAACTGATTTAAATGAAAAGTGGTAAAAAAGAACATAGTATTTCGTACACTTGGTCAAATAACGACGCATCTGCAAAATGTAAAGTCACATGCGTCGTTATTTGACCAAGGGTACCTACGATTTTATAGTTTTAAAGAAGTTATAGTTATTATCCCTTAAGGTGATTCGATTCGAGTTACTCTTGTACATATTTGTAATTGAACAGAAATTTAAATTCGATTGTTTTACATGTTTTTTTCTAATTATTTTACTGCAATTTCATTCAGCGGTTTTTGTTACATATTTTCAACTGAAGTGCAGTCAGTGACAAAAGTAACCGATCATTTTAGTACCATGTCGTTAATTTTAGTACCGCGGCGCGTAAACACACTTAAGAGTCACAAGAGTTTAATGGCGACACTTCCAACTCGGTAGCGTAGTTTACCACCTCATCCCGATCCCGAAGTTGGTAAAAGGGAAATCAGTAGCGGAGATCGGACCACCCGGCGTTGTTTGTTTTTGTTTCTAACCAGCTACATCCGAGTTACCCTGCCTCTCTTGTCTCACCGCCGGCGAGGAAAACTGAGCGAATAGCATTACATTGCGGATCTGGAAAGGTCGATTGGTCTTACTTTACCTAGCTAGCCCGCAATGGACTCGAACTCGCCAAATTTTACTCGGTTTACTTTCCGGTGATGGGTCAAGTGCCTTAGACGTTTCAGACGCTCATCGATTTAGTCTATTTTCTATATGATACTACTGTTTTACTATACTTACTTTTACTTGGTTACTTCACTTTATCGTTGTTTACCTTCTTCAAGACTATTGTAGTGTTTTAGATTTTAGGCAGAGATGGCAACCGTTGGTATTTTAGACAGTTCTTCTAACAATATCTGCGAAAGTCCGTCATACCCGACCCGGTCTTTAATTTTTTCACACGGTAATATTGTATTGTACCCACCACAATATCACTCCCAAATGCCAAAATTCAAGCTGAATTCGCGGTTTATTCCACTACACACATTTGAACCAAACCTCTGTAAATACTTGCAACTCATATAAAACTATCATATATTTCAATCAGTGGCAATCTTTTGTCATAATCTCGATTAAAAACATTTCATCCTAAGGCCTCCAGCGGACAATAAAGGGGCCGGGCGTTGTCCCAGGTTAGTTGATACTGCAAACACTTCAAACGCGTTTGCTACTGAGGCTTAACTTTTTTTGGTTGTGACCAACCTTTTTCACTGCTTGTCTGCTATTGAGGTCATTGGAGTGGATGTAATTGTTCAACATTACTGAACACAATACTAAAGACGTAAATGCATAAAGACGTATGTCATTGAAGCTCTTAAAGTTACTTATGCCTCTTTGGAATAACACAGTGCATTTTCAACTTATTAGGGATGAGGCTCTTAATTCAATATTTTTTTTGTGACTTGATATTTTCTCAAGATGTCTTCTTGATTCTATTACTAGTAATTAATAAACGTGGGCCAAAATGACCACAACCATAAAACTCAAACCGGGGACGTGACAGACCTCGTCGGCGATGGCGAGATTATTGGGATTCCTTTCTTAGAGACTGGCCAGATGCCGCTAAAACCTAGCATAACTGGCCGCGACTTCGTTTCTCGCGCAACAGAGCATCACCTGTTACTGTCACACTATATTAAGTAGAAAGAGATAGGTAGCATTTGTCGCGCGACAAAGAGTCGCGTGTCACAGTTGTGCTCAAGGTACTGGGACGAATGCAAAAAGAAGGACTTTGCCCAGCAGGAGACAAAGTATTATAAAAAACCGCACAAGTGCGTGCGAGTCCGACTCGCCCACCTACAAATATGTAGGTACATATTATATTAAAAGTACCCTATAAATTATGATTCCCTTAGTAAAATCTATTTTTTTTTAAAGCTTTAATTAAAACTGTACTGATTTCAGATTTTTTTCCTATACATGTAATATGTAGTATGTATATGACGGTATTACTTGCCAAATTTCATAGTCCTAGGTCAATGGATTTACGTTTTGTGTGGCATAAACAGCCGTATCTTTTTAGGGTTCCGTAGCCAAAATGGCAAAAACGGAACCCTTATAGTTTCGTCATGTCCGTCCGTCTGTCTGTCTGTCTGTCCGTATGTCACAGGCATTTTACTCAAAAACTACATGATGGATATTGATGAAATTTGGAATATAGGTGTCTTTTATGAGCCGCTACTTAGTTTGGTATATAAATAATTAAAATAGATATTTTTAGGGGGGGCACTCCATACATGTTAAAGACAGTAAAAAAAAATTTTTTCAGCAAATATCAACGTGTGGTACATAGTTCGACAGCTCTTTTAAAAACACTATAAGGTTTCTAAGTAATGTTTTTGATTAAGTGAATGTATTTGGAAACAATAGTGTAAATTGTGTCCCCCCCCTCTATTTTCTAAACCGTGCGTCCAAAAAATATGAAAAAAATCACGAAGGTAACGCTTAATTAATACTTTCAACGAAAATTATTTTCAACAAGATCGAATGTACCGTTTTTGAGTTATTGCCGATAAACTGCGCTTCTCAACAAAAGGACGTAATTGCTATGAAGATATGCTCTTTTGTTGTTGTACTTTTTTTACATCGTATTTTTTACCCTATAGTTACGGCTATGGAACCCTACACTGAGCATGGTCCGACATGCTCTTGGCCAGTTATTTTCACGTTAACTTAGAAGTTTAATTTTTTGAGAGCTTCAAGGTACCATAGACCTGAGTATATGGATTTCATTTCAACTCGATACCTCCACGCGTTTCCGGGATAAAGGGTCATGACAGACGGACAGACAGACAGACGGACAAAAAAGTGATCTTATAAGGGATCCATTTTTTTCTTTTGAAGTAAGGAACCCTAAAAATGCACGTTTGTGAACCCCCACAAGGTGGTCTGATGAGCTGATGAAGGTTGCTGGAGTCCAATGGATGCGAACGACACAGGACCGACCTGTAACTGTGGAGATCTTTTCGGGGAAGCCTATGTCCAGCAGTGGACGTCGTTCGGCTGATGATGATGACGTTTATGATACTCAATATGTGTGTATTGCAATGTAATAAGTGCGCAGTACATCTTTGACGTTGACTGAACTAATTAAACTTGCAGCAGCGTGTAAAGTTTATAGAACCCACAAAAACGCAGTGAAAGATTAATAGTTTATAACAGCACCGTAAAAAGTTCACAGTCCATAAACCAACTACTGAAGTTTGATGCTCTCCGGCGCAGCTGGCTCGGCGATTCAACGAAATGTCGTAAAATAATTAACTCATTTACAATCGTGATAATGTATTTCTCAATCAGTTGTTTCTGAAAACAACGCTTTAACAAGGTTTTATTTTGCTTCAGAGAACGTTATCGTCGATTTTACGCGCTGTTGTGTAATGTATCAAAAGACCTAAATCATTAACTGTAACTTCTCGTGTTTTCCGCTCTTTTATTATGCCAGTGTACTTACTTTTCACTATCTTGTGGTTGATTATGAGCAATAGGGTATTCAGAACTTAACCGTTTATGTCATTTTTAACATAGGGATCAAGCTTGAACTAATCGTAATTGGAGATAACACTATTATGGTCTGTCAAAATTAAACGACGAGCGGTCTCGACTCGAAAAAACGAATTAAATTATATTAGAAATGAGATAGGCAGTGATGGTAAAGTATAAAAACACAAGTAGTCAAACTTCCACCGTTTAGGAGCGCGCGATACCTATTCAAGGTCGAGGTGCAGACAGTGCCATCAGTACTGTGGCATTCTTACGCATTCGTAAAACTTTTCTTGTAGTGCGTTCGTTCACGGCGCGCACACATACAAGGCGCTCGATGTATCTTTTGTAGGCAGAAAAATTACTGCTATTATACTGTGGTTATGTTCTGAATTAGTCTATTAGGTAGTATGCGATACGCACATGTAGGGTTGCCATTTATCCGGATTTGTCTGGACTTTTGACATTCCGTCCTTACTTAACCTTCCCGCCTCTGACATCCCAGTATTTTTTTTCAAACGTCTGGCTTTTTGTCATGACTACGCAAAAACTACTCGGTCATATGCTCCATTTACTTTAGATAAAAAAACTCCACGGTGATCCTGCCATATGCGTTGCCTTCCCTGCGTAAGTCGCTGATATGCTTTAAAAAGATAGAGTTGGCTAAAACGCTGGTTGGGTTGGTTGCAGTTGGCTGTCGAGTGACATAGCTGCCTATAACACTAAAAGCGCTGTCATGCAAACCCTGTTATACCCCGAGTTAATATGCGTGGAGGTGTAAGCGACTTGTGCTCGCCCCTTGCGCGCCGCACGATTGCTCTGTCTAAAACGCTTTCCTTTTAATAGATGGTTCTATCTACGAAGGCGCGTCCCAATTACTACTTAACTGTCATTATAAGTAAATACCGATGGTCCATTTTAAGCCTTTTGCGCACTTAATTGTAATTCTTTTCAAGAAAAAAGTAAGCTAATTTTGCCTCGGTTTATCTATGGGTAAATTCAACGTCACTGTTTAGTACTACGTAATTTACTATGTGCCCATAGCATAGTGGTTAGTGTGACGATACTTCGCGGATCCAACTGTTATATAGTCGCATTTTACGACACGCCGGAGACGGACCGTGGTAACTTCGTAAAACATCGTCTAAGATTACCTAACACTCTACCACAGTGCAAGGAACATGCAGTCCGCTGATGGAACCATTACGAGTAGACCAATCATGCGGGGTTGACCAATTAGAGGCAGGAGTGCAGGAGCTCACTTCGCGATTTCGCCAGGCGGTTACTAGTACCGAATTTTGCCCATTCGGAGGGGTTTAGCCAGCGACAACAAAAGCACGCCGTATGCGATAGAGAGAGACGATCTGATCCGGTGTTAGGACCGAACGTCAGTTTTGTTAGAAAGATGAACTTCTGTAGGTAGTACTTATTCTGTGCTAAAGGTACATCGTAGCCGACTGCAGACGACATGTCGCTGAAACACTACTTGTTTCTATGCATTTCTATATCACTAGCTGCGTACGGTATTTCATATAAATTCGTAGAAACCAGTAGTGTCGTGGCGACATGTCTTCTACTGCTGCGGTCTGCAGTCGGCTACGAAATTGTACCATACCATTTGTTGGTCATCGCCGATACTAAGGGGCGACACGGCCGCCTATGACTGTAAGCTGCACGTACACTGCTACGCATACTCTGATCCGCACGCGAATGTTCGTTTTGAGGTCTCGTTCTTTTTGTATGTCAGAGAAAGAGACTCAAACACGACCCTTCGCGTTATCGCGATGTGTGTAGCCGTAGGGTACAAGTATGTCACGACTGCAGATGGCTACGAACTGGTACCATAATGATTTTACACTGTGTAGAGGTTGTAGCTGTACTATTACTATTAAGTACATGCGCACTCAACATCCCACATTCCTACAAATGGTGTCGTTTGAGAACCGAAATGTTTGGCCAGTATCCTTACCAATCGGAGTTCAGGACATATTCACATAGTTGAGGTGATTAACCCCGCCTCGGGATGTCTCGGGCGTGTTGCCAAATCGCGGAGGTCTTCTGTTTCCTAGCATTGTTCCACAATATATTCCCTGCTTACACAAAAAGGTACACCTTAGTAACATAACGATATTAGAGAGACATATTTATATTGCTTCGTCCTTTGCATCTATCCCATACCATTTCACTACTTTGGGTTGTGTGACAATTAATTTAGAAGGCAAATTTGTTAAGATGTAAGAATCCCCATCTCTGGGATATCACGTAATAACCTCCTGACACTTTGGCGTAGTGCCTACATAAGAATCCAAAAAGAAAAACGATACTTATCCGAAAACGTTAAGTAAGTACGTAATATTGAGAACATGTTTTAAACTCGCACCCTGGTTCCCTAAAAGTTCATTTTAACCGAGGTCAAATACTCGTATCGCGTTATCATCCACCGAGAGCATCATCGTTAAAAAACGCTCTTTAAAGAACTGCGTTATATGTCCACATACGACCTTCTTTCTATCCTCGGTCAACCCTCACAGCGCTAATCGGAACGTACGCCGCTGTCGTCACGTATTTTGTCACCTCGGTTCTAAGCCAGATTCCATTACGTTATGATTGCTTCCGATCCTCTGTCAGGATATCTCGCCTCTTCTAGCCCTCTTTCACCTACTTTTATAGAAATAAATGGTCAATAATTATTGGTAGCAAAATATTCACCACTTTAGAGACTGAACATGAACATCCGAAATTGTCTATGAAATTTACTTTAACAAATGATCTGCCAAAATGTTTTTTTTTTTTTACTTAAAAGCATCTACTGTCCTGGTAGCGAAGAAGTCTAGTAGCCATCGTTGACACAGCACAAGCAGTTACCTAGATTCTAATTGTAAGTAGATAGATTTAGATACCTAGATACCAGTAGCATGGCGTCCAAAGAACTCGATTCCTACCGGCTTGCCTAATATCAGGCATTTGAGCACCTTTTTAGTTCTGCAATGTTAATGAGTAACAGAATATGTACCTATTTATTTGGCTTCATATTGTAGTCATTAAATATTTTAAACTTCTGTAAAGGCCTAGAGGCAGTAAACTGAGCTATTTACCTATATTTAATTCGCGCGTAAAGTACTACGAGATAGAGGTCACGTAGCATTGCTATTAACAATAGTTTTAATTGTCGTGACATTTTCTATTCATTCGAATACTGTACTTGATATATGAGAATATATTCTCGTGCCTTTCAAGAAATATTTGCAACACTACCAATCAAAGTAGTTAGTATATTGATGTTTTTGTACTAATGATATAATCATCATCGCCCTAGCGCTTTTCCCGTTTTTATTCGAGATACGCATTGACTATGATGAAATCTTTTTTACGAGCCTTATTTAACTTTCCATTGCCGTGTTAATATGTATGAAGGTGTATGTTTGGCTCGATTTCAGAGCGTTTTGACCGCGGCGGTTTTTTTCATTCGTGTTTCAGTAAATATGGCAAGTGGCGGTGAACACAGCTAACTTTAATTAAAAACGATAGACGATTATCGAGGTTACACATGACACAAGATGTAATCAAAAGTTGTTGTCACTCGATAGTCCTTCGCGGTAAAAATCGAGGGACACTAATTACCTAAAATAACCACATTTTTACTAAAAAAAACCCGACCGCGGTGCACTTTGAAACTGCATAAAATCCGCCATTTTGTTTATTTTAACGAACTTCATACCCAGTGACACTCGCACCATCAAGACGAATCTAATGATGTATCATTTATCAAAATCGGATGTGCCGTTGAGTAGTTACGAGCGGACACAGGAACGGACATACATACATACAGGTCAAACACATAACCCTCCTTTGGGCTTCGCCGCAGTCGGGTAAAAAACGCCTAATATCGACCCCTTTGCGTGGGTCAAATCTTGGAAACTAAATTATAACAAACTCCTGACGTTCGATTGGGCTCAAATTTAGTAGAGTCTGTGCGCAAAGAGAATTGGATTAAAATTGGGGGGCGCTGTAATGCTTTTCTACCGAAGAAAAAAATATTTGCCATACTGGGTAGGTTAGTTCCGTTTTTCTCCACGCCTTTTCTCTTTCCGCACAGACTCTATACTTGGGTATCTTATTATCTGTGTGACAATGCAATTATATAATATCATGGAGCAGATCTGATAATAGAGTTAGAAGGTAGCCATGGGATCATCTAAATTACCTACTTAAGATAATTAGGCTAATCTGATTGGTTTTGAAATGCAGTTTGCAACAAAAAAGGTTTTTTTTTCGATCGAAAGTTATTTTGTAAGTACCTAACATTCCTGTACAACTGCGCTCTCTCCCAGACCTATTACCATGTATTACGTTGATGCAGCGAAGTGAGGGAAGTCCTTCCATTGTATGAAGACTAGACTAATATAATACGTTGAAAGTCTGTCTAGACGTCTGTCGGTTTCCTACGTTTTCATGACTGAACTTCTAATACTACCTTTAGGATTAACTCTAAGAAACACATTCCTTGGTTGATAAATATATTCGTTACTATCCCAAAGTAATAATTTTGCTTCATAACAGGATAGAGGTTAAAAATTGGTTTTAGGACAGAAGAGTTGCGTAGAAGCAATATATAACACTTTCTTAAGATGTTTAAACTACATCATAAATAAATTACTGTAGCAGTTTCTTAAAAACCTTTCGTAAAAAATTGTATTTTTATAACGCCCGGTCCCACAACTTCTTGAAAATGCCTACTTATCTTGTAAGGATGTCTTGGCGTATCACGTCATATCATAAACACATCAATCTTCACTTATTTTAATTAATGATATCCATAGGAAGCCACATATGTTCATATCTAGACGCAAACGATTTATAATAGAAAATGACGTTTAAAGTACTAAACATACTGAGAGCACTACTTCGCGCTCGCGTTTGTTGCGTGATGTTTTGCACTGCATTGACTGGTTGCATTGGTTGAATACATAACACGGAATATTTTATTAGAAGAGAAAAATTGAAAAATTATATGTCTCGGGCTGGTTCAAAAATTCGATGACTTGGACAGAGTTTTACGTCTCCCCCAGGCCAGGAAGTGGGATTTTCCGCACGCTTAGCGTGCGGTACCTAATTGCCATTTTATGGCCAGGTGTGACGTAAACAAATTAATTCGCTTCTTTTAATTTACTGATGTTTAGTCAAAACAAAAAGTTTAGTAAAAGTGATTCGACTTTATTAAAATAACCTAAATGCGTTTACGTTAAGACTTTATTTGTATTAATAATAATACGTTTCATTATTATTTTCATTGGCTTTCGATATACAGGATGTCCCTAAAACCAACGTACATATGAAAAAACCTGATAGACTAGGTCATAAGACACAAAAGTAGAAATTGCGTTCAATAGCATAGTTATTTGGCTACCCATAACAAATAAACAGATTTTTAAGAGTACTTGATATTTTAGTCATGACACTCAAAACACCGAGTCAGGGTATCACTTAGAACGAATTTTGCAAAAACTTCAATATCTCGAAAACTAAGCCATTTTTTACTGAGGTCAAATTTACTTAATCTGTTGTCTTACGAGCTGGTCTATCAGCCCGTTGTCAGTCAGTACGTTGGTTTTAGGAACACCTTGTATACCAAAACCAAATACAACCGTCACATAAAATTCAAATTGATTTGACTGGGTGTGGGTAAAAGCCGTCTTGCAAGATTTAGAATAGACTAACAAACTAGGCAAGTCAAATAAAATGTAAAAAAATTAACAACAGCCCCGTAGCGCTTCCAAATCTTCCAATACGCCTTGTGTGTGACAGAGCCTTAGTTCAATTATGATTGCAAGTTCGCTATTAATGAAACGGGCTATTGCTAGTGCTATTTTAGAAACGCTATGTTTGTGATATGGGGTTATAAAAAGATGGGAGTTTATTAATCAATGACGTTGTTTTGACGCACAAAATATCGCTTGTCATAACTAATGAGGTTACGTCTCGTTTGACATGTTCAGTCGCATTCCACCAGAACGTCAACTTTGTCGGGGACGTGACAGCTATTGCAGCTTCATTTAAAAAAATATAGAAAGTCTTAGAATACACTATCAATTCAAAAGCCAAGTTATAAAATATTATTATTCCAAAAAGAGACTTCCTAACTTTGTTAGAAGTATGAAAAGAACGGCGTCACGTGCCCTACATTCTGTTGGAATGCCCCTTTAGGATTACATGTGTAATAAATCGTTTCTCTATCTAAGCAACTTTTCAATACACGAACGATTTTGTTATGTTCGCTATGTGAAGACGATTTGACACACGCAGTGGGTTTTGCGGCGTTTACCTTCCGGAATGTGACGGACCATGACAAGCTATAGCGTTCATAGCATTGTATCGCATAGGTACTCTCTATTGTTGCTTATTTGAAGATATAACCTCGATATCAAATATCAATTCCGATTGAAATTTCTCTGATTCGTAATCAGCACTCAAACAATAACTCCTCAAGCAAAAACTACCTATTTACAATATGTATGTTAATTTCGGGTGAAATACAAATAGAAGTGAGTTTATCTTATCAATTTTATGATAGCCTTGTAATCAACTTAAGCATCGTTAAATTACTGCTCTAGATAATCCATGAGCTCATTTCACGAGTTGGTAACATCTCGGATCCACAATCACCTTTCAATGTCATTGATCTTTTGCATTAGGATCTTTCACCCCAAGCTTAAGAGGGAAAAATATGCTCCCTTCCCGGTCATCGAACGTCCGTATTAGAGGGCTCATAGGGGTGATATTGTGTTCTATTTTCGCTCCCTCGATTGATGGTTTGTTTCTGAAAACAAGGTGATTTTCCTGCACGAGGCGTAAGGGGGTGTTGTCCCCCTTACCGGGAAGTGATTGAAAAGGTGACTGCTTTCTTGGCTAAATAAAAGACACGGCAAAAGTATGCTATTTCTGGACTGATTGCATTCTATTTGTGGCACTGTAGTTAATGTTTGTTAGCTTTGTGAGCATTTATCGTGTTATTTCAAAGTTAATTGGTTTTAACCGTAGTCAGTTTGAAATATCGCAAGACAGTGGCTTTGCAGCGCTTTCTCGGCTGTATATCGCTATTGTGTTTGTTTAATTGGTGGATATCCTCATATAATAATACTCCTTAATCGAAATAGATTTATTAGAATAACCAGTAATTAAAAATCTTAAATTACTTATTGCTGGTGTAGATTATCTTCTAGTCATTAGAATAAGTTTATGATATGAAATTGATGCTTGTTGTGTCAGTGTTTGATAAATTACTTTTACTACTAATTACCAACTAGTCGCCAGCGAATTAAACGATCAATTAATTAGACTCTAATTATACTGGAGTTGGAGTACAAGTATTGAGTCATTTTAGCAATAATAACCCTCACATTGTCACATAATCCGATAAGAATATTTTAAATGGGTGCATGTCTGTCTATTTATTTATTTAATCGTATATCAGAAATAGGAATTAGAATTGTAATGACAGTGTTGTGGATCACGCAATAATAAATTAGATTGGATAACAAGACAAATGTTGGTAAAGCTACTGTCAAGTTGACGTCTCAGCCTCAGCATAATAATTATGAGACCCTATCGAACCCATAAGTTTGATAGGTATAGCACGCATCTCGCACTGCAGAACATGTGGTACGGGCAAGCATAACGATCGATACTTAAATAAATAATTTATTAATACAACGGTTCAAAAGGCATACACTTCTAGTTTCTATGCTACGAGTAAAATTTTGCAGCGTCGCGCCGCGGCAGCTCAGTATAAAATAAAGGTGGTTTTCCACCGGCAAGGCGAGACGAGACGAGACGAGGATTGAATCGAAATTTGTATCTAGTTGCACGATGCGCGAGGAGAGGATTGAAAACTTCATACAAATTTCAATTCAATCCTCGTCTCGTCTCGCCCTGCCGGTGGAAAACCACCTTAATACAGTATTTTTTCTTCTACAAAAGTTACATCGCGCGCTTGAATGTGTGCGCGCCGTGAACGAACTACACGCAAACACAAACTACAAGCAAAGAAATAAGAATGCTCCACATGAATGGATCGTACTCACACGGACGTGCTATCGCGCGTCTGTTTGAATAGGTGTCGCGCGCTCCTAAACTGCGGAAGTTGGACTACTTGTTCGTCTTTATACTTTGGCGGCAGTGTGTTTTACCTCGTACAATTGAAGGGATGTTGACAAAAATAACATAACTGACTGGTTGATACTTATAGAGAAACATTTTTAATGACAGTAGGTGTCAACCAGTTTAGTTAGTTATGCTGTTTTTGTAAACATCCCTTCATTTTCATACATGTATTTTCGCTGGCGTAATTTCTCTGGCCACCAATATTTAAAAGATTCCTCCTCACTAAGACTGGCATTCGTTGGTTACTTGTTAGAACTTGAATGATTCTACATTGTAACAAAAAGTGCCAATCCTAATAAGGCAGAATCTTCTCAGTATTCGCCAATATGTCATGACAGCGAAACTACGTTTTTGAAAATACACCCTCAAAGAAACGAAGTGTCGCGGCGCGCTTCGCCGTTTAGTACGTTTGCAACATAGTAGTCCATTTTATCCAAGCATGAAGCAAGTTTGTTTCTTTCTCTTCACACTAAAGTACTAAACAAAAAGGGATAAGTGCTACTATCGCTTGTCAGTCGAACTCGCGTTCAGTTCTGCTAATCTTGCTTTAGTACCAAACATTGTTATTAAATAAATATGGAAAATGACGATCTTTCAGTTCTCCTATTATCTTCAAGGCCTTACTAATGTTGCATAATTTATGTAACCATATTATTATGCAAATTCAATTTACTTGTAGTATATAATATTCTTAAGTTTTAACAAGCCGTCGCGATGCCGAGCGATTTAATTAACAAAAACAACTTAAACCCAAAAGAGTATAACTAACAGGTTATTTTTTAATATATAATACCCTTTTGTACATGTTGGTAACAGGAAAAAGTTTAATTATTTGGGTTCGAAGCTCGTTACTTGTAAAGATTAGGGTTGATAATAGTAATTAGGTGTTTAGATGTTTGATTAGTTTGTTCTAAGTTGGTTTAATGGAGTATATAAAACATTACATCGTTATACACGGTGATTTAGGAGACTTAATCAGGATCCAACCCTTCGTGAATTATAAGACATATAACTTACTGTTCTGTACATGTATTAGTGATAATTTTGTTCTTGTAAAATAATGTAATGAATAAATAGAGATTTTAAAGTATAGTAAAGAGATAATCATTATTACAAATACAATTTTAAAATCATAATAACGGATATACCTTGTATTTTATAAATTTTACCGAAAACTGCACTTTACTTGGAATCGGCGCAGCATGTATTTTTCTTCCATACCTGCTTCTCTTACAGAAACGATTGAATCATGAACATCATTATCATCAGCCTATATCGATACCTTTACACTCAAAGGGCGTAAACACCGCAGGTTCTAATAGCGTCTACGCCCTTTGAGTCTAAAGGTATCGATATACGTCCCACTGCTGGGAAAAGGCATACTCTCATAGGTGGGTGAGAGTGAATGGGCCGTAGTCTGCACGCTAGCCCACTGCGGATTGGGGATTTCACATACATCTTTCAATTTCTTCGCGGATGTATGAAGGTTTTTTATCATGAAGGAAAAACAATTGAATATACATATCTGATCAATTTTAATCAGAAAATGCCAGTAATAGGTATACTACATACGCATACGTATAGCAATTAGCAAAGTTATTTGTGGAATTTAAAGAGATAACCGTGACACTGGACGTGATATTTTTTTATAAATAGACTATATAAGTTTACCTATTCATCATTTTATAGGCATAGTTGATGACGAACTTGTGTAAATGTAAAATTTTGTATACGCAGGGTAAAAATATGCATAGGTTATCTCTTGTTGATGACTGCACTTCAAGGTTGCTTCGAAAATCTAATTTAAATTCTTGCTGGCTGCCATCCGGCCGTAACCACGGCCGAAACTGAATTTGAGGGGTTTCGTACTGCGATCGGACTGTCTTTATTTCAAAAAGCACAGATAATTTATTCGTAATAAGAAGTTATAATATGTTATATTAATGATCACCCTACATATCAGAGACTAAATTTAATATGTTATTTAAAAATGAAGAACAACTGATTATGACTGTCATTTTTTTATCTTCCCACGATAACATGACCTTATATGGAAGTTTCTGTTTCGGTTCTAGTTTCAGCTGAAACTGAGATCAAAGCCGAAATTCGGTTTCGGCGGTGAAAACTAGTTTCGGTCACTAAATACATGTATGATACTCATGTATGATAATTTAGGCTTTAGGCACTTTTCCAGTGGATGTCAGAAATATGTTTTACGCTTTTCGTCCTTATTGCTTTGGAATAAGGTCGAAAAGTGGCGAGTAAGCAAGTAAATAAAATTGGACGAGCATTGCGGATCTAGAAAGGTCGAATGCTCACACTGAACCTCTTCAGCCCGCAATGAACTGTTACTCGCCCAATTTTACTCGCTTACCCGCCGGCGGTGGGACAAGTCCCTTAATATGAAAACTACCCACTTACTATTAGCTTTCTATCTGTATATTTTGGTTACATTTTTAGATATACAGTGAAACCTGGATAAGTGAGAAACCTCCATAGCTTAAACTCATGCTGAGGTCCCGACACCTTACCACTGAATAGCTCTGTTAGTGGGTCACAACAGACCTCTATATCTGGGATTAGTTCTTTCGATTTTATGTCTTATTTACTTCTATAATTGGGACTTCTTTGAATTTTATAGGTAACCTCTGTAGCTGAGACGTCATAATTTATTGCTCTCCGATTGGGAATTTATTGCAGATAAATTTCCGTTTTGTTTACCCACGAATTTCGCACTTTGCCTCTATAAGTGAGACAAATCTGCGGGTCCCTTGAGATCCCAGTTATCCAGGTTTCAAATTAAATAATCAGGAAATAAGCTTACTATATACAGACATAGTAAGCTTATTTCCAAACGAGAAGCTCCAACTCATTATAAGCTACATCGTAAACCAAAATGGTCGTACCTAGCTAGCAGTTGGACCCAGCAGTCTGCCTATTGCCTCTCGCACTCATTTCGCGGCGATAACTTCCATTACCGTTTTTATCGGAATAGGCACTTGGAAGTAGGTCATAGCACAACACTATTCTACAGAAGCGTAACATCATAACAAATCCCATGGCGTTTACGACCTCTCTTTACAGCACTGGTTGTACCGGTCCGAACCGACGTAATGTTATGGTTTCTTGTCGCGTCGCATTGTTATCTCGTTCAGTTGCAGTGAAAGTGAATTGTTACTGACGATTTGGACCCTCAGCTGTGACCCAAATTATGGATTGTCCACATACCAATAGTCTTTAAGAGGTCGTCTATCGTCTATTGAAAATAAAACCGGACGAGTGCGATTTTCGGCACATGCAACAGGGTTTTGTTTTTACAAGCTGTTATTTAAAGTAAACGCCATTATTAGGCGAACTAGTTTGGCAGATGAAAATATTGCCTGGTTCATAGAAAATTAAACAGGAAGTCATAGGTAAGTAAATATCGATGAAAAGTTATCGACAATACTTTGCACGCATCAGGATAGATCTAAAAAGACAAAACAAATTCATGAAACATGTTATCCTTAAATCTTTTCAAGAATTTAATTTATTGTGTCACCTTACTTTATTCATTAGGTTATAAATTAAGTCACAGCCTGTAGCCCGACTAGGGTCGGGAGTAAAACTCGAGCCGTGGTTATAAAAAAATGTAATAAAATTAAATAATAAAACTATATACAATAAAATTAAGGTGAAACGGCATTCCGTCAGTACGCAGTAGGTATGTACAAAGGAAGGTCACTGGCCTTAACGGTGCTGGGAGACTGGATGGCGGTGAAGAGTCGGGACTTCAGGATAGGTAGGTATCGGTTTTCAGTTCCTAGTTCGAAGCCAGCTCCAGACCAGTTCAGAACCAGCGCTATTCTGCATCAGTCGATACGATAACCGGAAGCGACTTCACACAACTTCAATCCAGTACAAAGGGCTGGAACAATCCTCCCGTTAGCGTTTGTCTCAAACCAATCCAAGTCTCATTTATTCTTTGCCAAGACCAGTGAACATTTAATTAATAAGACTTGGATTGAGTTTGAAAGTTACAAAAAGAACATAGTAAAATATATAAAAACAAAAGTACCTGCGAAGCGGCAGCCCTTACGAGTATTTATATATCTACACAGTAATTAATATTTAAGCAGTAAAAAATATCATAATATGTCAGTCTGTTTAGCAAATAACAAGATATCACGGCAATGTGAAAAGCGACCGAAAATGTCTCCGTGAAAAAAAAGACGATCGTAAATGCTACAGCGTTCGTAAAAGTTTCTAACCGGCCAGTACTGCGCCAAGGAGGTTTGCCGCGTTACAGTACCCCGCGCGCCCAGGAGAATTTTCCAAGTTGGATAACACAGGAAAATTCCAGACAGAAAATAACAGAAAATATACAACTACACAATATTTACAATTTTAAATCTTTAATGTGCCATTTACCCATTGCACGTCCATTATTGTCAGCCAATTCATACACAAGAGGTGACAACTTTTTCAATACTGTACACTTAACATATTTGGGAGCCAATTTTGCGGTAAAATATTTACCAGCGTCACTTAATTGGTAGTTACGGCGCCATACAACATCACCTTCATTAAATTCGGCCTGTTTACGCCTCAAGTTGTAGTATTTACAATTTTTTACATGAGCTTCCCAAATTGCTGTCTGCACTTTATCTAAGATAGGCGACAAGTGACCTAAATTCTCAGCATAAATGTCACGAGGTGCAAAAATGAGATCGTCATAATCGACGTCATTAGAGTCTGCGGCACCATAGAAAGACCCGCATGGCACTAACTCTCTGCCGAAAACCAGGAAGGCAGGGCTGAATCCTGTTACTTCATTAACACTGGTATTCATAGCAAATTGGATCTTAGGAATATTGACATCCCAGTTTCTATGATCCTCCTCCACAAAAGAACTAATTGCTGTCATGATAGTACGGTTGTAGCGTTCAACAGAATTTACCTGAGGGCAATATTTAGGAGTAAAATGCACCTGAGGAATCTGATATTTAGTAAAAAGTTCCTGTAATTCATTACTGATAAACTGAGTACCATTATCCATTATGATAGTACGAGGAAAACCGTGTACCAAGAATATAAAGTCTTCTAGAATCTTACATATTATATTAGAAGTCGCCTTTTTTATAGGAAATATCATGCAATATTTCGAAAAGCAGCAGTTGACAACTAATATGTAACGGTTCTGCTTACGAGTCATAGGTAAAGTGCCAACAAGATCGATTGAAAGGCATTGAAATGGCCTGCAACATTCTTTAGGTTTACCCATTATTCCCAGTGTCTGATGATTCTGGTATTTGTAGGCCAAACAAGTCTCGCAATCGGCAATATATTTACAAACGTCTCTATACATCCCCGGCCAGAAATAACGTAAAGCGATTCGCTTATGAGTTTTGAAAATGCCGAAATGGCCGGCTGTAGGCTGAGAATGATTTTCATGTATAATATCATCTCTCATTTCCTTCGGAATTACTAGTTTCCAGTCATACTCGGAAGTGAGCAAAGAACTAGTCCTTTTAAGTCTGTACAGATTATTATTTACAATTTTGTAGTCAGGAAAAGAATCAGGATTGTCCCGACAACCGTTTAATATATTGTTAAACCATTCATCGTTAGAATCTACATAAATCAGATCAACTGGCACCGAACGTGATAAAATGTCAGGAACGACGTGATCTTTACCTTTTTTATGCCTTATTTCAAAATTAAACGCAGACAAACGAACGCTCCAACGAGCCAATCGTCCTGAAGGGTTGTCTAAGTTTAAGAACCATTTTAAGGCTGCGTGGTCAGTATAGACTATGAATTTTTGACCATTATCTAAATAACATTGCCAATGTTCTAAGGAAGTAATAACGCTTAGTAATTCACGTTCGGTGATTGAATAATTTTGCTGTTGCTTAGATAAAGAACGGCTAAAGTAAGCAATAGGCTTTTCGATGCCGTCTTCCTCTTGCGTCAACATAGCTCCAATTCCAAAATTGGATGCATCACAATGCACAGAGAAAGTCTTAGTAAAATCAGGACAAGTTAGTACATGAGTAGATACAAGAGCTTTTTTTATTTTATTAAATGCAGCATTAGCATCCTCATTCCACTTGAAAGGAGGAGCTTTCTTTCCAGTAGAAGTAAGCAAATTCAGTGGTGCAGCCAATGTGCTAAAGTTTGGCACAAACCGCCTGTACCAACTGGCTGTACCTAGGAACTTTTTCAATTCACGTCTAGTAGTAGGAACAGGTATGTCGAGTATCGCTTGCACTTTTTCAGGGTCTGTGTGCAATCCTTTGTGGTCTACAATATAACCAAGATATTTCAGTTCGCGACGAAAGAATGCAGACTTCTCAAAGTTAACGGTAAGCCGCGCGTATGTAAGTTTTTCTAATACCTGCGATAACAGAGAAATGTGCTCTTCAAAGGTATTAGATATCACAATAATATCATCTAAATACCAGAAAACGCGGTTTTCAAACTCAGGCGTAAACAAAAGGTCCATTAAACGCTGCTGGGACGCCGGTGCATTCGTCAATCCAAACGGAACAACTTTGAATCTATACATGCCCCTCCCAGGGACGTAAAAAGCTGTTTTATCTCTATCCCCTTCGTATAATGGTAATTCCCAAAATGCCTTAGCGATGTCAATACTAGATAAGAACTTAGCATCGCGCAAATTATCAAGAATCTCATTTATATAAGGCAGTTTATACGCGTCTTTCTTAGTGACAGAATTAAGTTTCCTACTGTCTAAACAAAACCTCCAAGTACCATCTTTTTTAGGAGTCACAAGAACAGGACTCAACCACGGGCTCTCACACGGCTCTATGATATCTAAAGCAAGCATTTTATCTACCTCTTCCACTAGCACTTTTTGTTTCTCGGGAGAAAGTCTATAACATCTTTGTCTAATAGGTGCATGATCTCCGGTATCAATGCGATGTTCAATCAAGTGTGTACGGCCAAGCGGACTAGATTCCGTGGAAGCCTCGCGAAACTGCGATATAATAATATTTGCCCGAGTCTGTTGTTCCCCGGACAAGTCTTCAAATGGAAGAACTTGCTTAGAACCGTTATATACAGTTAGAGAAGTACAATTAGAGGGCTTTTTCAGTTCGACGTTACTTAGGCAATGAGGCAAAAGATTAAAGCCTTTCCAAAAGTCTATACCCAATATTAAGTGTGAAGAAATGTCGGGTATTACGTGCGCAGCAATACGTAAATATTTACCGTTGAACTTCACAGGTAACTCCATGTAACCGACGGAGTAAACGGGCTGTCCGTTAGCAGCTCGCACAGAGATCTTGTAAGAGGAGTTCAGTACAAATCCCTGATCTAGTAGAGCCTTATGAGAGTTATTACCAAGAATGGTAATTGAGCTGCCACTGTCGAGTAAGCCGCATAAAGTCAAATTATTTACATTAATATTTACAAAAGGACGCTCATTATCATTCTGATCGTCAAAGAGGATCAAAGACGTTTTTGATGATAGCATAAAAAGACGAACTACTGAGAGCCATTCCTCCCATTCATCACGCGAATATTTAGAGTCATTGCGTGTAATAAGTCTTTGACCCTCACTTATCCGTTTTTTGGCAAAGACTCATTTTTACCGACAGATTTACGGCACTGAGGACAATCCGTGCTACGGTAACCAGCCATACCGCATTTAAAACACACAAGGGTGCGTGGTTCCTTGCACATACGCAAAGAGTGACCGTTCACTCGACAACGAACACAAAATTGCTTAATAGAACTAACTATATTTACAGACTTACTATTTACAGGCCTATATACAAAATCATCAGTCAAAGATGATGGGCTATTCGTAGGAGGTTCCTTAAAGTTCCTCGAGCGGTCAAGGCAAGCTTCATACTTTTTACACACAGCCTTTAAGTTATCAATAGACTGAATGTCAGCCTGAGCTAACATGATGTCGTACTCAGGACGAATATTCCTTAGCAAAATTTCAAGTTTATTAGCCTCAGACATACTGTAGCTCAGCTTGGCAAATAATCCAGACATTATGGCAAAGTACGCTACGACCGACTCTTCCCTGCCTTGAGTGCGGTCCTGTATTTCACGCAATAGCTTGTAATCGTAATCTACAATACCAAAATCATCAAACAGTTTTACTTTCAAACTTTCCCAAGAAGTGAAATTGTCCTTGTAGGCACGAAACCAGTGTAGCGCTGCGTCCGTGAACATTTCATAAGAATGAGTTAATAATGTGCTAGTAGGCAAATTCCTAGACAGCGCAAACTCTTCCACCTTTTGCACAAAACTACGCGGGCAGCCTTTACCCGCGTATGAAAATTTGCGGAACTCGCTAGTCACGCCGCGGTCACAGTGTACAATAATTTTACTATCTGCACATTTGTCACTGTTCGCAGTAACAAATGACGACGCGGAGTCACTATTAGCGCTGCTGTTCTTTAAATCAAAACGCATTTTCAAGGCACTATATTTGGATACAAGACTCTTATATGTATCACGGTGCTCCTCTACCTCCGAGACGTCTATACGTTGAAGGCGTAAGTATATATGTACAAGAAATGACCTTATTTTATTTACAAGTTTCAAATCAGAGGAACTTTCATAGAGGGTGATTTTATCCTCGATAAAAGAAATAGACTTTTCAGTGCCTTTCAAGTCTTCAGCAACTGCAAAAGTAGTAGGTAAATCCTCAGCCACATATTTACCCAACAAGTCAGACAACTGCTGTCGCAACTCTATAACTGTGTCGCGCGGTTTTTCATGCCTAATACTTACTTCGTACGTAAGTTCATTTTTATTTAGCATATTTACATTTACCTGCGAGAACTCCATGCTTATTACGAAAAATTACGTACTTTAAACAAGCAGGAAAAGACAATATATACACAAACTATTTTGAAAACACACACAAACACGCAACTGTTATGTTATTAATACTTATATGGGTACTACACCGAATGCAAGTTGCGTATCTAATCAGTCCTAAATAAGTCCAATCATAGAATCAACCATTTAAAACTATGCACAAAAGAACTCTAACACAAAATATAATAACAAAAATTACATCCAAGCTATGTACAACCACTTATGTTATTTACAAGTATGTACATAATACAATCCAAGTCTTTAAGACCCACGTACTGACTGAATGAACCCTTGGGCGCCAATGTAGCCCGACTAGGGTCGGGAGTAAAACTCGAGCCGTGGTTATAAAAAAATGTAATAAAATTAAATAATAAAACTATATACAATAAAATTAAGGTGAAACGGCATTCCGTCAGTACGCAGTAGGTATGTACAAAGGAAGGTCACTGGCCTTAACGGTGCTGGGAGACTGGATGGCGGTGAAGAGTCGGGACTTCAGGATAGGTAGGTATCGGTTTTCAGTTCCTAGTTCGAAGCCAGCTCCAGACCAGTTCAGAACCAGCGCTATTCTGCATCAGTCGATACGATAACCGGAAGCGACTTCACACAACTTCAATCCAGTACAAAGGGCTGGAACAATCCTCCCGTTAGCGTTTGTCTCAAACCAATCCAAGTCTCATTTATTCTTTGCCAAGACCAGTGAACATTTAATTAATAAGACTTGGATTGAGTTTGAAAGTTACAAAAAGAACATAGTAAAATATATAAAAACAAAAGTACCTGCGAAGCGGCAGCCCTTACGAGTATTTATATATCTACACAGTAATTAATATTTAAGCAGTAAAAAATATCATAATATGTCAGTCTGTTTAGCAAATAACAAGATATCACGGCAATGTGAAAAGCGACCGAAAATGTCTCCGTGAAAAAAAAGACGATCGTAAATGCTACAGCGTTCGTAAAAGTTTCTAACCGGCCAGTACTGCGCCAAGGAGGTTTGCCGCGTTACAAGCCATAGTCTTTATTTTTATTATATCGACACAACATCACTGGCCTAACTCTGGTAACATTTGTGCTAGTGGAACTCTCAAACTAGTTCGCCTAATTATGGCGTTTACTTTAGTTTCACATGTGCTGGTGTCTGTTTGCAATCAAATCTTGCAAGTTAAATTCCCCTTCCCGATTCCCGATTGAGCTGAAATTTTGCTAGAATATGTAAATCAGATGACAATGCAATATTCTTATGACATGGAGCTGGATGGTAGCCATAGGATCGTCTGAATTACATAAAATAAATCCACTGTGTTTGGGTTAATTTGATTAGTTTTGACGTGCAGTTTGCGATTAATTGACAGTTCTCTGAATATGTACGCGAAATAGGTAGAAGTGCAACGAAAATGCTACCCCGCATTACTCCGGTTAATATTCCGCTATTTACCAAGTTTAAATAAACCGTAATAAACTCCAACCATTGCTAACACCTACAAAACTTCCAGCAACTTGTGCATTCATTAAGACCCAACAATGGATTATTTCTCCCAAGCTACATAATTTTATGTTTATAAAGTTCAAAATCAAGTGCGCGCAGCGTTTCCGTCGGTGAGGCCAAAGGGCGAGTCGAATGCAGTACTTTTATAATTCAACCGGAGAAACTCGAACGGGAAAGTATGACGAGACAATAGAGAATACCTAAAGCCCGTTCAATAGGTATAGATAACATCGTGGCTGATATTTCACAGGTTTATTCGCAGCTTGCCGATCTCGTATCGGCCTATTCAGCCACCAATTGTTTTGACGCCTAGAGACCCTTTATATCTCTAAAAATGTAGTGTTAAGTTTTTGTAATGTAATGGATCCAAAGATTATATACATCTCTCGGTAAAAAAAACACTGTGCCCAGTTATTTGCTTGTTGTATTTTATAAATGTCATTTTATGTAATCATGTCACAATTGTTGTAATGTTTTTGAAAAGAGAAACTAGTGAGTTTCTTCCGGCGCTTCTTCTCATCTACCGAAGCGCCAAAAGAAAAGAATCAGACATGCCCTTGAGGCCTACTTGCAGAAATAAATGAGTTTGAGTTTGACCAAAAATGTTGTCCTCTAAACATTACTCCATAATTTTACTTAGAAATCCACCGTGAGACTCAAACATATTGAAATAAAATCTGATCACTCACGTTATACAAAAGACGAGATATCCACTCGTCATCTCGAGTGGGCAGCGTTCGCGAATACTACTCAAGATTAAGGGAATGCCGAATGCTCCCGAAACATGTCGAGTGGATGACTTTTGTATAACGTGAGTGATCCGTTTTTATTTCAATATTACTCCATAAATCGTCTGCAATGCACGCAAAATAAATGCCGATGATGATTCGCAGAGCTTCGCTTGCAATGCAATACCGTACCGCAATTCAGAAATTCAGAGTCAATCTCGCCCCTCATATAATTGGCAACTAGTAATAACGCATCGGCTACACTATCGGGATTCGGCGAAGGTTCGTGTTGGCGTCTCGTTCTTTTTATATGTCAGAGAAAGATACTCCAACACGAGCCTCCGCCGAATCCCGATAATGTAGCCGCGGCTGGACAGTTCGTAATCTGAGAGCACGCGTTTGTGGTACGTCAAAGCCGTAGTAACGACGAACCGAGAAATTGGTCTCATCTTCTCCATCGAAAGTTATCAATGGTCAGTTGTATTAGTAACAAAAACGACTTCTTTTGATCTAAGAAGAGTTCCGTCAGTTGCCATCACTTTGATGTCGTTTTCATTTATCATGAATTAGCCACGATTATATATTTTCTTACATCGCCAAATGACTTCCCGAGGAGAGCTGGATGGATTTTTTGCTGTGCTGATTTATAAAGATACTAATTTTATCTCATAGCACCCACCAATTCTCCTTTGCCCTATAGTTGTATTTGTATTGTACGGCATTACGTCCGCCATTTATACTTTACTTAAGTTTTTCTTGCTTAATCACAATGTGAAAATCTGAAAATAATACTTTTGTTAAAAACTCTGTACTATTTTGGATGGATTTTACCTATTTCAATAGACATCAATGTAATTTAATTGTGAAACGCAACTATATTATAAACTTCCGTCACTTCAGTATGAGACTCGTTTTGATCGCGTCACTGAAATCAGAGCCAATGACCTACTAGTCTAGTTTAACTATGCCACAATACATAACATAACCTTGGGTATGAATGATATTGAAATATTGCTTGCATTGTAAAATGTGTCTGTATTTTGTGTCATATTCTCATATTATTTATTTTTAACTTGGTACAGTCGAGTTCATCATTATCTGAGCAAAGATTGGACCAAAAATATCTGAACAAGACCTTATTGTCAGAAGCATAAGAACTAGATCAGATATTTTTGATCCGTTCTTTGCTCAGATAATGATGAACTCGACTGTACTGCAGAAGATGTAACTTGGATAATAATATATAGAGCGCCCTACGACTATGCTACATAAAGAGCATGCACCTTAACTATTATATTGTAGATTATGTGAAAACATTTTATTTTAAAAAGTCATTACTTACTTACTTACTTTTAAAAATAATGCATTCAAATATTATTAAAATGTCTTTACCGCCCTCGATACCCTGACCACCCTGCTGTGTATAAATAAAATAAACTTATATTAGCTAGTAGCAGTAAACAGCACAACCAGCAAATTAAATGAAAGCTAACAATCCAATGCAATCATAACTTTATGAATTTTATGTTTCAAGTGAAATTCAACTTTTGTTTAAACCCTCACCTTTCACTGTAATCGTTTGATAGTTTAATAACGGTCAAGGGAAAGTTGTGTTATAGATAACAAAAACAATGAAAGGGAAATTCCAATAAAATGCTTGGTGCAATTTTAGTCATCGGGGTTACCACGTAAGCACGTATCTGCAGATCTTTTGTATAACAGTGTAGATACATGTGATGTGTCATTCTATCAGATCAGATCGATGATTCAGGAATTAAAAGATCCGTAGACGAACCAGAGCAACTGAAGCAGTGAGGTAGTTCGCAGAATTGAAATGAATTGCTAGTGGCAATGGACGAGTTCTTGAGTAGCGACCACACACTTGAAGACGCAGAGGAGGTAGATCCGTGACAAGTTGGACTGATGACCTGGTGAAGGTTGCTGGAGCCAGATTGGGAAATGCAACCCGGGTACCCGAAAATCCAGGTAACCGACTTTAGAGTCGGGTAATACCCAGGTTTCATATTTGACTGGATATTGCATTCCCTATTCCAAATGTGGGCGGCACAGGACCGGTCTTGGTGGCGTTCTTTGGGAGTGGCCTATATCGAGTATTAGATGTAATTAAGTTGATGATGTGTCGTTTTTAGGCCAATCGCTTACCTAGTTGTCAATAAGGTCCTAGTGCAGGGGTTCCCAATATTTTTCAACCCGTGGCGCACTTACAAGTTTAGTACTTCTTCACGGCGCCCTACCCTACAGTCTGTTTCGTATAGGAATAGACAGAAGAAAAAAAAGGTTATTTATAGTGCCGGTTTTAGGTTGAAATTCAATAGTTAGATGACATTTCTAAAGTAGATGCTCATAAATAAAATATTGATTATGTCCATACTTTTTGGTTGGCTGAAAATAAAAAAAGTGTCCTTATAAAATACCCAAAGAGCCAGAGATAAGCAACACTCGATATATGAGACAGCTCAGAGCTGTCATTATTGTATTGTACCTACTATCAACTAGTTATATCGAATTTGTATGTTGTTTTAATAGTATACTGTTTCTGTTATAGTTTGTTGTTCCTAAGTAATTGGTGAATAGTTATTTGTAACGTTCAATATGAGTGATTCTGTGGGGCAGTAGAAGAAGCGTTTGCTCTAGCGTGCGTTGTCACGACCATCGCGAAGAAGAAGAAGTGAAAGTTTATTCTATGGTTTGACAAACTGTCTTACAATTTTACATCAAATAAATATTGTTACAACTTTACAGAAAATGTTTGGAATCTCTGCTTCTGTGTCCCTCTAGAGTCTATTTTTATCCGGTACAAACTATAGTTCGCTCAAAATAGGTATTCTTGCTTTAAAGGTATCCGCGAATATTTGTGGTTTTAGATAATGATATAGGATCGACTCACGGCGCCCCTTTTTACTTTCTACGGCGCACCAGGGCGCCGCGGCGCACACTTTGGGAACCCCAGTCCTAGTGACTATAATGAAGATGCAATTATAAATCGTCCTTATTGAAAATTGATGAAGTGGCACTTTTTGCCTGAACTGATCACATATTACGTTGGCACTCCAGCAAAGTTGTTTCTGATGGTCCGTTGCACAACTTACTTATAATTAAAATATCGAAAGACCTGCGAATTATATAGTTGATTAAAACATAATATATGCACGAAGCAGTGGTAGTTAGTATTCATAGAGTTGTTAACATTAAACACCCGAAAGGGGATACATTATTTCCATCGTTCCTCTAATTTACGGTTGCGATGGAAATTAATCGTTCCAGGAAGTCAACACTTCGGATTAAGGATTCCTTTGATTCAGACTTGATGCTCAAAATAGATGCATGTTATATGTATGCCCAACAAAAGCATAAACCTCTTGAGCCTTGCTGTCTAGCCGATCAAATGAGGAAACAATCCTAGGTCGGTGGTTCAAAAAGCATATACACTCACGGACAATGAATTCGGGTCAGAGAAAGTGACGGTGAGTGTATTTATACAGGGTGGGAGGGACTATACCGACAAACTTTAACTATAGATTCTAACAAATATTAGGAGTAAAAAAAGTTATGTGTCGAAAAACGCTTACTTTCCGAGATATTCATTATTTTGTAAATGAAAACTCCCAAGTGTGTAACAAGCCCTAATAAATGTGACTAAGATACCTTTACTATTTTTTTTAAATCCTTTAACTAAACAGGAATTAACCTTCGCAGTATTTGATGGTAAGCGATTACGAGGCTAAAAAATTGACCTTTCGTTTCCATTTTAGCTATTTTTTTTTCTTTTTGATAACTTTTCAGCCAGTAAGGACATGTTTATAGGGGCTGAATTTACTGATTTATTTTGTTCCATAAGACTATTAATGTAAAATGACAATATTCGACCCATGTTGACATAACATTATTTACTCGTCACACCACCAGTACGTCTAGCATAACTGGCCGTGACTTCGTTTCTCGCGCGACAGAGCATCACCTGTCACTATCACACGATATTGAGTGGAAAGAGATAGGTAGCATTTGTCGCGCGACATAGAGTCGCGTGTCACAGTTGTGCTAGAGGTACAGGAATTCATGGCTAAAGTATGTCGGTATAGTCCCTCCCACCCTGTATAGTGAAGTTGTCACTGACTCTTATCAGGAGTCTCACTCCGCGATTTTTCCCCGCGGCGACTAGTACCAAATTTTACCCCTTCGGAGGCCAGAAAGAGCACGCGTTATGCGATCCGGTACCGTCGTGTGGTCGGACTAGGGTTGCCAGATTGAATTACCCTATTATCGGGAGCAGGAAACAATATGTTGGGATTTTGAGACTTTGGTCGGGAGATGCCCCGTGAAAGTTTGTCGGGAGATTTTCTTCTTTGTCGGGAGTCGTTAGGACATACAAAAAATCGGGAGAATCCCGCCAATTCCCGACCATCTGGCAACCCTAGTTCGGACCCGAAACGTCAGTTTTGTTAGTAACATAAGGAATGGGAGGATGCATAAGGTTTGCAATAAAGTATTGAGCATTGAAAGATAAACTTCTGTACGAAGTACTATTACTAAGTAATAAAATAGAGTCTTATTCTTTGCTCTTCTGCAGTGTACGTTATATGCTTTCGAAGCAACTTACACTGAGTGCTACAATGGCGTGGTGTCTGTAAAACCTGATTCCTACCGGTTTGCCTGTTTTAGGCCCCTTGCTCTTAGCACCCTTTTTTATCAGCCTATAATGAGGTCCCACTGCTGGGCAAATGCCTCCCCCTGGATATCCACGTCTCCCTATCGATTTCAGGTCGTGCCGCCATCTCCGCCTAGGCCTACCTCGTGTACGTTGCTACCCACCAGGGCTGCCATCTTGCTCCAAAATTTGACACCTAGGACAAAAAGATTTAGGGGCTTAAAACCCGGACACGTCAACAGCAACGCAGTTTTTTTCGTTAGTGCATTAGCTCTCGCGGCCTGGAGTAGCAAACCCGGACTACAAATGAAACCCCGCCCGGACGGTCCCCGGACGGATGGCAGTCCTACTACCCACCCAACCATTGTGGCACCCACTTGGTAGCCTGGTTATCGGGATGTAAAGTACGTGTCGTATGTTTCAATCCAGGACTTGGTCTACTTGGATGCCAAATTTACTGTCAATCCATTCAGTTGCTACCCGTTATTTAGAAAGAAACGTCCAAACACAAACATCTTAACAAAATTTCAGATTTTATAATATTATAGTAGGATAGTTAATCGTTGGACAAGGGGATAAATCCTTTTGACATTAGGTACATAGAAAGTACATCACTCTAAACATTGTGCACAATAAACAAATTAATGATCTAGACCTAGAATATGGCTATGTAGTAAATGCCATGCCAGATTTGAACCTTGAACTTTCTTCATGACTCTTAAAAATTTAAGAGATATACGAATATGATTTTGACACTGCAAAACCTTTGGCAGCGGGAGAAAGTGAAAGGTCGACTTTGCTTGCATCCGCGTAGCGGCGACTAGGCTATAAGCAAGCCACTATCGCATATTAAAAAGGCATATGTTTTTAAACCCTAAAGCGCACATAAGCTCTTTCAAAAAGTATTCTTCTACGCTGGACCTCAGGGGCAATTGAGCTGGTTTTCAATATATTCGATTAATACTTACGGCCAATTGGTTCTGTGGTGTTTAAGTACGACGAAACCGAACATATAGGTGTAATGTAACACAGATATACATATTTTATATGCATGTATACTAAAGCAACTAATCACAATAAATACATATCTTTATTTAATTTTCGATTCTAGGTCGCTTTCGGTATTATTTAATAACCTCCAAAGTTGTACCTAACGACTTACCAGATGTTATTTATGATTATGAGTGTGGTGCCATTTGCAAACCTATACGAAAATGAGATTTGTAGTTTTTTTTTACCCCCGACGGACGGAACCGGCGGTATAAGAAAGATGGCTTGACCGAGAGTGTTCTTAGCTAGATTTCACCAAAATCGGTTCAGCCGTTTATGAGATGTAGACTGTAGAGGTTTATTTAAGTTTTTGAAATTTTTTATTTATTGATGCTTAAGAATCAATACCGTCTAACTAACATTTTTTACGTTTTTCACATTTTGCAGTGAGGTTCAGAAAAAAAAGACGAATAGAATGCACTGATCGACTAAAAGTTTTTACATATTTTTGTTACTTAGACAGTATTGATTCTTAAGCGTCGTTATATAGGTGATTGACTGTTAGGAATTTGTAAAAATTATATAAGATCCTGTTAAAATGTTATCAGTATAAATCCAATGTTTAGTGTACCTATACTATAACGTACATTACATAATACATAATAATCTAATTTTTGTATAAAAGCCATGCACCATATCACCACATACCTATTATCGTTTCTGTTTAAAAATATTATACAGGGTGGGAGGGACTACATACTCCAGCCATGAATTCCTGGTGGTGTGACGAGTAAATAATGTTATATCAACATGGGTCGAATATTGTCATTTTACATTAATAGTCTTATGGAACAAAATAAATCAGTAAATTCTGCCCCTCGTTATAAACATGTCCTTACTGGAGGAAAAGTTATCAAAAAGAAAAAAAACCTAAAATGGAAACGAAAGGTCAATTTTTTGGCCTCGTAGTCGCTTACCATCAAATACTGCAAAGGTTAATTGCTGTTTAGTTACAGGATTTTAAAAAATTAGTAAAACGATCTTAGTCACATTTATTAGGGCTTGTTACACACTTGGGAGTTTTCATTTAAAAAATAATGAATATCTCTGAAAGTAAGCGTTTTTCGACTATACATCACATAACTTATTTTACTCCTAATAGTTGTTAGAATCTATAGTTAAAGTTTGTCGGGTTACTCGTACCCACGGTGTATATCATCCCATATGCTTAGCTTTACAACAAAAAGTTTTTATATCTGCTTGGCTATAGATAAACAGTTAATAAATTATCCACACAAAGTTGCATGTTATAATTGGAATTCCTCCCTTCTTATACACAAACTGAACCATGTTAACGAACAACGTTCAGGTATTTTAAGTTGTCTAAACGATACCTTAAAAGAAAGAACTCTCAACGTCCTTTTAGGAATGCCAGCGTCGATCACGCTAATCAAAACATGCGCGTGCGATGTTGTTTTTACGCTGGTTAGTTCCTCAGTCGTGTGCCGTCTGCCAACTAGATGGCGCTAGCAGTGTTGAAATATTCATGCATTCATTGACTAATTGACAACGGACGGACTAAATGCGACTAAATGTAGTTTGTTAATACCGATTGAAATTAGTTTTTCGATATCTGAAAATTATATAAAGTCTATCGAAATACGTATACTGTTTGTTTCACTAATTTCTGCACATTAAGCTAGCCTGTAGTATTAGAGCCGCGTGCGTTAGTGCATTGGAGTCGTCAAAGCGAAAATGATAGTGGATACTACAGATGTTTTTATAGATGTGTACGTAAATATCCGAATGAAGCAAAAACGTGCGGCCGTTCTTTGCGTCTTTGGGAGACCAATTTTCTATACCTAGTAGACATCGGATCAAATGATACGTAAATAACCACATTTTTATTTAAAAAAAAACCCGACCGCGGTGCACTTTGAAACTGCATAAAATTTTGTTTATTTTAACGAACTTTATACCCAGTGACACTCGCACCATCAAGACGAATCTAATGATGTATCATTTATCAAAATCGGATGTGCCGTTGAGTAGTTACGAGCGGACACAGGAACGGACATACATACATACATACAGGTCAAACACATAACCCTCCTTTGGGCTTCGCCGCAGTCGGGTAAAAATTGGGACACGTGACTTTACGCCACATCTACGTCACGTTTCTCCGGGTTAGGTCTCGTCACGAACGTCTGTTTTCTCATCTCTACGTGCATAATCTAAAATACCAACCGTCCTGATTGACTAATTGACCGAGACTAGACATTGGCCGCAAGGTTACTTAAAACCACGTAACTATATCTAATTGATTCTAATTCGCTTCGAATGTTGTCTAGGCTTCAGTCTAGTACCAGTGAAGCCTAGACAACATTCGAATCTTGTTTTATTTTATGATCACATGAGAATCAGTTTTACTCATATTGCATAATTATTATCGATAGCTCCAGATGGAAATTAATCGTTTTCAATTGTAGAAAAAAGAAGTAGTTGAAGTGCATAAAAACATAGCCGGGAAATATAAAAAAAACCCTTCGTCAGCGGTCACAGTCATTTTATTTTGTAGATTATGCTTGTGTACAGGTTTAAAATTGTCCATGTCGGTTATTGTGTTTTATTTTTACTCAAAGCTGTATTATTGACTGGATGTTATCTTATCTGACATTTTTTTAGTACGCAATAATTAATTTTATTCGGAATTGTATCTTTTTATATAAAGTAAAATTGGAAATAACGCAAAGATTGCGACCTTATCCATGCGAGATTACGTGTAGTTTTAGTCGCGAATTGTTTGAAATAGGTACCTATCTACAACATTACTTGCGATAAAAATTATCAGAATGCATAATTTGAACCATTGAGTGGTCTGTCTTGGCATTGAGATGCAGTTTTATTAAAAAGCGAATTTAACCAGATCGGTTCATAGTTATTTTTGTTGAAGGTAAATTTGAAAAGGTCGTGGTTGATTCCAACTTATAAAACTTGAATTAATCGTGGTCTTTCAGATGACATAAACCAGTTTTTTATTGTCCTCGTAAATAATCGATGCTCGGTTGATCCCATAAAAATCTAGTTTGTAAAAGATAATTATGTGTGATCATTTATTTCTACTTTCTTTAATATAAGATAAATTAAATTACTTAAGTTATTTAGGTATCATTCCCAAGCACCGCTTAAATCGTTTTATCTTCCAAGATAGCGTTCCACCATTTATCTATTGATAAGAAACACAGAACGTTTATCAATACAAGATGCATTTCGCTTTCAGCCTTAGTGAAACTTTATCTTATCTTTATTATAACATATTTTCCAATCGCAAGTATATATTAATACATATAAAATATATTGGGATATACAACGATATCCATTTATTAATTTGTTTATGCCACACCTGGCCATAAAGTGGCTTTATCCGCACGCTGCGCGTACGGAAAAAAGCCGCTTTCTGGCCAAGTGTAGACATAAAATGATGTACACAACACGGGAGGTAATAATCGCCCTCGATCGCATATTTACGCCCCTCGCTTGCAGCTCGGGCCGCAAACATCTGCGATCTCGGCCTTTCTTTGTACTACCACCCTAGTTGTGTAATGTACTATTTCACGCTCATACAGCCAACGTGATAATAATAATGGTCATGATGTCAAGTATTTTTTCTCAAACATGGCATGAAATGTTGACATTACGTGCCTAAAAATAGGCCGCAAAGTACCTCGTTTCCGGTGCGGCTTGACACTTGGCACGTAATGGAATTTCATACTTACATTGCCGGCCTAGGCCGAATGATTTTTTTTTAATTTCTATTCCACATTTATTTGGGCCGCAGCATGACGGCATTCAGCCATTAAAAAAACAAAAAACGATTTTTGTTATATTTTGCAGTTTTATTTATTTAAAATTGACATAAACATATAACAAATAACACATTGTAAACAATGTCCAATTATTATAAATTGCAAACTAAACCACAAGAATACACATTTAAAATATTTCATCTAAATATTCGCGGTAAAAATGTAAACTGAAACAGCTTTTGGTTGTATATGGTTTCCGAACGTGACTTGACATTTGTATTGTCTATGGATATAATATGTCACTAACGTCACTTTCTGATAGAAAGTTTCTGATAAAATAATATTTAGGGTAAGTAAGGATATTAGTAAGTTTATTTATTTCATTGCATATTTGAGAAAAGCACTATACATACCTCGGCGGGAAATGGGGTTGTCGGCCTCGTAACTATCTGGCCTCGCTTCGCTCGGCCAGCTATATGTACTCGACCGGCAACCCCTTACTTCCCGGCCTCTGCAGTAATGTACTATATCATATTCAAAACTTTAACAAAACTTGTAAAGCTGACGTAAACGAGAACTTACATTACAACCAAGGCTCGGAAACCGGTATTTGCCCCATACAAAAATACCGTTGTTCTTTCCGTTCTTTGGTATATTATTTCGTTTTGTAATCGGACAGTCTAATAATGGGTAAGGTCGTAAAAAAATGTACTATTTGAAAACTTTCAAATGAACCCATGTTTTCATCCAAATAAAATGTGACCGTTCATTAAATTGTCACTATTGTTTTATTATAAGGTGGTAATTACATCTTAAACTTAACGCAGCAATAACCAGATTTAGTCAATTGTCTTTAATTAGAAAAAAAAACTTAATTGTTTCATCAATAAAATACAACCTCCATACATTTTTTTTCTGTCTCCTTGCTTCCCAAGGGTAGAATAATTTGCATAGTTAAAATAAAATTTGTAGTGGTTTTAAAATTCTAGTTCACTTATATAAAGCGATAAAAGCGACGTTTAATAATATATACATTGTTTAAATTAAGCAATCTTAGAGTACAAAAATCATAATCTAGAAACTTGTCTCCAATTTTTTCTTGTGTGTTATTCTAATTTGAAATTTAGGTAGATTTTTTGTTTACACGAGTTGGCAACATATCGGGACAATTTAGTGTGCGGCAACACCTTACGGTAACTGTCAAATGTCAGTTTTCACATCACTACTCAGTCTGTGGTCGCGACAGTTATCGGCTGTGAATTAGTTGTTTTGGTGCGCATGTTTTGGCCATTCAATCTGAGATTTTTACAAGGTAAGTTCGAAAATATTGTTTATTACGTCCTAAATTCAGAAAATACAGGCAATCAACAAAGCAAAATCATGTTATAAACTGAAATCGAACTAAATTTGTAGCCGGTATTCGTTTTTGAAGTTAGAATTTTCGAGTGTGTTTGTTCCAGTTCGTTATGTGTGTTATGATAGTATGTTATGCACACACTGGAAATCTGTAAAGGTAGTTGTACACAACAGTTAACCGACTGTGGCGAAGTCAAAAGGAGGGTAATGTTATTGACGTATGTAAGTGAAGTGAAACATCATACAGTGCAGATATATATCATTATTATGGGCGATTTTTAGCAGACGGTGATCAGTGTATAAGTACACTGATCACCGTCTGCTACCCTACTTAAAAAACAATTTTAAAGGTAAGCCTTTAAAATTGTTTTTTAAGTAGGCTTTTTTTACCTAAATAATGTTATCGCGTGAACCGTGATAGCTAGACAGTTGATATTTTCATTTTTCACAAATGATGTATTTTTGTTGCCGCTATAACAACAAATACTAAAAACTGAATAAAATAAATATTTAAGGATACCCTCTCCCATACAATAAAAGTGATTTTTTTGCCATTTTTTGTTCGATATTAATAACGGAGTAGGTAGATTTTTGAAATACTTACAGAATATTTAGTTGAATATTCACTTTAAAAGTAAATAATTATATTAAAATAAAACAAATATTTGAGGGGGGCTCCCATACAACAAACTTGATTTTTTTGCCGTTTTTGTTCTATATTAATAACGGTAACAGGTAGACGCTTGAAATATTCACTGAATATTTAGTTATATATATATATTTTTTAAAGAAATAATTAAATTAAAATAAAACAATATTCAAGGGGGGTCCCATACAACAAACGTGATTTTAATGCCGTTTTTTTTAGTTTAGTTTCAGCTTATTAACGAGTATTTTTGAAATACAGACTTAAGTACGGAACCCTCCATGCGCGAGTCCCACTCGCACTTTGCCGGTTTTTTTAATTTATTTAATTTTATTTCAGATGCCTACTCCGGCCGAAAGGCAAAAACAGTACAGGGAACGGCTCAAACAGCAAAACCCTGAAAAATATGAAGCTTCTAAAAAAAAGAACGCGGAAAGAACAAACAGGAATAGAAAAAGGATCAAAGATTGTCAATCTATAAAAGAACAAGAAGAAATGCGAAAAAAATGGAGGGAGGATAAAAAAAAAATAAAAGAAAAACAGTCTATTGAGGTTGAAGACGCAAGAAAAAAGATGCAAAAACGAATTAATAAGTTTAATTATGGCATTAAAAAAGAAAATGTTGAATTAAAGGCTAAAATCGCATCAATGACTAAAGTGATTAAAAAGTTAAGAAAAAAAATTAGCAGAATTCAGCGAAAAAATAACGAATTAATTGAATTAACTAAGCAATTTAAAAAACAATATGACGACACAGATAATTCACAAGATACAGAGTATACAGTAATTCAAGAAAATAACGAAATGACCCCTTGTGCAAAAGCAGATAGCTTCATTGATGAAAATTTACCGACTATTTCCATTGAAGAAAAGAAAAAAGTTAAAAAACGACTTGTGGAACACAATGTTTTAGTAGATTCTCTGAAACAATGTTATGAAAGTACTCAAAATAGAGAGGCTAAACGCGTTATCAAAAGTGTCGTAGATGGTTCGACCGTCACAAAATATAAAATGAAAGGGAAGATGGCAACTTATTTAGGATTGAAAAAAATACGTCGTATACAAATAAAAAATAGAAATTATTTGTTACTAAATGAACTTAAACAGTTTTTTGAACGGGATGACATCAGCCGGGCTACAGCCGGAAAAAAAGAATACAAAACGTTAAAAAAAGACAAAAGACAGAGGAGATACTTACTGGACACCTTAGAGAATTTATTTAAGAAATATAAATCTGAAGGAGGTAAAGGCAAATTGACGACATTCAAAAAATACAGACCGTTTTATATCTTGCCACCTAAAGTATCTAGTCGAGAAACGTGCGCGTGTATAAAACATGAGAATATACTTATGAAGGCTAAAGTATTAAAATCCTTGGGTTTGATTAATAGTCATTCTCTTGATGATATACTCTCTTCGATTTTATGTAACCCGAAATCGAAAGAATGCTCCTATGAAGAATGTGCTATATGCGAAAAGAAGTCATTGGAATTCAACTTCAACTGTGAGACAAGTCTAGAAGATACGGTAAACTGGAAAGAATGGACGTTACAATCACATGAATACATAGCAAATAATAAGGAAAAAAAAACTACAAAAAAAATGATGAAAACCGAAAAAACGGGAGCACTCAAAGAGCTTATCGAAGTTTTTTTGCAAGAATTGTCAAAATTCAAAAAACACTCGTACAACATTACTCATCAGTATAAAGAACATCAGCGGTGTATCAAAAATTTAGATGAAAATACAGTAGTCATACACATAGACTTTTCGGAAAACTATGCCACCAAACTGAACACTGAAATCCAGGCAATGCATTTTGGGGCATCCCGGAATCAGATTACACTGCACACCGGTTTAATATATAGCAAGAAACGGGACCCTCTTTCATTCTGCTCAATCTCTCCGGATAATAACCATGGTCCGGAGGCAATATGGGAACATTTGAAGCCGGTTTTAGATTATATTAAAAATGAGTTTCCTACTGTCGATACCGTACACTTTTTTTCAGATGGGCCTACAAGCCAATATAGGCAGAAGAAAAACTTTTATTTTTTCGCTAATTATGCAAAAAAATATGGGTACAGGGCCACCTGGAATTTTTTTGAGGCCTCTCATGGCAAGGGAGCTGCCGACGGGATAGGCGGAACTCTTAAAAGAAAAATGGATTCCTTAGTAGCTTACGGAACAGATATTACGGACGCAAAAACAGCATACGAGCTGCTAAAGAAATCTGGAATTAAAATAAAACTTTTCTACATCCCTGAAGATACCATTCATACGCAATCATTAGAATTAATACCTGTACCTGGCACCATGACATTACATCAAGTAATTACGACGAATTCTGAAAACACTATATTATATCGCAGCCTAAGTTGTTTTTGTCCAGAATCAGAAAATAAACCAGGTTTTTGCAATTGCTTAGATGTGCAGCAAGCAACATTGATGAAACAAGTGACGCAAAAAAAGCATGATACTCCAAAATCAGGGAAAAAAACAATAACCATTCTAGCTGACATCAAAAATACGTCGGAAAATAAAGCATATTTTGACTTGCGTAAATTTGGCCCATTATCACTTAAAAGTATTAAACCTGACGTTAAACTATCAAGTGCAAATAAAACTCGGGGCAAGCCTTTAGATGTTGACGAGAAAATGGACCATGAAGATATTCACACAAATCCCATTGCATCGTGCTCCAATATACGAATACAGAATGTTACAAAGAAAAGAAAACTTCAAGCAAAGGCAAAAAAATCAAAAATTAACTACGATAGTAGCACAGATACGGAAATTGACGAACAATATTCTTTGCACAACTCTTCAGAAGATGAGTGTTTTATCTCTGATAATACAGTAGAAGAAATTGATGAAAACAACATTATGGATTTAGAAAAAATAGAACTTGGTGATGATATAAATATGACACAAGAAGAAAAAAATGTGAATGACATGGATTTGAATATTGTAAGGAGCGAGTTGAAGGAGTTATTAGATGTAAGCATGGAAAGAAACGAGATTGATAGAGCTAAGAAGGAAGAAGAAGAGAGGAGTAATATAAATAGCAATTTAAACAAAGAGCGTGACCAAATAACTAATGAAAGAGAGAATATTACTAAAGGAAATGTTGGAAAAGACATTAATATAGAATCGGAATTGATGACACCACCAGAGAAACAAAATGAAATAAACCTACATGTAAATGACAGTATTCTAGCAAGGTATTACGAAAGGAAATCCTGGAAATACTATATTGGGTTTGTAGAAAAAATAAATATTACAGAACAGGGAACTTACTATACAGTACTATTTTTAAAAACAATAAAAAAACCGCAATTAAGGTTTGTTGTTACCAAAAAAATTGATCGAGACATTATCACAGCTCAATCAATCGTGAAAAAACTTGCATTGACACAAAACACGGAAAAATCCAAAGAGTATTTTATTATGGACGCCGATTATGTCTATTTTGATGTTTAGAAAACATAAAATCTATAATGTTTAGATTTGTTTTGAGTTACTTATTCTATTTTTGTTATAAAACGAATTTGTTGTTAATTTGGAATATTATTCATTGTGATTTATAAATTTTATAATGCCGATCTCGAACAAAGATTATTCTAGAAATCTTTTCAAATACATATTTTATTTGTTATTTACTTTGCAAACGTGAAATTTGATTCAAGTTCAAATAAATATAATAAATAATCTGAGCATTTTTTTTAACCTCAAATATTCAATATTTTTAATACTCAAATGAACACTAGGCTTAACAATATTCCAGTGTGTTATTGTGTTATTGTGTGTTATATCTTCCAGTCTGTTATGGTACAGTTATTTACGATCTTACCCTAATACGAAATCATGACTTAAGGCCCGGTAGGACCTGACTCGCATTTCACATACAACTAGGGTCGGGCGGAATGCAGATTATTGCAGATTATTTTCGATTTCTAACATAAAAGTATACGTTATCAACCCAAACATGAGAGGATGCCCTGCATGACTGTGAAATCATGATTGTCAGGTATTAATTTTGTCAGAAAAGGTAACTGGTAATGAACAAAATGAAAAAAATACTTTATTTTATAGTGTTTTCGCGCTACTTTTCTATCGAGCGAAGTGTTCGCTATCGTGTTCTAAGTGAGAGAAAGCCCTAGATACAGTTCTGAATATTATTATATATGTTTTACAGTGACCTACGAGTCAAATAAGTGCTCTAAAAATGATTTGGAAACTAGGCTTCCGCGCCCGATTCTCGTCTTACCTCGCCTTAAATACATTATTGAGCTCTACATAAAAACCATAAAATAATTCAAAATATTGGGCTATTTCGGGGTTTTTGCAAAATACCGGTTCCGAGCCCTGCTTGCGATCAAGGAAATAAGAATGTTATTAGCAGATCAGTGTTAAATTTAACTCTTTATCGAACTCTCGGATTTCCAATACTTGAGTATAAAGATATTAATATTTTCATGGCTGTAAGCAATCTATTATCAAGGACCATTAAAACAAGAGGACTATCATTCTCCATACAAAAAGCTGTTCCCCGAATTTACAACGCCATCTATGTATAAGCTTGGTATAAGAATTATATTATTTACAATTAATCATCTTTGCAAGCGTGACACAGTATTTAAATGTTAGAATGTATTTATTATTAGCTGTGTACGAACTAATTGTTACTGTAAGTACTATGTTTTTTTGTTCAATTATAACATCGTTAAATGTTTAGTTTTTTAGCGCCATCTAGTTTTTGCCTGGATATCCCCTTGCGGTCGGGGTACGATCCAAACTATGGAGAATTACAGTCCTCTTGTTTTAATGGTCCTTCCTATTATGTTCGCTTGGCAAGTTTTGTTGTACCGATAGTGCCGACCACTGATCATGACAGATAGACAGACACATACGGGTATTTAGATTGTGCCTCTCTCCTTCAAAGCTAGGCACCTCTTCCGATTGCCTAAAATTGCCACTTTTCTGACCAAAAGGCATATAAATGAATTAAATAAACAAAAACGGCAAAAAACCGTATTCAGAGCTAGACCCATGGACGCGAGTGGTTCGACTTCAGCCCGACCTAAAATTGAATGTTCTTTTCTTTCATTTTCCATCACTCAAATCCTTTGCCCCTTAGTCAATAGGAGCCGATTTAATGATGTAATAGGTAGTAGGTAACTGCTTATTGCATACCAATGATTTGCATTTATTGTGTACAATTATATTGCGTACCCAATCAATCACGCAATCATTGATAATATTACACGCAATCATTGATAATATTACATACTGACAATTGATGGTCATAAAGTAATCGGATATCCGTAATACTTCATACATTTTAATAAAGAATTATGATGAGAGGAGCAAGTGGATGCTTAAATAAGGTATACCTACCCATTTACCCACCTACTCATTTATTTTTGTTAATTTTACATCAACTCCGCTACCCAAAGGTTGTCTGGAAGAGATCGCTCTTTAGCGATAAGACCGCCTATTGTTTACCACTTTTTTTTTTTTTTTTTGTCTTCTGTATAAGTTTACATTGGAATTTATTTTTTGGTGTGCAATAAAGTATGATTGTATTATATTGTTGTATACTCGTGTGTATTTATTTGCTCTGATTGACCATGACATGATGACCGCAAAGCGTTTGACCATAACTTTTAACTGCAACCAGTGATAGGTGATAGCTCTTCAGCTTCTAGGTGGCATATGTATGTCGTCACCAGAGTCTAATGTCCATCTAGCTGTATGTTCGTTAACAGGCACTGAATATTTGGTGGCGTATATACCAATACTATAATTGGTTTAGCATGCGTCAATGCGCTTCGATGCGTCGTCAGTGTTATTGAAAAGTCATAGCTCAGCTACCAAAATCGCGCAGTTTATTTTGGTGTTTTAAATAAATGTCACTTTTCAAAGGCAAGATTTCCTACCGCAAAATGTTCAACACCTAACATACATGAACTTATGTTTAAATTTAGATATTGTCCATAAACGTCCGGCACAATAACAAGGCTTTTGTCCGAACACGGTGGTTATGGTGATAATCAATTTAAAGATCGTTCCTGCAATTCTGTAGGTAAAACCCAGTGTGGTTGTCCATTAGGCAGCTAAGCGACTCCGTATTGAATTGTTGTATTATTGTAAAAAAAATTATGGGCATGCCAATATATTTTGACGAAATAACGATATAGTGTCGTAGCTACATAGTTGGAAGGTAAATAAATCAACTAAGTATAACTTAAGACAGAAACCCAGAGCATAAGAAGAGTATAACAAAGCCACATACACGATGCGTACCTTAGAGTTCTTCACCAACTGACAAAAGACCTATTATCGCTGGACCCAGTAGCCCTCTCGGGCGTTACCCTGGCCAGTGATTTGTGTTAACATGACAGTCACGCAACAGATGTATACCCGTGGCCTTGGCCGCGTCCAACGTTAATGAACCACGCGTAAAACAATCCACTTCCGAATTAGCACCCACTCGGATGCTCCCATAAAACTCTCCCAAAAGCTGGTACAACAAGACATGTTGAACATTTTATGGCATGAGCCTAGATCTAGAATGATTGAATATGAATTGTTAACTCAAAGAACTCATTCTACTTCGTTAAACAATCAACTTTTGAATATGATGTTAATGCTACTAAACTATACCCTCTAAATTTAAGTAAGATAGTAGTAAACCATACGTAATGTTGGTAAATTATGTTCCAAGAATGACTAATGCTAATCGAAATATTGCATATCGTATTCACCTGTATATCTTATTTAGCTGATATTTATAATTCACAACTCAGAAGCATGCTTGTGATTGCATAAGTTTATTTTTTTATTTAGTGTGTGAAAACTTTATAATTGAGAATTCAGAAAGTGGTTGTTGATTAATGTGTCGTTAATTCTAAACGCCAGTATAAAAAGTTGGCTGTAAGCTAAGCTACCTCTAGCTTCCAGTATAAAAGATTCCTTTGCGGCGCAAAGATGCTCTTTACCGTATCCCAAGAGTTCTGACCTGTTTCAACAAAGACATATGTCAATCACCAAATTATGCCCAATGCATTAGTAAGTAAAAGTTGTGTAACACCGGGATAGAAGCATTTGTTTGGGAGCAACGTAAAACTTTTCTTCATCTTATTTATTTTTGTGCCGTATGGAAGCATGAAGCTAGGAGTAATGGTCTCCGAAAACAGCTGAATACAGAAACCCAGTCCTACGACTGGGTTTCTGCATTCAATTTGATAACTATTGTTCTACGGTCGTCAAGAAAATTATAGTCTCAGGTTACCACATAATTGAAGTAACTACTGCGGTATGTAGTCTATTTAATTGTTTTGACATTACAGTAGCCAACGCGTGTAAATGAATGAATTACTATCCGTTACGGCGTAAAAAGTCTAAGCCGAACCCCGATTTTATTAAAGTATGAATGTTACACAAAATTCTTACTATTGCATTTTTGCATACGAATTTTATAGGCATGCTTGGCAGCATGCTTGGCAGCATGCTTGGCAAATGTTGTTTACCCCAAGGTATCCGGTAATAGCTCTATAATACGCATCACAAGTATGACAGTGCGCAATAAGTGGAAGTATTTTATGATTCTAATATACTAGCACCGTTTATGAAAACGAAAGACCTTAACGACGTACCAAAACAAACCCTGCTTCGCTTCCTCGAAGTTTCGGCAAATTTGCAACAAAGCTCGTGAAGATTTATCTTGGAACGTCTCATTACGAAAGCAAAACCTTGGAGGAACAAATTACCCATATTCAACGGATTTCATAACGTCAAATTGAAAGTTATGCGGTTGCTTCGCTCCATAGTTTCTCAGACCACTTTTCCGTGCCGTTGAAGAATTTCCCACGATGCTGGATGCTCCCGTAAATAGGTGGCTGATAATCTATTAATAATTTTGTTATTCATACACTAAAGAGCAGTGTCACAGCATCTGTTTAAATTTACTTCGGATATTCAGTATGATAATTTAATGATGGTTTCTTTACTAATACGAAAACAAAAAAGACTACAAATATATGAAATTGATAAAGGAATTTACGGGTAAAATTAACGCGGCAATTATAAAACGCTTCATGAAAAATCGCTACATGAAGAAAGACGAATAATTAAATTTGCGATCATGAAAAACGCCATGTAAAAATTCGCTACTATGAATAATAAAATTTATTGTGAAAATTATCGAAAGAACCTTTTATGCTGATACCGTAAATAGCTATAATGTAAATAAAGGAATTGTGCAAGAATTATCGACGTTCTATTCAATTTTTTTAATCAATCGATTCACTTATGTGTGTGTGTATATCTTTACTTCACCTCGGTTGCTTTTGATATAGCTAGACTTGAAGTTGGTATTTTATCATGAGGTGAAATAATATTTCTTTCATTGGACCTATATTTGAAATAATTTCTTTTAGAATTAATTATATTGCTCGTCTTCAACAGATCCCTCCTCTGAGAAGTGCTGAATAAGTACAAGAGGTTGAAAAGAAGGTTAAATACGCAAGGTTCATTGTAATGACCGACAGTTAGATAACATTTCCCCCATCCAGAGTAACCCTGGAGCTCGTGCTCCCCGCGGGAGGGGGTCCTCGGTTGCCGGAAGCGACTGGGCGCTTCCCGCCTGCACTACGAATGCACCGCGCAAACGTGACCGTGTATGATCATGCTTACAGTTTATGGAGTCCACGATGTCTATTTGTTATCCAAGCGATATGTCCATTTATTGTGACCAGACAAAACTTCTCAAATCTCACTACGATGTATCTTTGATTATGACCCCGACATGCAGCCAAGTAAGTCTCTCTTCTCTGCCAGCGCTCTTTTGCAGAGTAGTCGCAGTTATGAATGGTTCGATCCGGTTTAGTAGAATATAGATGAATTACAAGTTTTTGACTTTTTGTTGGATCGAAATAACATAATCTGCGTTCTCTGCGTCGTATATTATGATTTATGATGCTATGACCAACATCTTTTATATAAAGTTGATTGGCTTTAATTGTCTGTTAAACATCCGCCATAAATGCATTAAATATTTTAAATCGGATTAGTTATGATTATATTTTTGGCTAGCATTTACCCGCGGCTTCATTGCACCCAAGGGCTTATTGAATGGTTCGGTTCTGTTTCTGGACGTGGTTCGTCGTGACGATGACGTGTTGTGTGAAACAGCCCTATCTCGCCGTCTTGGGTGGTATTTGGGAAGGAACATTAAAAATTGTAACGCGTATAGTAAGAATAATATAAGTTTGTTCATTCTCTTTACGAACATTCGGACACCTTGGATAATTCTTACTATAATAGGGACATGTACATTGATTAGTATCTATCTATTACCTCTGTGAACTTAGCCTACAACCTTGATTTTTTTCTATCGTCTATTTTTTTTCGGATACTATTTCGTTTGTAGTTAATTGTAGTAAAACAAGTTTTGTTTGTAGTTGCCTGAAAAAAAAATTAAAAAACCTGAAAAAAAGTCAGCCTGCACATTGGTCAAATCTAACTTTTAAAGGTTGATTCCGGTTCAGAATCGTTTGTAGTTGATTGTAGTACCTTTATTTTCGTTTGTAGTTAAGAAATAACGACCAAAAAAAAACAAAACAAAAATTCAAGTACTACTCGTCCCACCCAGCGCGCGTTTATGTCTTTTCGCTCTACAAGTATCTTAGCCTTAGTAGTATCAAACATGGCTTAATTATCACATGTATTCCATATTGATTGTAAAAACCTGCTCAAAACTCATCCTGAAAGATGACTTTATGTTAATTTTGGCATGTCATAACGGAATAAGAAAAAAAAACGCAACAATAAAATAAAGCTTAACATTTAGTTCACAAGCGCGTTGAAGTCTTTCAGTAAAAACCAACGGTATAATAGAGAACTGGCACCTAAATTGCATATGGTAGCTCTATTTCGTCTATAGTTGTACAAAAACACTCTACTAACAACTGAGCTACTCGTACCTGGGGTTTTGTAATGAAACGAAATACTAAACCTACTCGACGCCGATACCCCCCAAACGTTTGTAGTAGATCCTTCTCGTTTGTAGTAGATCCTTCTCGTTTGTAGTTGCTGAAAAACGTTCGACAAACATCTAGGCTACACCAGGCTCGTTTGTAGTTGCTCGTTTACGTTTAAAGTTAAGTAAAATCTGCTTGACACATAAGGCCTCCAAGTCGTTTGTAGTTGTAAAAAAAACATTTGAAACACACGCTACCTCCGGCTCGTTTGTAGTTGCTGTGCTTCGTTTGAAGTTCAACGAAATTCCACTTATACGCCGCAGATAGCTCCCAAATCGTTTGTAGTTGATCCTTTTTGTTTGTAGTCGATGACAATCGCTTGACAAACATCTAGGCTGTCTCAGGATTGTTTGTAGTTGATTCTTTTCGTTTGTAGTTGATTAAAATCGCTTGACAAACATCTAGGCTGCCTCGGGCTCGTTTGTAGTAGCTCTTTTTCAATTGTTCTTAAGTAAAATCAGATCTGCTCGACACATAAGGCTTCCAATTCATTTGTAGTTGATCCTTTTTATTTGTAGTAGATCCTTTTCGTTTGTAGTTGATAAAAATCGCTTGACAAACATCTAGGCTGCCTCAAGATCGTTTGTAGTTGATCCTTTTCGTTTGTAGTAGATTCTTTTCGTTTGTAGTTGATCAAAATCGCTTGACAAACATCTAGGCTGCCTCAGGATCGTTTGTAGTTGTTCCTATTCGTTTGTAGTTGATCCTTTTCGTTTGTAGTTGAGCGAAATCTCACCTACTTGCCGTAAATAGCTTCCGATTCATTTGTAGTTGATCCTTTTCGTTTGTAGTTGCTCCTTTTCGTTTGTACTTGATCCTTTTCGTTTGTAATTCAGCGAAAGCCCACCTACTTGTCGTAAATAGCTTCCGATTCGTTTGTAGTTGATTCTTTTCGTTTTTAGTTAAGGGAAATCCCACTTACTTGCCGTAAATAGCTTCCGATTCGTTTGTAGTTGATCCTTTTCGTTTGTAGTTGATAAAAATTCCCTGACAAACATCTGGACTGCCTCAGGATCATTTGTAGTTGTTCCTTTTCGTTTGTAGTTGATCTTTTTCGTTTGTAGTTGATGAAAATCGCTTGACAAACAACTAGGCTGCCTCAAGATCGTTTGTAGTTGATCCTTTTTGTTTGTAGTTGATGAGAATCGCTTGACAAACATCTAGGCTGTCTCAGGATTGTTTGTAGTTGATTCTTTTCGTTTGTAGTTGATTAAAATCGCTTGACAAACATCTAGGCTGCCTCGGGCTCGTTTGTAGTAGCTCTTTTTCAATTGTTCTTAAGTAAAATCAGATCTGCTCGACACATAAGGCTTCCAATTCATTTGTAGTTGATCCTTTTTATTTGTAGTAGATCCTTTTCGTTTGTAGTTGATGAAAATCGCTTGACAAACATCTAGGCTGCCTCAGGATCGTTTGTAGTTGTTCCTATTCGTTTGTAGTTGCTCCTTTTCGTTTGTAGTAGATTTTTTTCGTTTGTAGTTGATGAAAATCGCTTGACAATCATCTAGGCTTCCTCAGGATCGTTTGTAGTTGCTCCTTTTCGTTTGTAGTTGGTTAAAATCCCTTGACAAACATCTGGACTGCCTCAGGATCATTTTTAGTTGTTCCTTTTCGTTTGTAGTTGATCTTTTTCGTTTGTAGTAGAATCTTTTCGTTTGTAGTTGATGAAAATCGCTTGGCAAACATCTACGCTGCCTCAGAATCGTTTGTAGTTGCTCCTTTTCATTTGTTGTTGCTCCTTTTCGATTATAGTTAATTTTTTCGTTTGTAATTGAGCGGAATCTCACCTACTTGCCGTAAATAGCTTCTGATTCGTTTGTAGTTGATTCTTTTCGTTTGTAGTTGATCTTTTTCGTTTGTAATTCAGCAAAATCCTACCTACTTGCCGTAAATAGCTTCCGACTCGTTTGTAGTTGCTCCTTTTCGTTTGTAGTTGATCCTTTTCGTTTGTAGTTGAGCGAAATCTCACCTACTTGCCGTAAATAGCTTCCGATTCGTTTGTAGTTGATCCTTTTCGTTTGTAGTTGCTAAAATCGCTTGACAAACATCTAGGCTGCCTCAGGATCGTTTGTAGTTGCTCCTTTTCGTTTGTAGTTGATCTTTTTCGTTTGTAGTTCAGCGAAATCCTACCTACTTGCCGTAAATAGCTGCCGATTCGTTTGTAGTTGATCCTTTTCGTTTTTAGTTGCTAAAATCGCTTGACAAACATCTAGGCTGCCTCAAGATCGTTTGTAGTTGCTCCGTTTCGTTTGTAGTAGATTGTTTTCGTTTGTAGTTGATGAAAATCGCTTGACAAACATCTAGGCTACCTCAGCATCGTTTGTAGTTGCTCCTTTTCGTTTGTAGTTGATCTTTTTAGTTTGTAGTTCAGCGAAATCCTACCTACTTACCGTAAATAGCTTCCGATTCGTTTGTAGTTGCTTCTTTTCGTTTGTAGTTGCTCCTTTTCGTTTGTAGTTGAGCGAAATCTCACCTACTTGCCGTAAATAGCTTCCGATTCGTTTGTAGTTGATCATTTTCGTTTGTAGTAGATTCTTTTCGTTTGTAGTTGATGAAAATCGCTTGACAAACATCTAGGCTACCTCAGGATCGTTTGTAGTTGATCCTTTTCGTTTGTAATTCAGCGAAATCCCACTTACTTGCCGTAAATAGCTTCCGATTCGTTTGTAGTTGATCCTTTTCGTTTGTAGTTGATCGTTTTCGTTTGAAGTAGAATATTTTCGTTTGTTGTTGATGATAATCGCTTGACAAACATCTAGACTGCCTCAAGATCGTTTGTAGTTGCTCCTTTTCGTTTGTAGTACATTTTTTTCGTTCGCAGTTGATGAAAATCGCTTGACAAACATCTAGGCTGCCTCAGAAATTACGACGAAATTTCCAATATTTACTTATTTATATATCCACTTTGATTAGCTATCAATTCGTGATTTCATGTTCACAACAATATTGGTAGCATTACCGGTCTTAATTTAGCAATATTTAATAGTTAACGTATTTCAAAATGATTACAAGTAAAGGCTAGGCACACACAGGTATCATCTGTCACGGTGGCAGTCAAATTTCTCGGTTTTTCTCATTATAACGACTTCTAATTGCTTTTCTCGTTGTTGTCACTGTTATTGTTACAAAATATCACTCGTGCGTACCTAGCCTAAATAAATTTTAATGAGTGACGTTTGGCAAATCAATGACAATATGTTTTTTTTGTTACCGGTTCGTTACAACCAAGTATCATAATACCTTATTACATACTTTGACTCAATCCCACATTGACTTAGGTCCAAAATGCCAAAAAGCTCAAATAGAATTCTTTCCAATATAATAATAGTACATTGTGTTTTGGAAAAACCGCGGACTTTAATAGCACGAGTTGGTAATTCCTTTACCGCCCGTGACACACACACAATGTTTTTCATCACACTTGTAAGGAAATCTTAATAATATGTATAACCTTACTAATTGACCCAGTATGACAAGAAAATATTAAAACAGAAAGTGACATTAGTGACATCCTCATCCATAGACAATTCGAATGTCAAGTCACGTTCGGAAACCATAGCAGTAAAGACCTAAAACGGCCATTTTAGTTGATTTTATATTTGCAAAATACTGAAATACACTATTTAAACATTTAATTAATGTTACCGAAATATATGTTTACATTTATTTGCAACAACAGTTATCTTTAAAGAAATATTTCAGGAATTAAAGTTAAAAAAGTAAGTTGGCGCTTCCTTTGAACATGACAAATAAGAGTAAAACAGAACCAGCGTTCCAAATTAAAAAAAAAAATCATTACGCCCTAGGGCGTAATAGGTCATTTCCAGCCCGCAGAACCTACGTGTACACATTTTTACATCCGATATCCAAAAAGTTGGTCAAAAGAACAATTCCTTCGAATACCGAATTGTTGATAAGACTAACGAAAATAATTAGTTCTAGATAATATTTATGACAAAAATAGTAACAAGCTTACAAGACGAAACTGAATGAAACCAATAAATTGATAATTAATTTAATGACTCACATGAAAATCACACAATTGACACAATCACATGAAACTGTAATTTCGAAATTTAGACATTTACATGCATAGGTATAGAATTTTTAGGTATTTTAAGCATTTAACGTTTTAAACTTCTGACAGTTTTGTATCAAGTCATCAGTAATGTGAGTTTCAGACATTTTGGGACGTCGTGATAATTAGTAAATTCACGATAAAGACAATTTGAATTAAAGTTATATCAAGAGTCTTGTATTTTAAGAAGTAGGTGTAAGTCATTTCAAGTTTTAGACATTTTGAAACTAGTCTGTTTTGACATTGCGACGTAATAAGATCCAGCGATTTTCTGCAACTACAAACAAAAATAATCTACGATGCATAGCTAGCTTAGATGTTTGTCAAGCGATCTTTAGCAACTACAAACGAAAAGGATCAACTACAAACGAATCGGAAGCTATTTACGGCAAGTAGGTGAGATTTCGCTCAACTACAAACGAAAAGGATCAACTACAAACGAAAAGGAGCAATTACAAACGAGTCGGAAGCTATTTACGGCAAGTAGGTAGGATTTTGCTGAATTACAAACAAAAAAGATCAACTACAAACGAAAAGGAGCAACTACAAACGATCCTGAGGCAGCCTAGATGTTTGTCAAGCGATTTTCATCAACTACAAACGAAAAAGATCAACTACAAACGAAAAGGAGCAACTACAAACGATCCTGAGGCAGCCTAGATGTTTGTCAAGCGATTTTCATCAACTACAAACGAAAAGGAGCAACTAAAAGGAGTAAGTGTAAAATCATTGAAATAATTATAAAAAATAAAATATTTACCGGTAAACACTGTTATATGGATATTTAAAAATATGTTAGTTATATAGCGATTTAATACTTTTTTATATCGTATTTGTGGTGTTTAAGTAAATTATATGGAGTTTAAATGTATATTACTGGTAATGATAAGAAGTTTTGAACATTTGGTATTTAATTAAAACATCAGTTTATTTTTAATATTATTATCAAATATTCGCGAGTCAATGATATATTTTTAAATTTCTTTCCATGTATAATTGTATTTCGTTGCATTTTGTCACTTTGACATTGACAGTTATTTGTTTACATTTTTGATCTCGAATTTGATATTCGACTTTACTATTTACAAACGATTGGGGGGCTATCGGCGTCGAGTAGGTGGGATTTCGTTTCATTACAAACGAAATAGAGACTTCAAACGAACCCCAGGTACGAGTAGCTCAGTTGTTAGTAGAGTGTTTTTGTACAACTATAGACGAAATAGAGCTACCATATGCAATTTAGGTGCCAGTTCTCTATTATACCGTTGGTTTTTACTGAAAGACTTCAACGCGCTTGTGAACTTAATGTTTAGCTTTATTTTATTGTTGCGTTTTTTTTTCTTATTCCGTTATGACATGCGAAAATTAACATAAATTCATCTTTCAGGATGAGTTTTGAGCAGGTTTTTACAATCAATATGGAATACATGTGATAATAAAGCCATGTTTGATACTACTAAGGCTAAGATACTTGTAGAGCGAAAAGACATAAACGCGCGCTGGGTGGGACGAGTAGTACTTGAATTTATGTTTTGTTTTTTTTTGGTCGTTATTTCTTAACTACAAACGAAAATAAAGGTACTACAATCAACTACAAACGATTCTGAACCGGAATCAACCTTTAAAAGTTAGATTTGACTAATGTGCAGGCTGACTTTTTTTCAGGTTTTTTAATTTTTTTTTCAGGCAACTACAAACAAAACTTGTTTTACTACAATTAACTACAAACGAAATAGTATCCGAAAAAAAATAGACGATAGAAAAAAATCAAGGTTGTAGGCTAAGTTCACAGAGGTCTATCTATTATCTGTGTAACAATTTGGCCCCGCGTCAGTTATTGTGATAATATTAAATTGTGTACGAAGATAAGGTGTTTCATAATCATCACTACACTCTGTCCCTATGTATGCTTAAATCTTTAAAACTACGCAACGGATTTTGATGCGGTTTTTTTAATAGATAGAGTGATTGAAGAGGAAGGTTTATATGTATAATACATGCATAATATAATAGAGAAACACCGTGCGAAGCTAGTCATATTATCTTAATCTAATAAAGATTTACTTGAATATCTAAATAAGTCTTCTGTGAGCTATATGTGTTTATTCGAAAACTTAACAAGGAATAATGACATTAGGACCGCTCTAGAATATACTCCAGAACAGGGCATATACTCGGAAGTTGACTTACAGACTGAATGCTATCTCATTGAGGTCTATTCAGTCTCAAATCCAATCTTCTTTATGGTTATGTCGTTATCCAGAACGATCTCCATTTGTCTCATAACTAGATTCGTTAATGATACCGTCATTGGATGAAGATGAATGTCAAGATAGACAAGCAACCGCGAATGATCAAACAACACCGTTTTAAGTCCTCGCAAAATCAAAACCGGTCACGAAAGCAAACAGATTCCTAATAACAAAATGCCAAACGAAATACAAGTTGGCACACAAAACAATAGGTGTACATAACCTTGCGCAGGAAGCGGTCTGTCCGTCTGTCTATTCGACCGTGACATCTGTTATTGAACTTATGTACCTACCTATCCATTATATACTTATTGATACTGCGTCGTTATCATTGTCATACCGTAGGTACCTAATGCCGACGACATAATATCAATATTATCAATTTGTGCGATATTGTGGATAAAAATAGATATGGATACCTAGAAAAGTAAATCTGTGTTGAGCGAAATATGAATATTTAATGTGTTGATAGGAATGACTACGATGCAAACATAACGATGATAGATTCATTTGGTTTTTTATTGCCTAAGTTTTATTATGACAATTAACCTTTTAGTGTATTTCATATAGTTCTTAACAGTGGATGATAGCGCACAGCCAGAACGGGTGCTAGGGGTATGAAATTTTGCAGTTATTTATGTAACATGTAAAAAAAAAGGATTTTTGAATACTCAAACCTCATCTATGAAGGGAAGGAAATTTAAACGGGGAATGCAAGTTGATGTAAAGATTCCACCGGGTTGTAGAGTATATATATCATTATAACACTTAGAAGTAACTATCCAAATCGAACTAAGTATGACAGGCGATGAAAAAATTCTATTTCCGATTTCCCATTTCTATTCCCGACGTAATATTTTTAGATTAATTTCATTGCATAGAATTGCCACATTTCATTTATGCGCGTAGCAAAACTTAATGAATAAAACGTGTAGCAATTTTAGTTTTAGATCTTTTGATTTGAAAATTAATGGCTGATAGATAAAATACTTAGTACACAATAACTTTTCAGCACATCATAAATAGTAGCTGTTTTTGTTTGTTAGGTAAATTGTAACCTTATTGGAAATCAATTGTGACATAAATGTATTACATTACATGGTTATAGCTAACATAAAGTTGTTAAAAATAGATACAAGTATTAATTACACCCTTTATAGGTAACGTCTCACGTTAGTTATTCTATTCAGCCAACAGATTCCTTCTCTGCTAAATTGATTTTCGACGGAAAGATGCCCCACAAATTGTTTTAGCTATCGCAGTATTTTAACCAATTTTCAGGCCATTAGTTCTTTTGCCAGACGACGAACTTCGCAAAAAACAGGGAGTCTTGCTTTATGCGGAAAGTAAGGTTATTACATTCCATTGGGGACCGAACAAGCTCACTACCACAGAAAAGCCTAACTGGCGTGTTTTCCCTTGTAAATTAAGTCGTTTTGCTCAAGCAGGAAGACGTAGTTAACTGGGTCATCAGAGTAATAATTAAAGAGTAAATACTACCGGTTTCACGTAGTATCACTTCTGTCCCTACGGGTTAATGAGGTTGTGTTAAGACCTGATGGCTTCTCTCTCTCTCTCTCTCTCTCTCTCTAGTTTTAGGAAATTGCAAATATTTCTTGTACCTATGATCTTGACTTGTATGTTTTACTTTCGCTATAGAACCTTGAGTTTATGTTAAATGTATGGGAACTGTAAAGTTTTGTTGAGTGGCAGATTCCTTTCCGACTCTAGTTTGTGGGATATCTTTATAACTAGCTTCTCTATTTCAATAAGTTAAAGAGGTCTTCTTAAAAAGAGCGAAACATAAGTAGCTAATTTATTAACGCACGTTTATTTAACACAACTGTCATTTGATAACGGTTATTGATTGACGTCCTGGCTGGCTTTTATGAATTCGGACACGAGTTTATATTCAGAAACGCAAAGATTTTGTGGAACGTAAGTCTATATTCATGCAGTAGTGGCATGGCATTCATCAAGCTCCAAGGAATCCAAAGGTGTATGTGAACTCCAACCCGCTCTTGGCCAGCTTGGGGACTACAGCCCATTCACTCTCATTTATACGACTGGGCATGTGCCCAGCAGTGGGACGTAGGTATGTAACATAAGCTGATGATGATGTGGGATAAGGGTAAGTCAGTAGGATTCGGGTTCTATGAACGCCACGCCACATTCAGGTGATAGTACATAAACGGAGCGTTGTTAACTAGCTCATCAGAATAATAATTAAAGAGCAAATCATCGTGATCTAGGCCATACTCGTACGCATGTGGGTTGGCGATAAAGCTAACGTCGTTCGTTTACTACGCTCTATTGTTTGTACGCCCTCGTGTGTAATGCATAATGAAGTGGCAAAGTTCTTCATTAGATCGTGTACTTCGGGTGCGAGTTGATGAAGGCGTATGCAGTAAAAGTGTTCACGAGTTCAGTTTATAGTTGTTCAGTCTTGACAGTTAATATGGAATCCTAAAACAGCTTTTGAGAATTATGAAGCTATCACGGTTGTTTAGGGAGTTTGACCCAGTCTAGTTAAATTGCTAGTAGGGATTACTATTAGAAGATTAAACTAGAAAATTAATCGTTGATGGATCTCATCTGTGTTTTCTGTATTTGATTTTAATAGTACTTCTAAAGGACAAAGGTTGTCTGGAAGAGATAGCTTTTTAGCGATAAGACCGCCCGTTGTCTACCGTTTTAAATTGTTTTTAATGATGTTATTTACCTTTGTAATGTGTTTTTTTTTGGTGTGCAATAAAGTATATTTGTATTGTTCTTTAAGTTCTTTTGACCTGCTTAAAGTTTTGCTGTCTTATTGATGTGGGCGACACAAGACCGGTTATGGTGGTGTTCTTCGGATGAGGTCTGCTGGTCTGAGGTTGGCTGATGAAGAAGAGTTGTTAGTTTGTGCGCGTGTTGCTTTGCTAACTCATATCGTAGGTATTCATTAACTTACAGGATGTCATCGGAATGTTATAGTTAGCATGGCACCATTTTTACGTGCGTTTGTGTCAAACGTTAAGATATGTGGATGTTTTCTATTTCTAGGGTGTCTTATGTTACAGAAGTTTTAACTTATTTCACCAAATTTTTATCAGTAACATTTGTGTTCCTTACTTAAAAATCACATCGTACTCATTTAAAGACTTAATAACTTTACGTACCTAATATTTGATAAAGGGCGTCTCGATGGCCCCTTACTGTTATTTATTGTATTACTCGACATGTATATTATTTAATATATCCCCAGAATGTCGGAATCGCAACGTAATGTAGAGTCATCAGTCCGCGCTAGGTAGTCAGGAGGCTGTTTGGATGCAAATCGCCGAATGCGTGCGTGACTTGCTTGGGTTATCACCCGTGTCCACGACCAATGGACACAAGCACCAACACACTATATTTAATAATCAACCTTATTACATCTAGTTTGGGTTCACTATCCAGTAACCTAGTGAGGAGATTTGACTAATAATATTAGAGCGTGTAAATGTCTCGTTTGAGAAAAACCGCTCCAAACGTTCAATTGCATAATATTTTGTTTTTAATCTTGTTTAAATCGTGTGTGGTAATTGCTTGCAGACCTTTTAAAAGTTAAAACGAATATTTTAAATCTATGTTTACTGAACATTATTATTCTTTCAAATGGGTTTCCTTTGACCCACTAAAGGTAGGTACCTATTAAGCAAATAAAAACGTACGAAATTACTATGCATCGCTGTAAATGCCCAATTTTCATACTGAAACCATATTTGCGTGCAGTATGGCTTTCAGTTGGTGTTGAAACACATTTTAACGGAACTGGACGTTAATTTGTCTACATTTTATTTTCCAAAAAAGCCTTTAATTTGTCTGCATTTTCCTAAACGGCGTACGTTATTAGGATGTCACAACGCGGTCATGCAACGTTAGGGAAGTGTTAAACAAGCTGAAAGCTATTTACCGACCGGTGAGCAATGAGAGGGAATTTCACGTCTTCCTGAAAATTAATGAGAAATGCCGCTTACGACGTTTCCGATCGCACCTTGCTCCACAATACGGTGACGGTGGCGCGCCCGCGACTTACCCGACGACTAATGACTACTGCGCGAAACAACAAACGTACATCTATCCCTCTTCATCTCAACAAGAAAGACGTCTCACGTCCCGCTCCCACGACACCCGGAGCGGCAACGTAGCATTTTAACCCGGATAAATTACATCCTATTAACTTCGTTCCGGTGCTCGATTCACGCTTTAATGTCTCCAAGCGTAAGGATTAAAATTGCATAAGAGCATTTATTTATTCGCTAATGTTTCCTTAAGACTTTATCGCTTAGGTCATAAAGTCGATGTTGCATTGTCGTTGGCGCGCGTTAAGTCGTTTCAGTTTCGTTCGGGATTATTAATTTGCTGTCAAATAAAGGGGCCGCTCACTTGGGCGTGCGTGTCGGTGCAAATTTCTGCCATACTTCGGAATCGGTGATTATTTTTTGTTGCCTTGACTTTGGATTCGCAGACTGACATATTTTAGAGCGTATTTTAGTTTTATATCGTAGGTGGAATGTCCGTCTGGGTTTTAATTAGGCTATTATATATGATAGCTCGATAGCCGTGCCGTGTTACCGGCAGTTCCGCGAGAGAAGATACGGCAGTTTAAGTGCCGTGCTCTACATACGGAAATGGTTAATTGAGACTGACAATTGCGAGGAGACATATAGGTACCTATTGCGTAGATAGGGCAGTCATTGTATACAATCAGGTGGGGTAAAAAGAAACAGTTTAGGCTTATCTTACTAAGTAAGAGAATTAGAGAAACAGTAGGTACCTATCGTCGCTTGTGCCGATTTCCCAAAGTGGGCAACTTTAACCAAACGGGACACAGACCAACTAAAAAAAAAAAGTTCCTATCGCACTTATAAATACGTACTATTGGGCCTTTTCCTCTGTAATGTTGCTGCTTTATAGGTAGTTTTATCAAATAATAAATGCTTCAAGAAGCCGCAACACTACGTCGAAATGTATGGAAATCGTACATTTTTCCCGTGTCTGGAAGTGAAAACAAACGACAAGAAATACGAGTATATTACAAAAGCATACAATGTTTTCAGTACATACTAAATAGACGAAAGCTTAAAATGAAAGTCTTCATGCACCTTTTATCTGTCAAAAACCGAAATATACAATTCTTGGAAGATGATTCTTGTGACATTTAACCCTAATTTTGATTTATTTAGGAAATAATATCTTTCCGTTGTGTAGAAACTACGGTTCCAAACATGTAGAGCCCCATTTCATTATAACAGTTAGCAAAAATACTGTGAGGCCATACTTGCTAAATACAAGTATGTATTGCGTCTCTTTCCTTTACCATAGAAAACAAAAGAGATGCCGAACGATATTTGGCAAATATTACTTCAAGTGCCAACCAAGCCAAAAGCGGAACAAATCGCCGTGTTAACATAAGGCTAAAGCACACGTTGCTTACAAAACATTTCAGCTAAATAAACACTCATATCTTCAAATTGTACATTGTTTTATAAAGGTAAGAGCATAATATCAAGGTTCCCACACTTTAGTAATACATATAATAACGTACAATTCTGTCAGTTAAACTGTGACACAACTTGAACATAAACACTTCCTCTCGATCATAGCCCCGTTTGGCTTCGACATTCGGATGAGTCGAAGTTCTGTCCCAGTTTTATCGCCGGAATCAGTGCGTTCTGATCTGATTTCAGGACATTCTTATTCAAGTCACTCTCGAAACGGATCCTGTACATTTGTAATGCATTAGGATTTTTATGAATATCCCCTGTATATACGTTTTACGGCTTTGTCAAAGGCAGGCTTTGTCGCTCGCTACACTGATTTGATTTGTAATTACGCGTACGTATATGCCGTTTGTTTTTAAGGGTTTTAACATTTGGATGTTTGTCCCGGAATTTTAAATGCCATATCGTTCCGTTGTGTTTTTCAATTGTTATCTGATCCTGCTATGATTAACCCAGTAAAGAAGTACCTACCACACTTTATGAAAATAAACCCGTATTCTATTCAAAAGAATCGGATAACGCCGTTATGTAGGTAGGTATTGCGATTATTGTTTAAAGGTTAAGCGAGGAATCTTAGTTTAGTTCATTTATTGATATGCCCTTAATTACCATTTGCGCCTTTGCATCCGTGGAGTGCCGCCTACGTTGCTTAAAGCTGTATGCAAAGTTAAAATGTTAAGTTCGAAACCTCATGATAGTCCATTTATCGACTTCAAAATCGAGCTGGGATCCCGATTGATATTAAAATAAACATCTTTCCTTCAATGTCGTTAAAGAGGGAACTAAGGATGGATACAGGTTTTTTGGGGCATAATTGACCTAGTGCCAAACTAAGGAATACTTTTTTGATTATTTGCTGAATTCATAAAGTTGATACACTTGTATATTGAAATAAAAACGCTCTACTCTTGTGTGTGAGAAAGTAGTTGCACGTTTGAATATCGTTCTAGTAAATAATATTAAAAATAGGAAGATCTTTCATTCATTCGGATCTACAATACAAATGGTCCTGAACTGTGTCATCCACTGAATCCCCTTGTGTATTTTGTCACTAAAGGTCGTTGTTATTTTGTTTCAGTACATCCACAACTAAGTTTCGTTGTTAATGCTGTCCACTGTCCAAAATGTAAGGAAATAATCGTGTCAATTTGTCTTAATAGCACCGCAGAAACTAGCATCATATCAAATTGGGAATGGCTGGGGCTGGCGGGTGGCCAACGGGGAATATGAGTTATGATACGAATCTTCTACTTAGCTGACTACAATGCTCCCAGATTACGTACACCTTTTTGCAATATCATAATTGCTTTCATGTGTTAGGCGTCCTTTTTTGATAAACCTTTATCGACTTCCCTATTTGACCCACAGAAGAGGGACCTGGCATAGGGGGACGGGGGGGGGGGGGGTTGCCCAGCCGTAGGACACACACAGTGTTTAAATAAAAAAAATACAAGTAATGTAATAAAATAATTAAATACCACCAGCAAGACCTTTTTACTCTTCCCTATATTTCTGTTCTTTTAACTCGATTTTAAATTATTTCAAGTTGTAATAACGTAAAATTAGGTTTATGAGCATCTTTGTTCCTCCCTCCCATGTGTGCTCAATTTCTCCGCATCTTAGCAACAGAACTGCTAGCTGGATGAGTCATCGAAAATCAAAATAACATTTATGCCACACCTGGCCATAAAGTGACTTTTCTTTTTTTCGGAAAAAGCCGCTTTCTGACAACACGGGAGGTAATAAAGAAAGCCCTCGATCGCATATTTACGTCCCTCGCTTGCAGCTCGGGCCGCAAACTTCTGCGATCTATGCCTTTCTTTGTATCACCACCCTAGTTATGTAATATACTATTTCAGCCATTTTGAAACTGCAACTGTTAGTCCACGAACTTACGCAGAGCAAAAACGTGAAATTCCTACTCATACTTTGTAACTAAAAGCTACGGGAACAGGCCCGCCCATTCGGCCCTATGATGAATAACTAGAAATTTATTGCTACTTGCCTTTACACACGGTTTACCCACGTCGACGCGATATTTCATAGTTAGTACTGCCCGTGTCCATACGTATGTATTACGCATAAAATCTATAGACGTAAATGTTTGGACCTCAGGGAACGGCCATAGTTGTTATGGCGTGATCCAAGAGTTATAGTTTGAGTTATAGACGAAGACACGCCTCTAGAAAGCGAAGAAGTGCGAATAGCGTATAAATCGGGGAGTAGGGGAGACCGGGTATGGTTGTCTCACGGGTTGGTTGTCACAGCAGCCATAAAATAATACTAAACGAAGGAATAAGTGCATCGATTGGTGAAGTAGGGAAGGAGGTGAAGCTCTTGCGATCTTTTAACACCGAGCGATGCACTTATTCCTTCGTTTCGTATTATTTGAGGCTGCTGTGACAACCAACCCGTGAGACAACCATACCCGGTCTCCCCTAATAGCTGCCACATCTGTGTTACATTAGTAATGTGCTCGCCATACGGTGTTCACTAAAATGACGACATTCTCACTGTATCAAAGGAAATGTCATTTTAATTCGAAGCCTTTTCCCTCCTTCGTTTAAGTTTAAACGAACACGTCATTTTTGGATTAAACCCCACAGCGGCGACGCAACATGATAAAACTTTACTTCTAATTGGTCTTCTGTTGTGATCATATCAAATTTCAAGGATCGAAAAACGGGAACAATAAAACGTAGAATGCAAGCACTGGTATCGATGTTCTAATAGCCGCTTATGATTAAGTAAGTATTTTTTTGCCATTCAATGTATTAAATACAACCTGATTAAACACACAGTTGTGAGTCATATATTTATGTAGTTGGGCTTTATACCTAAAAAGGCGCATGGGGGATAGAGGGGCAAAAACACATAAGCCCTATTGTCACCACGGTAGTAGCACGTGACTAAGGTTGTTAAATGGACTAGCATGTGTTGGAGCTCGTGTCAATGCAGCAATAGGCTTACGGCGAGACATGTGTTACCATGCTGGTTTGTCAAACATTGACATTGTGAAAATGTGTTAGTATTAAATACACGTGATACCTATCACGTATTCAATAAAATAATGACAAAGGTACATTTTACTTACGATTACGAAGATTATATGTAAGTTTCATGTATGCCTGACATGAATGTTTGGAGCATACAAGAGCTCGGGTGGTCTCTACCGCTCATTCCCAAAATACCGCATTCCTAAAATACCAGATTCTCGTATTATCAGACTCTTCGTATACCAGATTCCCAAAATAATACATCCACCAAAATCATTTAGATCCTTGAATAACTTACGATTTTATAATCTAGTGTAACGGGAATGTGGTAAGACAGGAATCTGTTATATCGAGAATCTGTTATTTTGAAAAATCTGGTATTTTGGGAATGCGGTATTTTGGGCATGAGCGGTCCCTACTATATATATAGTTACCTAATAAAAGCTATTAGGTGATAATGGTACGGCTTATCTAGTCGTCACGTCAGATTCAGCTGAAATGTGACAGTACTAAAACAACGTTCAGTAACACAATCCAGTTATAGGGAACGTGCACAACGACAAGTGCTGCCAACTGGTGCCGCCAATCCGAATCTTGTACTCTATCATGCTGGGGCCACATTTACGGGAAACGCCGTTTATCGCGATGAAGGACGAACGTTAGTGCAGCCACGACATACTATAATTGACATTATCATTTTTTCAGGCCTGATCCGTTTACTGTCCGCATAGTGTCTCTTTTATAATTCCTGTACGTTCCCTGTAAGTCTATTCGTGCACGTGTTTAGGTTTAGTGAATCAATCATTTGTTAATATAACCTGGAGCTAGGCTTTATCGAGCTTTGTAATTTAAAAGCAAAAGGTCAAACAGTGAGGCCGGGATGGAAGTTATCGCCGCTTGGTACGAAGACGATATTAAATAGCGATTAAATGTCAGCTTTGCGTCCAAAATTGGAATATTGGCATTGCCTTTCCACTTTATTGGTAAAGTTAAATTTAGTGAATACGATTTGCGTAATGACTATATAAATGTCAAATATTATGTACCATACAAATATCAAATTATAGAAAATTTTATTGCATACTACCTACTTACTGCTATCGAGCCTGGGGATCCAACCAGCGCCTCTGACCGTCCTATATCATTTGACCTAACGATGTGATGTTTCCCGACACTACCCATATTTATACTATTTCTCACTCAGAACGTTTTCCCATTATTATTTAATAGCTAATCTATATAAGTATGTATATTGTTGTAGTTTAAGTCCTTACCCATAATTAGAGTTGTGCCGTTCTCGAGAATTCTCGGAAGCGTTCTCAGTTTTGTATGGGAAATGTTCTCGAGAACGTTCTCTCTCCATACAAAACGGAAACGTTTCCGAGAATGGCACATCTCTACCCATAATACCTAAGTATAAGCTCAGGGACTAGGTTGAAGATTTTCCTCCATTATTTAATGTTTATTTTTTATTTAGCTGGTTCTGTGGCTTTGGTTGGGCTGTTTTAGATTCCCAACTGTTATACATGTAAAGGGCCAGAATTCTATTTAAATAATATATGAAATCGTGATTTCACCCTGATTGCTCAGGTTTGGATATGACTTTACGTATAAACTGCAAACATTACGCTCACAAGGCAACCTACTCCAACTACCAACTAATTTAATTACCAAGAAATCACAACTCAAGTTAGTTTAATAGTTACTAATATCTCCATAGATTCAAGTAAATTTGATTCCGAGCGGTCTCCATTACTTCCAAATTGAGAGGAGTGATTACCTACGTCCTACGTAAATAGGGTACTTTCCTGACAGATCAAATCAGTTACTTTTTATGAATTGTCAAAACGCTTGGATAGTATGAAGTTTCTATGAGAAAAAGCATAATGACGTCATTGTGCTCAAACATCAAATCATCTCCTCATTTATAGCTTTTGGTCTTTTAAAAATCGTTTAAAACGTTAAATAGGTGAATTTTAGTTGATTTTTGCAAATTTTCGAAAGCAGATTTCAAGGCTAGCGTGAAGTAATTTATATTGACTACAGGCAAGTACCCTATTTTAGACCTTAATTGTAGCTGGTTTATTTGAAGGTAATAAATGCAATGGGCTCTATAGCTTCGACTCTTGATGACCCTACTTTTTTTGAGGAGCCTCCACGTGAAACATTTTATGTACGAAAACACGAATTGAAGTTTATTTTGTTATTTTTAATTTTGATAATTATAACAATCGTATTGCACTAAACCTAAGAAAATAAACCTAAATTAAAACTAAAAATATACTAAAAACTAAAACTAGATTATATTGTCTTCGGTTTCCGCGATTATCACTCATAGTAATAAAACAACTTAAACGGATTAAATTGCGTATATTACTACATTTCAAGTCTCGACGTTTCGAATTTAGTAATATACGTGATTTAATCCGTTTAAGGGCCGGCATTGAAAGAAATTTCTCATTTAAGCACCTCCCATTACCCCGCTACCGGGGCTGCTCCCCTTAAGGGGATTCGCCAATGTCGCCATCTGTTTATAATATTATGAACTTTTAAATCGTTGAACAGCGTAGCGCCACCTAGTAGAATATCTTTTAACCACTTGTGTTTACTATGAACTTTTCGAACCATGCTCTGAGTAGGGGTCCATATGGGCTCATATAAAATTGGTATTTCGATTTTTTATACAAATAACGATTTGTATTTCTCCGAAAAATTTGGCTCATCATTTTTTTGAATATTTATTAGTACTACTACCTACATTGCCTATAATAATAAAAAAATCGAATTTTTGTACACGTAATGTTATTACTTAGATGTTATATGTACTTACCTATAATGTTATTGCCAAGAATTACTTAATTAATAAAGCTATTACATATAAATATTTTGCTCATAATGATTATAAGTTATATGTATAATTTGAAATCAACGTGTGGGCGGTTCTCCTCAAAACATTATTCTTGACCAAAAAAATGTCTATTTTACAAACCCCGCGACAGAGCATCTTTATTAAGCCAGATGTATACTAGGGTATGCAGTACCGGTACCATTCCGGAGTACCGGGATTTTCGGTACTGGACGATAATGGAACCGGGATTTCCCGGGATTTTCGGTACTTTCGGGACAGGTCTTCTATAACTTTGTCGGTATACTCGATGATACTCGATGCTTTAGTCAGATGAGATTTCGTTGGAGTTTTAGTACGTTTTTTAATAAAACGACTACACTTCGCAGCTAAACTACTTTTATTGATATATTTGCTATATAATTCAATTTCTAAATCAAAAGTATCCTTTGTTTCAATCCAGGACTTGTTCTACTTACATGCCAAATTTCAGCTTGATCCATCCGGTTGTTACTCCGTTATTTAGTAACAAACATCTAAACATCTTCACAAACTTTCTCTTTTAAGTATAATTTTAGTGTGAAGATTTTCGAACGTTAAAAGTTAAAATATACAATTTAATATAACACGTGGTTTTAATACATAGAGTACGCTCTCCAGGACAGTAGTTGACATAGTGCATTTTAAAATAGTCCAGTTGCACGCAAATCAAAAATCCGATAGCAGTAAGCCACAATACATAGTCCAATAATATAACTAGCTTTTGCTCGCGACTTCGTCCGTGTTAAATTTGAATATCGTGTGCTGAATTTGAAGTTACCTGGAACGGCGGTAAAACTTATGATTTTGACTAATGTGAGTGGTTAGTGGTTACAGATGCACATATTTTACCGCAGGCTAATAGTAGTACGCCTATACATTGTTACCTAAGGCACGTTAAAGTGGCCGTGCGCGAGGGAGTCCCCCCTAAGCAATCACGTCTCTTAACCCCGCCTAGGGATGAAATAAAAACAGTGACGGTATTGTAATTAAGAGTCTAAACATGATATTTCAAACATCTTACTTAAAAAGATCGTAGGGTCCCGATACAAATTTTCAACCCCCATTTAAACCCCTTAGAGGATTAATTTTGAAAAACGCTGAAATTGCTTTTCTTGTATACTAATGAAGAGTCTAACCATGATATTTCAAACCACTTACTTAAAAAGATCGTAGAGTCCCAATACAAACTTTCAACCCCCGTTTAAACTACTTAAAACACCTTTTTTTTTAATTTATCCAAATAAAAAAAAAGGTGAAATTACTTTTCATTTATTTTAATGAAGAGTCATGAAGTTTCAAACCTCTTACTTCAAAAATCGTAGACTCCATACAACTGTTTAACCCCTTAGGAGGTGAATTTTGAAAAATCCTCTCTTAGTGCACCTCTAGACCTTATTAGGATCCTACGTGCCAGATTTGAAATTTCTAGAACCAGCGGTTTGGCCTGTGCGTTGATATATAAACTTTCAACCCCCATTAAAACCCCTTAGAGAATGAATTTCGAAAAACGGTGAAATCACTTTTCTTGTAATCTAATAAAGAGTCTAAACATGAGGTTTCAAACCTCTTACTTCCAAAATCGTAGAATCTCCATATAAACTTTGAACCCCTTAGAGGGTGAATTTTGAAAAATACTCTCTTAGTGCACCCCTAGACCTTATAAGGAACCTACATGCTAAATTTGGAATTCCTAGGACCAGCGGTTTGGGCTGTGCGTTGATATGTCAGTCAGTTTCTTCTTTTATATATTTAGATAAGCGTTAATGACTATCAAAGTCTTCGACGATCGAAAAGCGATGACTGAATGACTACCTGGTCTACCTGCGCGGCACGGGGTTGCGGACCCGTGGGGCTGGCGGGGGTGAGTGAGCCGCCGCCGATCGCCGTGACCACGGCTGCTAGCCGTGTTTGGTTAAAAATGAGCAACGCTCTTGTTCGTTTCAAATTATACGTCTTTTGTTCGCGAAAATTAATTAAAAATGCTCCTCTAATGTGTTTCCCGAAAGTCCCGAAAGTACCGGGATTTTTATTTTGACGTCCCGGTTCTTTGCTCGACTGAAAATCCCGGGAAATCCCGGTACTTTCGGTTCCGGTATTTCCCGGGAGCAAACCCTAATGTATACATACATGAAAAACATAACGTTTTATCATAAAGGCACGGAACAAAACCCATTAATTTTCATTATATTTACTTTTTTGTTTAAAATGGTGTTTCTGATAATGACTCCTTATGATAATAATGACGTTTTTGTAGAAAATAATGACGGCTCGTTGCCAACAATGATTTTCACCTGAGAATCAGGTCTGATGTATATTGGTTTAAGTGTTTTTTTTTGTTATGGTTTATGATATGGACGACAAAAATAAAATTCGAATACATCGACACTGGAAATTTCAAATTTCGTAAGGGACAGTTTATCATAAGCACACTAAATACACCATTGGAATCAGTAGGTATTTCTTTTCTATCTGTTCTATTGAAATTTTGATAACACTTCAAATAAAAAAATTATGAGATGATAAAAATTTGTCGTAACTTCCTAAAATTTAAAGTTGTATCATACAACATAGTGCCCATACGGTCACTTTGTTAAAGGGGTCAATTTAGCATACGAATTTATATTTTCATACATTTTATGGTTAATCACTTATGTGCTACATTTTTAAGTCCTAAAGGGGATTTTAACAATGTAGCAGTGGTGTGGCTTCCATAGAACCCGATTCCCATCGGCTTGCCTATTTTTGCAAAGCATATGACCGGAGTATCTACTACTCCCGAAGAAAAAGTAATCCAAATCTGCTTCGGCTTTTCTAAGAATATATTTGACGCCACGCCACTGCAATGTAGTAATATACGCGTTGTAATCCGTTTAAGTTGTTTTATTACAATGAGTGATTATCGCGGAAAGCGAAGACAATATTATAAACTTATTCTTTTCTTAAACAGTTACGACAATACTGATTAGGTATGGTTATTTGGAACTCTAAGAATTATAATTTTTATGCCACACCTGGCCATAAAGTGGCTTTTTCTGTAAGCGTAGCGTACGGAAAAAGCCGCTTTCTGGCCAAGTGTAGACATAAAATGACGTACATAACACGGGAGGTAGTAAAAAAAGCCCTCGATTGCAGATTTACGTCCCTCGCTTGCAGCTCGGGCCGCAAACTTCTGCGATATCGGCCTTTCTTTGTATTACCATCCTAGTTGTGTAATATACTATTATGTGCAAGTAGCCGAGTTTTGAATATATTACACCACAACTAGGCTTCGGTATTCCAAATAGCCCCAGGAAACTTTACATACCTGTTTCGGTCAAAAAATAAAAGACAAAGCTAATTGTTTACTATTATTAAACCGCGCTTATAATACGATTGAGCACATATGTCGTTTTTGAAATAATACTTGAAATGACATGACAATGTAACTGATTTCAAGAATACCGTACATGACTTTCTCGCGCAAAAGGCATATTATACTGTGCAAGAATACTTAAGTGATAGTATATAGAATAGTTTAGTAACTAACACCACACAATGACATACCTTGTAACTAACGTAATAAAATAATTGTATTGTAAATAAAGTAATTGTATTCTATATTCTATGTTTGAAATGAACAGCATGTATGTCATCGACTAAATTTGTATGCCGCAAGGTACCACATAGTGATACTAAGTAATTATTTTTTCATCACACTTGCTCGAAAATGGTGTCATTACACGTAGGTTCTGCGGGCCGTAAATGTCCTATTACGCCCTAGGGCGTAATGGTTTTCTTTTTAAATTTGAAACGCTGGTTCTGTTTTACTCTTATTTGTCATGTTCAAAGGAAACGCCAACTTACTTTTTTAACTTTTATCACTGAAATATTTATTTAAAGATAACTGTAATTGCAAATACATATAAACACATATTTCGGTAACATTAATTAAATGTTTAAATAATGTATTTCTTTATTTTGCAAATATAAAATCAACTAAAATGGCCGTTAGGTACTGCTATGGTTTCCGAACGTGACTTAACGTTCGCATTGTCTATGGACATATGTGACAAATGTCACTGTCTGTTTTAATATTTTCTTGTCATACTGGATCGAAAAGTAAGGTTATTTTATTAAGATTTCCTCACAAGTGTGATGAAGAACATTGTGTGTGCCACGGGCGGTAAAGGAATTACAAACTCGTGTTATTAAAGCCCTCGGTTTCACCTCGGGCTTATAACAAACACTCGTTTGTAATTCCTTACTTACCGCCCTAGATACACAATGTACTAGTAACATCTTTATTATCTATGTTGGACAAATAAATTATTTTGAATTTGAATTTGACATTGTCAATGGTGGTGTACATATAAATGAAAATACTTATTTCAGTACAAAAAAGTTCTACTTGGGAAAAAATCATTAATTAGATCACCTACTTAAATAAAATAATGTAATAATTGAACTTCGAAAATTATTCCCTCATAACATTATCGTCTTCAGTGCTATCTGTATCATCACCTGGCACAAAGAAAATAACATAGACGATTAGTGTGCTAAATAGTGTTAAGTATGTACGTTGTAATGTAAATAATTACGTTCGGTCAGAATTGTATAATGAGAGATTTGTCAAATACTGTCGACTATAATATTTTTTTATAAAACACACACACACAGCATTTACCAAGAAATACATTCTAAATGTATTACAGTGAAATCAGGATAACTAGGAGCTGGGTAAATGAGAAACCTCCATAGCTGGAACTCATGCTGAGGTCTCTGCACTTAAAGCACTGAATTAGGTACCTCTGTTAGTGGGACACAACAGACCTCTATGTCTGTGATTAGTTCTTTCGATTTTATCATCTTATTTGCCTCCGTAAGTGAGACGACATAAAAATGACCTCTGTTAGTGGGACACAACAGACCTCTATATCTGGGATTACCTAGTTCTTTCGATTTTATCGTCTTATTTACCTCTATAATTGGGATTTCTTTGAATTTTATAGGTACCTCTGTAACTGAGACGACATAATTTTTTTCTTTCCGACTCGGAATTTATTGCAGATAAATTTCCGTTTTGTTTACTAATTTTTAGCCTACCCACGAATTTAGCACGTGGTAATTGTGCTTAAATTACCTCAAGTTTTAGTTTGTTTTTTCTATAGTCCGGATGTTTAGGTAATTGATAAATGATGAATGCTGAAACGATGGTTTAAATTAAATTGAAATATGCAGAAAAGAGGGCTTAAATATTTATCATTGCGTGAATAATTAAGGTAATACCTAGCCCTTTATAAATAAAAATCGAAAGATACGCGATGAAATCTGTGTCGTTTATAAAAACATGTTTGATTTTCTTTTTAGAGGATGAAGGTGAAATTTGTCGAGTGTGCATCAAATTCAGTGAAACATCAGTTGCTCTTTACTCTCACTCACACACATTCATTCACTCACAAACATTCATTTACTCTCACACACACACACACACACACACACACACACACACACACACACACACACACACACTAACTCACTGTCACTCACTCTCTCACTCACTCACATTCATTAACGCACTCTCACACACTCACTCACGTTCATAAACTCACCCATTCAATTACTCTCACACTAGGTTACTGACTCACATTCACACACACCCGGTCACTTACACACTCACTCCCGCACAATCACTCACTCACATTCACACACACTCACTCACCCACACACGCTCAAACACTCTCACTAACTTTCACTCATACATGCAATCACTCTCAGTCACTCACTCACATGTTCGAAACTATAAAATACACGTCTATTATCTAGGAATTCATATACTAAAATCATTATTAGTAACAATCGTCATTATACTCCTAACACATTGTCATTTTAGCAACACGCGTCATTGGTGTCTCTGACAATCTTGCCGAAAATGATGTTGCCAATAATGACAAATTCTAGAAAATGCGGCTTTACAAAACAATTAGGTAAATTAACAAGACAAGAATGCACTAAATAGTGTTAGTCCCATGTGTACTTTGATATGGTTATACAATAATACTCCACTGTAAATAAAATTATGAAGATACGGTGAAAAATGTGAAAGACGATAATGATGACAAACTTTGGAGAATCAAAATGAAAAGCTTACTACTCGAATCTCGCGATATGTATCATCTCCGAAGTTTGCCGATCTACTGAGGTGCGGGATGAAGTGTTAATTTTTTTCTTTAGAAAATAATTTTAATAAACGTAACTAAAAATAATAAAAATAAATAAAAAAAAACATTGCTGAAATAAATCTAATAAAATTGTGACATGACCTAGTCTCGAACTCGATTCAATAACGCGCCGCACCGGGTATAAATCTCGTCACTGCCGACTACGCTATCTCGAGTATTGAAGATGCTGTTGAATTAGAACATCAGTATCAGCATATGACTTATGGAATTACGTTTTAGGTTTAGTTTTCGGCGATCATTTACTAAGTAGGTACTTGTAGCAATCTAAGAAAATAAGTAGGTACAAAATATGTCCTAATAATTGAGAAGATCAATTCGAAGCATAAAGAAATAAGCATATTATGCGCTGATGGAAAATCAGTAGGTATCTCTAACCAAGGTCACGCGACCATTCTTTTCGTACACCGCCGGCTGTGGGTAGGTAGGTATTTATCGCAACGCACGAAGTTATGCGCCACGTAGTTTGGTAGGTACCTACATATTATAATTTTAATATTTAGGTATATGAATAAATAATAGTACATTACACAACTAGGGTGGTAATACAAAGAAAGGCCGAGATCGCAGATGTTTGCGGCCCGAACTGCAAGCGAGGGAATGCAAAAATGCCAAAACATAAATAATAAACATGTTTTCATATTATTAATAAGTAAAAAAAAGTGACCATCTCGAGGATTCGAACTATAGACTAATACTTTGGCCGAGGTGCATTACGCGCCCGCTCGTTGAGCCGTTCGGCTATAAAAACAGTGTGCCCGCGCTCGAAAATAGGAACTTCTTTCTACACCTTCAGAATGGCCCACTAGTCGCGACGCGGCCGCTGGGACAAACGAACACAGGTCCAACCTCTGTAAAGCCTCACCGGCGAATGGGCGTTACTTGTAATAAGGGACGCATTTATAGTTCACGCGCATCACAGAAAGAGAACGCCATATACAGTACGTGCCTGGGTTTTTTGGCGTAAGCGCCAGATATAAAAATACGATTAAATCAAAGATATTATTATGTTTTATTAACATTTTTTTTAATAACTTAAAAGATAAAGGCATGAATGACATTTTTACATAATTTTACCGTTTATTAATCGGTTGTTTGTTCATACTACACAAAAAACGGAATTTGAAGACGCATTTTCGGATCTCTTATCTATCGAAGAAATTTTAAGCAAACGTGTTTCCACCTTGATCACTGAATAGGTTATATAGTCAAAAAACACATATCTGAAAAGCAGCCCATTTCATAATGTATATTTTACAAAAATCTCACTAAAAAATAGCTTAAATTTTCGATGACGAGCCTTAAGTTGTTTTATTACTAAAACTAGATTAACAATATGAAGTTGATAGAAAGGTAGAAATAAATAGATCTACGAATTGTATGTATATTTTTGGGAAAGTAAAAAAATAGTTACAATATGGAAATCCCGACGGCGTCCATTGAACACCCATACACTCTGTACAAAATACTAAGTTGCTCATAAAATTATTTATTAACTTCGCAGATTTATTACTAAGCACCTTATAGTTAACAGATTAATGTATTAAAACGAACCTCTTTTGTTACAGGTATGTTAACGGCCAAGTTCTACGAAAGCCTGCTTCATCGTTCGGAATTTACTATCGGCTTAATCTCGTGATAAACATAAAACATAGTTAAATTGTCTCGTGCCCAGTCATTGTACCTTTTTATTGGACGCACTCTACATTCCCGAGAATCGTACCAACTTTTTTAATTCAGGCAAAAGTAATTTCAGCCATCTGATTGATGTAAATGTATGATTAATTTGATTTGAAGGAAGCAATGGCAAACCTATTTGCTTATACTGCCGTCCTAATTCAAAAGGACGCATCTCAAAACATCAAATTTCGTTTTTTTGCATACCTGTATAGAAAATATATCAATGCATTATATGACATTTCCAAAAAGAAATCTTGGTTCATCAAATTTTCCTAAAAGTCATTCCACAACTAAAATTGCTTGTTTCTCAAAACCTATGAAACTGAGATGCGTCCTTTTGAATTAGGACGGCAGTATAGATATTGCGTGTAGTGTAATATATGTGGAAAAAGGGATTCTAGTGTGAATTTTGAAAATTTGCAGAGATGCTTGGCCTAATGGCCACAATATTTTTCTATGAAAACAGGTGAAACTAAACAAAACCTTATAAGATCATAAAATACTTGTCGAATGGATACAATAGCATGTTCTTATAAGACCAAAATAGTCCTGTACAAGAAAGAAAAGAGAATAAATACCAAGATGTATATAGAAAGAATCATAGATAAAATAGCCTTTTTCGATCAGGTGTTTTGTACGTAATGTAATCAATCCTAAACATTTTTATTCCCGCTGAGACTTCAAGATAGTGAAAAGTTGGTATCGCTTTGTGGCGGGATTGTGGATAGTGCATAAAGGAATCTAGGCATAACGCAGTGTGAATTCATGGGGTGTAAAATAAGAGAGCGACGGGCATAATGGGTGCGACACTCGTAAGTAATGGTATTTGTGTGACAGCCATGCTTTTTACGCTTTAGAAATAGAAAAACTTTCGCAATGTGTATCGCTATAATACTAGATGTGTTTATGTTTAGTATAGGTACCTGTATACTAAGAGTTGGAAGGAAATTATTACTTAGATCTCCCGTTTGTACGGATTAAATATTTTTTATTGTTTATTTTTACGGTGTTCATTCTTCTTCCTTCTACTTCCTTCGTAGAACTTTGAAAGACGATTTGTAAACGCTATTGTGCTTAAACCTGTATCGTATATATGTTAATTAACAATAACATTTTATGGGGATTTATTCATTGATCCAAAAGAGAATGTGAGCCATCGTACACTCACTTATGCTGATTGTAGAACACGGTGATATTCTATGCTCCCCATTTTACACAAAACATATTAAACAAACGAATTACACACTCCCGTTAATAAAACATTTACGATTACCAAAACACTAATCTACTAAAGACTACAGTTCCGACGGAAATTAGTCGCCGTGGGCGGGGAGTGCATATTGCACCCCCCACTCCGGACGAACTCCTCACTTTAATATCCCCCCCGTAGGCTGGATCGTTGGATACGTCTAGTGCAAGTTTCGTGCACAAGTGCACCATTTCATTTTCATGCCGAGTAGTATAAATAATGCACGTAAGGCTTTTGAATATATAATCGTGCCTTCGTTTTTGAAGGCTGCTTCTAATTACGGACCTTTGTAATGGATTCTTGGAATCCTATTCTATGAAAATGGGATGTGGATGCGGAAAGACGTGGTGTTAATTAATTGAAACACATTCATACGTTGATTTTGTAATTTAGTCAATGGTGATAGCGCTCAGACAATACCAATGTCAATGTTTGACCGTGGCTCCACTAAATCAGTAATTTATGTGCATCTTAAAACGTTTCTTTTTATGACAAGAACTTCAACAGAAATTACTAAGGTATAAATATGTAAGGAACATCTAATTCGGTCCAAATTGTGCTCCAGATAGTAGTAGACAGGGGTAAAAATAATTGTCAGTTAATAATTATTGAACAGATTGATTACGGATGACTCCACACATGCACAGACGACATAATTACAAGAATTGCTTTGGTCAAAACGGCTTTTAGCACCAAAAAACAACTATTAAGAGCAAAAATTTCGAAAGAAGTTAAAAAAACGACTTATCTACATCTGGAGCATTGCATTATATGGGTGTGAGACGTGGACAATGGCACAACGAGACAGAGAAAGACTAGAGGCGTTCTAAATGTGGTGCTGGTGTGGTGATGGCGCGAATAAGTTGGACAGAACGAAAAACAAATGAAGAAATTCTGCAAATTGTGGGGGAGAAGAGAAACATAATGACGACCATAGAAAATAGATGTAGCAAAATGATAGGCCGCCTGGTTCGACACGATATGTTCTTTAAGACAATCCTAGAAGGAAACATTTTAGGAAAGAGAGGGAGAGGCAGACATCTGAAAAACTTTGTGCAACAGCTCAAAGAAAAGGTCAATGTCGTGTCGTACCAGGACCTAAAATGCATGGCTGAGGACCGCACAAAATTGGGTCTCCACCGACAAGAGCTAAGATCTTAAATGATGATGATGATAATGATGATGATGATGATGAATAAGTATTGAATAACACAAATATATCACTTTACTCACCAATAATCCTGAACCGGGTAAAAGTCACTTTAATTAGCCTGTTCGAAAACTAGTTCAGGAGCGGCGACAATATCAAACAAATTTAGTCAATAAACACGAGCCGGAACACAGGTTAAAAAGCCAATATTAATATTGGTTCTAAGTTCTAACGCTATTTTACGTCGGAGTAAAGTACACACATTTACAAACAATAAATACAATACAGTTAAGAGTATTAATACCGAGTTTCAATGGTATCTTCGTTGCCCTGTTCGCACTTAATTCCTCATATTTTTATATCAGTCACGAGCTCACCGACTCAATTAAATCCTTGCGACTAACTTTGTATATAAATAGCGTTTATTCGCATCTGCCGAGGACAGTGTGGACAGGGCACGCGTGTCAACACCCCAGAATCCATTGGTCGTATCAACAGTACCTTCTACAAACACAACCGACCAGATGGTTCTAAGGTACACTTGGATGTAGACAAACGTGGATATAGACGTTTGTTCAATTCCTTTTCATTCTAAATACAATAACAACATGTTGGAATAAATATTCACATGTTGCAAGCTATGTGACGTATTGCGTTGTTTTGAATGCGGTTTGTTATACTCTTTGTTTATTATGGGGACTAAGTAATACTAAAATAAATATATATAAAAAATCGGATTAAATAAAAACAATATTGGAACATTACTAGCAGCAGTAGTCTTACAAAAAAAACCTTGTGTGAAAACTGTCTTGTCAACATTTCGGGAGAGGTATTTGTGAAGCCTTTATTAAATATTTCACACCTATCAGGATTGAATATGAACAAATAAGGTTTTTATACGCTCCGCATTTCGAGCACTTTCCGCGAAACCCCTAGAGAAAAGTGTCTAAAGTATACCTAGTATTTTCAATCAACTCACAGGTGAACTTACGTCACGTGAACATAACAGAATTATTTACAAAGTCAAAACAACTCCGGAACACTGAGTGCTGTGTGAGTGAGTAAGTAAGAACAAATGTTGTGTAACGAGGTTGTTCCATAAATACGCAAAAGACGTAATGTTTTCAGTTTGGAGATGGTTTTTCAGCTTCAAGAGGGGAGTGAATTTAGGTTTTTAAAGGATCGGCAACACGCACGTAATGCCCCTGGTGTTGCAAGCGTCCATAGGCTGCGGTGACTGCTTACCATCAGGCAGGCCGTACGTTTGTTAGCCACCCTAGTTGCATTAAAAAAGAGTACATAAAATATTAATCATTACAACTCATACTTTTAAAGAATGTCAGAAGTTTTTCAAGAAAACAAGCATGAAAACGATGCAGTACTCAATCAGTAATCACAATCAGTTCTATTCGAACGTGAAAAACGTTTGTTGTTCTCGAATATGTGCCTAGTTTATGATTTAATAACAGATAATTTGAATTTTATAAATGATGTCGTTATTATCTATTATAATGTGTTGATTACAATAGCAACGCAGTGAAAAGTTGTGAAATACGGTGTCCTGCCGTTTGACCAAAAGTCATTTGGCAAAATTACACTTGACAAACAACGTTTTACAAAAAAATGCTTCGCCAATTAATCATTTTACTACTAGTAATTTTACAAATGACTCACTTTACCATACCAAATGATCAACAGTTAAATTTTATAAATAATTATTTGACAAGATGAACATTTAGCAACTGAGTCATCTCAGACAAAACTACTCTTGGTCTAAAAACGTTTGATACAATGTATTATTTGACAAGTGTTTCGGTTATTAATAAATAAAATAATAGATATGGTATGGGTCAAATTAATACACAGTATTTGGAAAAAAAGAGGAGGTTGTTAGGTTAGGGTTTGAACTGCGTTGTCGCTGCCAGCTGTGGTCAGATCCATAGTTGACAGCGACAGGGCGTGGCAAGTGGTCCTCTCCTTTTGCGAGGAGGTGATGCGGCAGAAGGAGACCGCGGAGCGGGCCAGGGAGGACGACGAAGCGTCCGACCAACGGCGCCGCAAGCGCGTTGGGCGCAAACGGCTGGCGCACAATCGCCGCCTGCCCCCGTAAAGAGGATCTCCGGGTGACAGTCACGGGAACGGCTGCCACCCATTCCTATTTAAAAAAAAAAAGGGGGGGGGGGTTTGAACTGCGTCCCCCAACAAAAACGAACTGCTGGCAGAAAAAAATGTTTGTTAGGTTAGGGTTTAACTGCGTCCCCCAACAAAAACGAACTGATGCATTTAGACTTATCATGGAAATAATCTAGGTCGTCGGTTAGGTTAGGTTTGTATTATGCCCACCAATCATCAATAGCGGAGCGAGCGAAGCGAGAGGAGCGTCATAATGCAGAATTGCTTGCCTTCTATATAATCTTGTAACTTGTGGCGATAAGAGGGTAGCGGAATAAATTACCCAACAGACTAAATCATAATGTTTGAAAAAGAAGTAGTTTTTATGAAATAACATTTTGTTAAATGACATTCGGACAAATGCTTAATTTGCGAAACATATTATTTGGTAAAATGAAAAAAGTTCAATTGACATTTTATTATTTAACACATTTACCTCGTGTAGTGTTTGCTAATTAATCATTTGCTAAGTGAGTTTTTGTAAGATGATACTTTTGTCAAATGTCTAGTTTGCCAAATGATTATTTGGTGAAACATGGTTTGTCAAATGACCATTTGTCAATAATTTTTTGGTCAAACATTAGTGAACCGTGAAATACATTTTGAAAACAACTATTCAAAATTTCAAATAGTAAAATGTAATAAAGAAAGTACATGCGGCTCTAAGATTCTTCTACCTGTCTCTAGACAAGCTAAAAGTTACAAACAAAGCTTAGAGTCGTACTTCACGATTATTAAAAGAAATCCAGTGCCGGGAAGTTTCTTGGAAGGCACAAGTATGCCGGCGTTAGGATATATCGCGGGATCTCTTCTGGCAAACACTCTAAGGCGCCTTAGATGTAAAAGGATTTAAGACCATGCCCTAATGATACAAATAAGCTTTTTTCGAAGTTAAAAATAGCAGACGGAATTGCCATTTTAACTAAAAAGTCTTATGTCATTTCAGAATGTGTATGAAGCGAAGCGCTTCTAAATTATCGCATAAGAGAGTGTGTTAACGAGACAAAATTCTCGAAGTTTTTATTTTGATTTAATACTAATAGTTACATATCAGTTGGCCTGAGCGTCTGATAAGTCTTTAATTTTAGAATATCATTCTGTGTGTGCTGGTATACCAATATAATTTGTAAGGAATTCATGGCATTTGAATATTATAGATTGGCTTTGAGTACCGTATGACTAAATTTAATTCATCAAAAATCCAAGCGCGCTTAGTTTTTGTCCTAAATACTGACTCGTTTTTTATACAACGTTTTTTTTTTATTTTTCAATGATCACTTTATATTTCTGGATAGACTGATTTATGACTCTACATTTTTTTTATTCTCATATAGTTTGTTTCTTACTGTAAATCTACATGTGAGTTCTTGTAATTAATTGGCTATGTATTTCTACTGAAGTTTCTACTTGTATTGTTATAGCTGTTGGTTCTCCTGAATAAAATAAATAAATAAATATTATAATGGAAGCGTATCATATTAGAAACGCACTCTCAGTGCATCATTTTCGAAAATTGGGCGACAGTGCGGTACATATGAGGTGAACTTAACGGTAGGTGCCAGGACGGCGTAAAAATGAAGAGACTGGTTAAAAAATTGGATGACTTGGGTATCGTTTCGGTGGCACAATCGGTAGAGCGCCTGTGTTGGCCCGGACAACCGATGGAGACGCAAAGTCGATTCCTGCCCAGGGCATATAATAGGGTATTTGCCTGTAGTCAATATAAATTACTACACGCTAGCCATTAAATCGGCATTAAATTTTATCACCACCTATTTCAGCATCACCTATTTAGCGTTTTAAACGATTTTAAAAAGATCAAAACATAAGAAGATGATTTGATGTTTGAGTAAAATGACGATACAAACTTCATACTATCTGAGGGTTTTGACACTTCATAAAAAGTAACTGATTTGATCTGTCAGGAAAGTAGCCTATTTTTCAATTTTTCCCTTTTGATAAAATATTTAGCCTTTGACTGTCAGATCATATGAACACTTTTTTTTACGAATGCTGTCAGGGCCTAGTTAGTAGTTAATTACTTCTACGCAGGTAATTAAGCAAATCTGAATAAAATCTGTTTATTTAAATGTGTAGAAGCATTTGAATACTGAACTCTGATTACTCTGTAAATATTTACGGCACTAATGTTGTGTTCTCTGCTCTCTGGAGTTACGTCACATTACATACTGCTTATCTGTATTTGTAAACAGTACCTCTAGCACAACTGTGACACGCTGCTCTTTGTCGCGCGACAAATGCTACCTATCACTATCCACTCAATATAGTGTGACAGTGACAGGTGATGCTCTGTCGCGCGAGAAACGAAGTCGCGGCCAGTTATGCTAGACGTACAGGTCCTTTTTTTATCTGTCTAACAACTAAAATAAGTTGGTTATTTCAAATACTATCTGTAATGCTATATTTTTTAATTGAAAACGAAAACTTATAAATTATTTAAGTCTCGAGTGGGACTTGAAGCCGCATCTCCGACGGCTCTCCGGTCCAACACAGGCGCACTACCGATTTTGCCATGAACATTTTTGTGTCCGTCAAGATAGCGTACACCGTAAAGATATTCAGAATCTGATGCAGCCAATAAATAGTACCCAAATAGTACCGACGAAATACCTAGGTGAAAAAAATAGTACCCTTAAACTTTTCGAAATATAAGGCCTGTTCACGGTGTACGCTACCGGCGTCAAGCTGGCGTACACCGTTTGTATCTCTGGAACGGCTTTGTTTTTGGAAACGCTTTATATCTCAAAAAATAGTACCCAAATAGTACCCTAGGGCCCTAAAATTTTATTTCTCTAGCTATCGTAAAAGCCGAGATATAGTGAGCTCTTTCTATAATGAATTCCCGGGTACGCCAGCTTGACGGTGTGAAATTTTGTACACCGTTAAGTTATGGAATATCTCGGCTTCTACGATAGCTAGAGAAATAAAATTTTAGGGCCCTAGGGTACTATTTGGGTACTATTTTTTGAGATATAAATCGTTTCCAAAAACAAAGCCGTTCCAGAGATACAAACGGTGTACGCCAGCTTGACGCCCGGTAGCGTACACCGTGAACAGGCCTTATATTTCGAAAAGTTTAAGGGTACTATTTTTTCACCTAGGTATTTCGTCGGTACTATTTGGGTACTATTTATTGGCTGCATCAGATTCTGAATATCTTTACGGTGTACGCTATCTTGACGGACACACATTTTTAACTTAAACTTTTTTATATCGCTTTAAGAAACTTTTGTAGCGCTATCTACCGCAAAGTAGCTGACTTTACAATACAGCACTGTCGCCTCAAATATCTGTAATTATATTGAAAGAAGCACTAACAACGGAGATTTTGATAAACCAATCTGTAACCAGAAGAAGGTAGATAGATAGATATGTAATTTGGTTAGAAATGCCACTTCGACGTAGGCCTGCGATATCCAATTTTCTGTATCAACATTAGAATAAAAAAAAACTGTCTTTGACATTTCTATAATTCGGTTTAAAGATCTTTATTTCTCATAAGAATTACAATTATTCACTTACATGAGAATTGAGAAAGAAACAAGTGGAAACCTAAGTAATTAGCAACGATACACCTGAAAAGGCAGGGTTCGACGACTCCTCGTGTTATTATGCAATTATAACTACACATGTAACCTGATGATATCCACTTATATGAACATAAGTAAATGCTTAAACGACATTATCTGTACGTATCACTAATATGTGTAGCTGTATTTTCCTATTGATTTATCACAGTCCGACACTACGCCGAACAATTCTAAAAAGTTTCACGATTCTGTAAATGCATGTCTCATGGCACGTTTTAGACTTGTGACTCTGTGAACTGACTAATTTGTTACCATTCTGTCAACAATCAAGTGGCGGTGCTGTTTGATTGGCTAGAGCCAGACAGAGTTGACAGCTGACAATCGACCGTTCGATAGCGCTGTCGTCTGAATCGAAAATCATTATTAGCTTTTCATTTATCTCTCGCCTTGCACATAGGTATGCATATTCAATTTAATACTACGGATTAATTCGAAAATAAATTACCGTGGAATTAAAATATGAGTAAAACTATTTTTTGAATTCATTGGAACCCGTTGAGTCAACTTCTCTAACAGGAAAAACATCAATATTTGCGTTTTACCGGTTTTGATTTATCAGTAAAACCACAGCAAATACTTTTGATCAAACCTAAACATAGCTTGTATTCAGTCTACATGTATTAAGTGACAAACTCTACAAGTTTTAATTCACACCACATCTGCTAAATATAGTCATAATACTTGTAATCAATTTAATAAGAGTCACTAATATTTGAAAGTGCTAATGAATCTGATCAGATTACAAAAGGTGCATCTTAACAAACAGATTTTTTTTACTGTTTAGGTATTAGGATAACTAAACAGTAAAAACGGCTACGGTCTACGGCTGTATGTTTACACAGTCAGCAGCATATCTACAGCGACGAAGAACCCGCTATGATCTTATTTCATTTAGCCTTAATAGTACGCACTCATCCGTTGCATCTAACAAACTGTTTTACCTTGTGGCATCCCTATAATGAACTTTTTTCTACTCCTGTACTTTTATCTGTGTTTTACTTGGTCACGAACACTAATATAAGAACATACATAATATGAGTTCAGAGAAGTCTATACTCTATTCCCCATAACAGCACTAGTGTCGTTATAGTCACTTTACGTTATTGCTAGCAGCCACAGACTTCTAAATCTAGGTTAAACTTAGGTCAAGGATTAAGCGCTCAATTCTAACTTTACGATAAAAATGCACAACTAACAACTTAACAAACAATTAAATTCCTACGGCTTTTAAGAAAAACAAAACTTTCCGAACTAAGTTCATTGATGCCAACATAAAAAAAGTATTTTTAATATATTCACTGCGTGTCAATTTAAAATTTAAAAAAAGTTTACCATAGACACATACTGTCAGTCATACATCATATTTGCCTTGTTTGCAGGTTATACCTTGTTTGTATTTTATATTTAAAAAAAACCTAGTCGTAGAAAAAGTATTGTATGCAACGTTGTATAATTAAGAGGAAACTTGAGAGAATTGAAAATTAGGTATTTGTAAAATGTGTCGCTGTCCCGCACTGCCCGCCTCTCCCGCGCAGAGCGCGATAGAGACAACTGCAGCTTGGACCGAAAATACCTTTTAAAATTTCATGAAAACAACGTTTCATAGTCCCCTGATTTCTTCCCCAAAACTTAACCTATTTAACTAATTTTTTCATTAAACATTAAAGAAAGGCTTTGACCGTGTTCCTATGTTTTCCTTTTTTTTAATAATCTAGTCAAATTTGTTTTCTGGATGTGTGAACACAGCGGAAAATCTGGCATTTTTTTTAGGTTTTTGAAGGTTAATATTTCTTTTGAGAATCAATTTATCGTAAAAAGGAAAACATAGGAACATATCAAAAGTAGCCATAGATTTTTGGACAAAAAACTATTGCTCTACTGGCATTATCCAGGGAGGAAACAGGGGACTACGTTTGTATGGAAAAACTGCCCTCCTGTTTCCTCTTAAGTCAAAAAACGCTCATTGCGTCTCTATTTGCGATACTCGCCGCATTCGCGGCTCGTATCGCAACTCACGAAATTCGCATTTTTTGGACCTTCTTATACAACTGTTGCATAAAATACTATTATTGCCGTTGAAATATAGCGTGGCCTATGGTACAATAAAACCAGGTATGTTCTTGCCGTGCAAGCTGGTGACTTCGTGTTATTTTTAACTGGCATAAGCATAAGAGCAGTATTCGCACTGTTGTGTTCCGGTGTGGGGGTAGGAAAGCCGGTGAAATTACTAGCATAGAAGCATTCTATCTTACTCCTCAGGGTTGGCAACGCATTTGTAATACATATTAAGATTGCAAATGTCCATGGGCCTCAAAATCACTTACCATCACGTGACCTGTGTGCTCATTTGCCTTTCCCATGACATAAATAACCACATTTTTATTAAAAAAAAACCCGACCGCGGTGCACTTTGAAACTGCATAAAATCCGCCATTTTTTTTATGTTTACGAACTTCATGCCAACTTCATGACACTCGCGCCATCAAGACGAATCTAATGATGTATCATTTATCAAAATCGGATATGCCGTTGAGTAGTTACGAGCATACATAGGAACGAACATACATACATACATACTTGCTTACTTACTTACTTACATACAGGTCAAACACATAACCCTCCTTTGGGCTTCGCCGCAGTCGGGTAACCTTTGGGCTTCGGGCTCCTCTGACCACTTGATGAATAACGGATCGCTGTTAAATGGTTAATTGATGTACAGTACAGGTTACACCTCTAATATGGTGTTATTTATAACCTCTACAAGTGATGAAGTCACAGGAGGCCAAAGTGTGCGTTAATGGAACAACGACAATAAAAACTACACAACTAAAGTACACTATTATAGTCAGGAATTTTAAACATATAGGTACTTAGATATCTTTCATAAACAATATATTTGTAAAATGCAAATTTAAAATACTCTTACTAAACTAATAATTTTATCGATAAGTTTTTTTCATTCGCAAAAAGCAATAAACTGGAGTATTGTTTCACAGGCAATGCCCGTGACCATTATACGTAGAAACTTATCAGCTCATATTATGTACGTTGTTCAGTAGTTATTTTGCCACTGCTTTTAATAACATTCGAAACGTCTTTCTTTGTATTGTGCGTACACTTGAATTTATGTTTCATAACATCGTAATTCAAGATCAAATTACATGAACGTTCCACTTATGCTATATAAACACAAAATTACTTCATACCTGTTATGAATATTTTGCGGAATAATCGCGTTTTTTATAACGTCAGGCTCAGTTTTCGGTTCGGTGACCATTGGGCTCGAGTACCAGGCAGACAGCGGGCAATAGGAGGCTGGCAGGAGTTCGCAGGTCAAGGCGGTTCACACTGCGCCGTTGTCGCGCGGGTCGACGACCGCTAACCGCCGCCCGCCGCGCTTGGGGTAGGTCCCGTTACTCCTCCTGGCCCATATCCCCCTGGTACTTGACTAGCGCTTACATTGTTAAAAAAATTATCAATTGTCCCACATTTCTGTCCTCATTAGTCAGTCGCCACTTGCTTAATTACTTAGCGGTAATTTAACTATATAGTACCGAATAAAATACACAAATATTAGTAAGAATGTTAACTGCTAAAGGAGGACTTAGTCTTCTAATATAAAGACCGCAACATCGTCATTTCACAGCAGCAGCATGAAATATAAAATCTGTGGAATCAAATTGAAGAGGTTCATTACACGAAATGGCTCGATAACAGCGGCATAGCGGAGCGTGTGTGTGTTTCGTTTTGTTGGCTGCCCGCGTGGGAACACAGAAGCGCCCCGTTCAGCGAAGTAGCTTATCTTGAAATATCGCCGCTGACAGCACAACTCGCGACCGAAGTGCCGCCGTGGAAAATTGTTGCCGCTCCTGCCCATTAATTTCGTTTAACCGTCATTAGTTTAAATAAGCTAAGTCACTTTTGTGATGGATTCCAATGATTTAGCAGATATAGGGTACGTGTCAAAGGACAATGAAATATCTGAGTGATTATTTTGTTTCATATTTGACGATCAATCTCGCGTAGACCTATTATTGATTGTTAATGCGGTTATGATTAAATCGATATACATAAATGTCTTTATTGGAACATCGTGAAAGAAATATGTTCATGGTGATAAACTGTAGGTATAAAGAAATACAGTTTCAATATAGGAATCTCAAAGCGGAGAGAACGCAATCCTTAATGTTATTTATTAGTCTCTAATGTCACATATTTACGTAACATGTTATTGTGAGAGAGAGCCAGTGTGCAACATACTCGGAATCAGTACTAATAATTACCGAGGTTGTGGCAGCGAGCTGGTTTTATGGTAATTTTACTGTTTTATATTGCAGGCTTAACTCGCGTTCAGGATGACGTATGTTAACAACTCGGACGCCTAACAGAATGCGTGTACGGCCGACGTCACAAGTCCAGGTATTTTAGTACATTGCCGCAGTCGCGTAACAATACTGAAACTTTGAGTGGGTCAAATTAGCTATAGTGTCAAGGTACTAGAACTAAAAGGTAGGTATTTATTATACCATTTGTCTTCACCCACATCTACATTATGTGGCACATTGGCAGCGATTGAAGAGATCGCATATGAGATCGTTCGTAGGCGTATTCCTTTATCCTACGGGCTACCCTGCGCAAACTGGGACGTATCCTCTAGAGTTTTCAAAGGATGCATACTAGAATATTCTCTATGGGAAATATGGTTCAACTTCAAACGTGCCTTTGCAGCAAACAAAAGTGATAACTTTGCTGGGTTACCTATCTAGTAACACACTTGTATTGGGACCTTGATCTCAATCTATGAGTTAACTATGAACACGGGTTTTGAAGACCTTTAGTTGAGAAAATAATTTATATGGTTTCTGTGGAACATCTTAGCGTAGCTTAGTAAACTGTGGAATTTACGTAACCTTATTTGCGGAATCGTTAACATTAGCTTACTTATTGGCACGTAGACGCGAAGATAACAAACTCATCCCTATGTTTTACAACACTGTAAATATCGTGTCTTTGATCAGAATGATCGGAACTTTACACACATCGTAGAAATATACTAGCTTCCTATAAAATAGTCTTGAATGCATTAAAGATTGAAGTTTTACTTGCTAGTCTACTCAGCTCGGAAAGTCTGAGCGACAATGCAGAGTCGCTTACTCTTACCTCAATTGGTATGGTTAGTAGAAGGCTGTGAATATCGAAATCGAGTCGATATGGAATCGCAACCCTGGCTCGCTTCCAGTTTTCCTACCAGCGGTACTGAGAACGCTCAATACACGATTTCGAAAGCATGGCTAATCTACTATTTGCTTAATAATCTCTGTTATAGTCAGGGACGAGTCTGATTGACTGTGGGAGATGCGGTTTGTATCACGACGAGATATTTAAGCGCTCTTGAAACGGATTTCAATGTAATAGTTGATAAAAAAATTATAATTAACTTTTAAAATGAAGCGTACACGGGTTTTGTTGTGCTGTTAAACAGAAAACATCAATTGTGCCATATTTACCCGGGAAACAATGATTATACTACTCAATAAACTCGTCCGAGAAACAATAGTATCGCATTATAGCTACGGGTAAGACCTACATAACATTATGATTTATCTGTCAGCCAATCGGCATCATGGCTTGTTTACTGCATGTTCGCTCTCACTTTTGCAAGTGGTCTAGAAGGAAACAGAGGATGAAGAATGGAAGAAACATGCCATAAATACGGATAGCCAAGAATGGTTTGTTGCACTTTGGGTGATAGTTTTGATGAACGGAGTTAGACTAGTTTGTGGCTACTTTAAACTGTTTAGATATCGACAATAGATTGTCAACCTAGACTGGAAAATGTAATGGTGCTATCGGTATCAACGTTGGTACTTTATTATCCCTTAAAGGGATAACTTAGTCTTTGGATAACACCTAATCCTCAACACGTCCATGTTCATCCGATGGCAATTCTGTACAGTATCCATTTGTGCAATAAATTGATTACATTATAAACTTTCTAATGCAGTTGCAACCAACTTGACGAAGCTTAAAAGTTGAGGTTAATAAAACCAATAAAGAATATTGATACGAATTTGTGAATCCGTCAGTTAAGGCAAGCCACGTATTGAAGATTTTAGAACTCTACCTAAGCTGTACGTCTAGCATAACTGGCCGCGACTTCGTTTTTCGCGCGACAGTGTATCACCTGTCACTGTCACACGATATTGAGTGGAAAGAGATAGGTAGCATTTGTCGCGCGACAAAGAGCCGCGTGTCACAGTTGTGCTAGCCCTAGAGGTAGGTGGGGTTAGGTAGAGTTCTAAAATCTTATAATAAAAGGGATGCCTTTTATTTGTAGGCACTCATACCGTCACACAGAAATGTCTTCGTTGTTCTCCCATGACTGTGCATCGTGACTAACTGTAATGTCTCTCCGCATTACGCGATCTGACCACCTTGTCGGGATTCGTCGTCAGGTAAGGTAGGTATGCGTGCCCTCAACTTGGCATATGATCGAGGCTTTCGAGGGCCTTTAGTTAAAATTAACTTACTATGTAAGAGAATAAATCAGATTGAGTTTACTTACTTATCATCGGTTTAGTATCATAGGGATCAAGATCATTGATTTCAATCCGGTGCCGTCCAACGCTGAACTCAGGTCTCCCAATGACCTCCACAGCGTGCGGTATTCTGGTATTTCTTTTATGCCACAGTTGACCATAAAGTGCATTTTCCGCACGCAAATGTAGACATAAAATACTGTACACAACACGGGAGGTAATAAAGAAAGACCTCGATCGCATATTTACTTCCCTCGCCTGCGGCTGGGGCACCCTAGTTGTGTAATATACTATTATGCCACACCTGGCCAAAAAGTGACTTTTTCCGCGCGCTGCGCGTACGGAAAAAGCCGCTTTCTGGCCAAGTGTAGACATAAAATGATGTACACAACACGGGAGGTAATAAAAAAAACCCTCGATCGCACATTTACGTCCCTCGCTTGCAGCTCGGGCCGCAAACAATAGTAATGCAAAGAAAGGATCTCGGCCTTTCTTTGTATTACCACCCTAGTTGTGTAATGTACTATTGTAGTAGAAGTATACACGTAGGTTAAACGATAATTTGTAAACGGAACGTGAGCGGGCAGCCGTATGGTAATGAAGGAAGCGGGACGTCCGCGTCTGCGCCGGAGTCTCGACAAATGGTCGCCTTCGAGACGGATTTACATAATAGCGATGCGCCCGCTCAGACTGCGCTGTAACGCTGACTGATGCTTATACGCTTATTGACGGCTATTCTTTTAAAGTGTTAAATTTAAATTGTTGCTTAATATGAAAATTAAAAAGAAAAACATGAAATGCAATACACAATTTGATAAACGAAATAAAAGCATGTACATAATACATATAACCTAAATATGTTATTGATATGTTAAAAATCATGGTTTATGGCAAGCTTAATTTAATTGTTTATTTTTGTCTTTCTTATGCTATGTACGTTTCGTCAGGATTTGGTTTTTTGATTTATTTATTGAATATACTTCGGCGGATCCAATAAATGGTCATTACTTGTTGTCAAGTAAAGTATCATAAATTCAAATTTTTTGTAGTTACATATAAGTATCGACTTATTTCAGTCTCCCTAAGTCCCAGAATTTCAAAGGCACTCACCCAGTTTCCTATTTCAGATTGACTAAATAGTTGCTAAGTACCAACAATTAATTACCACTGAATTCAAAGCTCAAAATTAACTAACCTAAATGTCTCGTCGAAGTCTGTGTGCGATCGAGCGATGGTATAGCTCAATTCGATTAACTTGAGTAGTCTGGAGTCAAGTTCCTCGGCTACTCGAATAATTTCGATAAAGGGATAGTTTCATTGTTATTTTGAAGTAAATGACTCGAAACAGAGTCGTGAAATCGGGTAACCACACAACGAGTCGTTTATGTATGGATTACACTGCTACCCCAACCATCGTCCAGCAGTGAACGTCGTGTCTTTCGGCTGATGAAGATCAAATTTCTGTACCTACATAAGAAAATTAGTTTATACAGGGTGTCCCTAACAACGGACATACGAAAAAGGCTGATAGATTAGCTCATAAGACACCATATTAAGTAAATTTGACCTCAGTAAAAGGGTGGATTTCACAGCGTTTCAAACGCCGTCATCACCAATCCCGATATTACGATGACATATTTCTAAAAATTACTTAATTTTTGATCAAATCATGAAAAAAGTAAGTACCATTTTCGGATTTTATCAAAATAATGGGACACATTCTTAAAGAGAATCATTCGTGATGACGGCGGTTGAAACGCTCTGAAATCCACCCAAAAATCTCATAGTTTTCGAAATATTGACGTTTTTGCAAAATTCGTGCTAAGTGATAGTGCACCCTTACTCGGACTTTTGAGTGTCATGCATGAATAAAATATCAAGTATTTTTCAAATCTGTCTTTTGCTATGGGTTGCCAAATAACTATGGGGTCTACCACACAAAGTACGTCACACGATTTTTCAGACTTTTAAGACCTGCATAAATTCTGCTCTACGATGTCATCTATAAATAACAACACATTCGCGTAGTACAAAATATATGGATTATATTTGCTACCAGATGCAGATTTAACGGACAGATTAACCTTAAAAATTACGCTGATAGCATCAATACAATATACATATTAAAAACGTTTATTATTTCACATACTGATGAATTTTAAAGTAGATTACCGAGACGGTAAGTTTCAAACAACTATCGTTACTTCTTTGACAACCGCTAGCGATCCTGCCGACTTGGACCTAATGGTCACATAATTCGACTGATAAAGCCAAGGTACATATATCTCTTTCTGACTAGTTTCCAGGAATCCTGTCCTTATCACGTGATAAACGCGATCACAATTCTGAATTTATTATGTATATAGCTGGTAGTGGTAGCGTAAAACTAAACTATGAAAGCCGAAGCGAAGTTGTTTTACTTTTTCTTCAAAAGAGGCATATTGCTTAACGCATGAATGAACGAAGAGCCTAGCTCGTGTCTGTGCGCGTATAGTGTGACAGTGAACAAAGTGAGCAAAAGATGGATTAATTACAAAAATAGAAGCCAAGCTCAAGGGGCTACTGAAAGACTCACGGTTATCACGCATTACCTGATAATTCCGTGGCGCTTTTTACTACAAGCCGTGTTGCTCGAGGATTTCCCATGGGCGACAAGTTAGGGAACACGAAATGACGAACTATCGTAGTGACTTTTATCGTTTATTTAACCTCGATAAATTTTCTAAAATCCTCTTTTTGTGCTCACACAAGGAAATGCTCAAAATTTTTCATCCTTCTAAAAGCACTGCTTTAGATTGTCCGTTATGTTGTCACTATTACGTTTTATAGATGTGTCTTACTGAAACACGTAGTAAGTTTAACTACGTACCGCGAAGTGGGTATTACTCGACTGAGTGCGAAAAAGAGAATACGATTCATAAATTCCAATCGACTTGGAAGCTAACTGAAGTTGACGAAAAACTGATCAGTCCCATAGCGCCAAAGTAAATGTCTATCCGAGGTCCCTATCCGGTGTAATGAACAGAACTACTTTGTGTCTCAAAGCCAGCTGCCAGCAAACAGACTGCTAGATCGGATTTAATTTACATTTTGATTGGAAATTCTATCATTCTTAATACTGCGGGCGGAGACATAATTAAATTCGGTTTTATATTGTTCGTGATAGTGTAATATGACATCGATAGTGTAAGGGTTTTAGAATATCTAGAATTTAATTTGAATAGCGTACAGCATGCGTTTTTTTCTGAAATGAAATATGACTGGATGTTTTAGGATTCAATGTAGGTAATTAAAAAAATACCTTTGCTTTTCTAATAAAAGAAATATGCCTATGTTATTAAACATCTAATAAAAATATGTTCTTTTAATAGTGTACGGTCGTACATATGCAAATCTGTGCGTCTAGTGAAAAGGAGTACAAGTCGCATTTATACCAGGAACAAAAGGTCACAACTCTATTGTATGACTTAAGATCTTTTGCTCCTAGGTTATACGGGACTTGTAACCCTTTTCACTAGACCCACAAAAATGTTCTGACATACCACTAAAATGTATAGTTTTGGAGAAAAGTATCATCTGGAGATTTTGAACTCTTCTCGTCCAATCGGCTCCTGTGTCTTTTTGTATCGTCGACTCATCTTATCGACCTAACGTTTATGTGGCCACGTGATTGAACAGTTTTAGCGTAGAAACCTGGTTATTTGTTTGCAGAGAAAGATTCATCATTTAATCTCTGCATAAAACGCTACTTCACAATCGACCCAAGAAGCACACATAACCTCTCAACGGCGCGTCATTAACGGAGCGAAAGTGTTCCGTCCATCTTAACCTACGCCTACGTAAAACTGGAATGGTAACAAATCGGTCCGATAGTGCAAATCGAAAGCCGCGGCAAGGTCGGACGGACCGGTCGCGGCGGTGGTCGTTATGGTGTCCGTCAAGATAGCGTACACCGTAAAGATATTCAGAATCTAATGCAGCCAATAAATAGTACCCAAATAGTACCGACGAAATACCTAGGTGAAAAAAATAGTACCCTTAAACTTTCAAAAATATAAGGCCTGTTCACGGTGTACGCTACCGGGCGTCAAGCTGGCGTACACCGTTTGTATCTCTGGAACGGCTTTGTTTTTGGAAACGATTTATATCTCAAAAAATAGTACCCAAATAGTACCCTAGGGCCCTACAATTTAATTTCTCTAGCTATCGTAGAAGCCGAGATATAGTGAGCTATTTCTATAAGAAATTCCCGGGTACGCCAGCTTGACGGTGTGAAATTTTGTACACCGTTAAGTCATGGAATATCTGGGCTTCTACGATAGCTAGAGAAATGAAATTTTAGGGCCCTAGGGTACTATTTGGGTACTATTTTTTGAGATATAAATCGTTTCCAAAAACAAAGCCGTTCCATAGATACAAACGGTGTACGCCAGCTTGACGCCCGGTAGCGTACACCGTGAACAGGCCTTATATTTCTGAAAGTTTAAGGGTACTATTTTTTTCACCTAGGTATTTCGTCGGTACTATTTGGGTACTATTTATTGGCTGCATCAGATTCTGAATATCTTTACGGTGTACGCTATCTTGACGGACATGCTTTCGGTGTCGTGTCGTGTGCTGTGCGCTTAATGCGATCATTCATCCCAATAGCAACAACGGGGAACGTTTCCGGGTGGTAACTTTGTGTAATAAGACAAGTTAATTCTTTTCGGTGGTGAACTTGTCTTGTCCCACTGCTGGTCACAGGCCTATCTCATATATGAGAGTGAATGGGATGTAGTCCCAACCCTAGCCCACTGCAAATGGGGCTTTGAATTTCTTCGCGGACCGAAAAGCTAATGATAAATATCTAATAATATTTTGAGATACATATCTGGTGTTAAGAGAGATATACATAACTGGGTCAGCTTTAGTTAACTGCCCGGTTACTCTAAGTTCACTTCACACTATGACCTTAGGGCCAATAGAATAGAAATGAAGTTTATGAAAATGATTTGTTGTTAACACTCGAGTGTATGTTGTTAGTTAATACGGACTTAAAATGTTTCTACATCAGTGCTTTTCATTCATATGTTGCCACTGCTGGAAGGAATTTTTGCAAGGATTTGCGTTTCGTTCTTTGAAATTTAACTTTGAAAAGCAGAATAAATAGAACGAATTATAGAAATTCTTTTAAGTTCGGTTCAAGGTTCACAATCAGTCCCTATTGTGTTGAAAATTTCTAGAAGGATTAATTTATCTCAAAAGGTTTTCCTAAAAGTTGAGTAATCACTTACCACAATCGTCCAGTAATTTAGATAAGATAGCATTGTTACGCTGATTGCTATAGTTTAGATAATTTCCTTATCGCACACTTATTTTTAAAGAGTGCGCGCACGAGCGAGAATCGGACATCACAAAAGAGCTGTGTAAGGAGCCGAACCCACGGAGCAATTGTATAATGGTGACTTTTATTTATCATACCCATGATTATTGTCTTGTATGAGAGATGTAACTCACTCGTAATCATAACAATGGTGTTAAAAATGAATTTGGAACCTAATACCAATTGACGCATTTATCTGTTGGTTTTGCACTAGGAAAGTTTGAAAATGAAAGAAAGAAAATATTGAATTTTTAATTCCATTTCAATATATTTATGTGCGTCATTATGTAGGTCTTGTATGTTGTTGGTAAGTTCTAATTATAGCACATCTATGAGAACATCTCGTTAGTGTTGCATGAAAATTTGATAATCCTTCATCATTTCGTTAAACGAAGCACTATAAAGTTATCAGCTTACACTAAACCCTGCTCCAAACCTCTTTGTTAAACCATATCCAATGTAAACATGTCAGCAGTTGAAATGCGTGTTCAAGAATCAAATTTCAAGTAATCGACCCTCAATCTCAAACGATGTGTTTCATAATTTACTTGGAAAGTTCGACGCCGCGAGCAAATATGGTGTTACGGAACGGAGCACGAAACACCATAACTTTGAAAATTAATACGTCAAAGCACTGATTACTTTGATTTTCAAAGCATTCGCGTACTTTATAAGTAGTCAAAGATAATTTTCAAAGAAAATACTACGATTTTGCACATGATAAGATGCTGAGTTAGAAAATCTCTACTAGAATTCTTTATCCCATTCGATATCTCTTGCCAACAAAGTTCGCGAAGCAAATAAATCTCCCAGAGGCGGATAATATTATAGGAAAACCGTACGGCACATGAAAAATGTTAGTGAAAACCATACTTTCCATTCTTCACTATTGGCTGTTGAAATATTGTTTATAAACAAGATCTTTAATAAGAACCCTTGGATTTAACTCGTTTTCTGGAACCAGTAATTTCGTCGTCATCGCATTATGTATAACTTGATCTGTTGTTGTGATTTCTTACAAAATCTATCTGATTTTATTAAACGCGATCACAACCACTCGAGACAGAAATGTAACCTCAGTTCTTACACATGAGACAATAAATTTCTGATACTAAAGGCATACAGTTTTTTTATTTGAAACTAGTAAACATATTAATAGTAGGTCTTAACTATTAATATTTTGTTCATATCTTTTGGATCCTCGGATAAAAAGTTTGAGGGGAGGGGAACACATTTTTGTATACTTTCGGAACAACTATTTTCGTAAATATTCACTTTATAAAAAATGATTTTTAATAATCAGTCATCATCATCATCATCATTTCAGCTAAAAGAAGTCCACTGCTGGACATAGGCCTTCCCCAAGGATCTCCACGATTGTCGGCTTTGTGCTGCTATTATCCAGCGGCTGTTTTCCAGAGTCATCACAAACCGTCTCTCAAACAGGTTTGACGACTTCCAGCCTACCGAACAAGCCGGTTTCCGAAAAGGCTTTAGTACCATAGACCACATCCATACGCTGCGGCAGGTTATACAGAAAACAGAGGAGTATAACCGGCCACTATGCTTAGCGTTTGTGGACTATGAAAAGACCTTCGATTCGATCGAAACCTGGGCGGTGCTACAGTCTCTCCAGCGGTGCCAGATTGACTATCGGTACATCGAAGTGCTGAAGTGTCTGTACGAAAACGCCACCATGTCAGTCCGCCTCCAGGATCAGATCTCGAAACCTATCCAGCTGCAGCGAGGAGTGAGACAGGGAGATGTTATATCTCCGAAACTGTTCACCGCTGCACTGGAAGACATTTTCAAGCTTCTGGACTGGAAAGGACATGGCATCAACATCAATGGCGAGTACCTCACTCACCTCCGATTTGCCGATGATATTGTAGTAATGGCTGAGACCCTGGAGGACCTTGGCACAATGCTCGAAGACCTCAGTAGAGTTTCCCAACAAGTGGGTCTTAAAATGAACATGGACAAGACGAATAATCAGTATTGTTTTATAAATACCTATCCAACGACACCCTACACCATAGAGTTGGAGGAAAATAACATAACCCCCCATTTATATGTAGGGGAAGTCCTTACACTAAATATTTCGATTAAGGAGTTAAGGTCGTTTTTCACATTAGCATAAAATACAGTAATGTCGGTAGTGGGCAAAATGGAACTGAGTACGTAAAACACGAATACCTACTGGTGATTATGTCGCCAAGAGCTACATAAATTGCACCCTAAAATAAAGATGAAAATCTGTTTAGAGTCTGACATAACCGTGACAGTCTACAAAGGAACTATATTTAAAATCAGGGACTGATTATCCACATGATACTTGTGCGTGTTTTTCAGTGGCGTGGCGTCAAATATTTTCTTAGTAAAGCCGGGGCGGATTTGGATTACTTTTTCTTTAGGAGTAGTAGATACTCATAGTCATAGTCATAGTCATTTATTCAGAGAACAATATACATTGTGTTTGAAATTTTTACACGATACACGTAATGTAGACAATAAATATCAGTCGCTAATCATTTAACATCATAACTCATAACATAATCAACACACAAAATAATAAAAATACAATAATAAAAAAATAAAATTCATGTCATTCTCGAATTTAGATATTACCTACTTAAGAAAAACTACAATAAGTCTTATAACAAATTATTAGAATGACAGTATTCTTCGACAGAGTAGAAACACTTCTTTAACAACAAATCCTTGAGCTTATGCTTAAAGGTGTTTACATTTAATAGTGACTTCAACTCAACGGGCAGCTTGTTGAAAAGAACAACTGCCTGGTAACCCGATGTGTGCTTCACCACTTTAAGTTTGGTGGTAATCGACTGTGGCAAGTCTTTTCTTCTTGTGTTTAAGCGTACTTGCCTCTCATCAGACGTTTCTATGTCTGCTAAATGTTTAATTAGATCCGTAAGAACTACCAAGATGTAAAGACACGGAACAGTGAGGATCTCAAACTTTGCAAAATAGTCCTTGCATGATGTTGTTTGGGGTATTCTGGCAATAGTTCTGATAGCCCTTTTTTGAGCTACAAAAGCTGTGTGTATGTTGTACTTGTAGCTATTTCCCCAGAACTTAACGCTGTAACGGAGCTTTGATTCCACCAAAGCGTAGTAGACCATTCTGAGTTGAGACAAGTTTACCTCATCCCTAAGACTTCTCAGTGCATAGCAAGCAGAACTCAGAGAATTAGCAATTGCCAGCAGTTCATGTTTCCAGTTTAGGCTTGAATCAATGTGAACACCCAGAAATTTCACTGTTTCGACTTGATGGATTGTGGCATCGTTTGAGAGAATCTGCAGTACATCCTTATTATTTGAAGTCGTTTTGAAAAGCAAGGCATTGGTTTTACTACAGTTCAGCTTGAGATTGTTGTCTTGGAACCAGGAGTGAAAAGCTGTCATAGCATCATTTACTTTGACATTAAGCTGTTGTATATTTCCGGCTGATATGATGGCATTCGTATCGTCAGCAAAGACTACCAGCTCTGTGTCCGAGAGGGTATTTTTTATATAAGGTATAAGGTCATTTGTAAAAATTATAAAAAATATAGGCCCTAATATAGAGCCCTGTGGAACTCCTCTCTCTAATTTGGCCATTTTAGAGTTATATGTGGTTTCGTCGTTGTCTTGAAACCATTTAATTTCGACAAATTGTTTCCTGTTTGTTAGATAGGAACGAAAGAGCGTCAACACTTTACCTCTTATCCCATAGTGTTCCAGTTTCGCAAGTAAGATGTTGTGATCAACTGTATCAAAGGCTGAGCTCAAGTCTAAGAACAAGCCTGCCACTTTTTTCTTGTTGTTTAGTTGATGCGCTATGTCCCCAATCAGTGTGGTGATAGCCTCATTTGTGCCTATGCTCTTTTGATATCCAAACTGTCGCCGGCATAATATATTATACCGGTAGAGATGCTTCATCAGCCTGTCCTTCATAAGTCTCTCGAGAATCTTTGAGAGTGTGGGTAGGAGAGAAATGGGTCTGTAATTGTACGGATCATGTTTCGACCCTTTCTTATGGATTGGTAGGACTTTTGCCACCTTGAACTGATCCGGGAAAGTTCCTGACTCAAAGCATTTATTAAAGCGTTCTGCTGGCAACACCGGCATGTAAACAATCAAAGTGATAGCGCTTCGCATTTTAAATAAAAAATACGTATATAAATCACGTCTTCACAAGTGCTATATAGTCACAAGTTCTGAAGATAACCTCACCTACGGAAAATCACTGCCATTTCACCGGCTGAAGCACAAACACAAGAAAAAAGACCATCGGTAAGGCACACATTTCTAGCCGTTAAACTTTGAATATCTCCTACTAATTAGAGGATTGAGTTATCAACGAAAAAAATAACGGTACAATGCGTAATCACTATTTACCGATTGGACAGAACAGCTGACTTATTTGACAGCCGTGACTGACATGAAGGTAGGCGTACCACCCGGACAAATACTAAAAAGTGCGTTCAGGAACTGAACTTTTATCATATTGCGAATCTGGCAGTATTCATTATAGAGGGCACTACTATCGCTGCAAAAAAATGTCTTTCACAGTGGACAATGTAACAAAAAGGAGGAAAAATAACAACCACTCCTTTGATTTAAATGAAATAAGTGGAAATTCCTCAGAATTAAATAATTCTGGCAGAGGGCAAAGCTTACCAGATCTATCCACATTCGTACCTACAGCAGAATACTTTATGGAAATGAAACAAGAAATAAACGACTTAAAATCAGAACTTGCAGTTGCGCACACTGAGGTGGAGTCTCTGTCGACCGTAATTCGGGACTTGGAGAAACAATTAGCTGAGCAAAAAACCGTCTTATAAACTTTAAAAAAAATTTGTTCCGAATCAGATGACGTTAAAAATCCTTCAGGATCAATATCTTCAAAAAGAAAAAGGATCAAAACGGGAAAGCCAAAACGCCTTGAATTATCGCATATTTCAAGCACCCCCACCACGTCCTTTAATCATTCTAGCTTGGAACTTGGTACACAGACCGAAAATAACTCAACTGAAAAGGTCCTGGAAATACCACCCGTAAGCGAAAGTAAAGAGGCTACTACATGCGCTTCTGGAAAAGAAACTGAACCACAAAGCACAAATGACAAGGAACAAAAAATTGACCAATCCCACCAGATCACGGAAAACAACGAAAGAAAGAAGAAAAACGTATTTATTCTCGGAGGCAGACAGTGTAAAGGCCTGTCTTCTGCTTTAATCAGAGCGAGAGAGGGCAATGAGTTCGAAAATTATGAAGTATATTCCTACATTAAGCCTGGAGCAACCTGCAGCGAGATTCTGAACACCCATACATCACTTCTTGAAAAAATCACAAATGAAGATAAAATAATTATCTGCGCTGGTGAAGAAGACTCCAATCCAACTGCTGTATTCATAGAACTAAGCTCTTTTCTAAAGAAATATACTAACGCAACTGTTATTATTATAGGTATTGTACACAACCCGCATCTTAACGAGAGGAAACTAAATAATATGCTCAAATTAATTGCAAACAACTTCAAACATTGTTTCTACATGGATATGGAAACGGTACGGTTAAAAAACAGAAATTATTTAGCTTCCTTAAGTTATAAAATCAATATATGTATCGACACTTTGTACTACAAGAAAAAATATCTAAACTTTAACACTAAGTCTTACCAATTAAATGAAACACAAATTGCTAAGATATATAAAAAGGGTACAATACCATACTTCTTTAACAAAATGAATATAAACAAACAAAAGAAGCAAACCCCAGATTCCAAAGAACCAACAGAAAATACATCCCCAAAAACAAACGCGTCTATTATAAACAAGATACCTGATCATAAAGTAGAGCCAACACAAACGGAAAATTTGTTATTTCGTGCCCAATCAAAACAATCATCTTAGAATCTTGCATCAAAATATTGCAGGGATATTAAGTAAACGTGACATGATGCAAATAGTTCTACGGGATTTCTCACAAATCAATAAAAAAATCGACGTTATATGTCTGAGTGAAACCTTTATAAAAGCCGGTGATGAAAGTAACGTTCATTTAAATGGATATAAACGAGCAGTTTGGTATTCCAGACAGAGCCAAAAGAGAGGAGGGGTCTTTATTTTATGTAAAGAGGGTTTAGACTTTGAACCGTTGGACTTCCTAAAAAACTTACAAGTGGAGTATATATTTGAATGCTGTGGTATAGAATTGAAAAAATATAATTGTCTAATAATCTGTATATACAGAATTCCAAATTCACCCCCAAACGTATTCTTAGCACAACTTGAAAATCTTCTCGTGAAGTTACGGCGCAGGACTAAGAAGAACATTGTTATAACAGGTGACTTCAATATTGACATAATCAAAGAGTCTAAAGCCACAATCGACTATCGTAGAATAGTACAAAATTATAACTACCTTATTCATATTACCAAACCGACTAGAAGAAGTGCTTGTCTTGATCAAATTATCAGTAATATACCAACTGCTACCCCTGAACTGCATCATCTAGAGCTATCTGATCACAACACCGGGCAGATATTGCAGATACCAATTAACAATAAAGTTAGTGATCGTTCTCTAAGATTTATTAAAAAACGGGACTACAGTAGGGAAAATATAAGGAGATTCTATGAATGTCTCTGTAGTCTATCCTGGAATGAGGTTTACACTGAAACCGATTTTAATACAGCTTTTAACGTTTTTCATGACACCCTATCCCTCTTGTATAATTTATGCTTCCCTTATAAGCGAATAAATTTAAAAAATAAATCTGCACATGTGCCGTGGATAACAAAAGGGATTAAAAAATCTGCTCGCACTAAACGGGCCTTAAGATACGCATACTATATGTCCCGTGGACATTCGAATAAGCGGAAGTATCGTAACTACCTGAAAATATTTAAAAGATGTATTCACTCGGCTCAAAGGTTAACAAATACAGCATACATACATTCCGCTAAAAATGTATGTAAAGCAACATGGGATATCATAAAGAATAATACTGGACATAACAATATAGAAAAAAAGGTTATTAATAAAATTAAATTTAATAATAATGTTGTGACGAACCCTATTGAAATTGCTAAAATATTTAACGATACTTTTGTGGACATGACAAATAAAGATTTGAATAAAAATTTAAATACCTCTTACAAATATAAACAAAAAATTAAGGAAGAAACACACAGTATGTTCTTATTTCCGACTGATGAAATAGAGGTATTCAAGGTTATAAATTCTCTTAATAACACACCATCTGTGGGTTTTGATGGCATATGCACGAAAGTGGTAAAAGCAACTGCAGACTGTCTGGCACCGATTCTTAGTCATCTTATAAATAATTCTTTTTCGGAAGGCATTTTCCCTGAGAAGCTAAAACTATCTATTGTGAAACCTGTCTTCAAAAAAGGTGACCGAGAAATCATAAATAACTACAGACCAATATCCTTAATACCTGTGTTATCAAAAATAATTGAGAAAGTGATGTATTCAAGGATAACAAAATTTTTAAACAAATATGAAATACTAGCACCACAGCAAAACGGCTTTCAAAAAGGCAAATCGACCACCCTGGCAGCTTTTAATCTGGTTAAAGAAATAACAACTAATATTGACAATAAGACACCGACAACAGGCATATTCTTCGACATGAGTAAAGCCTTTGATTTTGTTTCTCACGAGATTTTGCTGCATAAATGTTCAATATATGGATTAAGAGGAATCACAAAAAAATGGATTGAGAGTTACCTAAGTAATAGACATCAACAGGTGGAGTTAATGAGTATAGACTCAAACGGTGAAGCTACGATTTGCCAGTCTAGCTCTAGGCGCAACAATGTGGGCGTCCCTCAGGGAAGCATACTCGGTCCGCTTTTATTTTTATTGTACATAAATGACCTACCATTAGTGACACGCCACCATTGTACCCTATTTGCTGATGACATTTCAATTGTAATTAAATGCATAAATAAAAACACCTACAATAATGATATAAACCAAACAGTTCATGACATAATACAATGGTTAAAAGACAATAACCTAACAGTAAACCTAAGCAAAACAGCATATATTCAATTTCGTAACAGATTTGGAAACAAGGAGAATATAGCTGTTACTTATGAAGGTCAGAACATTAGTGAATTAGAGGACATAAAATTCTTAGGCATAATAATTGACAGCAACTTGTCATGGAAAAAACATATTGAACACACATGTAGCAAAATAAATCGATATGCCTACGCACTCTGGAGACTGGCTAAAATAACAAACCAGCAAACCGCTCTTAAAGCCTATCATGGGTATGTCGGTTCTATTTTAAGATATGGAATACCACTGTGGGGAAACTCTACAGATATAAATAGAATATTCATAGGGCAAAAACAATGCATACGGGGCATATGCGATGTTAATCCTTTAACGTCTTGTAGGCCCTTATTTAAGAAACTAAACCTCTTAACTGTACCCTCTTTGTACATTTACGAAATTTGTGTGTTCGTAAAAACCAATGCACATTACTTCTGTACAAAGGACAAAGTATGCAACTTCAACACGCGATACGCAAACATGTTGTGCTATCCAAAAACAAAAACCGCTCTGTATCGCAAGAATTGTTTTCCTATGGCTATACGCACATATAACAAGTTGCCTAAAGATCTCAAAGACTTAAGACTGAATAATTTTAAAACTAAATTGTATCAATGGTTAAAAGAAAAGACATTTTATTCAATCAAGGATTATTTTAACAATTAATGTTGACATTTCATTTCATTTCATTTTATATCGATTCACTGTTTAAAATTGTATGCTCCTATATTAACAAAATAATAACTTTGTAATATTTAGTTAATCTACACCTAAATTGAAATTGTATTGTAAAAATATCTCTACCAGTGTCAGCTAACAATATCTTTGAATTTTGCATGCCAAATTATTGGTTAGATATGACTTGACGCTAACTCATTTCTTACCACCTTTTGTAACCATATCTAAAGCAAATAAATTATTTCATTTCATTATTTCATTTCATTTCATTTAAAGAGATGGGACAGCGGTTCAGCCAGTATCTCAATGTTTTCTTTGATAACGTCAATCGGAATCTCATCATATCCGCTTGAAGTTTTAGATTTGAGTTTCTTAACTATGAGACTAACTTCGATCGAGTTGGTTGGTTCAAGCGTCATGTCATTATGTACTCTAGTGACATGAGTCTTCAATAGTGTCACAGCTTTGTCGGAAAGATCATACTGACCATTCGCCTTTGTAAATTGTTCTAGTAGAACAGCGCAGACTTCCTCAGGCCTGCACACTGGCTTGGTAATGCCGTCTTCCTGTTCTATATTTAAGAATAGATTATCTCTACATTGTGCTGTTATCTTATTACGGTGTTTTTGTACGATTTTCCATATCTCCTTTGACGAATCCTTTGCTCTTTCAATCTGAGTCTGGACTTCTAACTTTTTCACGTTCCTTATAACTCGTTTATAAATAGTTATGTATCTCTTTCTGTAACTCAAAATAGATTCATCAAGAGTAGCCGTATTATGTGTAGTCAGGAAGCGTTTCATGTTGCTCGAGACTTTTATTCCCTTAGTCACCCAGTTTAATTTAGACCTGCTTCTTGTAGATAGTTTGATTTTTTGCTTTTTAAAGCTAGCCTTAAAAACTCTATTGAATTTATTAATAAAAGTGTTTACACCTGTATTTAACCACTTTTCTCGCAGTAAATGTTGACTAAAATTTTGTTTGCCACGAGTACTAAGCTTTCTAACTAACTTCCACAGTGGTTTGTCGTTTTTGGCAATTCCTTTTTTGTCCATAGCAAAAGTGCCGAGATTTCCTGCATGACCATCAGCTAAACCGTTATGATCTACCACTAGAGAAGCAACACAGGAGTCTGGTAGATTTGTCAAAATATTATCCAGACATGATTGTGTCTCATTACGTATGAAAGTAGCTATCTTGATGAGGTGTCTGAAATTATAAGAAGCCAGCAACGATAAAAAGTCCACAGCTTTTGTGTCGTCTTTTAACAGGTTTACGTTGAAGTCACCACAAATGAGACATTTCTTGTTAAAAAAGTGTACTAGGAGTCGCTCAAGTTGATCCATAAAACAACTCAAATTTGCATCAACCGGGTTTCGATAGCAACATACTATGTTTACATCAGTATCGCAGTCCCTAATACCACACACTTCAAAATATTCATCTTTGTACAATGTTTTACAAATTGCAAGCTCCTCACACTTCCTACTTACATGAGCTAAGATTAGAGAGCCACCCCTTTTCTTTTTTGACCTGGAGTTAAAGGTTGCCATTTTGTAATGTTCTACACTAAAAATTGGTGCGGAAGTTGAGTTTAGAAAGTGTTCACAGACGCAAACATAATGTTTTATATCGGAAAGATTGTGTATATTTCAATCTCGTTTTTTTTGTTTGTAATACCACATAAATTCTGACAAAAAATACCTAACTCTACTTGTAACTTTCCTACGGTGTCTTTACTGTGAGGTGGCTCTTTTCTAAAAAAGAACTTCCTAACTCTTTATTTTCAGTGTGTGCAGGACTCGACGATATTTTCAGCTGTGAATTATTTAATACTGTTTCTGTCTTTTTCGGAGATACACTACATAAAGTAAGTTCATTGACATGATATCCTAGGTCATTAAAAACAATAGACAATGACTTGTTATTTATATCTCCGCTTTTCTCCCAAAACATATCATTCGAGTAGATTAGGTTTTGACTTGAGTCTACCAAGAATGCGTATTCGTGCGATAAAACATCAGTATACAGCAGTTGATTGAAGTGCTCAATTCTTTTATTGAATAAGGTACAATTATTTTTTAACTTAAAAGTAGGAGTGCAGATTATTACATTTGTGTGCGTTATAGGCGTCAATTTATCCCTAAATAAAGTGACGAGTTTTTGGTAGTCATATGTATGATTAAAGTCCTCGTTTCCTATCAGAATAAGACAGACGTCCTTCCTGGTGAGGTGTTGCAGTTTGCTGTCAATGCCTTCCAGTAGTCGCGCGACCCCAGCGCCGGGATAAAGATAATGACATATCTCATCTGTATCAAAAGTGTTCTCAGCTGTTCTCAGGACAGAGTTCTTGTTGTTGCCGCTAATAATGCATATCTTTCGTCGAGGTAGTCGACCCTTCTTTGGTTTCCTACTTTGTTGAGGTACTTGGCCCTTGGATTTCTTAATTCCCGGGGCCATTGTGAGGTCTTCTTTTGGACTTTGAGCTTGGTTTTCAGGTTTTTTCGGAGTAGATGACGTCATGGTCCGACTCTTGTTACTACTAAATATTATTGTATCATTTGCGCTATTTTGTAGCGGAGAAGTTGGAGGGGTATACTCTGGGGTATAACTTGAAGTTTGTAGTTTTTCTAGAAGCTTACAAACTGTACCTGTACGCTGCGAGCAGGAACTTCTCATGTGACAGAGATGATTAATATTTCTGTATGTTGGAGTGCAAGACATCCTGGTAACCATTTTTGGAGAATGTAGGTTTTGTCTAATAACATATACTCCGGTCTTATGCTTTAAAAAATAGGCAAGCCGTTGGGAATCGGGTTCTATGGACACCACGCCACTGGTGTTTTTATAGGTGGGTTGTCTCAAAGTTTAGAGGCTGGTAAAAACTAATGCGGTACTAATTTTAAGAAAAAAAATACATTTCCCTAATTGTCAAAAACTAAGCTTTCAATTAATGTATAGGTAAAATACAAAAATTACTATAAATTTATTATATTTGCAAAAAACCTTGTGACAGAACTTATGACCAAACTAGGTAGATTAAGCAGTGTGTAATAAGCATTTGATAAGCGGCAAATTAGATTAGTTTGGCTGTTGATAATTATTTTATCCAAGAGCTAGCCAATAAAGCAGTAGTGGCAGAAGCTAGTTCACTCTGTCGCATTAACCGCCTCGCTCGCCTCCCTAATGAGGACTCGAGGCGCGGGCACAATTCGCAGCTATTCCCACTCCCGACCGTTGTCATTGACCTCGATTTTTATCGCGCAATTAATGTAGTGACATTTCTTGAAAATAATTGTCTGGGTTTGAGAATGAGGGGTGTTGGGCTCGTTTGTAGGTGTGTACCTACTGTACTGAGTTATAAAGGTGGGTGTTAACTGTTAAGACGCTCATTATGATTTAATTTATACTTGTATTAATAACGCTCGAGACTGAAAGTACAATCAAATTGACATCTCGTTACTCTAAAAAGATAATTTAATTGCGTTACATATATTTAATTTCGAATGCAGTTTATAAATAAGGGATTTAGTTTGAGTTTCGGGTAGCAACTGCCAAATGTCGATCTTATATTATCTTCAGCTCTCGAGATGATCTCAAGGGAGTTCCTTCATCCACGAATTATCCTGAAATAGGAAGAGAGAAACCTTAACATAGCAGATTCAATGTTCTGAAGGAAACAAAAATATATGCTTATTTATCCAAAATAAATAGACTATTTTTAATTTACCCCAAATAAGTTACCCTTAAAATTAATTTACTATAAGCGATAGTTTTATAAATAAATGCCACCCCAAAATTCAGCTTACAAGGAAAGGTACCCAACTGTCCGACTCCGATTTGATTCATTGTGATATATGTTTATAGAGTAGTCTAGAATAGGAGACACGTATTTTTTTAGCTGCCTAAATTCAACCTGTTAGGAGAAATTGTCCTTCATAGTACTGAAAAGCAGTGTTGGCATTAATTCAATACAAATGTAATTGGATTATCAATCCCATTACATTTGTAATGAATACATTTGTATTCCATTAACTCGTTAATTCCAATTACTTTAATTGGGATTAACGAGTTAATTGTTAATTGCAATTACTGTAATTGTTAATCCCAATTAACCATAGCTTCAATTACTTTGGTATGACGGTTATATCGAGGGTGCCTTTCAATGTTTTCATAAAAGGTCTCCAGGGTCTGATGACGGAGCCGGAAGGTGGCCATGGGAACTTCGTAATAAAACGTCGGAACCCCATCGTGTTTGGGCTCATTAGTTTCGTATTGACGAGTACTCTGAACCGAAATGGTATCCAGGGTCAGATGATGGAGCCGGAAGGTGGCCATGGGAACTCTGTAATAAAACGTCAGAACCCCATCGTGTTTGGGCTCATTTCTTTCGCCTTGACGAGTACTCGGAACCAAGATGATATCCAGGGTCCGATGATGGAGCCGGAATGTGGCCATGGGAACTTGATAATAAAACGTCGCAACACCATCGTGTTTGGGCTCATTTGTTTTGTCTTGACGAGTACTCTGAACCGAAATGATATCCAGGGTCTGATGATGGAGCCGGAAGGTGGCCATGGGAACTCCGTAATAAAACGTCGGAAACCCATCGTGTTTGGGCTCATTTGTTTTGTCTTGACGAGTACTCCGAACCGAAATGATATCCAGGTTCTGATGATGGAGCCGGAAGGTGGCCATGGGAACTCCGTAATAAAACGTCGGAAACCCATCGTGTTTGGGCTCATTTGTTTTGTCTTGACGAGTACTCCGAACCGAAATGATATCCAGGGTCTGATGATGGAGCCGGAAGGTGGCCATGGGAACTCCGTAATAAAACGTCAGAAGCCTATCGTGTTTGGGCTCATTTGTTTTGTCTTGACGAGTACTCTGAACCGAAATGATATCCAGGGTCTGATGATGGAGCCAGAATGTGGCCATGGGAACTTCATAATAAAACGTGGCAACCCCATCGTGTTTGGGCTCATTTGTTTCGTCTTGACGAGTACTCTGTACCGAAACGATATCCAGGGTCTGATGATGGAGCCGGAAGGTGGCCATGGGAACTCCGTAATAAAACGTCGGAACCCCATCGTGTTTGGGCTCATTTGTTTTGTCTTGACGAGTACTCTGAACTGAAATGATATCCAGGGTCTGATGATGGAGCCGGAAGGTGGCCATGGGAACTCCGTAATAAAACGTCGCAACCCCATCGTGTTTGGGCTCATTTGTTTCGTCTTGACGAGTTCTCTGAACCGAAATGATATCCAGGGTCTGATGATGGAGCCGGAAGGTGGCCATGGGAACTCCGTAATAAAACGTCGGAAGCCCATCGTGTTTGGGCTCATTTGTTTTGTCTTGACGAGTTCTCTGAACCGAAATGATATCCAGGGTCTGATGATGGAGCCGGAAGGTGGCCATGGGAACTCCGTAATAAAACGTCGGAACCCCATCGTGTTTGGGCTCATTTGTTTTGTCTTGGCGAGTACTCTGAACCGAAATGATATCCAGGGTCTGATGATGGAGCCGGAAGGTGGCCATGGGAACTCCGTAATAAAACGTCGGAACCCCATCGTGTTTGGGCTCATTTATTTTGTCTTGACGAGTACTCTGAACCGAAATGATATCCAGGATCTGATGATGGAGCCGGAAGGTGGCCATGGGAACTCCGTAATAAAACGTCGGAACCCCATCGTGTTTGGGCTTATTTGTTTCGTCTTGACGAGTTGGTCAGAGTACTGGTCAAGACGAAACAACTTAGCCCAAACACGATGGCGTTCCGACGTTTTATTACGAAGTTCCTATGGCCACCTTCCGGCTCCATCATCAGACCCTGGATATCATTTCGGTTCAGAGAACTCGTCAAGACAAAACAAATGAGCCCAAACACGATGGGGTTCCGACGTTTTATTACGGAGTTCCCATGGCCACCTTCCGGCTCCATCATCAGACCCTGGATATCATTTCGGTTCAGAGTACTCGTCAAGACAAAACAAATGAGCCCAAACACGATAGGCTTCTGACGTTTTATTACGGAGTTCCCATGGCCACCTTCCGGCTCCATCATCAGACCCTGGATATCATTTCGGTTCAGAGTACTCGTCAAGACAAAATAAATGAGCCCAAACACGATGGGGTTCCGACGTTTTATTACGGAGTTCCCATGGCCACCTTCCGGCTCCATCATCAGACCCTGGATATCATTTCGGTTCAGAGTACTCGCCAAGACAAAACAAATGAGCCCAAACACGATGGGGTTCCGACGTTTTATTACGGAGTTCCCATGGCCACCTTCCGGCTCCATCATCAGACCCTGGATATCATTTCGGTTCAGAGAACTCGTCAAGACAAAACAAATGAGCCCAAACACGATGGGCTTCCGACGTTTTATTACGGAGTTCCCATGGCCACCTTCCGGCTCCATCATCAGACCCTGGATATCATTTCGGTTCAGAGAACTCGTCAAGACGAAACAAATGAGCCCAAACACGATGGGGTTGCGACGTTTTATTACGGAGTTCCCATGGCCACCTTCCGGCTCCATCATCAGACCCTGGATATCATTTAAGTTCAGAGTACTCGTCAAGACAAAACAAATGAGCCCAAACACGATGGGGTTCCGACGTTTTATTACGGAGTTCCCATGGCCACCTTCCGGCTCCATCATCAGACCCTGGATATCGTTTCGGTACAGAGTACTCGTCAAGACGAAACAAATGAGCCCAAACACGATGGGGTTGCCACGTTTTATTATGAAGTTCCCATGGCCACATTCTGGCTCCATCATCAGACCCTGGATATCATTTCGGTTCAGAGTACTCGTCAAGACAAAACAAATGAGCCCAAACACGATAGGCTTCTGACGTTTTATTACGGAGTTCCCATGGCCACCTTCCGGCTCCATCATCAGACCCTGGATATCATTTCGGTTCGGAGTACTCGTCAAGACAAAACAAATGAGCCCAAACACGATGGGTTTCCGACGTTTTATTACGGAGTTCCCATGGCCACCTTCCGGCTCCATCATCAGAACCTGGATATCATTTCGGTTCGGAGTACTCGTCAAGACAAAACAAATGAGCCCAAACACGATGGGTTTCCGACGTTTTATTACGGAGTTCCCATGGCCACCTTCCGGCTCCATCATCAGACCCTGAATATTATTTCGGTTCAGAGAACTCGTCAAGACAAAACAATTGAGCCCAAACACGATAGGCTTCTGACGTTTTATTACGGAGTTCCCATGGCCACCTTCCGGCTCCATCATCAGACCCTGGATATCGTTTCGGTACAGAGTACTCGTCAAGATGAAACAAATGAGCCCAAACACGATGGGGTTCCGACGTTTTATTACGGAGTTCCCATGGCCACCTCCCGGCTCCATCATCAGACCCTGATCATCATTTAAGACATATCTAAGTGGATGTGAGCTCTGCTGTTCCTATTTTTCAAAAAGATGTCTTGCCTACTTATGATGCGTAGCTAAATCAATTGTTAATCTCAATTAACGATTAACGATTAACAATTACGTAATGGTTAATTGCAATTAACCATTACTTTTCAGTAATCGTTAATGGTTAATTGCAATTAACAGATCAATCGTTAATCGTTAATTGTTAATTGGGATTACATTTTTGCCAACACTGCTGAAAAGTGACTAAATCCTCCCACTTTTACAGAAATAAAATTCAAGCAAGTTGCTAGTTAATTACTGCTTTGATATTATGTTTGAGAACATGAAAAAATAATGTGCACTTTTTTTTTAGCTTCTGTAACACGTATGGAGTGCCCCCCCTAAAAATATTTATTTTAGTTGTTTAACTACCAAACTAAGTAGCGGCTTGTACAAGACACCTATATTGCAAATTTCATCAATATCCATCATGTAGTTTTTGAGTAAAATGCCTGTGACATACGGACAGACGGACGGACGGACATGACGAAACTATAAGGGTTCCGTTTTTGCCATTTTGGCTACGGAACCCTAAAAATGCATTAGTGCGATAAGAGACACCTGCCTCACTGCCACAGAGAGGACATCTGCCTCACTGCCACGCGTAATTTCGTTCAAGTGTGACAGTACAACTCAGATTCAACGAAAAAGCATGAATTAATAAAATAACACTACGGAACGAACCTTTCTCCGAGTTGAACCTTGTTCCAACACAATTAGTTGGTTCAAACACCGAACTCCTTTTTCGTGGGATACATATTTTATTAGCAATTTGGATACGCATCCGCTAAAAAATTGAGGATCGTGAGTTGGGGCCAAGGGCCTCAATGTCCGAGTCTTTATTATACGCCGCTTAGCTAATTCATCAAAAGCAAATTACAGGGCTCCTGCCGAAATACTCGGAAAGCAAGGAGCGTAAATGGACGGCGTGAATGGGGTTTGGGCAAGGGATTGAGAAAGTATAAGGTCGGGACGGGACCGTCGTCGGTTCAAAATTCGTACGTTGAGAAGGGATTTACGGTTACGAAGATTGTCATCATTTATGATTACTTTATACTGGTTTACAGTGATATCGTTAAAGCGAATTTCCTTTTGAGGGTGGCTATACACTTCGTTTAATATTTGACAAATGTTATGCTAAACCTTTTTATTTCTTATTGCAGGATACAGGTGTAACATGAATTTCTAATGGCAAATGCAGATATAATGATATCCTGTGATTACAAGTGACGATATACAGAAAAAAAACTATTTTCCACGTGATTCCGAAAGGGTTTAAAATTAACACGCCTTTAAACGCCTATTATTAGACTTGAAACTCGTTGTTGTTTTCGTTTTTGTTAACTGGCTTTTCTCTCTCATGTTACTTGTTAAACTATTTCTGTCATATTATAGAATTCCCACGCACATCCATCGGTACAATTACGCTTCTCACAAGAACCGTGAAGCGTTCGTTTTTCTCAGGATTTGTCCTTTGAAAAGCACTTGATTGTGTCCAGCGGGGAATCATGGCGCTCTCCGGGTTTTCCTCCACAATTACACATTTCCGTTCCGCTAACAAGCTATTAACTAGTAGTAATAACCTCTCAAATACGCACTATCGTAGGTGCTCCATCTGACCAATGGTTATCAGCATTGTTTCCACAATTGTCTTATTTTCCTTCCGTCAAATGAAATTCCACGAGTTCATTTGCTTGTATTTTTAAATATCTCTCATTCAAATCTACAACCGCCACGGCAACAACCAACATTCCACTTGTAGAGCGAATCCTGCTAAAAAAACACGGCGGCGCCTCTTTGCTTTTATAGCTTGTCCATTCAAAAAGTTTTTCTTTCCAATCTTCGCTGTAGAACACCAATAATCACAATTAGTTCCGATCGAATGCGCACCCTATTCCCCCGCGTTAGAATACAATCTTGCATTGTAAGGACATTTCAATTTGTGCTACAAAAAAGACGCATCTACGTTTAGCCATTAGGGTTCAAAATGCTTTGATCTTTTTTTATGGCACGACGAATTGCAGATTTACCTGCTCCGTGGATGTTATGTCAGTTATAGGCAGTGGTTGTCTTAGTGCGTTACGATTTGATCTTCCTATTACTTTTAAGTGATTTATTAGTGATAATGTGTAGCTGATGGCCTCAGAAGAGCTTAATTTGACCTACTTAGTGAAGTGATACTGTGCAATTGTGGACCACAGGATGTATTTAATCTTATCTGTGCTAGTAATGGACGTTAGATTGTGTTAAAACGATTACGAGCGTATTTCATAGTCTCGGAGCTGTTATGAGAACTGTGCCTATTTATAACTTTATAAACCTTCGCAATACAACATGTGTGGTACACATTTTATAGGCGGATGTCCTCCATTTTCTAATCGTTTTTTCTATTTCTAGTTGCGTTATCGTCACCACAGAACTTGGTTACAGGATGTGGTAGACTTGCATTTACTCTTCTCAAATACTCATATCACATTACTCGATAATTTGTTTCTCACAGAATATTTCCTGTTTACTTGCTACGACCATCTAATAAAAGCCTAGTAGTTTAAACGAGCTCAGAACAGCCGACGTCATAATTGGTGTTGACACAGATGTCAACGCTTATATGTATTTGTTTATTACTTTTTAAATTGACCATTTGCGCGCATAAACCATGGGCTGACGCTAAACTAATGTAAATTGTACATAGACTTTGCTATATAGATCGTATACTCTATACTTTAACTCAAACACGGTCATTGAACTTATTGAGATTAGTTTGACGTCAATTCGGTGACTATACTCAGAAATATGCCTGGAGTAATAACATAACGCAATTTCTGATAAGACTCGATTTGTTTAAAATATTTCTTATCTTTAGCGGACTCGCTCCGTAATTGCTGTAAATGTTAAAAGGCTTCTTTAAATTACTATAATTAAATACTGAAATTTTTATGTTTTGTAAGTGAATAAGTACTTGAACTGTTTTGACTTAAATATTTCCTTTTTTTCTGTCAATTATTGTTTACTATGGTACTTGAACTTATTGTTTAATACGGTAGTTAAGTAACAGTACCAATTATTTATAGTTATTTGAAGTTTTTGTCAATTGTCAAAACGGTAGCGAGTAAACATTTTTTCATGACATACGCTTTGAATATACTTCCATAACATATTCAAATATGTAACTATTAATAGTTAAATTTAATAAAGTTACAAAGGTCACGAAATTATTTTGAGTTTCCAGTTTATGCGTGTATTCCATGGTGAAATATTTTTCTCGGTTACAGGAAAACACCCCATTATCTAGTATAACAAACTAATAAACAATCGCCAATTCCGCGATAAAGCACTCGGTATCGCGTTGCAAATCAGCTGATAACGTTATATTATGATAGGCAGTGATAACCGGTGACAATGGGTTGGCGGAGTAAAAAGTGGCAGTACGAGAGCGACGACCTCGACAACCTTGGGCATCTGTTCAGTCAACTATGGTGAGCGGTGACCGGCGTATAAGGAAACTATTAGATCTGATAAAGCTTTATAGGTACCTACTTGTGTTTGCAAACAATGCTCTAATGAAGCGACTCGTGGCAGGGAAGGGTTGGATCACGCTAATTGATGCAATCTACTTTTAGATCCATAATAGACCCGTAGAAATCGACGCGTTAAAATGCTAAAATCGCAAAGCATAATGTAGTGCTGATTTTTTGGTACGTTGTTTGGACCACTTAGGGTAGCGTGAATCTGATTTTGCACGTTCCAAAACCCCGAGGAACTACGATTCGAATTCAAATGGCACTATGTCGATGATTTGCACCTTTATTTATAATATATTCGTTTTGGAAAATTTCTTATTTTATCGAATAAGCCTTATTTACACATATTTAGAATTCAATATTTCTCAGCACTAATTAGCACAGTTTCTAGAATCTATTACATTTACGTATCAATATCGCTCTTTATAGAAATCTACTGGCGGACACAAACTGGGACAAAAAATTCAATGAACAAGTGCATGGTTACACTTTTATATTATTGAAACAAGTTTAAATATTAAATTCAATTCAATCCGATTACTGAACATAAGTACTAGAACTAAAAAAAATACAGAAGTAAGTAGTACTAATAAAGCAAGTCAAATAAAAGCTTGTAATTACTAATTCCCTTTTGATACCTCATAGATTTGTACGCCAGCGTTGTACTTTTTTATATCGTTTCCTTACCAAGAGGGTAAGTAATTTATCGTCTCGCTGTTTTAAATTAAAGTTCCTCGGTCGATGACTGAAACAAATAGGCATTCAATGGAATTACGAGCTACTAAAGTACGTACACCGAGCTTTTACTTGGTATGCCTTTTTGTAAGCGTTGAAATAAATCAGAGTCACTCTTTGGTCTATTTTGTACGGTATGGACATGGGTATCCATGTTTGCGTTTTACCGACGATGGGTAAGGCGATTTTGGTCATCTAGTAGTCTAAAAACTCCTGATAATGGTATAATTAATTGTTCAAATATCACCAAATGAAATGGAAAATTTATGTTTTTACCACTAAATTACACTTTTCGCGTCAAACGCCCAGCGAAAAACGTTACACGCCTGGTTCCCATACAAATCGACGGGTGGAATTGGAACTGAAATTGGAACGTGATTTCTAGAAACCCTCACTTTGTTAAGTCATCATATGCTTGAATAGCAGTGGTGTGCACTCATAAAGACACTGCCTATCCTCTAATTCCCATTAAGGGTAGGAGGATAGAAATTAGTGGGGTAGATGGCGTGTTAAGGGTTGTCTATTGTTTGCCCGAAATTCCTATACTATACATTTCATTTCTCCGAATTTCACTTGTCCTAATTTCATTTGCCCGAATGTTTCGTTTACCATTATTTACCATACCAATTATTTGACATACTCTTGTTTACCCGAACATTACATGCCATAATGATACGAATGCCATACATATTGATATCGATATTAATTAAGTGCAATCATATTATTTTATGCCACGCCTGTCCATAAGTGGCTTTTACCGCACGCTACGACGGAAAAAGTCTCTTTCTGGCCAAGTGTAGACATAAAATTATGTACACAACTCGCGAGCTAATAAAGAAAGCCCTCGATCGCATATTTACGTCCCTTGCTTGCAGCTCGGACCGCAAACATCTGCTATCTCGGTCTTTCTTTGTTTTACCACCCTAGTTGTGTAATGTACTATAATAGAACACTTGTCGGTATAATCTTATCCTTTAATTCAGACGGCAAGCATGTGAGGCAGTACCTATGCAAGTATGTATGAAAACAGGCAAATGTGCAAGCAAGCTAAATTTTCCGCTCTTTTATAAAAAAAATAACCTCGAAGACTAGAGTCTGTGCGGAAAGAGAATAGGATTAATATTGGGGGGCGCTGTAATGCTTCTGTACCGTATGTGCTGTATTTTCTGTTCTGTGGCCATACTGGTTAGATTAGTTCCGTTTTTCGCCACGCGTATTCTCTTTCCGCACAGACTCTACGGCGGGAGCTCCGCTTCGCTTCGTGTAAATAATAGGCAAGTCGGTGGGAATCGAGTTCTGCGGACACCCCCACCCCCGGTAGGTACTGACTGACTTGGTTTAACATTACATCTCAAAACTTTTTTGTTGTAAAAGAACTGCGTTGCGAGACTTGCATCTTTTTACATGTAATGTTTTTGATGGGATTATGGATTACCATGATGATGAAATTGATATTATGGGAAACGGATTCTGGCATATGATTAATATATATAAGTAGTAAACAATGAATATGACATATGAAATCATGAGAAACAACATTATGGCAGATGAAATTATATCAAATGAAATTCTGGCAAGTAAGCTAGGTATACCCGTTTTAAGATACCACTTACGAGCTTACTAATGTCTAGTTAGAGGGTAGGCAGCAGTGGCGTGGCGTAAAAGATATCCTTGGGCAAGCCGGTGCAGATTTGACCATTTTCCTTAAGAGCTGTAGAACAAGGTCGGCAAATACCTGATATTAGGGAAACCGATAGGAATCGAGTTCTTTGGACGCCACCCCACTGGTAGGCAGTGTCTTTTTGTCTTTACGGAGACCACGCTTCTGTTGAATAGCACAGTTACATCCATAAGCGCAAACTCGTTACCGATAGGACAAGGAAATATGTAATACCAAAACCATAATAAGCTCACTTGGTAGACTATTTTATCCTCGATAAAGCGTTGAACTGTCTTATTTTTAGATTACAAGAGACTTGAAGACAATGAACCGTTTAAAGTTGTATATCGTGTCGTATTACGTGATTCACCATAGCATTGGCATTGCTTCGGTTGGCACTAGGAGTTCAATAACAAATGGATTGTCGATATTGGTGGCACATGAATTACCCGGCCACTTTAGACAGAGCGTACCATGTTTAATTTTATGCTGTAGCTATTTTAATATTTACGTCCAGTGTGTTTAAATATCCTTGTGATTTTAAATACATAGACATGGGTGGTTCTACTCAGGAAGGACGAAAATGAAGTGATTTGTGGCAGAACATTTTTTGGCAAATTAGGTCAGAAAAGTGGCTTGATGTCTAGCTGAGGTCGTTCTTTTACCAATTTTAAACGGGCCAGTGAAAAAAATCAAATCTATGACTGTTGTAATTTCTTAATAATAAAAATCGGCTTTAAAATATTGTCTTCCATGTAACACTTCTATTTTAAGGTAACAATTTACAAATTAAAGAAAAAAGATCTGATATCTCTCAGTCTGCTGATTCATATTAAGTCTCCTGGATATTGTGTTTCCAGGATACTGAGATTATTTTATGTTTTTAGCCAATAACTATGTCAATACCACATGTTATATTGCAATTATGCATTTCTGTACTGTTATACAACGAACTTACGACCTATGAATGTAATAAATATATATATATATATATATATATATATATATAAAACAATAGGTTTTAAAAAAATACGTACCAGGTTACTGATAAACTCACTGGCCACAACACATCCTCACTCACTTAACTCGCTGTAGCGCCTAAGCCAACCGACGCGAGTGGTTGTTAGCTAACTTCACGGCGATCTTTCACTCCGACCGACGCGCTAGGCGCTGTAATCCATACAGTTTTTGAGGTGTGGCAGGAGATTGAGGTAAAAACCGAGGGACAAAATATAATGCACTTTTCTTATAATAAATTTCGTATTTAAGGCAAAATTAGACAAACACATTCAAACTATACATATTATACATTACTATTTTGGTGTAGATATTGCGTACAAACTCAACATAATGTTATGATGCAAACTTTAAACTTTCGTTTCGCTCGAGGGACATGTCAGGAGACTGAGAATTTGGCACTTTAGAGTACATTTTTTGAAAGATCTATGAGTGAGCTAATTTTGAGTGTAATAGTATTACAGTTTTAATCCCAAATCAACATAATTTACCTACAAAAACTTTACAAAGTAAGGTGCGCCGCAGAAAATTCCCTTGGGAGTAGAACCACCCATAATCTTCATATTTTTCCCGTGTCTTTTATGTTGATGTATATTGAATTATCATCATTTTGTTATTTCCTTTTTACGCTTTTGACTAGGATTTCAGATTTAGCAGGTCACGTTATTTTGCCTTAGAGCTTTGTAATGAAAGTAAAATGGTTTATTATTACTTACTTGTATTTAAGCATCTATTTTGTTTGTCCTTCTTTCACGTAGCGTAGTAGCAGATGGACTTATTTGCATACTTTTTATTCATAAAAAAATTAGGTTCCCGATAAACAAGAAAAGGAATCCACGGGAAGAGACTAGTGTTTAAAAAGTCTATTAAGAGAAATAATAAATCGCCCCGCAAAAAAATACTGACTTGCACATCAAAAAATCCATATGTACATCAAAGCTATGTTTTGATGTTTGTTTTGGTATTTTTTGATGTGCAAGTCAGTATTTCAGTAAGGTTATGGTTATTTTTTTTGATGTGCCTTTAAATACTACCCTTATTAAAAAGAAAATATTATGTACAAACTGTTAATAAGAATTTAAGAATTAACTATTGCCAAAGGATCTAGTAAATGAAACATAATAAGGAGGGCACGGAGCCGAGTGCTAATCCGAGTGCTCCAACAATCCGTAATTCCGTATAGGTCGTTACTCTTGTTTGCGATGTTTTAATCAGTTTAATTCACTGTGAATGAATTAACGAGATAAATTCCAGCTTTGCCGTCTGGCGCTCTTTATAAAATTGGCTATTCTTTTCATTTCGTTTTGACGTTTCGGTGCTATATTATATCGTCAACCGTAAGTATAATTGGGGTAAGGGACAGGCAAAGTAATGTTCCTTACCTTTATTGAGCCTATAGTCGTTAATATATGCAGTGATTTAGATTTAAAATTGTTGAATATTTTACTTGCCCCATAGGAAACTATTGCAGTATTCATCTGGGATATAATGAATTTGTTACAATGCAACCACGAGCAGATTTTTGCTTGTTTAGTGCGACTAATAATTTTTTTGAAAAGAAAACTCATTTATTCATTTGTACATGCAGTTTATAGATGAGATTTTATGTACACGTACACGTATAGTGGGTACATGTAAGGGGCCATTCATTTATTACGTAAGACGATTTTTGCCAGTTTTTGACCCTTTATGTAAGAAAAAATAAGAATCGGTTGACCCCCTCCCCCCTATCTAATATTTATTACGTACGAATCTAAATGAAAAATGATTTTACGTTTAGGCTGTTTTAATTTTTATCTTTCAAAGAATCATTTTTGTAGGAACGTTTATTTGCAGATAATAATAGTTTTTATTTTTTTAGTAAAATACATATACGCAACCGAGCACACGCCTACGCTCTCGCGCGGATTTGCGCGCTTTTTCAAAAGTTAAGATTATTTTTCGCATTTTTATGATCTTAGGTAAGAACGATCAAAACTTTCTCCCACCCCCCTGTAAGAAAAAATAAGACATGGTTGACCCCCCTCCTCCTCTAAATCGTCTTACGTGATAAATGAATGGCCCCTAATGTAATGTGGGCGGTTTATAAGTAACCGGGAAATTTTTGTATGGCAGTACCGGTAATTCCCGGTTCTCTCATACAAAAAATTCCCGGTTCGTCATGCTCGATTTATAAGGTGGGTTGTATGTTTATAAAACCAACCTTATAAACCACCCGGAATATAGGAAATAAACCATTTTGTTTAAATAAAAATCAATAAAATTCATACTGTCTTCGGTTTCCGCGATTATCACTGTAATGCTGCTTTTTCCGCACGCTGCGCGTACTAAAAAAGCCGCTTTCTGGCCAAGTGTAGACATAAAATGATGTATACAACACGGGAGATAATAAAGAAAGTCTTTGTATTACCACCCTAGTTGTGTAATGTACTATTCTTTACCACCCGTGGCACACACAATGTTTTTCATCACACTTTTGAGGAAATCTTAATTAACAAACTCGACACATGAGAAGAAAATTTAAAACCGAAAGTGACATAGGTGCGAATGTTAAGTCACGTTCGGAAACCATAGCGGGAAAGACCTAAAACGGCCATTTTAGTTGATTTTATATTTGCAAAATACTGAAATACACTATTTAAACATTTACATAATGTTACCGAAATACGTGTTCACTTCACATGTTGCAATAACAGTTCTCTTTAAATAAATATTTCAGTGATAAAAGTAAAAAAAGCAAGTTGGAGTTTCCTTTGAACATGACAAATAAGAGTAAATCAGAACCAGCGTATTCAAATTAAAAAAAAAAAAACCATTACGCCCTAGGGCGTAATAGGTCATTTACGGCCCGCAGAACCTACGTACAACACCATTTTCGAGTAAGTGTGATGAAATAGTACATTACACAACTAGGGTGGTAAAACAAAGGAAGGTCGTGATCGCAGATGTTTGCGGCCTGAGCTGCAAGCGAGGGACGTAAATATGCGATCGGGGCTTTCTTTATTACCTCCCGTGTTGTGTACATTATTTTATGTCTACACTTGGCCGGAAAGCGGCTTTTTCCGTACGCGTAGCGTGCGGTAAACGCGACTTTTTGACCAGGTGTGGCGTAAATGGTTTTTTTGTATTTACCTCCGTTCAAAAAATAAACGTAGCACCGATAGTCCTGGATTAGTCGCTTTATACGTAGCTTGAACGTCTATAACCTCTCGAAGAAATTGGTTGGCTTTGCGTTCGTAGGTCGTCGTACTATCCCCTAGGGGGTTCGGCTTAATGTTTGTTTAATATAAGTCCGCTTAATCGTTATGGTTCTTCGTCATTTACCCGCGTTTTAACCGATTGTTTTTTTTGCAGGCCACACAAAATGATGCTGGAGTCGAGCCGGTGAGTTTGTAGATATACCTGTTTATCAAATCAAATTTCTGCATGTAGGCATCAGGGGCTCTTATACAGGTCTGATTCTTTTGGCGCTTCGGACCTTTTTGAGCTTCTGGTAAGAAGCGCCGGAATAAACTTTCTCTTTTCAAAAACATTAAGCATTACTTGGCTGCATAGACTACTTGATGAATTATATAACAAATCAAATCGGCTTCTGTTTATGAAGTATCAAAACGCTTAGAAAGTACGTAAGTAGTTTCCACGAAAAACTTGTAGCGTCATTCGACATGGTTCAATTGGTGCCTTATTTTCGTCGTTTTAAAATCAATGAAGGCACGAAAATGAGTTTAGCTGTATTTTTCTCGCGTGATCTTTTCTCGTGTGTATTAATGCGTCTCATTATGCACCAGTCACACAAATAACTATATTTTTATCATTGTAAATACCCTATTGCAATAAAGCACCGGTAATATTGCTGCTACTGCTTATATAAAAGCAGTATCTAGAATCCTAGATTTTGAGTAGTAGTATTTTTCATATAGGAAATACCTGGACGCGGAATCACAGGATAAATAAGTAGGCCAAGAGTGAATCTGATTACTGTGGATTCAGACCTGTATAAAAATCAAATGCCTCTCAAGTCTTAGAAAAATGGGCTTAACCGCTTTAAGTTTAGTTTCCTAAAAAATGCTAAAAGCTGAATGACTTCAATTATATTCAACTTTATATTTTATTGTAGCAATGTCAAACAAATTTCTGATTTGTTACATCATACAATACACCGATATCGTTAATCCACAGTATGGTTTGTCTCGTTGCTTTATTCCTCGATTCGTTTCGGAAGATAGAGGGCGAACGGTTATGTTTTAGATATTTTATGCCACACTTGGCCATAAAGTGGCGCTTTCTGGCCTAGTGTAGACATAAAATTATGTACACAACACGGGAGGTAACAAAGAAAGCCCTCGATCGCATACGTCCCTCGCTTGCAGCTCGGGCCGCAAACATCTGCGATCTCGGCCTTTCTTTGTTTTACCACCCTAGTTGTGTAATGTACTATTTTGGATAGAGTAAGTTGCAGAGTCGATGTCGAGAAAGGGCCCTCAGAATATCTTGACAGGGTCTCATCACATGTCCACGTAATACGGGTGCGTCTCCACTGACGCGGAGCTGGGCGGAGCGTTGCGGAATGGACCAATCGCAGTGCTCGACATCTCCACTACACGAAAGCGGAAATAATGTGACTGGTCAACTCACGGTCGTTCCGCCCCGCTCCGCCCACCTCCGCATCAGAGGAGATGCACCCTAAGAGCCTTATCACACTTGCGATTTGCGTTGCGAGCGAGCTGCGGGCGAGCCGCGGGCGAGTTTGCATACAAATGTCGCTTGCCGCGAGTTCGCCGCGACTGGTTTTGTATGGAAACTCGCCCGCAGCTCGCTCGCAGATCACAAGTGTGATAGATAATAAGGCTCTTATCACGATTCCGAGTCAATAGATGTCGAGAGGCCCTTAAACGCCACAATTTCTTTTTTCCGACGCCATTATGCGCTGACAGCCGGCGACCGGTTCGTCATAGCTAATTAGTCACGGTTATACCGCTACTGTTTCACTCGTTATGTGAAATTTAATTTCTAATCGACACTAGTCTTTGTGTGGAACTGACTTTGAATTGTAGTAGACCCCTGCTTTATTGGAGACTGTGATGCGAGTGTGAAAGTACTTGATTGACATTGTTGCATACAGTCCATGCCACATATACACTACCTAAAAAAGGCACTAGTTCTTTTAGCGAAACAAAAGTGTAATAACAAATATAAATAAATAAATACTGTAAATAAAACTGGCCAAGAGCATGTCGGACCATGCTCAGTGTAGGGTTCCATATCCGTAATTATAAGATAAAAAATACGATGTAAAAAAAGTACAACAACAAAAGAGCGTATCTTCATAGCAATTACGTCCTTTTGTTGTGAAGCGCAGTTTATCGGCAATAACTCAAAATCGGTTAATCCGATCTAGTTGAAAATAATTTTCATTGAAAGTATTAATTAAGCGTTATCTTTGTAATTTTTTTTATATTTTTCGGACACATGGTTTAGAAGATAGAGGGACGACGACACAATTTTCACAACTTTCGGAGCGATTATTTCCAAAGGTATTCACTTTATCAAAAACATTTCTTAAAAACCTTAAAATGTTTTTAAAAGGGCTGTCGAACTATGTACCACACGTTGATATTTTCTGAAAAATTGTTTAGCTTCTGTAACATATATGGAGAGCCCCCCTTAAAAATATTTATTTTAGTTTTTTAATTACCAAACTAAGCTCATTCAAGACACCTTTATTCCAAATTTCATTAATATTCATCATGTAGTTTTTGAGTAAAATGCCTGTGACATACGGACAGACGGACGGACGGACATGACAAAACTATAAGGGTTCCGTTTTTACCATTTTGGCTACGGAACCCTAAAAAGGTATCTAAAACATAGAATACATATATTTATGTCGAGCGGTTTAAATGACATACACAATGATTATTTTATATCAACATTATATTTTTTATGCCACACCTGGTCATAAAGTGGCTTTTTCCGCACGTAAAGAAAGCCCTCGATCGCATATTTACGTCCCTCGCTTGCAGCTCGGGCCGCAAACTTCTGCGATCTCGGCCTTTCTTTGTATTACCACCCTAGTTGTGTAATGTACAATTTCGAGTGAAACAGCTATTAGCTACATTGGAAATGAATAAAATCATCATCCATCATCGAATATCAGTCAAGCGTGATTAAAGGCAAGATCAATGTAATTTCCAAAAAAAATCCTAAATGTTTGTGAAGAGCTGAATTTAAGTTAATAAGTAATAATTCTTTCTTCTTATTCCACAAAGCCAATAATTGGTTTGTCTGCAGGATTAAAACTCGATTCAAACCAAACTGTTAAGCATAATCTTCATATTAAAATTAATTATCAAACTGTGACTGGAGTTTTGTTTACATACCAGATAAAGTAATCATTTTATTGCGTCATAACCATAATCACGATAAAAGATGGGCGCCATCATTTTCGTTTAAGTCAGAAAAGTGATATGAGTGTTGAATTTGTACAGTTTACCACCCTTATACTCTCGACTATTCACTAACTAGCAAGTAGCTCCATGTATATTAACTCTGTAGCTATAAATCACAGTGTTAGAAAGAGACTTACAAACTCTCCATAAGTTTTGATACAAGGTAGAACGAGATGCAAACTATCGCGAGAGCCTCCTTGTAGCACGGACACGACAAAGGATATAATAAAAGTATAATTTATTTATCATTCTGTTACCTACTTTGTTCGGTATTATAAGCAAATCGGTTGCACGGATAGAATAACAAATGAGGATCGTATTAGATTTGAAACGTTATTGAGTTAGTTTTGATTGAGACAACATAGTGTATAATTCAGTGCATTAGGTACTTCCTTTTAATAATGTTGGTGTTATAATACTTTTACCTATTTGTTTTTTTTTATTGTACCTAATTTGATAGTATACAGGGTGATTGGAAATTCGACCTATTCCTTGAAAGGGGTTATTTTAGAGCCTAAACTTTTGAAAATGCTACCAATAAAAGAATTTGAAGTCAAAAGTTTTTGGATTTTGTTCAAAAATTTTGTAATTCTTTGAGGCATTACTTAAAAAAAAATCATGACACTTCGCGTAAAAATTACTGAAATTAGGTCCTCAGTTCATAAGCTTTCTAAAAAGATAGAATTGTTGAAATTTTTTGCATAACTTTTTAAAATAACATTAATAATAAGAGAAGTGGTAGGGAATTTCACCTAGCGTACCGGACCCTTAATCAGTTTGTTTGTGTCACTTTAGTTTCTCCGTGGGCTTTGTTTGTCTTCGGTTTCTTATTTTATCTCATCTTCTTAGGATAGAAGTCACGAAAAGTAACCTTCCGTGATATTTCGATAAGTAATTTATCTGTAAGTTCCCGGTTGCTTTAAGTTTGCACCTGGTTTTATTAATGTTATTTTAAAAAGTTATGCTAAAAATTTCAACAGTGTACCTTTATAGAAAGCTTATGAAGTGAGGAACTACTTTCAGTAATTTTTACGCGAAGTGTCATTTTTTTTTAAGTAATGCCTCAAAGAATTACAGAATTTTTATCAAAATCCAAAAACTTTTGACTTTAAATTTCATTTTCAAAGGTTTTGGCATGTTTTTTGGATTTTTCGTAATCAACCATTTATTGGCTATTAGATGATGGGCTCTTTTTCATTCCTAATTTTAGTAGTTTCTTCACAATTAGCAGTTTTAGATTGAAAGGCGGGTTTAAAAAAAATAAGTTAAAAGTCAAATAACTTGATAACCATTGAGTTTTGACCCCCGGTTAGGGATTGCAAACGAGTTACTCGAAACTCGGTTAACCGAGTAACTCGATCGAGTTTTAATCGAAATAGAACTCGGTTAATAACCGCGGTTTTTCGAGTTTTTTTGCGTCCTTATAATATTACGGATTTTTATATTTTTACTTAAGTAAACCTTAAAAATAGGTTTTTAAGTTTCGTAACACGTAAGTAATCGACGTAATAACTGACTACTGCATAAAAAATGCCTTTAATTCGATAAAGACATATTCTGACTTCGCAAAATGACACACACGCGAAACGACAGAAAAGCAAAATGACAGAAATACGTTGTGTATACGCACCACCATCATCATCATCAACCCGTATTAGTCGACTGCTCGACATAGGCCTCTCCCATGTCATGCCATCGAGCACGATCCGCGGCCACTGGCATCCAACCTCTGCCAGCCATCTTGCGAAGATCATCACTCTATCTTGTCTGAGGGCGCCCCACACTACGTTTGCCGATCCGTAGTCTCCACTCGAGAACACGCTTGCTTCAGCGCTTGTTGGTTCTGCGGCAGATATGGCCAGCCCACTGCCACTTCAGCTTGCTAATCCTTTGGGCTATGTCGACGATTTTAGTTCTCTGTCGGATCACATTATTACGGATACGATCCTTCTGAAATACTCCCAACATGGCCCTTTCCATAGCTTGCTGAGTGACCTTAAATTTACGTAGGTACTCAGCCTTCCCGTGAGCGACAACGTTTCGGCTCCGTATGTCAAGACTGGTAGGTAGGATGCACTGATCGAAAACCCTTGTCTTCAGACATTGTGGAATGGACGACGAGAAGACTCGACGTAATTTCCCATACGCAGCCCAACCCAGCTGTATTCTTCTATTAACCTCTTTTACAAAGTTATTTTTACCTAACTGCAGAACTTGCCCGAGGTAAACGTACTCCTGAACAACTTCGAGAAGGGCGTCCTGCACTGCAGTCAGTTTCGGTAAAACAATATCGTTGAAAATAACCTTGGTTTCGTCCAAGTTCATCCTAAGACCGGCGTGTTGAGAAAAAGCAGCTAGACCGTTCAGCATGTATTCTAAATCCTGCAAAGTTCAAGCCAAAATGACGGGATCGTCTGCAAATCGCAAGTGTGAAATGTACTCGTCGTTTATATTAATGCCACGACCCTCCCAAGCTAGCGTCATAAACACATCCTCCAGTGCATTCGTGAACAATTTGGGGGAAATGACATCCCCTTGTCTCACACTCCGCTGCAGGAGAATGGGCTTAGTCTGCTGGTTCTGTACTTGGACGGCGTAGAGACATCTCAGCACTTGGATGTATCGCCAGTCTATTTGGCAACGTTGCAAGGATTCCAGAACCAGACAGAATCAAAAGCTTTCTCATAGTCCACAAATGCTAAGCACAGGGGCTGATTTTACTCCTCAGTCTTCTGTATAATCTGCCTCACTGTGTATGTGGTCTATGGTGCCATATCCTCTAGGAAATCCGACAGATTGTAAACTCTTTGTCGGTAAGTGCAAGGTCGTTCACAATTTGACGGTTTCTGATGGATAGATTAAAAACCGGTCAAGTGCGAGTCGGACTCGCGTACCGAGGGTTCCGTACAAACTCAAGTAGCTACATAGATAGTTCAAGAAAAACTGTATGGCGATTAGTTTAGTAGGAGCAAATAAGTATGTGTTACGATTTTTGCGAATTTCTAAAAAACGGTGCAACTTAGGAAAACCGTTATGATTTTTCCTGTAATATTTAGGACGACATTAACAATTGGTAATTATTACAGATTTTTCTGTTCAGTAACTTCGAAGATAATAGGGGGGGAATGGTATTTTTTTAACGTTTGGCATTATAAATCAAATACTACTTATTTAAGAAAAAAAAATAAACACGGTGTTTTAATCTACAAATCAAGCCCTTTCATTCGATACCCCGTTCAATATAATAGCCCTACTTTCAATTTTCAAAGTCCCATTTCGGTCCCCTTTAAAAAAAAAGGAAAAAGGTATAAGATTTTTTTACTGTCCAATAGCCTCGGGTTAGCGATTTTTAACACTATTCCAAATTTCAAGTCGATAGCATTAGTAGATCCTGAGATATCTTGCTGTGACAGAAGATGGAGTCGCACCATAAGGGTTCCTTTTTTACCATTTTGGTACGGAACCCTAAAAACTACCCTACTACCCTACTTAATCCCGAGTTTACAAACTAATTTAATCATTATCATTACAAAAAAAAAATTAAAACTACTTCAGACAGTTTCGAGTAAAAATCGAAACCGAACTCGGTTTTCGAGTTTAATCGAAAAGTACTCGTTTTTCGGTTTTCGAGTCTGGCTGCAATCCCTACCCCCGGTTGATTGGATTTAAATCATTGCAAATAAGCTCTAGAATAACCCCTTTCAAGGAATAGGTCGAATTTCCAATCACCCTGTATAAGAGCTTCTATGTAATTCAGTGGTTCTTAACCTTTTAGTAATGACATTGACAAAATTTGTGCCACCAATTGTTTGGAGGTAATACAATATTTTTTCGAATGGCTTCGCGGTCCACCGGTTTTAAATCCACTGATCTAATTAAAATATAGTCGCTTATTACGTTATGATCTTTAGATTTGCTGTCCAATAAAGAACATTATATGTTATTGTCCATTAGTACATTTACTATTTTTCCCTTATTAGCTTTTATTACATTATGAAATGTATAATGTATCATCACTCTTAATATCAGTGTTGAAATATCTCGTTGCACCGAGTTCATTCCAAGACAATACCTTATCTCAGATGCAATGCACTCTTATAATCCTAAGAAAATATGTAAAAGTTCAATTACCCTGTAAAGTAGAGAATGCGCAGGTTTATCATCGGTTAGGAATTTGTTATGACGCGGCAGCACAAGTTTACGATCTATACTTTAAGCTCAAGGCGATACATTATTCTGCTACTCTAAAAAAAGGCATACCCTGTATAAATACACAAGTAAAATTTTATTCAAATAGTTGGAATCAATTTTGCATCAATCGATCGTTTTCGTAAAGGTGTTCATGAAGGCATCCAAACTAATATTATAAATGCAAAAGTAACTCTGTCTGTCTGTTACCTCTTCACGCTTAAACCGCAGAACCGATTTACCTGAAAATTGGTTTGGAGATAGTTTAAAACCCTGAAAAGGACATAGGATAGTTTTAATCCCGTAATTCATCCCTTTTAGGAATGAAAAAAGGGGGGTGTAAGTTCGTATGGGGAATCAATCAGCTCTCAAGTTTGGGACCTCTAATTGTATGTAGACGAAGTCATCACGAGCAAAAGCTAGCTATTTATAATTGAATAAAGTCGTATTGCGTAGCTCTACTTTTTTACCGTACAACAACTCGCTCGACGATGAAAAGACTCGTGCGACATATCATGCAAGTTTCTTTTTACTGATATAAACAGTCCATGTGTTTTCATAAAATTAGCATTGAAAATGGTCCACGCGTTTGATCGCTACGAATTGCTACGACGCAACAGACGTATTAGTACATTGTGTATCTAGGGCGGTAAGTAAGGAATTACAAACGAGTGTTTGTTATAAGCCCGAGGTGAAACCGAAGGCTTTAATAACACGAGTTTGTAATTCCTTTACCGCCCGTGGCACACACAATGTTTTTCATCACACTTGTGAGGAAATCTTAATAAAATAACCTTACTTTTCGACCCAGTATGACAAGAAAATATTAAAACAGACAGTGACATTTGTCACATATGTCCATAGACAATGCAAACGTCAAGTCACGTTCGGAAACCATAGCGGTAACGGCCATTTTAGTTGATTTTATATTTGCAAAATAAAGAAATACATTATTTAAACATTTAATTAATGTTACCGAAATATGTGTTTATATGTATTTGCAATTACAGTTATCTTTAAATGAATATTTCAGTGATAAAAGTTAAAAAGATAAGTTGGCGTGTCCTTTGAACATGACAAATAAGAGTAAAACAGAACCAGCGTTTCAAATTTAAAAAGAAAACCATTACGCCCTAGGGCGTAATAGACCATTTACGGCCCGCAGAACCTACGTGTAATGACACCATTTTCGAGCAAGTGTGATGAAAAAACAAATGTAGGCTTCGATCTCACCCATAACACCTCTCTTTTTGCCGCTATTAGGGATTAAATGTACATTTAAATTAGTGCAAAATCAAGCTAGTGTTACATAATTGTCAGCGGTAAGTCTTTAATGGGTGCCCCTTGAAATCTCGACAAACTTTTCATCGAATTTAATTTCATCGAAAACGATTCATAGGCATGTGAATCGCATATGGCTTCATCGACTATTCATTACATATTAAAACAAAAATACACCATTTAATTTTGTAAACAAAAACATAATAAAGATTTTGTTTTATTTTTTATTTTTAATGCATCATTTTTCATTTGTTCATTTGCCTACTGTCCGTCATTATCTGACAAGCTCTTAACAGTAGAAACGGATGTTCCTTCGCCTTCTGGGCAAATAACTCTCACTGTTTTGTACATCTGTCTGCAGTAAATAGCAACCGTTTAGTTTTGTACCCTTTTAGTGAATATCCTTTCGAGTTGACCACATCAGTCGAAAGGCTTTCAAAGCATATTAAAAAACAACTATGATGCGCGATATCTTCGTCACATTTAGCGACCATTATTTCTGATCCGGAGCTATTAGTATAATCGAATGCTGTATCTATAACTACATATTTAATATTTATATTTCAATCAATCCGTGTTGATTAGCAAGTTTACGATCTGATTGCACGCATATTATTTGAAGAATTATGACTCATTTGTATTAAAATACTTCTCAAATAAAATACCAAAGTCTTCTTAATTCTTTATATTCTTTTAAAGATGTTTTAAATACAGAGCCAAACCTCAGTTGCTACGTCGCAATACCCATCTGACTTTTTAGCTGGTGTTGCCACCCATGATAAAAATTGAAGTTTCAAGATACAAAATAAAGAATAATTAATATTTGCAGCCACATTCGACGATCCATGCCTAAAAAACTGGTACAACAATACAATGTTAAAACTGACGCCATTGTTCTGCAATTATAAACGTCACTAGAAGTGACAGGATGAACGTCGAAGACAAAGCGAGGTGGAGTAGATAAGTTTGGAATTTACTTGTGGGATAATAATAGCCAGGAAGAGAGAGAGACAGAAAAGTCATTCTAAAATCAAAATGTAATCAGGCGACAATCCATGTCCACCGTTAAGCTATGTCAAACAAACAATGCAATGGGGAGACGCCGTCGGGTTCCACGTAAAACCTTTCCAAACACACAAAAAAGGTGCATCTATTTATCTTGCCCGGGCATGCAAGGGCAACAATTCGGTCCCTCCCTAATTAAAATGGATTAGGTTTCCAAGCGCCCGTTTTATTTGTCTTAAAAGATGGAGAAAGTTTTAATTAGTCCTTCGGAATGCTATTTGTCAAATATAATTTAGAATACGTACGCGAATCGTTCGTGAATCGCGAATGATATTAGGCTACCAACTACGCGAGGAAGCGGCACTTTCTGTGAAAAAATACGATTTCGAGTAACAGTCAAACATCAGGAGTCAGGAGTAACATTATATTTCGGGCTGATCAATAAATTTGAGTAGAAATACAGATTTGAATAATATTGGGAGTGTTGTTGCAAAAAAAAACTAGATCACTGATTACAAATTAGAGAAATCTAGCATCCTTAACTAGATCCATAAGTCTTTCCCGAGTTTATTGACGTCACTTTCCAGCAGACCAGTTGTCTGTTGGCATTGATACCGGTCTAACACGAAATGCACGCCTATGCATGGCATCTGAACGGACCTCTAATCATTCGACGTCGCGCCGCAGTAAGTCAAACGATCGTTTTTTTACCACAGCTCATTTGCATAACGTTCCGTCTCCCTCGCGCCAAACAAAAAAGACCCCGGGTGACAGAGATGCAAATCCTGTCGCGGTGACCTTCGCAACGTGCGCGCGCGTCGATACCGTTGTGTCCGTGAGAAGGAATTTTTGTACGGTTTTCCGAGGTCCGCTCAGCTGACGGTTCTTGTGTCTACTCTAATTTAATAACTTGTCACAATATGTGCCGCCAACAACATGTTATCAACATTTTGCATCAAATTCTATCTGAAATAGGAATTTGTCAGTTCTAATTCTCAATTTAGATAAAAGAGGTATTTTGCTCTATTTAACTTTACGGTCGTCTCTCGCAGCGACCCTAATTCGACGGCAGCCGTAATGTTGCTCCGTGCGTGTGTCATATAAACAGAGTAATAGAATACCGGACTAATAAAATGATAATCTGTATAGAGAATCGTGCGCATTCGAGGTACTCTACATTTTAATGGCTATTAAGACGCCCGTGTCATCTCACGACTTGAATGATGTTTCCCATACGTCATAGATTCGAGACATCCAAACGAGGGCATTAAAATTCTTCTATAATGATTTCTAAAAAGATTAATCGTTTTATTTTCACCGCCGTCAATGGGGTCGGATGACATTGAGGTACCTAACGAGATAAATTGTATTCGGAGTCGCGTCGAGATTAGGAATTGTCATTTCGTCTACATTCAATTTATCTGCAGCACGCCGCTAGCTCAAGAAATGAAATAGAGAAGGAAATAGGTCACGCAACGCTTAGCTGTCATGACCTGTAACTAAAGCCGTGTAGTTTAGTCTAGTTGTTTCTGGTTTCCTTTTATGTTCACCATCTCATTTTACTGAGCGCTGTTTTATCACGTACTCCTCAGCCTTATCTCTAAATTCAAATCATTGACTACAAATTTATTTTTAAGTACCTATACATCATATTTAATTTTTTAGATTGATAGGTATTTCGCCTCATCACTTTTTGTCCATAATTTTAGTCGAAAATATTGTAACTCTGTACAATGCTGTCCAACCGGTTTATCAAATGTTAAACCAAAATGTTAACTCCGAATTGAGAATAACCTCAAGGATTTGTGTAATTTATGCTCACGATTACGTTCTGAGACGGTGTTGATAGCATACTAACCGTTACGACTGCTGCTGCAAATACTGTCAAATCATTCCCGCGTACCCCGATAACCGGGTGCACACAAGATACACAAACATAGACGGAATGAATCGACTGTCGCGTTTTGGCTATTCTCTGCTATCTTTTAACAATTTACCTTACCGAGATGTGCAAAATGTGTTCTTTACTTATATAGGTATACTCGCTCTACAACTTACTTTGTTTTCACGAGTTCAGTCTCTAACGTGAAGTTCTAAATTTAATTTAATGATAAGCAAATTGCGTTAATTGATAGACCTAATAACTTTACAGCTCAATCCAATGTTGCATTTCATTTTCACAGTCAATAACTTAACACTTAATCTTTTAATAGGACAAGTTTATGATTTCCCAGTAGCATAAAATGAAATTGAGTTTTTCCATCATCGATGGTAATAAAAGCATAACCGTACAAATAAGATGTAAATATGTTACGCGAGCACAAGAGATGATACAAAAAGTTTGATTGGGTCAATGCAGCGGTCAAGGCAATCGAGTCTACATGATGTATGGTTTGCGTACCTACAATGTATGGCAACTGTGGTATTGTTAGGCGCGGGCTGTTACGGAAAGCATAACTTCTTGAAGTTTCTATTGTTCCGATTGGACAATTGTGTGGTTGTATAATATGTTGGCCGTTTCCTTGTTAGATTACGAGAGTGGAGGCAGTTATTTGAAAATTGACATTCTATTTCCCAAATTCCTTTTCAATGTCTGAACTTGTCTGTAATTTAATTGGTATCATCAAATTTTCGGCCGTACTGTTTCGATTTAAACATTTACCGTCATAAAGCAAATTTTACGAATTCACTGCATTTGAATGGCTCTTCGTATTGGCGTCGTGCCATGTCAGTCAAATCTCGCATTTTATTTCCATCGTGTAATGAGAAGACATTTTGATTATTAAACTACTTGTTTGTGATGTTATTTGGTTGTGCCTAACATTTAGAATAAAATTTAGTATCGGCTCATATTAAGTAAAATACAGTGATAGCAAAAATATTATTCTGCTTTTATTTTAGTTAAGGAGCCCTAAAATCTTGCGGTACATTTTTCTTAAATTAATTGACTATTTATAAAAAATATCACAAGTATTTCGTTTGTCTTGAATGTTTAGTGTAGCTAAGTAAAATAACTAAAATTTTTAGTGAAGGAGAGCAAAAATTGGAATCTGAGGGAATATTGGGATAATAAAGGAGATAAGCCTTGGTAACAATAAGTAAATTCATTGTGTATGTGCACATTAGAAAAACAGTTACCAGGAAACTTTATTTTGTTGAAAATAACCTGTTACTTTTTGTAGCTACCCAAACAGATCGCCGCACAAGTTGGTCGGATGCGCGTTGTCGTTACCGTTTTGTCGCGCGGCTCGGCAAGTTTGTCACTATGACGCGGCGATATTTCAACGTAGACCCAACGTTGTTTAGCGATGATGTCACCTTGTCAAGCCTAATTCGGCTTACATAACTGCTATATAACTTACCGCCGTACCGACTAAAATTAAAACACATTGAAAGTATTATATTATTATATTACATAAGATTTAAAATTAATTCAGACGCCTCATCTTCCTCTAGCGCTTACTCGTTTCTGAAAGCACGCTTATGACCAGGATCTTAGATTTGCCAGGTGCATCTAGTTACTATGGACTGACATTTGGCAGTCCGTAGCCCGTTTGACAGGTAAACCGACGAGAAAAAAGTTGCATGCATGATACTTTATATTTAGCTATTTTATATGTTTCATTCACTGAATTTCTTGTGATAGAACACATTTTCGTGACATCTGATTATAAACATGAACTGTGAAACGATTAAAAGTTTTATTTAGTTGCCACAGTACCAACTTTCAAAGTTTTAAATTGAAATTTAAAGCGCTTGAAATCTCTAGCTTTTACCGCGCTGGGCTTCGTTCGTACTTATCATTTATGAAGAATTTATTTTCTTCGAGATCATTCTACAGTGTGAAAAAAGTGGGTATTGCAGTTGTTTAATTGCTAAAATGTTTCACCACTTCCTTTGTAACTCCTTTACACAATTTACGCATATCATGGTGGCGTTTATCGTCGTCGATAAATCATTCGTCATATACATGTTAGAAATGAATTTGTCTTATATGCATACAACCATTTGTACGGTTAGGTGATCTTCCCTGATGCATCTCGCGTGCATCATAACTTCACCGGAATTCTCTACAAGATTCGTCATGAGTCATCACTATAAAAATAGTTTAACGGTGCGTTTAACGAGACTTATGTTGTTCATTAAAATTTGTTTACAGCTATTTACTTGGCAATTTTGAGTAATGTTTTACGTCTTAAACATGGAAATACGGAAAATTAAATTAAAAACTAGCGCCATATGACTGATTCTGTATAGGTATTTGATTGCGTTTGATAGTTATCTGCAGTGTTATTTATCAAATATTCAGACAGTTTAATTGCATGTGATTTCATCAATACTTGCCTATTTTTTATTTTATTTTTTTAATCTTTATTGTAAGGAGCTTTTGCCAGACTGACTATGACTACTATAGCCTATTTTAATACGCTCAATGCGCAACTAATTAATTAATAGTGATATACCCATTTGATAGTAGCCGTTGCCCGTGTTCTTTTGTCATGAGTTGCATGAAATATGTTATAATGTGTGGCTTTAAGAAGCCGCGAGGGGAGAATAAATGAAGCATTTGTGCAATGCAATTTGTTCCAAGGATACATCCTTTTATTACTTATCAATGTATTTACGGTTAGTTCCTTTATAGTTATTGTTCCCATTCGTATTTGAAGGTGACTATTTATTTTCTTTCGCCTCTTAAACTTGTTTCCCCAGCAATATCGAACGTCAACATCTCGAGTGCTTGTATTATACCAATGAAGATAGCTGGAATCACCGGGGATTCAACAGGTTGCCTCTAAGACTAAACTTCTTAGCTTTGACGCGTTCCATGTTTGTGCAAGTTGATTAATCTGCTTAGCCTTAATAATCTATTATGGTGTGGATAAACTTCTGGATATACCGTTGTACAGTAAGGCTTATAAAGATGCCCAGTGTGTATAGGTATACTAAGTATTCTGAACATTATTTAAGTTAAATAAATACTGTAAACTGAAAGACTTTATCGGCTCAATTATAGTCTAGAGTTTCTATTCTAGTCTTAGAGTTCTCTATTACTCTATGTATTAATTAATTCTTATATGAAAAATGTATTTTTTCGTAACCATTTCATTAATGTGAGCGGTTCTTGTACTCTCCTTTTGGTTGCGGAATGGAGCTTCAGTGAAGGACAAAGAAACGATAATCGTCCTTGGTTTGGATTTAAAACAGATTTAATTCTGTACGCGACAAACTTCTTTTAAAATACATACTTACATATTATTCAGCCCAATTTTAAAGTTCGAACAATGCCGCCGTCAAAAAATTAAAATTTAAAGATGTTCGATTGTTTTATACAAATTTATGTTTGCTCTAGAAAAACAATAAATATGCAATTCACATTATTGACGTCAGTCCTAAACGGTGTCGTTGAACTGAATTATACTTTCAAAATTTCCGTTTCGCGGACAACTTTTCAGCAAAGAAATCACGAAACTTCTCCAGCTTTCGAATTTTGGTGTCAAAATTTAATTGCCTCCAGAGATCGCTATCCCATAACGTGATAAGGTTAACTGACATTTTATTTTTATTTACTGTGCATTTTATTCCCGCGGTGTTTAATGTTTTTTTCGACTATGGAGCTATTTGTATGGAAAAGTTTATTCACATCGCCACTTCCAACATAGTCTGCCCTTTATGGGCAATTAAATAAATCTGGATGATTTACACTTCCCGTAGTCTTCCAAACGTAAACATTTTATGCGACACTTGCAATTTGCTCTCGACAGCACAAAGGGGTGGCGTAAAATAAAATCCCATTAAAAACATTAGGTACATATAAAAAATGCAAGTCTCGCAACGCAGTTCTTCTACAACAAAATAGTTTTGAGATGTAATATTAAACCAAGTGGGTTATTTTAGCCAGGACCAGAGGTGTCCACAGAACTCGACTTCCACCGACTTGCCTATTATTTAAGGCGAGGTAAGACGAGAATCGGGCGCGGAAGCCTAGTTTCCAAATCATTTTTAGAGCACTTATTTGACTCGTAGGTCACTGTAAAACATATATAATAATATTCAGAACTGTATCTAGGGCTTCCTCTCACTTAGAACACGATAGCGAACACTTCGCTCGATAGAAAAGTAGCGCGGAAACACTACAAAATAAAGTATTTTTTTCATTTTTTTCATTTTGTTCATTACCAGTTACCGTTTCTGACAAAATTAATACCTGACAATCATGATTTCACAGTCATGCAGGGCATCCTCTCATGTTTGGGTTGATAACGTATACTTTTATGTTAGAAATCGAAGATAATCTGCAATAATCTGCATTCCGCCCGACGCTAGTTGTATGTGAAATGCGAGCCAGGTCCTACCGGGCCTCCGTGGAGGAACACATTTTTTAAATTAGTTTTTGTATGACTTGATGGGCTAAAAACTAATTATGTTTAAAATTAGGAGCTTGTGGGTCTGCTCGAAGTACCTTAGAATGATGATGATCATCTCATCAGCAGTGAGTGAGTCAGTGACAAAAGTAAGGACCTTACTGTTTAATTAACTGAATGTTGAAACATAATTTAAACTAATAACCACTGGATACATGGTCATCCTACATTAATTATTAAAGGAAAGTCACGTGATCACGAAACGCCAAGTGCCATCGCTTTTTCGGGAAATTGGATAGACAGACAGATAATGACAAGTTATTACTCCAAAACAAAATTATCATTGCCATTAAATTTTTGAAGAGGTTGTAACCTTACAGGTACAGATTAGTAGGGTAACAAGGAATTTAGGGTAAAATGGATTTAAAATATAAAAAAAATATCACAGAAAAAAAGTTTGATTCCATGGGATTAATTACGACTTCAACGTGACCGCCATCAATTACTGAGTTCGAAAAATTGGTACCTGATCACCAATTTAAAATCACCGTGTATACATATACCTGCAAATTCAGGGTTCTAGCTTTAGCCAGCACAAAATTACAGGAAGTTGAAAATGGCCTGAATGGCTATGGAAAATGATGGTACGGCAGTGTCTTTGTTTTGCTCGACTTGGCAGGGGCCAGAAGCACTACCGTGCCCTCAGATTTCAAGCTTTTTTGCTGGTCTTAATAATGTATTGTGTTGTGTTCAATGTACCTATGCGATTTCTACTCAATCAGTGCAAAATACTATTGCAATAAAGAAAAATTACGAAAGATGATTTGATTTTTACCATTAGATTTTCGGTGAAGGAAAATTTTCGTGTGGAAACCTATATTATGTAGGGACTACACAAGTTCACATACATCTTTTAATTTCTTTGCGGATGTATGTAGGCTACATACATCCGCAAAGAAATTAAAAGATGTATGTGAACTTGTGAAGTCCCCAACCCGCATTGGGCCAGCGTGAGGATTACAGCTCTGTCGTGCCCAGCAGTGGAACGTTTATAGGCTGTTGAGTTTTGCGGGGTGGTCCGGCTAGCGACCTGGTTCGACCCCAGGGAACGCCACGGCCGACCACCCGGTCCGACAATCACTATGCCCATATGGGTTGCGAGTTTGTCAGTTTCTAAAAAAAAGGCTGTTGAGTCATTGAGTCACACACTTAAGGTAGCTAAAGAAATCTCATGTGAAATAGTAGGTATAAGTATAAGGGTATATCCTCTTTAGTGTTTTAGCTTATTTTCTGCGTTGTAGTCGTACTACGAGGACAAAGCACTGTAACAAGCGCCCTCCAGCGAAAGAGTCCTCTAGGATAATTTAATATTTTCCCCCTTTTTTCGTAAAAATGTTGCGATATTCTCGCCGCGGAATCCATAGGACACGTTTAATTAAAATTTATCACTTTACCGTGATACCTGCCTGAATTTATTTATTATTTTAACGGTTTGCCGAAATATTTTCATAATTTGTTGCAAGGCCACTTTGAACATTTCTGGTTAGCTCCCTTAACGTGTTTTATTACAATATGTTTGTATTAATAAGACTCACATTAATTTATAAGAAAAATATTGAAAAAGTGTATACTTAGCCATTTTGGATGCCCGAAAGATTAATCAGTATATTACTTAATCCCTCTTTTGACCTTTCCGCCTAAAAGTGATTCCATTCGCTTGGTTCTGCATACACACAAAAGGAGCTTTCAATTCATTTTAATGACAACAAATGTTGTTGAAATTAGTTTCATTTAATAGCTTGATACATTTTGCCTGCGTAAAACAACATGAGAAGGCCAAAAAAGCATAAAAATATCCAATCAGGCAATGATGTGTCAGCGTCTTAGCGCCATTCGAAACTAAACTTTGAATTACTCAAAATACATCTTTTTTTTGCCATTTTTAGACTATTCATGTTGTTTTGCGCAGTCAAAATGTTTCAAACTATAAAATAAATTACATGTAAATCAAAATTGATGTTGTCAAAGTAATTATTATCCACATTTTCGTTTATATCGAGAACAGCACCACTCGAATCGGCTTTACTTTTTTGATCGATTAATTTTACCCGCGACATTTAAACCAAAACTGTAACCAATGAATAAAACGATTAGTAGCTTACCATTTACCAGAAAGACAATCTATTTGATTGCTTTATTTATTTGTCAGTCACTTATTTATTACGAAAGGTCGGCCGAAAATTGCTTCCTCCCAAACCTAAGTATTCCAGGCACTTGGACATTTTCTGGGAAGAATTCTTGTTCAGCTGGACTCAATTTTTCTGATAATAAGAACCTCATTCTATACGAAAGGTTATTGCCTTATTTGGTGTATGGGGTACAATGGGAATATCTATTGTTATATGCTTTCATCTACATGTACAGTCGAGTTCATTTAGATCTACACATATAAGAGAACAAAGATATCTGAACACGCTTTTACGCTCCGGAGTGTGTAGATGTTAATTAACTCGACTGTAATATATTATTTCGTCTTTTATTAGATACTAGCTATTCTCCGAATTATGGCTACATCATTCAAAGTGACTTCGTTTATATCTACAAACTGTATCTGTAAATAGAACTGTTATCACTTCATCGATTGAACAAAAAACGATTCAAATATCGCAATATCTTTAATAAACATATTCATTTTGCAAAACAGTGTTAATAACTCTTTGAATCTGTTACCCACTGTCTCCCTAAAACATGACAGTGATAAAGCAACAAGTCTTCACATTCGCGACATTTTATCCCCGGGGTCCCACGGGCGAGTAGGGGGTGGGAGGAGGGGGTTATGTCGGTCTCGCGGTATAATTATTTCATACCTACCTACTTTGGGTCTCGTTCGGAATAGAGAAACAATCGGTTCTCGACGACGTCGTATTTTTCCGTTCGCGTCCCCGGATGGCGTGGGGATTCTCCGCTTTCAATAAATGCAAGCTACGATGCAGATGTCGTTCATAGCGTGGCATGTCTGAAAGATGACTCTGTATATTCCCCTTAAACCGAATTGTCTCGATTTTATTCCGGAATTGCGATATCTATTTGGTGTTACTATTTGCACTGCTGTAAATGTTTGGTATATACTTGTGGTATAAACGAAAAAACTAGGTTTTCACAGCCCTAGTTTGTTCTGCCACGCCACCAGATATTCGTATTTTGCGTATTATTTGGGAACCGTGATCCGGGCTCTTATTTGGTCTATATTCAATCCCGATCAATACAAATCACGTCGATTTGTGAGTCTCGTGAAATCCAATAAATCAACTAGCACAGTTTTCATTTTCAGTATTACTAAGACTTTGCGTTACTTGGCTGTTCAATCGGTCGAGTTCTTCTATACAATTAATTTAGCGTAAAATTTCTTAGATATTGTTTTTTGAGACAGTTAAATTGTTTAAAGTTCGGACTTTTTCTACGACCTTTAAGGTAATAGTGGGCAATGCGTTCTTCTAGTGTAATCCAAATACTAGTTAAAATAAATATGCTATATCAGATATATTATTTCGTTTATGCCTTACGACTGAACAAATTTAAAATAAATATCTTAGTGATTGCCGAATAAGCGCTATTTTTAAATGTTCCTTGAACTTAGTGTTAAGGATATGCACTATTATATGTAAATATGTAACCAGTTTGAAATTAAATATGGCTCGACAATGTATGACAGACAGTAACATCACAAAGTAGTAAAGTATTTAACTGTTACGCGTAGTTTTATGTCTAAACTTTTTCAAATCCGAAATTTGTCCATATCAAACTTGCATGACTCGTGTACATATAATACGCGTCTATTTTTGTTGATAGTTTATTTTCTTGCTACATAAAAACAATATATGTTACAACAGTTACAAGCCACGTGTCTGCAATACCGATGCTACAGAACTTTAACCTCTATTTAACCCACTTGAGAATGAATGTTAGAAACCATAGCTTAAATGCTTAAATGAATAGAAAATAGAGATACAAACATAAACAATGAGCCCAGTATACTTTTTTATTTATTGATAATGAAGTTATCAGGTAAAATGATTTAATTCCGCATTTCCGACGCGATATTTGTTAGTCCAATGCCAACCCAGGTTCGCCCGGAGCGAGACGTTAAATATGCATCGCTTTGGATGGTTTCGGTTACCCTTCCCGGGTATGCTACACCTTATAAGTAGGTCCAAATTGTTGAAGCAACATTAGGTTAGGCACAGAATTTATTGGCCGTGAAGGTAACTCAAACGTTTAAGAAGTAATGTTGAGATTTGTTTACTGATTCCTAACACACACACACACATGTTCGTAGCGTTTTTTAAACTTAATCTTACTTCGTATTCACTCAGTTGAGTAAAGAACAGCTACATGTAACTAGAATTAGAAGATTTGTTTACTCATCATGCTGCTGGTGTAAGACTGAAACCTCATTGTCTTGTCAGATACTTGTAACCCATTTCTATGTAGAGGCGCCTTGTCGATCGCATTTGAGTGAGTAAGGCTACTAGACAGATTTTCGATTGCAATAATTGAAATGACATCCTGAAAAAGGGTTTACGTTACCTTTCAAACTATGTTAACTGTGTTGGAATAATTTAAGAAAAGGTAACTATGCTGTATAAAATAGCAATTCGCTGTACGTATCGATTGGGAAAATTTCCTCTTCGGTGAAAGTTGAATTCCGCTGAACCGCGCTAACTTTTCGACTTAGTCTGAAACCTAACTTACCTGGTAACTAAAAATTGAACACAAATCGTTTACCTTGTATTCGGTGTCGTTTTTCTTGGGAATGCGTTTTTGTTCCCTTTCCCAGTGCCTTAACAAAATGTCCTGATTAGAATACAGTCTTCATGCGACATTTTCTGATCAACTAATATTGCCGACATAATGTCTGGTGGAGTGGTGGTACGGTCGTGTCCAAACGAAAACGAGCGAAAGGGAGGGCATTAGATAGTCTCATAGGTATAGTGTTATTTCATACGATTACGGTCGTACGTCTCACGGCTCTCACGAAGATTTTTCACCGTAGTGATACCTAATTACTTACCAATCCTTGCTTCGATATTTAACATAGCGGGAGTCTTCGAGACTTGCCCAGGTGGGACACTTGAACCATTTTGTAAAAAATAATTGCTAAATTTTTTTTTTCCTTTTGGCATGCATGTGTCATGTCCAAATAGGTGATTTTGATCGTTGAAGTTTTGTCTCCTGGGCAAGTCTCCTGGACTTCCCTAACTTTTCCTCCGCACGCGGCGTAACTATAATATCTGCAGAAGACATATCACCGCATGATAGCAGATAAAGGAATCGCTACTCACATTTAGGCATATATAATGTACACTACACACAGGAATAGGTTGTTTTTGAGTATAAGAGCTTTTTGTAACACCTTATCTGTTAACGGTGAATGAACAGTAAATTAGCTATGAAGCGACCTTGCCTAATCTTCGACGGGGCACGATTTCATTACGTGCCGACTACGGCGAGACCACATCTTTCCCACACTTGATCGCAATTGATTAGCATCGCCATTATTATTATTGCAATAAAATAGTAAGTTATGATATCTATACACTGACATTAATGCGTGATGTTAATACTTAAAGAAATCGTTTAAAGAGGCAAGTAAAGTAATTTTACGTGATTTATTTATACAGTACCCTACTACATGGCATACGTACTGTTCTAATCTGGTAGCCAGAAAAACTAGGTACTTACTACTAGGTAATAATAGTTGAATATGATTCAGTATTCTAGTCCAGGGGTTCCCAATCTTTTTCAGCCCCTGGCGCACTTACAAGTTTAGTACCTACTTCGTCACGGCGCCCTACCTACCCTAGTTCGCTCAAAATAGGTATTGTTGCTTTATAGGTACCCGCGAATATTTGCGATTTTAGATAATGATAGATGATCGACTCACGGCCTCTTTACTTTCTACGGCGCACACTTTGGGATCCCCTGTTCTATGCCATTTCACATATTTTCGCAAATACACGGAAGTTAATTAGGGTATAATTAATTAATCGTCATATCATTTTCTAATTATCAGTTTTCTAAGGTATAATTTCTAAGGTATCAGTGGTGAGGCGCAGGTAGAGAGAGGGTGAAAATGTAGCTCAAGGAAATAATGTTTTTCTTGAACCGCTCTATTTGTGGTGTTCCTTTGTGTAAAGCAAATCCTCCCTCTTTTACATCCAATAGGGATGACGACTCGGTTTTAAACTATATAATTCTATTTAGTCCGTCAGTTAGATATATGGAAAAATATGGAAAACGTATTTTTTGGTTTATCAAAATATTAAAAATGGACAAAATTATAGATCATCAAACTTCTGGAGTGGGGGCTAGGTGAAAACTAGGAGTGACGTCACTCAAAACTTCTAAGCACTCTATCCTCGTCATTTTTATTTGTCGAACAAAAGAAAAAATACGTGTACAATATTTTTTAATAATCTAACTGACGGACTAAACAGTTTTTTTTAGTCGTCTAGCCCATTGTGTGTTTAAAGATGCGTAAGTTTGCTATATCATGCTGCCGGCTTGTGTGCCATCAACTAGATTATAGATTCTCCTAACTGTGCCCACTTTACTTGATGATTTGCAGGTACTTCTCTTGCTAAACAACCAAATTCTACCAGAAAGGGTCAATCAACTATAAGCCCAATTAAAATTTACTGACCCTTATGCCTGCACCAAACTATGGTATTTACTTTTCTTATTACATCGAATGTGTTCTCGTTTGACTGCGTTCATGCCAGATGGTAAGTATAGATGGAATCTACGATGCGGCGTGCGCACCCTGTAGATACCTATGTACGAGCTTATAATTTATATCGGATACATCGAGGCGGACAGGCAGTTCCACTTTGCCTTTTCGCAGAACAACTGTAGAAGCATACCGATTTTTGCGACAAGTGGGTATCCACAACGTTTGTTAGCTATGACTATGACTAGCAGTGGCGTGGCGCCAATAGAACTCGATTCCCATCGGCTTGCCTAATATTAGGCAGATCAGCACTTAGTTCTAGTGCTCTTAAAGAAAATTGAAGCCAAAGCTGCTCCGGCTTGCCCAATGATTTCTTCAACGCCACGCCACTGATGACTAGCTCCACTCTTTGGTCACTGTACGTACATTAATGTTCGACTCTATCTCTAAGTTACTTTTAAGATACCAAACTGTGACCATGTACAAATGTCACCATTAATTCTACGGCGGAATGTTATGTGGACTTTAGTCATGGTATGACCATGGAGCCGGCGCATTTATTTCCTTGTCTCGTTGGCTGTACTGGCACTGACTAATATGCAGACACTGTCCTTGACCTAGTTCATGCTCGCGTCCAATTTATGACTGTTGAGTTCTAGAGAATCGGTATGAGAGAGGATAGGTAAAAAGATAAGAATTACTCGAATCGGAAAGGGGGCATCTAGTATTAAGTGTCTAACTTTGTGGTTGAAACAAATATGAAAAAAAAGATTTTTTATTGATTTGCGATTGACCCCATAGTGTTTGATGGGAAGTCGCTACTTCCCAGCGCTCTGATTCAGTGGTCTTTTATTTTGAAGAACTCTTTTAATACGTGTCGATCGAATGACGTAGTGAGGGTAGGCTCTTCTACCACAAGGGACAGACAAACTGCTCAGGGTTTGCTAATGGCGAGCGGCGCAAAACCGATCATGGCGTCGTTCTTTGGGTGGGTCATATTTTCAGCAGTAGTGGACTTCTTACGGTTGATGATAATGATTATGAAGATATAACAACAAAATTGTACGTTTTGCCATTCTCCAATAAAACCTTATTCCGTTTTGGTCGATACTTGAACACAAAAGAGTAATCGATTTAATCTTATTTTGTTGCAAGAATTGGCTAAGCTTTTAATGCTCTCGAAGGGATTTCATATGGTATGCGTGAATTATGAATTTGAAACGGATACCATTCCGATTTCCATTTTGTGTGCAAGGCACACGTGTATAACGTATAAATGTGTTCGACGCAAAAATCGTTCAGACGAAAGCAATATACATGTTTTCCTAGCAATTAGACCCTAGGTTGCACTTACTTACCTTTTAAAACGTTTGTCTTGTACGCATCAATTTAGCTTGTGATCTGGTGACGTCGGCCGTTCCTCCTACATATTACACTACATATCATCGACCGTAGTTTCAATTGATTTGCTTGTTCCTTACCCCAATTGAACTTACATTCGACGATATTTTCTAAGTAAAGGGTTATTCTTCAGAAATATGTCTGCGGTCACCTCATTCCTCTGACACTTTTCATACTAAATGTATGGAGGGTTATTCTTCAGAAATATGTCTGCGGTCACCTTTTTCCTCTGACACTTTTCATACTAAATGTATGGAGACAGAGAAATAAGTCGCAGACATATTTCTGAAGAATAACCCTAAAGTGTATGTGTTATATCGGCGATAGCAGTATTGTGTTAAAGAGGCAAGTTCATAATACTTACTGAAACGATCGAAAGCAATGGAAATTGGTGATAAATGTGGCAAATCACTTGTACCACAAAAACTTAGACCCAGCCTCGGCAATATGAGCGTGTCCGATTTATCGCGTAGGGTTGCCATGTCAGAATTTGATTTAACATTTCAGGATTTTCGGGTTTCTGTCAGAAATTCATCTATCTATAAAATCACCGGCTGAAATTTAGTACAGTTAATTAGATATTCTTTAGTGCATTATCGAAAACCGTTAAGCGGTGACTGAAAGCGGTGATAAGTTCTATTCTACCGTACTTCGTTTGAAGCAGCAGCTATAGGTATTAGGAAACGAACCTACCAAGGTTGCGAAAAATGTCGAAACTTTTTCTATGCCATCAAGATTTTTTCGTTGCCTGATGGTAGGTCTCTTCGTTTGGTATTAGGGCTTCTTTACTAGCAAGACTTTTTCTTTCCTATCCGGACTTTCCCTTTGCTATCGGGGCATTTTCCTTGCTAGAAAGAGTATTTCTTTGCTACGAGGATTTTTCCTTTGCTACCAAAACTTCCCATTGTTATCGGACCTTTTCGTTTGCTATCAGGACTATTCGTTTGCTATAAGGACTTTTCGTATTTATAATATGGCAACCCCGTACATTCCCGCTGAGTCCCCGGGGATACCGCCTTGACGTCCGCGTCAGCCGCTCCACTTTGTCGTTACAAATTTGGGTCACAGTCGCGATGGATTAGTACGTTAGGTTCTGAATTATAAATTAAAGTAGTTTAAGTTCGCCGAGAAGCACGTGAGGCACGTGAGGTCAGCCTCTTATGGAATGGTAAAGCAACAAGCAATGAAATTCATTTGTTTTGTAAGTAGGCCTTAGGTTAGGGGCTTTTTTGCTAGTTTGATTTTACCAGCGCTTCGGAAAGTACGATCTCTGGTTAGAAGCAGATTACGTTGAACGACAACATTGTTATTCGACTTAAAACATGGATGTTTCCCTAATTGGTTCAACGATTTGGTTTTTTTATTTCAGAATCAGAACTCGATTTAGTGACAGTTAGGGATAATATTTTTTTTTATTTACATAGGTACTTCCAGATTAGGCTCCGTTGATCAGAATCCCTGATGTAGGAATTGTTGATGAACCTGCTTAATTTGTACATATTATGCACAATTTAGTGTGTGCCATTTGCTTGAGACATCGTTTTTTGTGTTTATCTTCTGAACAATTTAACTAAACCGAGATTTTTATTAACATTGCATAAATGCGATTACGTACGTATAACTCAATATCGGCGGCCATTCTGTTTATAACCAATACGCGTAACGAAAATTTTTATTAAATGTATAAATTAGAATCAAAATGTACACCCTTTAGAGCTTCGTACAAAAAGAGTTTCGCATTATTGGGTAAGTTGTATTATCAACCAACACTCAGTAACACATTTGGGAGATTAGTGGCGTGGCGTAAGCCGGCAACCTTGGGCAAGCCGGTGCAGATTTGACGTACATTCCTTAAGAGCTGTAGAATAAGATGGTCAAATGCCTGATAATAGGCAAGCCGGTAGGAATCGAGTTCTTTGGACGCCACGCCACTGGGAGATAGTAACAGATTCAGTTTTCGGAACTTCATAGATAGACCAATTTCTAACTTAACTATGGAAACGCTCGGAGTCTGTATAAATAATCCAATAAAAAGTTGTCGTATCTAGTGGCACATAAATTTGGGCTCCTAATACCGCATCGGAAAAGTTTCACCGTAGAACCGCTCGCGCTAACCGCATAGGTTATGGTACTCGTGCTCGTAATAGTAGTTTATTTTGGTATATATTCAGTTTAATAACTTAATAAGGTCTACAGAAGCTCAGTTTAATGTTTTGAGGAATACGAAGTATCTGTTCCTACAATATCGTGTTGATTAGTTTACTATACTTTTATACCAATCCCATTCTGTGCTTACAAATGTGATTGAAATGTGTATGGTTGTGTATTGCATTACTCTTGACTTCAATCAAGCCTGGTGGTGAGACGAGAGCACTCAAGGTGCCGTGTTAGGGTTCCGTACCAAAATGGTAAAAAATGGTCTGTCTGCCCGCCTGTCCGTATGTCACAACCAGATATCTCAGGAACAACTGCTGCTATCGAGCCTACTAGACATAAAATAAATCTGATATCTTTTTTACTTTTTTTTAAAAGGCCGGAACGGGAGGTTGAAATTTTAAGTAGGTCTATTATGTATCAAATGGGGTATCAAATGAAAGATCTTAATTTGTACATTCCAAAAACGCTTTTTGCCGCTATAAGTTTCCGGCGACCTTAACCAGGTCGTCAGACCATCTCGTGGGAGACCGAGCCACGCTGCGTCTTCCAGTTCGTGATCTCTATTGGTGAACCTTTACGCTCCATCGGCCATCGGCCTCATGCTCTTCTTCTTTCTTGTCGTTCCCTCATTACTGAGGTGAGGATTGTGATCCACTGTAATGTCCCTCCACATAGCGCGGTCAAGGGCCATATGGGCTGCCCTCTGCATGGTACCACAAGCATTTTTTTATGGTGTCAGACCATGTTGTCGGGATGCGTCCTCTGGCGCGTCGGCCCTCAACTTGGCCTAGAACAATGCATCTCTCAAGGCAGTGCTGATTAGAACGCATTATATGCCCAAAGAATTTGAGGATCATCTCATTACAAATAGCTGACAGTCGCTTCGTAATTTTCAGCTTCTTTAATATGGACTCGTTAGTTCTCATTGCGCGGTCCATGGGATCCTGAGCATCTTTCTCCAGCACCACATTTCGAAAGCGTCGATCTTGCTTCTGTCTAGACTCTTCATGCTCCATGTTTCTGCACCGTACATGAAGATGGAGAAGACCAATGCCCGTACCAGCCGTACCTTAGTTGCACGACGAATACCACGGTTTTTCCAAAGCTTGTCGAGATTCGTCATTGCACTTGGCAATTCCTGCTCGACGCGACGACGTATCTCCTGTGTATTGCCACCATCATTAGAAATTAATGATCCCAGGTACACAAACGTATCTACTTTCTCGAAGCTGTCAAGAGCATCGGATTGAGGAAGGATTCGTGCTTTATCTACCACCATAATTTTTGTTTTGCTGTGATTTATCCTCAAGCCAAACTTAGTACTTTCTGCTTCAATTTTATTCAGAGCAGCCATCTCTTGTTTACTCGAAGCCACAATAGTTGTGTCGTCTGCGTATCTTAAGTTGGTGATCTTATGGCCTCCCACTGTGATATCGAACTCCATGTCCTCAAGTGCTTTCCAATTTCGGACACAGAGTGCACCTTCGCCGCGCGATATGGTTTGATATCTTGTCATCCAATTTAACAACTTGTGCCATCAAGGTATAGATTCTGAATCAGAAAGACAAGGTGATTAGGTACTCCCATATCGATCAGCACATCAAGCATGGTACTCCACTGAACACAATCAAATGCTTTCGCATAGTCTATGAAGCACAGGACCAAATGTTTATTGAACTCACGATATTTTTCTATGAGCATCCGAACATTCAGTATTTGATCCCGCGTTCCCCCACCTGAGACAAATCCAGACTGCTCATCAGGGATCAGTCGGTCAGTAAATGCAGATATGCTCTAACTAAATCTAAAAGTAAAATCCACGTACTTTGCGTTGGTACAAAGTACAAGCACGCTTTGACGTTGTTCATTTCAACTGTAAAATTGGATTACGTAACTATGCTTTTATAATAGAATTTATAAAAAAAAAATCTTAAATGGATACTTAGGGAAGCCTCGACAGTGCTTTGTTACCCGGCAGTGTTTTGTTGATTGTGTTGTTGGCCGGGGTTAGGTAACTTAACATTAACTTTGTGATTATATGATTTTCAGGCTGTGTAGATTTGAACTTCTAAATTCACTTTCGTGATTGAAAGGGGTGATTTTTTTAATATTATGAGATGGTTGTTGCATAATGTCCTTTTAAACTTTTCATCCTTTCTTCGCAGTTCTTTTCCTTTGTCAAGGTAGTGTGAGTGAGGGAGGAATTTATAGAAAATGAAAGAGTTAGGGACATACAGATAGAGTTACATGGGATATTTTACGAGATTTCCTTTGCGATAAAATGCGGTCGAAGCTAGTTGATTTATAAAACCCATATTGCCTATCGGACAAAGAATATAAAACTGATCGGAGCAGGAACGTACTTTTGCAGATTACAGTTGGTTTTATTTCAAGAAGAGTTGGATATTGGAAATGCTCTTCGTATTTTTATATTCAAGCTACGACGCTGTTTATTGTCTGAATTTTTCAAAATCCAAGGTCCTCTTATGTACGATAAGTCGTACTGTATTTACATATTCAATAACGTGATTTCGTGTATTATCTCTTGTTATGTAATTTAGACGCATGTTTAGATGTAATTACTGACAGATTATGATATTCTTCAGTTGCTGCGATTATTTCTCCTTAAGAAATAATTATTGTCGAAACGATCATTGAGTAATATATGCGATATAATCCATTACAATTTGTATTATGCTACATCTGTTATATTATAGCTGTAGTTTCTACATACCATCAGGTGAACTGCGTGCTTTTTCTAATATATATATATATATATATATATATATATATATATTTAAAAAAACTCCAGTTTACTATTAAGATTTACTTGCAGCACAAATCTTTCTTTTGAATTGTAACTCGTTAGCTGGTTCGTACTAATGAATAACGAATAAATAAAGAATGATCTTTATTCATTGATTCTTACTTAGTCTCTTGAAGTAATAAAGTGAACAGAAGGATGTAAAGCAGCTCTTAGAGAAGTATGGCGACGGGTAGTACCTACGACATGACCACCTGACGAGTCCGTCAAGAAAGATACTAACGAAGAAAAGAATACGTTTTGCTCGACTTGGCGGGGGTACTACCGTGCCCTCAGATAATAGTATTACAATTACATCACAGAATGAAGTCAGCTACATGTTAAATGTTGCTAATTTGTGTGCACTCACACCGCGACCCGACGCGGCGGTGCAAATTATAAAAATAAATAAGCGGAAAAGACATACGTCAACGCTCCAAAGCCTGTAAACGTTATGGCTCTCACAAAATCTACCGCAAAAACCTCAACGAACTGTATCCATCAAACGAAACTCGCTTCTTAATACAACCGAAATATACCACCACTGTGCATTTATTACGCCTTGCTAAATGGAAATCCTCCGCTACCCACCCGACAAAATAAAAGCAACCTTAACCTCCCAGTCCTTACGTCTTTTTTCAGACACCTCTTGGTCGCCAAATAACCTACTTCTATCTTAGTATAAGTGACATTCGTATTAACGCGAGCAATCCGTTAACGACTCAATGCGATCACGATACGGTGTACATTCGATTGATCGCTCCGAACGCGAAAAGACAACAATATTCGATTAGACTTTATGGAGTGTGCGAGTTTATTGTAAAGGTAAACGATTTACAACCATGGGGCGTGGCGTTAAGTATGATATTTGTTTTCAGCCGGAAAAAGCGAGGAACAATAAAAATTACGGCTGGTGTTTTGCGGGCGGGCGCTCTTCGTCCGCTTCTAAATTCTTTTTAGTACACAAATGCATGGATTAGATTGTTTTGTATTTATGATCGGATGGGGAAATACATCTGCGGGTCACTGATCCTCATAAATATTAAGAATTTAGTAGAATGTAATTTTTGTCGTGTGTAATCTGCGTTTATCTCTAAATCGTTTATTCTCTGACAACGGCACAAATCACAAATAATTTTTTTGCACATTTGAAATGTGCGTCGCCCGGAGAAGAAAATCTCGATCAACGTAATAATAAGGAAATGAGCATAATTGAATCGATCATTATCATAACAAAGCTTTCTTCGGCTCTGAAGATGATTGGGCGTATCTGGACAATCGGTTGATCAGTTGCACCGCGGCGTATTGGGAGGCGAGGCTGACGGTGCAGCACCGGCCGGGTATTCGGAACGTTTACAACATAATAGAGAACATTAGTCCGATCCACTTTTGACATCATTATCTGTACTCGAGTGACGATAACCTGCGAGCGTAGTGCGTTCGACGCTCCCGCCCCGCCTCGCGGCAGTCGCGCGCGTCCTCGCTTGCGGTGCGGTCGTGTTTACGCCATTTGCGCATGCCTACTACACCAAGCTCACTGGGGGTGCGCGGGGAACTCGATTTTGGCGGGTTTTCGGACGTGATGCGCCCTGCATCCCCTTACGGGATGCGCACGTGTTACCGACGCGCACCGCCGATGTATGTGCCAGCGCCTCGTCACAGTGAAATCTGTGGCGTGAACTGTCAGTGATCACTTGGATTGCAGTGTTGGATTGTAGGATCGGAATCGGACGCGGTCGCCTTCGCGGCTTTTTGTAAGAATCGCCCACTTCGACGGATGTTATGTCCATGATGTTGACTCACCCGTGACGCACTTGATCGCTGGAACTGGGAATTATTTCATGATGCTATAGACTTTTATTTACAATTCGATACGATGCTGCACATAAAAAGTTACTTGTTGACACCGGGGTTCATAAAATGACGATTTATGTTTCGGACACTGGGGCACACGCTGTAGATAAAATGAAAGAAAACATTAAATTAGGGCACGAATGAGACCAATAAGCGTCCGCAGTTATTTTTATCGGTCGCAAATGAGAATAATGTTCTCTTGTTTCTTTAATCAACAATAAATAAAGTCCACAAGTTTTATTAAGGTTTGTATAAGCCGCGTTTACTGGTCCACTAATTACTGAAACTAATTAATCTAATGATACTTCCGAAGATAAAGTTAATTGAGGACAACGCCAATTACCTGAGCGGCTACCTGAGATAGAAATAACAAATCACATTCCTTTAAATAGGGACGTGCACTCTTTCGTAAATCACAAAGCTCTTTCGATTATTACCCGATTTGTTCCTGTAGTCTAGTGGAACACGGCAATCATTGCTTTTAGTTCTTATTTCCACATGTTTGTGCTGTATTTTTCTATCACCCATTTGACTGTCTGGAAATTTTTGCGTTTCAACTTTATAAGGGTTCCTCGTGTGTTTATGATTAAAATTCTTTGTGTTGGAGCGCTGCAGTTTTGTTTTGCATGCACGTATGTTCCCAGTAATATTAAAAAGAATTCCAGTAGCGCCTCTTATCATTTCTTTGTTATCTTTCCTTATATTTAAAAAGGATTTATATATATATGGAAATCTGTCGAATTGAGCTAATAAGCATGGAACGATACTTGTAAATAAGGCCGTGGGTCAATCGACTGGGCCCTCGGGTCTGCAGTGTTACGATTATGTTCCCACGCGAGGGCTTCAGCAGCTTAAGGGTTATCTTCAATGGACTTGTAAAAGCCGAGGATTCCACAAATTGTAGGAACCCTGTCTACGGCATTACTCTCATGTTTACCCTTATAATATCCACCCTATTGTATCACGCCGAAAAGGGTCCCGGCTCACGGTATCCCAAATCTCAACTGACGTTTTTAATCATATACAATTCTGTATTTATAACAGAAAGTATTACTTTACTTTGCCTGAACTGATTATATCCATTGTTTACACACCCATTGTATTATGTATATACATTGTTGACACGGTTAGCTTAGTGGGAGTGATACCGTCTACGAAGCGAGAGGTCCCGGGTTCAAATCCTGGTAAGGGCAAGCATTTGTGTGATGAGCAGGAGTTTATTCCTGAGTCTTGGATGTTTTTTATCTATTTAAGTATATAATTATCTATATATCGCCGTCTAGTACCCATAATACAAGCATTGCTTAGTTTGGGACTAGTTCGATTTGTAAGATTATCCCCAAAATATTTATTTTCGGAATGCCTAGCTAGACGTCTATCTAAAACTAGATAGATATTGCTTTTGGGCAAATCTCAGTGACAAAGTACTTTCGACCGTACGGTCGACCTCGGGTTAAAACTAGGTTAATGTATCTGAGATGTGGAACGTAAGGTTTTGGCTCATAAAGAAAAATACGCGGTTTACGACGCCCAAATTTGATTGTTAACCTTGACAGATATTCTTGACCAAAACATTGTACCCGCATGGCTGCATAACCCAGGGGTGACTGTATGGGGTAAAACTTTTGATTTCAGCCCTCTAATCAATTGAGCTTTATATTAAAAATGCTCCCACGAAATTGTCAAAGGTCTAAAGTCTCATAGACTTTAAATAACATTATTGTCTGTACTAAAAGTTCGGAGTGCTGATATTTTATATATCTGATCTTGAAATCTTCTCAAGTTTTACACTTTGCTTTGAAATCAAATCTTTGGAAGAAAATAAACTTTACCAATGAAATATCAAATAGGTAGATTGCAACAAGCTTTACGCTAGCGAGAATCTAGTATTCACAGCTTCAGAATAACGACTAGTGGAGTTATACTTTATACAACCTCATTCCAGCGGCGGTTAGGCGCGTAACACCGATCAATCAAAGGGGAAAACATCCGAGTAATGGCTCCTCATGACCCTAAGAAAAAAGCCGCCACATCCTATTTACTTGGTTCGGTGCTAAATAAGGCAAAATGTATCCGCGGGCCCGCCTCGCAATTAATCATCGTGCCGTCCGGAAATTTCCCAAGTAATCAGTTCTTGAATTAAGATTATACCTCATTCTGGCCAGGGTTTTATATAACGACTTAATGCGGTCAAATCTGGCTGTCGTTATTTAAACATTTGTGGAAACGGTGGCCTGAACTTTAAAGGTTAAACATTTTTTTCATACAGTACACCTGTATTAAATTTACTAATGTCATCGGGAACGTGACGATATTTGCCATTTGATTTATCCTCGTGACGTCTGGTCGCAAGCGCCTGGTGATCTAATATTTTCCTTCTCAACAAACTTATAACTCAATTTTCCTTATGAGTATATGGGATAAACTTGAGGAAAAGGTTATATTCATTTGGTTTATCCGATTATTTCATACGTACGACTTTCAAATTATTCAAATGGACCGTTGTGCCCAGCGTCCGTGCCCACGGTGACTTTGTTTTGTGTTCCATTGTCATCGGGCATGAATGCTAATTCGCCAGTTGCATCAATCGAGCGGAACGTGACACGAGTAACATTATGCCTTTAAGTTTTTAACTCATCTGTTTGTTTCGCAGTACCTCCTTAATTGCGAATATTGACGATTGGCAAAACTTTATCCTCGTCGAAAATGTTCGTTCGTGGAGTTGATTGAAACTCGCTAACTAATTTGAATATTGTTTAAGTGAAGTGAACACGGGAAAGTGTTTTTTGTGAGATATTGTGTTTGACAAGACGTTGCCATCGAGACTGCTATGCATATGTGCTATGAGAGGCCCGGCTTGGTCTCCGCCCTGAACGGCGCTGTTGGGTAAGATATACTTTTTTTATTTGTGGCTAATCGACAAAATCACAACAAAAAAAAAGGCAGGCGTTTTTATAACAGCGTTGTAGTATTACGCAAAAAATACCTTAAGCTTCCACTGTCTAACAATGTATTGTTGATTGTTTATGTTTAGTAAGCAATAACCATCCTCCTCTTCTAAAGTCTCTAGATTTGTATTTAATAATAATATATTATTTAGATATTCCAAATCAATAGAAAGAAATTTGTAATAACGATCAATTCATTTCACGATCATCGCAATATTGACAATAATCAGTGGCATTTGTTGATTCTCCTAGTACAATTATATTGCCGACTTAACTAACTACACCAATTTGGTAATTCAATTTGGTCGTCCAGTTTATATAGATCCGTATCGGTAACGGAACATTAAAGTTCGCGGGTACAAGTTCGTCAACAACGCCGTCAGAATTGCCAATTGTCATTTTCGAATTCTCAACATTTTCGAATTTCGTGGAAATCTTCCACGTAACTGAATAAATTAAAAAACGGTCCCCTCTCAAACGGTTCGGTTTATCGGAGTGCTACTGTTTTATTGATGAACGATATGTCGACACCCTATATAATTTCACCGGTATCATCGAAAACATTGAATGTTGGTAGTATTTTGAAAATTGACGTTTGCTTAAAGAACTAAAAGTGTTGTAAAAGTGTTTGTTAGAAGTAACATTGTTTGATACAAGAATTTTCATTCGTTTCGTAGTACATTATCGGATCTCCGTTTACAGTCCAAATTGAGATTTAGTCAACACAACTGCCACTGGATGAAGGCAAACAATACGAGAATTGACATAAACATGCAGACAAATATGTGAAGTTAAATAAACCACTGGGAATGAAAAAGCCGTCAACCACCGGGGATTAAAACTTAATTTTTCATTTACCGTGCGGTTGACATCCCAGTTTGTGCCACAATGGATAGACTAAAGTCTAGTTGGATCCGTCGTTAATACCGGCCAAGCCATGTTACTCGAAGCTGCATAAAAATGTACGCTTTGATTGTTGTTTGTTTTTATTGAAATAATGTCATTGGTGAATTTGAAAAATAGTTTATATTTTAAACTTTTCAAATTCACAGCATCTTAGAGGTAAACATCTACAACATTTTAAAACTCCTCTAGAATTTAATGCCTCTCTAGAATTAAGGCATGAATACAGCCAGAAAGTTTGACTGTCTATACATATGAATAGAGCACTATTGTGTATGCACTGCGTCTATGTGTGCACGGCCCAATGAGTACCTGCTTGATCCGCACGATAATCCAATAAGCTGTATTGGAAGTGGCTAGAATTAACCTTCCTAGTTACAAACACAACTACCACCGCACAACATCAAAAGACAGTATGTCTCTTCAAAAGTCGTACGTAACTACTGCATTTTTTCTTTTTTCAGTGTAACACGAACCCAGAAACTACTCGTTACTAACTGAATTTGAACGTGCTTGGTAGTTTTCACGGAATCGTAAAAAGTTTAGTTTAAAGGAATTCGCTATCAGCTAACCTTGGGGGTCATGTTGATTGTAGATATCGCTGTGCTAGTAAAATGTCGCAACGTTGTGTTATACACATTATGTTTATTATCTTTTGTGGAAACACGAGCAAGCGAGACCATGTATCATTATAGTTATTTCTGTATAATTTTAATACATATAAGCAGAAAGAATATTTTAGATACGTTATGATATTTAGATAAGAAAATAAGATTATTTTTGTCCCTAAAGTTGTAAATGTAACAATGTCCGTTGATTTGTCTTTCTATCATATCTTTATGAGTCCATTCACAACCACATACAGTTATTAATTCGTGCGTAACGTGCGTAAGTTATATTACGCAATACGTATTGTACATTAGTTAGTTAGTTGCGAAAAAATGCTCTGTTCCCTAGTGATAAACAATAATTATACTTACCTATGTTTCCCACGTACATGATACAAATTAGTAATTAATCCAAAAAGTTTTAATTATCGAATATACCTATAACTCGTATCTCAACGATAGCGTAGGGGCCATTAGGCTACTGTTTCAATTGACCCCACGAGGCAGACCCAGCCTAATAAACGTCACAGGTGAAACTAACAAATGGCAAATTAATTTCACCATTAACGTTTCTAGTTGTTTTTTAAGGAAAATATAATTTTGAACATAGAACATCCTTCCTACTCTATCATAAATGAAAAGATAGAAAGGTAAGAATGGGATGGCTTGAGACGAAATATGGTCAGTCAGTCAGTCAGTCAGTCAGTGAGTCAGTGACAAAACGACAAAACTAAGGAACTTTGACGTACAATCGTTGTTAAACTACACGTTCAAATTGAATGTTATCGAGAATATACTTAAGTCTTATTGTGTTCTATATATCCCTGAAAATTCAGGGTTCTAGCTTTAGCCAGCACAAAATTAAAGGAGGTTGAAAATGGCCTGAATGGCTTCGAGAAAAGGATGGTACGGCCGTGCCTTTGTTTTGCTCGACTTGGCGGGGGCACTGCCGTGCCCCCAGATATCAGTCGGGCTAGTACAACATAACTGGCCGCGACTAGCAAAAACTTACGTGCTATATTGAATGGATAGGGATACGCCACAGTAAGTCCAAAAAGACAGTTTTGCTAGGGATACACAAATACGTTGGATTAGCCGAATTAAATAGCAATTAGTTAATTCGCTCATAGTAATATGTGAGCGAATGCGCTACATAATGTCAACAGCAGTGTTAAGTGCCGTACAATAATTAACGGCCGGCGCTGCCGCGTAATAACCGGACGACAAAGTGTGGCACTAAAACTGTTACTGCGGCGGAACGACAAAGCACAGAAACATAAATACAGGCTACATTTACCTACAAAACATAGATGTTAATTAATAACATAATGGGAGGAAAAATTAAAAGCAGTGAGGAAGGGAAGGACCATAATACAACGTGCGACAAATGCTGCTTAATCCAATGCAATGATAAGGATAACCTAATGTGACTGGTCGTGTTCTGTCACGCGACAAATGAAGTCGCGGCTGGTTGTGTTAGGCTTAGAAGAAACCGTTTACTACGCTCTATAGGAATCAAATAAAAGTCGCTATGTCGTCAAGGAAATGAAGTAGGTGCCTCTAGACAGGGTAGAAAAAGAGAGCTGCACTTTCCATTGGCTAGGCTCTTGACGTTTTCTATCATTAATTTATTTCTGAGGATGGCTACAAATTTTACTTAGCGAAAATGATAGTGCGACATCGGCGTAGAAAAATCATACACACTATACACAGCTACCACGGGCGTTATGTTTCTTACTTTGATATCAGCGTCTAATTCCAAATCCAACTCTTTAGGGTAGTTCTCTGCGATTTCTTAACGTTTTGCTTGCTTCATTACCATCGCCACTATTATTGGCCGTTTTATAAAAGCAATCAGGATCATTGTGATAAAAATAGCCGAAGCACGCGACTTCTACAAGATAACCGAAAACGACTCCATAGTTTATAGGGAGCTCATCTATAATGTGGCGATGGTAATGATGCGATTGGTGCGACTGTTTAGTCGCAGAGAACTACCCTTTATTCTTTTTAATGAAGTTTCTACTAAGCCATCAAAAATAAAATAAGACATGGTAATTCATTAACATGCTTCATTAGCAATTGAAGAATCTCCTTAGCGTACATTAAAATTAAGTATATTTCCGACACCTATTGTTGAATTGAATAATTGAATAGGTATTTGAATTTATTTGAGTAAGTCGGTGAGAAACGAACGTTTTGTCGGCGCGGGCCTTAATTAAGTAGGCAGGACTGAGGAGTTTCACCCACCTTATCGGAAAGTTTCTGACGCCGCCCGTTGGCCACTTTTTCGGCAGTTTGCTTATATTTTATTTCATTATTAATGGCCGCCTTTAAACCGGCTTAATGTTGATTGCGGAAAACGAAAACGGTAGCTCGGACTATAACTCTTCGCGGTTGCAAAGAAAACGTTGCGAATTTTCGCTTTCATTCAACCTTATTGATAATAAAAGATATTTACAGTTTAATATCAGAGAAACACAGCGGTTGGCGTAGTGAATATTCATAAAACCTTTGTTTAAACTTTAATGTTGGCTCCGGGGAATGCTTGCAAAAATTAACATGCATCTCATAAGTTTTCCTCGTCACTAATTTACATACAGCCAAGGTCAGAGTAAGGCGAAGGAAAATCTGCGAGGACACACCGTACTTCCTAGCAGGAAAACGAATAAATGCATGATGATTGAGCGATTACAGCACCCATGTTCTATGTAATACAAGTACCATGGTGATGATAATGTCATTAAAGGGGTACGGTTAGGGTCGGTAATGGTGGATGACGAGCGTAGAATGCCCCAATCCGAGAGTATGTATCATTATTGGCCATATGTAAGCGGTCTACTCATTCAATAATGTTTCTCAGTTGAGTAATACGTACAGGTTATATGGAAATATTCCTATCGTTTGAGCACGATACCTGTCTGTACAGTCTCTGATTCAGTTGCAAAAATAATTGTAGTGTAGTTTTTTGAAAAATTGTGTTTTGGTAACGACTTGACTGACGATTTTCGAGTCTGAGAGGCTTGAAAGATTTGACTGGAAATGACTGATATAAAATTGTGCAAATAAATTCAAGGTGAAGTTTGAAACATAAAATGCATGTTCACAATATTTATTGATCTTCCCATAAAATGTATTTTTCAGCACGCTCGTTCGGTTTCTGTATGACATTTTACGGTTCATTGCGCAAATTTCATCCGTATGACCTGGAAATTCCAGCGGCGTGCCTGCTTTACCTATCTTTAGTAGCCGTAAAAACCACTAGCTTTTACTGGATAAATACGCCTATAAAATACGCGTGGTCTACCGCTGGCTAATCTATTGGTCCTGTTTTTATAGCTTTCAATAGCAGGTCGACGAGTGTTTTTGGTAGCTAAGAAATTATACAACCAGACTGATATAGAAATACAACTTTTAAAATGAGAGTACCTCACGTGTTCACTATTTACGTGTGACTGAGCATTATTTTTCGCGGAAATTATCTTGGATAGACAAATACGAATGGACATTCAATTATTATTGTCTCTATGATTCCGCCATTGTTGACCTAAGCATATAATTGAGCCTCCCCTTTGTACCTTGGCCGACTATTTGGACAATATGTAGCGAATTAAGCTCTGGGACTGGTCGGGTTAATTACTTTGCCGTTTAGATTCCTCTATATAGAAGCTATTGACTTATTGTCTTGGATTATATTAGGTAAAATCGAAGAGGTCGGAGGCTTATGTAAGGTTCATTTGCAAAACAAGTCTCGTTAGTTTGCATGGTGTTCGATAACAAAGAAAGGTAACATTAGGTGACTCACTAACAAAGGCAGGGTTTAATAAGGACACAGTTGTTTTAACGGCTAAGTCATAAGTATAACGACGTGAATCAACTTGGCATGTTAGAATATAAGTAAATAAATGTCGATGTTTGTTCTTTACGCGACAGACATATTCTTCCTACTCAATATTATAAAGACGCTTTAGCAATGCAATATATTATTTCTCGTTTAATAAGTTTTAAAGTGGGTTTTACTAGGTTGTATGCTTAATTTCTTATAATGGTTCCAATTTATATGTAGATGTAAATAGATAATTATAAATCCCGTAGAAAATAATCTTGTCAAAACTCGTGTGAACAGTAAGCACGCAAATGAAATGGGCATATCTATGTATGTGTCATAGCTTTTACAAATTTTTAGAGCCCGAAATCCCTTAAACTCGCTATAGAGATCGATCTCTATTGACAGCGGAAATTAACCTGTGTAACGATTTACATTTTGCATGCTAAGTGTTTTATTTAACTTCGGATTGAGAGAGTTCTGGCTACATTAACATCCAGATGTTAAGTATTATCCGAAAACCGGCTTTTTTGATCATTACGTCGACCTTGTGGCAAGGTAACTTGGGTATACAAATACATGCCTTTTTTATGGATTCAAGCTATATTTTAAACCCTATAGAGTTTAAACATTAGTCTTCGTTTTAGTTAAAGTTAATTTGGGTGTATGTCAATTTGTGTTTGTCCACTTATCCTACTAATCTTATTGGACACAATTATTAATACCTCGTGTGTTCATAAGTTTTGAGACGATATTTTGAACGGCCCAAAAAAATAAATTTTGAATTGGCGGCTTGATAAAAACTCATTAAATTTTAAATGTAAACGTTGTGAATTAGAAATAAAAATTGATTCGGGTGTTATTTAGGTATGATATAAAGGGCCTACAGTCGAAGAAAAGTCTACTACTTAAACGATCGTTTAAGAAAATTAAGGCTCGCATGATGTCAACAGTTGCTATGGAGACACGATCCCAAAAAGCTTTTGTTTACCAACGAAAAAATCTCCACCGTCGAAGAAAAGTTTAATCAACTAAAGCGATTCGTGCCTCTATTGACGAAGGGCCCACACGATTGAAGGCCTGTGTTCAGCACAATGGCGACCATTTGGAATAATTCATATTTTATTTTAACCATAATTAATGATTTTGTTCGTCTCAAAACTTATGAACATACGAGGTATTCAGTGAATTTTACCATACAACACAGGAAATTAAAAGTGCCGCGGGTGCGTCGGATGAATTTTATCCTATTTACATATTAAACGAAACGTTTAACGAATTAAAAAGGAAATAATGTGGGACGAAGGGTTTGAGCTGCGTCGCCATCGGGTGTGAGCTAATCCAAGTAGAACACTTACCGAGTCCCGATTAATATATACAGTAAAAACAAGTCATTTTAAACATTATTCGTGTTATACCTTAAATATTTTTCGTGGATTTATTCGAATAAATAATAAAGAATAAATCATCCGCCACAAGACGGGTGGCGAAGACGTGGTAGGCCGCGGCGAAGATGGCGGGACGACCTGGACGCATTTCTTAACGGCTGGCCAGAATTTGCTCGGAGCCGGGACGATTGGAAATCAAGGGAGGAGGCCTTTGCCCAGCAGTGGGACACTACAATAGGCTAACAAAAAAAAAATCATCCGTCATTTTAAAAGTTGTCTTGTCGGATGATTTATTCGCGGATGATTTATTCACACAAAAATATCGTGAATTATTTTTTATTCGAATGATCATTCAAATAAAAAAATATTCGAATAATGCCCATCTCTGCTTCTAGCACAATAGGTACTGTGCTACACGACTCTACCGTGACGTTCGACTCGAAAAATATTCCCTAACCGTTCAATACAGTGTGACAGTGACTGACGATGTGTCGCGTGAAAAACAAAGTCGGGGCTTGCTAGATCAACTGATCAGCTATCCGAAGACGGTGTCTAGGACAGAACGAAGTAGAGGAGTAGGATACGGGAAACCACCATTACCACCAAGTGGGCCAATAGAGAGGAAGAGAAAAAGCTACTTTTCACTACCCCTGAGCTTTATCTCTATGGTATATTGAAAAAAGTGGGTAGGGTAACGTTTCCTGACAAGAAGTCCAGGCACAATACAATACAGTCATACTTTATTGCACACCAAAAGAAAAATTACAATGCAAACTTATACACCGTGGGCCCGTATAACCCGACCAACTTTAACCATAGATTCTAACAACTATTAGAAGTAAAAAAAGTTATGTGACATATAGTCAATTAACGCTTACTTTCCGAGATATTCATAATTTTTTTTAAATAAATCTCCCAAGTGTGTAACAATCCCTAATAAATGTGACTAAGATACTTTTACTGATTTTTAAAATCCTTTAACTAAACAGCAATTAACCTTCGCAGTATTAGATGGAAAGCGATTACAAAGCCAAAATATTGACCTTTCGTTTCCATTTTAGCTTCTTTTTTCGTTTTTAATAACTTTTCCTCCAGTAAAGACATGTTTATAACGAGGGATTGAATTTATTGATTTGTTTTGTTCCATAAGACTATTAATGTAAAATGACAAAATTCGACCTATGTTGATATAACGTTATTTACTTGTAATACCATCAGGAATACGTGGTTAAAGTTGGTCGGGTTGTAGGGGCTCACGGTGTATTTAGTGGTAAACAGTCCTTATCTTATCTCAATCTTATCCCTAAAGAGTAATTTCTTCCAGACAACCTTTGGGTAGCGGAATCGATGCAACGTTTTAACAAAAAAATAATGAGTAGGTAGGTGGTGAGAAATAAACGATCCAGGCTTCAGTTGGGTTAGCTCTCAGCACTATCGTAAATTAATTATTACATTAGTACAAGAAGAAAACAAACTCTAATATTGATGTTTTGAAGTGATTTAAAACATCAGTATTAGAAGAGGTGAAATAATAACTTCAGTAGTTCGTTAGAATCCCATTTGAACTCCTTAAATGAGGGTATTGTTGGAGTTAAAATTGCAGGTCACTAACTATAATGATTAGGTACTATGAATTTAGCCTCGCTAACTAACAGTACAGTATTTTTACTGAATCAATAGCAAAAGAAATAGTGAGCTTTGTTCCTTTCTCTTCAGACTTCGTCAATGTCTTAGAACTTAATTAAGACTAGAGATAAATAATGTTCAGTCCCAATTAATAGTTCTAGTCTGACACATAGTTTTATACAGAAGCGTAGTGGGCCGGGAAATCGAAGTGTTATACTTTCTATCTTGTTTCGACTAATTCTTGAGCTCTGGGGGAAAGAAGATAACCAAATCATTGTATCATTATAGTGTTCAGGCCTGTAAGAGGCCTTAAAAAAATTGATGATATATTATGATGTGACGGGGGAATTAACTTGTACGCTTAGCGACGATGTCTGAAGCACTGGAAATCCAGCGGAATCCACAAACCATCACCAATCAGTGTACTAACTCGACGCTCTAATGATAAGTCAGTATAAAGTGGTTAACTGATATGATGTGATTGATAATTTCTCCCAACTGAATGAAGTACATTAGTAGTTTTGTAAGTGTTCAATGTGCTATGGGGTATTTGTTTTTATTGCATGTAGTAGAATATAAGTGGAAAACCCGAATTTTACGGCAATTTGGAGTGATGTTTCACAGAATATTTGCGAAAGAAAATTAATAAAGGAAATGTCGAATGTAAATTGCACGCTATTGGAAATACAATAGTTCTGAACAAGGTTATATCGACGAAAAATATCAAGATTCATGTTGAATCATAGAGAAAATAGCTTAAATCGATTTTAATGAGCTTTTGAAAAAGTGCGTAACCAAAAGGCCAAAATTGCGCTTCACGCTAACAGTTGCTTATTTGGGTACCTACAGGAAAAAGTAGAATTGCCCATATGTAAATATATTTTCCTGGACTTCTGTTGCAGCCTTCGAGTATGAGGTTTTTGTTGACTTTGTTCAGTGTTACTTTCAAATCTGTTCTGGGTGGTCTGACATTCCTCCTTCCTATTGTTGCCAAGGTATAATGGCCGGCTGCTATTGAATTTACCATAATTACATCATTTTTAATGAGAATGTTTCTCACGCGTCTTCTCTCAGATAGGTTGTAAAAGTCAAATCACGGACTGTCTTTGGATTTGACAGCAACGAACCTAACAACATTTTTAAGTCTCTTCCTCTCTCTCTCTAATCATGAACATGATATTTCCAATAAATAGCAGCGCAATTTCATGCACAACTGCATTGAATAAATTATGAACATGTTAGGTAATTTATACGGTGAAAGTATAATACAATGAAGAGTTAGCAAATTTTGTCAATTCTATAGTAAAGCCAGGCAAAGTACTGTTACTAATAATTTCAATTCCTGCATGTTTTTATGAAAAGTGTTGAAATTCAGTCAGTAGTTAGTTGTCAATTACTTGTTAGTGTGGCGTCCGTAGAACTCTATTTCCACCGGGTTGCCTAACATTAGCACCTTATCTTATGGATATTAAGGAAATCGTAAGCCCAATCTGCTCCGGCTTGCCCAAAGATATCTTTTACGCCACGCCACTGGTAGCTACACTACACTCTTACGAAATTGTAAAGAGTTTTGCGTGCCGGGGTCACGATACTAAGAAGAATCCTAATTGCGCGGATGTAGGATTTCCGTAGCAATTGAATTGCACCTTCTCTCGGACAATTCTTATCGTCACACGTCAAAATAACTGGACGGGTTTCAACCATTTTTGGTACGGGCCGGATAGTTAGTTGGACACCGAAAGAGAAAAAGTTAAAAGGATACAACACGGTGAAATGAAAATAGGGTTATGATTGTGTCTTACTAGCATTTTTCCGTGTCTTCCTCCCTGTAGAATTAATCGCCTTGAGGCAGGAGTGGCTCACTCCGCGATTTCGCCGCGCAGCTACTATAGTTTGGCAACTTCGTTGGTGACACTCATATGTGTGCTTTTTGTTATGTGCAGCCGTAACTACTCACACAAGATACCGCCAACACGAACGACGACCGACGGAAGCAGCCTCCGGAGGGCCCCGTTCGTGATGGCGGTAACTTGTGTGAGTAGTTACGGCTGCACATAACAAAAAGCACATATGTGGGTGTCACCAACGAAGTTGCCAAGCTATAGTTCCAAATTTTGCCCCCGCGGAGGGGCTTAGCCAGCGCCAGAAAGAACACGCGTTATGCGATAGAGAGACGATTGGATGCGGCGCGTTCCGTCCGGTGGTCGGACCCGAACGTCAGTTTTGTTAGGGAGGAGATTTCTGTACCTAGTAAGTAATAGGTATTACTTATTCCGTACTTGAGGGATGGTCGGTTGCTAGGATAAAAAAGTGTTCTATTTAGATTCCCGGATCTCAAACAAAGCTATGCAAATACATAGCAAAATTCATCACAATCTGTCTAACGCTTTAAGCATGAAAGGTGACAGGCAGATAGAGCTACTTTCGCATTTATAATACATAGCATATACATAATATTAGTAACCAATAAATATTTTTTCAATATTAGTATGGATGGATTTCACGCTCGCGAAAGAAGGTGTAGGCTAATACTAATAGAATATGAAAACAAGTTAATGGATGGCCTGTCATTAATGTGGGTGTGATTCTTATATAGGTCAGTAGAACACCATCAATACGCGATATGTATTTTATCGCGTCTCGCAATGCGTTTCAGATGTTGGAGTTGTAAACTATGAGATCATATGCCCCTACTGAGTGCAGCAATGTTGAAGAACCGACCGTTTCCATGCAATAATCCTTGACATTGTTGGTGAGTTTTCCCTGGAAGTGTAAAAAGACTTGGGGAGAAGCAATCACGTGCACTTGGTGACAGGTATCCTCGGAGGTCGGCTGGGTTAGTTATTTCAGGTCATAACCCTCCTTTTTGCTTTGTAGTATTCGAATAAAAATGATAGTTACAGAGAAGTTAGGTATAGTTACCGGCAAAAGTGCAAAGGCAAAGTCGTGTTTCTTTTCTTAATTAAATTATGAGTTCACGTATTCAAACGTCGAGTCAGCTTGTATACTAGTACTAGCGGAACGTTCTTTTGAGCCATTCTTGAGTTATTTATGAGCTTCGTACTCATATTACGAGTGAATAGTAATTAATAATCGTAAATCCGCCAGCTGACGGCAGTGAAAGTTAAATAGTTGATGTCGGTAAACCATGTTTTTTGCAATTACGACGCTCGTTAAGACAACGAACTGTTCATTATTCTGCCCGACGATGGTTAAACACGTGTGAACTATCCACGGCTTTGAAACCTGTCAATTTCGAAATGAAATTGGCTTCGGCTTATAAAAATGGAGGATATCTTACCTAATTTGATGTTCTTGTGTAAGTTTCGCGATCTCATAATTTAAATAAGTTGTTAGTCTCGCTCGGCCCAGTTGTTTTATTAATATGTCTAATTTGTAGCTATATTATAATAAGTAATAACATAAGTATTCTAACATTAGTCAGTAAGTATCGCATAATTACTAACCAATTGTATGGATTTTAGCTATCTGAAATAAATGAATTATTATATTACTATTATAATGAATCTTTTTTTAAATTCCAAGAGTGGCAAGCTCTTTGGGAGCAAATTTTCATTCATCAATGAAGAAGCTTATTTCAAGTCGGTAGTTATACATTTTTATTTTTGAGTTATTATAGGGTTGTGTTCATATGTTACCATTTCGTTGTTTAACTAATTTTTACTGAAAAAGCAGGAAGTTTTCAGTAGAAAACTAATTAGAACCTTTTTTTATGACATTTAGATATAGTATAATTCGAGCTTCTAGGAATCACGTTTGGGCCCTTTTGGACGTTATAAATTATAACCGGTAGCAGTATAAATCAATGTCAGGAGGAAAAACTAGTATATTCTATAGCAGTGTTTTTCAACCTTTTTCATGACACAACCCCCCTGGTATGAAAAAATATTTCGCGACCCCCCGACCCTTCGCTTTTTGATCATGTATGACGTACATGAAATCTATCTTTTTAAACTTTACCGTTTTTTTACTGAAGCCTCTCGACCTCTTGCGACCCCCATAATCAAGCCTCGCGACCCACACGTTGAAAAATACTGTTATTATAGAACGAGAGAAACCCAATTTTATACAGGGCAAATAAATAAATATGCAGGAAGGGTTTGTTGTTGTAACCTTCAATTTTTAACTGCTCGAAATCGTGGCCTACTATGCTTAAGAGGGGTTATTGCTATCTAGATCGTACATAACTTCGATGTTTTTAACTTTATTTTTTTACTATTTCGTGGTATCCTGCTTCCAACTTATGATATGCGCTAGTCAAAAAAAGTCCAATTCATGAAGCTCTAAGCTCACAGCACGAGTTGCAGAAATCTCTTACTAGAGTCTGAATCGAAATAATGACGGCATTAACAATCGAACCTTAAACATCGACGTAAATCACGAGAATCCGGTCCGCATGGTTGAATGAAAACACCTCATTTCACTTTATCACGTTTATCAACGCAAACATTGCCTATCAAAGTTGTCATCTGATTGCCTTAACTCTCGAGATTAGCTGTAATCACTGCGCTATTTTAATACGGCAAGCTTCTATTGTAACTTTATAGAAAAGCATATCACAAATCGCAAAAAAAAGCTAACTGACGGCATAGTTCGAATCGTGTCGTAGCGTCGCGCGCGCCACGCCTTCATTATGTACGATGGTACTTGCGAAATTGTCCTAAACGCCCGGAGTTATACTACTGATTATAATGTATCTATTGTTTTTAGTCGATTGCGCGATACACAGAAGGATAATGATTGTATGCCACACCTGGCCATAAAGTGACTTTTTCCGCACGCTGCGCGTACGGAAAAAGCCGCTTTCTAGCCAAGTGTACGTCCCTCGCTTGCAGCTCGGACAGCAAACATCCGCGATCTCGGCCTTTCTTTGTATTACCACCCTAGTTGTGTAATGTACTATAATGAAACGGTAAGCTATTGCTTGCTAAGAAGCAATACATTGCTGAAGCACGCAACAGAGCTAGGGTTATCAGGTTTCTGTAATTTTCCTTGTATGCTGGGAATTATTATCATTTGTTCAGAATACGGAAATAACAGGATTATTTGATGTATATAATATTTTGGATGTGCTTATACTACATAAAATATACAATTGTTTTATTTGTTGCACTGCTGTGTGCTCTATTCATATATGTATATCCCCAAAGGTGTAGGTAGACATATCGGCCTAGTTTCAGTAGTTCGGTGATTTTAGTCCGGTTCAAACAAATATATATGAACCGGACTAAAATCACCGAACTACTGAAACTAGGCCGACATATCACACAGTTTAGGTAGTCTATTCATGATCAGCTTGATCCAACGTACTAATTCTATACCCATGCAAAATGAATAACAATTTGCGGCCGTAAATCTCAAAACCATTTACCTAAAGAACAATGTAACGTATAATCCAAACAAAAACGTAGACGTCGATACAACCCTTCGATATTTAAATGATGTAAGTAGGTACAACTTTTGTAGCACTTATGACCGTTTAGATTGATACTGTAGAATAGCACACATATTATTCCGATGGCATATCGAGACTCGTTCCGTAACGCCAAGGACGCGAACAAGTCGGTCAATAGATATAATAAGTACCCTGCCTACATACGACGGTTATAGTATCTTTACTTACTCAAACACTCAAGCTACTAGTTGTATCTCACTCAGTATTGTTATTGAAAAAGCGACTCTATAATATGTTGAGTAAAACTCATTTTAAAAGCGGCTTATATGATAGATAGGAGGATGCTATATTGATATGGGGAATCCTTCGTCCGGCCCATTTCATACATGCGAAGACTGCATGAAGTTTCACAGAGATAGGTGCGAATGTTCTGGAACTAAGTTGTACTTTGGGTGTTACTGGAGTGCTGTGCTGGATATGGGCGCACTTTGTTCCTGATTCATTTGAGGAACTAGTAGGTAAAAAAAGTATCTGCGTGATTAATGTGGCAAAGCTTTTCAAAATTTGTTTGATTTCTTATTATTTGTTACTATTTTTACCCGACTGCGGCGAAGCCCAAAAGAGGGTTATGTGTTTGACCTGTATGTATGTATGTATGTAAGTATGTTTGTATGTATGTCAGTTCCTATGTCCGCCCGTAACTACTCAACGGCACATCCGATTTTGGTAAATGATACATCATTACATTCGTCTTGATGGTGCAAGTATCACTGGGTATGAAGTTCGTCAAAATCAACAAAATGGCGGCTTTTATGCATTTTCAAAGTACACCGCGGTCGGGTGTTTTTTTAGTAAAAATGTGGTTATTTCAGTGTATGGTTTAGGTATTTTCCTAATACAGTCCCAAGTACTCGCAAAGTACTACATAATGCTCATGACTTCTGTAACTTCGTTCATCATAAGTTGCAGAATATAGGTACACTTACACTTGTTAAAAATTGTTTGCTTACACTGAACTCTGCATACTGGCCACCTACTAGTACTCAAGTGCAAAGTTTCCTTATCTCCAGAACAGCGATAAAGAAGTTAAGAAGAGAAAACCGACAGTTAATACTCGCTCGGCAACACCCATTTAAGTACCGGCCTTTCATAAAAGACTTTCCTTTATTATGACGTTTTAAACGGCCCGTAATAACACCGCTGCATCAACTAGAATAACTAAACTGTTGACGTCCATTGCGTTTTATGGCCTTCGAAGGCAGTAATCGATGGAACAAATGCATCGATGGAGGTTACTAACGAGCATGGAAACGTTTACGGGATGCGTTCCGGATCGCTGTTGTTTCGCTGTTTAGGCAACCGTACTGAAGTAGATAACGTTATGTATTGCTTATTAACAATATAACATTATGTAATTCTCTCGTTTACTCTATGTATGTTACTTCTGACTACCTTTCGTAGATGTGAGGTATTATGATACCCTTATTTACGTTTTCCTCACATTCATAGGTTCCTCACAATACGGGAATTATTTCACGGTTGTCCAACCTGTTTTGATAAAAATAACGCATATTATTGTACTGAAATTCAATGCAGTAGGGTGGTATCGGGTGGTGGTAGGATACCTGCAAAAGTGTGTAAAAATCCGTTGAAGTCGTCCGTCGGCCTTTATATTTAGAAATCAATAAACAGTTATATTATTTACTAGTGGACCCGTTCCGGTCACATAAGTTAAATGTAACTTTGTATCAGGTGACATAAGTTAAATGTATCTTTTTGCTTCGACTTAGGCAGATAAAATGTATCCTATGTGTTAGCAAATAAAACCATTAGAATCGGACATGTAAAAGAGCCCTTGAGGCCTACTTGCAGCAATAAATGTTTTGATGTGTTAACCGGTGTCATATATAATCTACCTGTATACAAAATTTCATGAAAATCTGCCCGAATTGGCGGAAAAAGTGATGCGCGAACAATCAGAAAAACTGATAAACAAACAAAAATTTCAAAAACTATTTATTTACATTTTATTACTCATTTTTAACACTCTCCAGTTACGTGTTTGAAAAAATCTTTGGTGTAGAAACAGTTTTTCTGCGATTTTATTATATGTATAAATTGTAATAATATATAATCTTTACTAAGTTTTCGATATGCAATATTTTGCATTGTCATGTACATTTATAACACCTAATACGAACTTGATTAATCTGTTCAAGGAAACAGCTTTATCAATAGATAACAGACAACTGATACGCTTACGGGTTTGCTACCTTCAAATATAGACTGCACACGTGGTTAAAAAGTTACGACACCGATAAGGTGATTGATTAGAAACTATAAACGTTTTTTGACCATAAGCTAAAAGATATATCGCGCGACATGATTTGCCTTGGCCAATTGGAGATTCTTCAGAAGTTCATCCTTGCTTTTTAATGTACGATGATGGTTTGTGTAGTCTTATTTGAAGACTTGTTTATAACTAGTAGGCAGGGGTCACTTCCCTGCCTCTGCCCCACAAATTCCCGCACTCTCCTGACATATGGAGTGCAGCGTAGTATACGTCAAGTGTCAGTGCCAGTGACTCTCATCCGATTCCCATTTATACGAATATTTGAAGTTCGAATGTCGTTTTTTCAAGCCTAGCGCTTAGTATAGGACTATATCGTAGCATAACCCCGATCTATACGCCTATGTCAGTCCCACATCTGATACATATGTCGGGATCGGCTTAAGATAGATGTCTCTCTCTGGATCGTGGTCAGCATCAGGGTTGTATCTGGAGCAGATGATCTGCCTCCACCGGTTTTTGTCTAGCGGGTCTCTTTCAACCGTGTAGAATTGGAGGACAACGTGGTTTTCACTAAATTTCAAGATAGCGAAAATTCCTTGGCGGTCTAACTGGTCGCGACTTCGTTTCTCGCGCGACAGAGCATCACTGGTCACTGTCGCGCAACAAAGAGTCGCATGTCACCGTAGTGCTAAATAAATAAAAATCATTTATTCTCAGACAATCACAAGTCCATAGTTTGTTAGTACTAAAAATTTAAATTTTTTTTAAAATTTAATCTGTTTATTTTCGTAAATGGCATATTTTTACAAAAATAGACTTAAATCTTATACTTAAAAGATTTTAATTAAGTCTACTCATTTACTTATCTGACAGTTTGGTATGCTATATTGTTAATACTAATCGGGAAGGGTATCAATTAACATTTTTTTGAATGAACCCACTACATGTTTATCAGTTTTGTTAATAGAGTCATATGGAAGTCTATTCAAGGCACGAGGCAGGAAGTGTGTCCACACTCTCCTGCCATACTCGTTATTGCTGGATGGCAGGGTGAATGTTGGCAGGTATGTTAGATTGCGAAGATTTTTTGGTCTATGTCTTCTACTTAACTGTTGTATTCGATCACTATATTGGGTCACTATTGCTAGTTCCACTTTTTCAAAAACCGGCAATACCCTGCAATATTTGAATAGACTTGCATAGTTATTTCTATACATATATTTTATTTTTAAGGGTACAATTGTTTTTAGCAGTCTTATTTGTAGTTTATATATATTATTTAGATATGTCTTATATGTTCTACCATAACTAGACAAACCATAACTTATGACGGAGTCAGCCAGTGACATGTAAAGCAATCTTAACGTTCTATAAGGCAATTTGGTTTTTAGTATAGATAATTTAGATAAAATAGATCTAAGTTTATTACACACATGATCCACATGACAGGCCCAATTAAACTTATTATCAATTTTTAGTCCGAGGTAAGTATGTTCTGTTACAATATCTAGGCTATCACAACAGCAAGAGGCATTATTTAAGTGCATACATTTGTGGTTGTGGGCCACGATCTTAGGAGTGGTAGTTGTTTTGAGATATGGCGAGTGTATATGCATTAGCTTGGTTTTTTGATAGTTAATTGACAGTCCCACATCATGTGCCCATTTACACAACAGGTCGAAGTTATGTTGCATTATGCCTTGAGCAGTTTCCATGTCCTTATGAGCTACCAACAGGCAGGTATCGTAAGCAAACTGGTACACAGAGCCCCGCTGAAATATATTACACATGTCATTCACATACAGTAGGTACTCGGTCGGTCCTAATATGGAGCCCTGTGCTGTTCCATACCTGCTGGGAATCATATCACTTAGCTCACCAGCTATGCTAACAGCGTTGTACCTATTAGTGTGGTAATTTTTTAAGATTTCCAGGACGGGACCCTGTATACCATTTTGCTGCATCTTTTTGAAAAGTGTATCATAATTTAGGGTGTCAAATGCCTTGCTGAAGTCAATCATTACTGCTAGAATGTGCTGTCTCTTCTCAAGGTGACTATTAATGTCATCTGTGAATGAGGACAACAGCATGGTAGTGCTTTTATTTTTTTGGAACCCATATTGTTTCTCATGTATTATTTTATTATTAGATAAAAAGGTGCAAATTGTGTTCCCAAGATACCTTTCAATGATTTTGTCTATAATAGATAAGATTGTAATCGGCCTGTAGTTATTGGTGTCTGTATAGCTACCTTTTTTATATATGGGTCTAACTAGTCCTATTTTCAGTTTATCTGGATATATTGATTGGGATATACATAAGTTAATTAAGTGTTTTAGAACTGGCGTTATATATTCAGAAGTGCTTTTAATGTCTCTGGCTCTAATTTTGTCATGTCCTCACAAGTATCTTCTATGTTAGTAATAAGTAACATTCGCAGAACACAAAACCATAATGTTATTTTAACCAATGTATCACACTGCACATTTCCTAACGTGCAGTTCGATATATCGGCCAAGAATTACGAAATCGAGCCTGTCGGCTATCATCTTCAGGATACTGCTGGCGCTCCCCCGTACTGTACTACTACAGATGCAGTTTTTTGCGCATAAAAGCTAAAGGTAGTGATATTAATGTTATGTGTTGCATTGTTCCAGGTACGACAAGTGGGACCGCGACCGCGACCGCGGCGGCGGCGGTGGCGGCGCCGGCGCGCCCGCCGCGTGGCCGGGCCGCGACCGCGAGCGCGACCGGGAGCGCGAGCGGCAGGCGCGCGCGCACCAGATGTCGCAGTCCCACGCTGCCGAGCCGGATGCCACCGCCTCGCTCTTCCAGGCTCCTTCCAGGGTCAGTACATCTTTTTAGCTTAGCACAAAATGGTCGCAATGTATGAGTATCTCGTGAGAACGTGCGTAAATTGCATTGTTGCTGTTACATACACTAACAGCAACAATGCAATGTACGCACGTTCTCATTGACTATCAACTACATGATGTGTCGCGCGTGAGATATGTCGCGGCTAGCTATCCTAAAACTCTTTCTTAGTTTGCAGAATCAATTGACTTATCAGAGTAATTATACAATAATTGTAACACATTCGAAGTGAAGTTTAGCTAGAGGACATTATGCGAATTGAAAATTCTGACAAATAAAGTTACGCTAAATACAGGGAATTCTTTTCTATTCATCTATAGTTTACATAGTCAAATGTGAAAATTAAATTTCTGATGATAACAACTGCGATAGGTTTGATAACCAAGAGGATAACAACTGAGTGAGATTGCAACACATAAAAAAAACGTTTATACGAACAAATAACGATAGTTAACATTATCACACAGTACTAGTCATCATAGGAGATTAACTCAGATCTTGACATATCGATACCTTTAGACTCAAAGGGCGTAAATACCGCAGGTTCTAATGGCGTTTACGCCCTTTGAGTCTAAAGGTATCGATATGTGCGTACAAGATAGAAAAACTCAGGCGGGAGTATAAACCAATACCTTACAAATGTAAAAAAAAACATTAGTGAAAAGCACCTCGTGGCCTCTCTGTGGTGTTGCAGCTTTCTTGACGTATAGACAGGAATACTTAGACGCTTACACGTGTCGCGTCTACACGAGCCAGCACAATAACAAAGGTTTTATATGTAGAAGCGAGTAAACAGGGCTCTCATATGTGGGCAACGTGTTGCAGCTCCTCTGGTGTTGCACATATCCATGGGCGTCGATAGCCACTTCCCGTCAGGGAGGTTAACAGCTCGTTTGCCACGTGTAACATAAAAAAAGGTTCAAGGAATTATTTTTTCGCTAAGGGTACAACAGCTCTGCCGCCATAACGCAAAGGGCACATCCTATTAATTTTTTTTTTCAAAACTGTAGGCTTGATGATGCTACGCTTTGTCGCGCGATAAATAAATGATAAAGTATCCGTCACTCTCACACACTATTTGTCAGAACGTTCCTGAGTTGTGTATCGTAATAAAATAACAACGTTACATTAGCCAAAATAGTACATTACACAACTAGGGTGGTAAAACAAATAAAGGCCGAGATAGCAGATGTTTGCGGCCCGAGTTACAAGCGAGGGCTTTCTTTATTACCTCCCGTGTTGTGTACATAGTTTTATGTCTACACTTGGCCAGAAAGCGGCTTTTTCCGTACGTATTAGTTTTTTAGGCTTTCCTCGTCATATAAATGTATATTCGGAATTAGCGAAATTTACTGGTTCCGAATATATATATTTTGAGAGTTCTCATGACATTTCGCGCAAGTAAAGTGTATCAAGTTATAAAATAAAACCTATTTCAAACAAATTCGATGCCGTGGAAGCAAACAATTAATTTCTTTATGTTTGTATGGAAAACCGACCGATTCGAATCACCTGAAATGTTTTTATTTAATAATACATACAATACTTATTTAAACAGTTTGGTTTGTATAAATAGGTCAAAAGCAATTAAACTCTGCACTGCCACGAGACAAAGAATTATGAAACAAAGTACTGTAAGGGCGGAAGAAAGAGGACTGCAATTTACAAGTGTCCTATGTTTTCGATACGAAGGCTAATGAAGTGTTGAACTGATTGCTTTGTTCCATGAATACACTATACATATGACAATTTATTAAAGAATATTCTTGAATTTTCTTTGTTGACAGAGTTGATAGTGTTATTTGGGTAGGAACTGAGCTAGGCCAAGTTTACGTATGGTCGTCAATGAACGAAGTGCTTCTGATCTGATTGCGAGTTTAATCTTTTCCGGTGCTGAAGATTTTTGTAAAAGCGGTGACAAACAAAAATCACAAAAACGTAGGTTTTCTTGCTATGCCGCAAAAAACCTATGTACTATTTTCTTAGAAGATTTGAAACTTAAATTACAGCTAGACCTAGTTTTATAAAAATCATTAATTAATGATTTTCCAAGTTCTCTTGTGAATATTTTCTGATAAGTGGGATTTTCTCTGTTTTGTGCTAAATATGCGAGTGAAAGTGGCACTTATCAGATAATAATTAATGCAGAAAGCATTTTTGAAAAGTGGGTAATAAATAGTTCCATTCAGTAATTTGATCTATTAATCTCATACTGATATGCCAAAGAAATGTACGGTGAGTTACACCTGTGCGCATTCTGCATGGTGCATTCTTTTGTTTTTAAGTAGCAGTGGACATGCGATCCACTCATGCGACGGTATAAACATTTAGATATAAATCAGGTGTTTTTTTTTCACCAGACAGACATAAGAAGAGCCTATTTTTAAAAGAATACTCACGGGAAAGTCACCTATCGATTTCATCTTGTCATTGATAGCGTTATTTCCAAGTCAATGCCAGTTTGACGTCACGACGCGAATCCGAAAATAGGCATTCATAACCTAACGCATAGTTATACAACATACGAGTAGTCACTAACTAGGTTCTTTTTTTTTTTTGGTCACGGTGCTAATGGAGTTTTATAATCCAAACTAATATTATAATTGCGAAAGTGACTCTTGTTTGTCTGCCCTTCTCACCAACCGCTGAACCTATTTAGATGAAATTTATTAAGGTAATAGTTTAAGATCCAGGGAAGGACGTAGAACACTTTTTATTCTTGAAATCGTCCCCAAGGGGATGAAAATGGGGATGACATTTTGTATGGGGTATCAGATTATTGTCCTATAATACTCCAATTTTATGCAGACGAAGTCGCGGGCAAAAGCTAGTACTGTATAAAGATAGAAATGTGAGATTTAGTAACTCTTGTCACAAAAGAATTGGAATTCAAGTCTGCAGCAAAGACAGAGTTTCTGTGATCAGTCATTCGGTTGGATGAATCAGATTAATGACCTCTATTCACGTGCTTTTATCGTTTTAATGAAACCATTTAATTCCAGCCCGCCATTTGTATTGTTTTTTTGCAGTAGGTAATACTCGCCAGTATTACCTACTGCAAACATTTCACATTGAAACGATTCGGTAGCCGTTTAAAAACCTCAGTTGATCAACACAAATATAATTGGTACAGTTGCCTGACAGTAAGTTGTGTTGAGATCAACACAACTACCGACAGACGCGGAATCGGCTAAAGCCGGTCAAAAAAGGCTTTATATACAAGCAATAAAAATTTAAAAAACGTCGTTCGGCTCGGCGCAGCTCGGTTGGGTCTCCCTACGGACACTTTCTCTCTTCCTTGTCGGTATCATTCTTAACAGAGTCGAAGGACACTTTACATATGGTCTGAAAGTATGTGTCTTGCGTCTCACCCCGCACGATTCCTCCGTCTAATCTAAACGTCTCCGTCGACTGTATGTTCCTTAGACTGTGCCGATAGCGTGACAGTCTTATGCAATGCATCAAAACCTCACACGAGCTGGTAATTATCAGCGAGCAATGGAAGCAGATTTACCGTCGGCACGTTGCGTGTTGAGGTGCAGTAAAAGTGAAGTATGCTATGCCGAGAACAGTAAATAAACGTAGAGAAACTTCTGACGCCCATGCCTACTTACTGCCTTCTTGTTTCGAGGACAGTGGCACGTGCTCGGTCGCAAATGGGATATACAGTTTGAGATGTTTTCATATTGGCCACCAATACAATAGTCGTTTATGAAGCTTGGGAGAAGAGAAATTACCTAGTGTGTTAATTCTTGAGATTTGCTTGATACAAGTGTCGTTTCTATGTATGTAGGTATGTATCAGTGGCGTGGCGTAAAAGATGTCCTTGGGCAAGCCGGTGCAGATTTGGCGTACATTTTCCTTAAAAGCTGTAGAATAAGGTGGTCAAAAGCCTGACATTAGGCAAGCCGGTAGGAATCGAGTTCTTTGGACGCCACGCCACTGGTATGTATATATGTATGACGTTAGTAATTAAGAAATTACGTGGCCACGATGTCGTGGTGTAGGCTCGGTTAAAAAGCAAACTGCAATAAATAAACCCTCCGTGTAGATGATTATGTAAAATCAAATGTCGCGTTTTCTATAGACTGGAGTTCCAAACGTTTGGCTTATCGTTTCCATATATGTATAATTGTATTTTTACCTACACTGTACATTTTCGCAAAAAGCATTACACTTTGTTATCAAAATTATCAACAGCAAGATTCCTTGAATGCGTCATCGTAAGTACTTAATACATATTTAATTTCCGCACAATTACAATCTGACACTTATTTATGCGAAACGAAGTAAATAAATATATTCTTCATGATGCGTTAATCAATGTTTACCAACTTGAATTTGAAAATTGAAATCCTACTATATGAAAGAAACATGTTTCTTTATTTTTGCTTGTAATGCTATCCAGCGGTCACCAAATGGCGGACCGCCGACCAGCGTTGCCAGATTTTTTTGCCAAGTCGGGACAAAACGTATATAATCAGAAGTTTTTAAATATTTGTATTTGAGTTTTAAATTACTTGTCTGTGCCACCCGTGCTAGCCCCGAAAAGCGGGACTGAGCCTGTCCCGCGCGGGATATTTAATTTTGATTTAAAAATCTGGACGTCCCGCCAAAATCGGGACGTCTGGCAACGCTGGCGCCGTCCTTTTCTGTACGGACCTTATATCACTTGACTAAGAAACGGACCGCGATGATTTTAATAACTAAATATTTTTACTAAAAAAAAACCCGACCGCGGTGCACTTTAAAGTGCATAAAATCCGCCATTTTTATTTTAACGAACTTCATACCCAGTGACACTCGCGCCATCAAGACGAATCCAATGATGTATCATTTATCAAAATCGGTTGTGCCGTTGATTAGTTACGAGCGGACACAGGAACGGACATACATACATACTTACAGGTCAAACACATTACCCTCCTTTGGGCTTCGCCGCAGTCGGGTAAAAACCGGTCTCCTGTAGAAACTAATTGGTGACCCCTGATATACCTTGAGCAATCCCCTTAATCTATATTAGAAAGCAAACTCCGAACCATCGCCACATTTTCTTCTCTTGCCATTTCTGTATACCATTCTTTAATAACGTGTATCCGGCAATAGATAAGCAGTACAGTTAAATTATACATAAAACCACTAAAAACTGTCGCGGTTTGACACGTAATTAGCTACAAGTATACATATATTATAACGTTCAGTAATCTCGCGACCATGACCCGTGCAACTGGTGTCGAAACGACGTCGGGAACAAAGGTAAATAAATATCTAACGCTATATTTACACGTTTATCTTATACAAAGTTAATTAGTAGGCACAATAAGTGATACAGGTGTAATGTCTGTCATAGTATAATGGCGGATTTTATGTATCTATCTTTGTAGGTTGTGTTTTACTCCTTGGGAGCAAGGCACCATTTCCCCGTAGTAGTCGCGATTACAGACCTCTAATAGAACACAAAAAAGTGGGTTCCCGAGGTTAAAGTCCTCAAACTTGGTTTGTGATCTATAGTTACTATGACAGATATTTGGTGAATATTTATTTTTAGTAACGATCATTGTCGCTTAGAAGACAATGTCCGTCAGTTCGAATTGTAATAATATAAACTACAAATGCAAGTGTGATTGCGGCAGAGGTCCTCGTAGTTCTCGAACATTATCATCAATTCAATTTCCTTGAAAATAGAAACACGGCCCAACATTGTTACTAGATAGAATTCTGAATAAGAACTGTAGTGTGTCAATTGCTAGCGTGACAACGAAGCCAGGTTTATGGTAAATATCAGGTATCATTACGGTCACAGTTAATATTAAAAAACAAGTCTAGAACGTAGTATCACAACAGACGCCGCACACACGTCCATTATATAATGGCCCCTGATAACGCGGCATCAACCGTCTCATTATCATCTCCCCGGTATCAAGCTATTCTGGTCCCTATCGCAATGTCAAGAGAGTTCGAGGCCACGGCTTGTTTACGCGGGAAGCATAATTACGCTTACGTTCCGCTGCTTCTGACGATTGCCAAATGATATACTTGTTTAGTGCCGTGCTAGAAGATAAACACGTTTATGCCTCTGAATCTTCCAAGAAGTTACGCTCTTTTATATTTATAGCTTCGGCATTAAACTGGGCTAGCAATATGCTACCATTCTTTAATTTAATCAATTAATCAACCGGACAATTTTAAGTTACAAGTTGTACATCTAATGAGGTATTTTACCGTGAGGTCAAATCAATTAAGGCGCGGTAGGACCTGGCTCGCATTTCACATACAAACTAGGGTCGGGCGGAATGCAGATTATTGCAGATTATCTTCGATTTCTAACATAAAAGTATACGTTATCAACCCAAACATGAGAGGATGCCCTGCATGACTGTGTAATCATGATTGTCAGGTATTAATTTTGTCAGAAAAGGTAACTGGTGATGAACAAAATGAAAAAAAATGAAAAAAATACTTTATTTTATAGTGTTTTCGCGCTACTTTTCTATCGAGCGAAGTGTTCGCTATCGTGTTCTAAGTGAGAGGAAGCCCTAGATACAGTTCTGAATATTATTATATATGTTTTACAGTGACCTAAGAGTCAAATAAGTGCTCTAAAAATGATTTGGAAACTAGGCTTCCGTGCCCGATTCTGGTCTCACCTCGCCTTAAACCAACGTATTGCGTAAGTGTTAAAACTGAGTTTGGTTAGGCACGACGCGTGTAGGAAACGTGCTTCAAGCGCTAAGTTTAAGGGAACCCCCAGTGCTAGTGAGAGCCCGGGAAAGTGTACAGTAAAGAGTAATTTAATCGAGGGTAAACCCGAGTTTCGTGTCAAAAATCGTAGATCCGACTGTATTTAAGAGTCATAAAAAAGTTAAAATTTTAAGTAAAGAACACATTCAAACACAGTCGTAGTAGTAAATTGAATAGTACGAATTTTCTTGTCACTGAAAAACTGAATTGGATTCAGCAGTAAACGAACGCAAACGTTATAATAACAGAAAAGCAATCGGCTTATCACGAGCGGCTGCGCGCGACCCACTTTGTGGATCACACATGTAGGCAAGCCACGGTTAGAATATATAATCAGTATTTTAATTTTTTTATTATTAATGGGCTTGTTCTTCACCCCGATCATGCCTAATGGCAAGCATTGATGGAATCTACGATGGAACGAACGTACCCAGGAACTAGAAAAGTGGAGCGACACATTTGTTAAAATGAACATTTTGAATATGAAATCTTAAAATAATGAAAGCGCATTGCAATAACACTGTAAAAGCAAGATTTTGCAAGATATATTTAACCTAAACATAGCTTGCTGCAACTTACATTAAATACGAGTATAAGGACATAATCATAAACTTGTGAAATAAAAACCCCTCACTGAATAAATTACAACCAAAACTCTGGAAACGGTTACTCGTATTTCATCCATAGTTATTTAAAATCTTGTGAAAATTCGAAGAACATATTGCATCAGAGTCGATTCATTCAGAAGCTACCATCTTGTAAACATAGCCAGAATGCACATTGATATCGGAACACTAATGAAAATATTTGCAATAGTTTTGCTGTTTTAACATCACCGATACGAAGTCAACATACTGATTATGACTACTGTGGTCGCTTGGAAGCGAGCCCGAGAAAATATGTCGTCAAAAGTCATAATAAGACCCGATGGGTGCGACGAAGGACGGGTGTTAACTACATTCGGAAAAATAGCTATTACTCCAATCAACAAGGACTATCATTTTGGGAGTAATTTTATGAGGTAGACGCCTCATTTTTGGAGGAGTGAAGGAATCAAGTTTGGAAAGCTGACCCCACCACCATGTGGGATAATTGCTAGGAAGAGCGAGATAAACACTTCATTTTGTTTAAGCTGTTGATAAATTTAATGTGAGATATTGAATAATTAATTACCTATAGATACACGTATAAGTAATCTAGTTAACTGTGGTGTGGTATCCATGGAAACCGTTTCCCATCGGCTTGCCTATAAACGCTCTGAACACTTATTCTTAGTATAACCCAGGAATCAGGACAAAAACGTACCAACATTTAATACGACAATCATTAAATAATAAATTAAAAGTTATAATCTTCGCCTCATCAAATTAAGTTGGACGATGTTAAAAAAGATTAAAAATTCTACTACTATCTTATCAGACAGTAGCAGCAGATCTGATACTATCGTATCAGACAGTATACAAAAACAGTCGAATTGAGATTATTTTTAACATTGAAATTGTATATTTTAAAAACATGCAACACCTCGTGACGTGACTGTAAAACAGTAGCATTTATTCCAGCAGTTGCAGTGTTAATAGAATTGCGAGCTCTCATAACGGAGCACAAAGAATCCAATCAACCCGTTACTGATACCGACACCATTGTCGATACACTGCATTTTCTATAACATAGCCTCTACGAGTATATTTTATTCACTACTAAAATCGATGTGATGTTTGCAAGACTCAACTGACGGCAAGGGATTGACAAACGCGCAACGCGAGCGTCTTCGTGGAATTTAACGTTCATTTTCTCTTGTAAGAAATATACTACAGGGCATTTCTCCAGAAATATGTCTGCGGTCACCTCATTCATATGGCCCTTTTTCATACTAAATGTATAGAGACAGATGAATGAGTCGCAGACATATTTCTGGAGAAATGCCCTACAATCAATGGGTGACTGATGGGTAGAGAATGAGGAATTCCACGGCAGAGAGTAACGTAACGTATTTTGGGTGTTTCTTCATTGATGGTGCAATATACCTAGGGATTAAAGTTATACTTATCTAGAATAAAATTAATACTTAAAGGTTATTGGGCATTTTGTTCGGAAATATGACCCACGGTGTACACAAACGAAATAGGGCCAGTAAACTATGGGAAAATTGAGAAAAAAATTAAAAATCCTTTCTTATCATTATAGCATTTTTGCAATGAATTAAATCAGAACTCGCCTAGTGATTGCATTTTTTTTTGAGGAGTGGCCGTCTCAAAAAAAAATTGTTGAGGTTAATACGTGACAGTAATCAACAATAATCTAAAAAAAAATTTTTTTGAGATGTGGCCGTATTGCAGTCCCTAGGCGAACTATCACTACAGCGTACACATACTGTTGAATAACTTTTTTCTGACGGTTGCTACATAAAAAAAAATACATATTTAAAAAAGTGAGATTAAATTCTCTATTTTAAAACTAATTTGGTCTCTGTACGCCAAATTTCTGAAAGCGGGTCAAAAACGCCCAATTACCTACGCCATAACTAAATAAACACGGGATGAAGTGGTAACTTCCGTTACATTTTCATTGAATTGCCCGAATGCCTTAACGCCCAAAAATCACCGAGGTCAGTACCTCTAGCACAACTGTGACACGCGACTCTTTGTCGCGCGACAAATGCTCCCTATCTCTTTTCACTCAATATAGTGTGACAGTGACAGGTGATGCTCTGTCGCGCGAGAAACGAAGTCGCGGCCAGTTATGCTATACGTACTGCAGCACAGCGTTGTATTCTTCAAAAAAGTAGTGTAACCTATGCACTTGAAGAACTATAAACTTGTGAGACTATTTTTCATATAGGCTATTAATATAAAATGACTCATGTTTGCAGTTGCCAATAAAACCCACCGAACTCAGTAGTTGTTATTAAATGTAAACATTACATGTAACAAATAGGCATGCAGTGAACATTGGAATAACCAATGACCTGGTTTGAAAGTTTCAATTAGTATAGGTACAACTGTGTTTGTTACTAGCAATACTTTTGATTACACGAATTGTGTTTCAATTTAACGAGCAACTTATTGGATATGTTCTTGTCCTACGTGGAACTCTGTCTCAGAAAGCCTTACTAAGATCATATCTTATTATTTCAGCGTTATGCCATTTTGACAGGGTCCTACGTTGGCTTACAATACAAATTGTCTGACCGGACCGTACGTTATTGTAATAGAAGGTTGTAATTGTAACGTACTCTACCGTAGAATTAAAGTTACAACATCGTGGGTTCGTGACGAATAAAATAATGATCGGTATATGAAGTGCACACTGTGTGTTTATTTTTTCTTTATTACATAGTAGTTTTCAATTTCACACGCGTTGCAAGCGGTGAAATTATCTGAGATTTAGTCACTTAAATGTCGTTCCTCGACCTATCGTATTGCTTAGTTTAGACACAGAATAAGTAATAGTACTACATACAGAAGTTTCTCTTCTAACAAAACTGACGTTTGCGTCCGGAGGGGCAAAATTTGGTACAGTCGAGTTCATTTACATCTACACACTTACGGGAACAAAAATCTAAACAAGACCCTATTGTCAGGACGATAAAAGCGTGTTCAGATATTTTTGTTCTCATATATGTGTAGATGTAAATGAACTCGACTGTACAACATAGTAGCCGCGCGGCGAAATCGCGGAGTGAACCTCTCCTGGTTTAGATGAGTAATCCTTTTTTATATATGAAGTGATGCCGTTCCGCATCTTCGTCCTCGTGAATTTCCAGCATTTTCATACAAAATTACATCCCCCGTTTCAGCTCTTTAGGGGTCCAATTTAAAAAAATATTTCTTAGTGCACCTCACTCCGCCAATTACATACATACATACAGCGTGTCCCTAAAACCAACATACTAAAAAAATGAAAAATCTGAAAAATATTTTTAGTTTTTCTACTGTGGCCACATTATGAACAAATTAACAAAAATAGGAAGTACGCTCAATAGCATAGTTATTTGGCAACCCATCGCAAAACACAGATTTGAAAAATACTTGATATTTTAGTCATGCATGACAATACTTGATATTTTAGTAAGGGTACTTACCACAAGTTTTGCAAAAACGTCAATATCTCGAGAACTAAAAGATTTATACTGAGACCAAATTTACTTAATCTGGTGTCTCATGAGCTGGTCTATCAGCCCTTTTCGTATGTACGTTCTTTTTAGGGACACCCCGTATATGTTCAAACATTCCTCTTAAAATAATAACGCTTACACAACCTGTCGTTAGCTTCTAATTGCTGTCAAATTGATTCAATGTCGTTTTCATTTGGCTTTGCAAATTTGATTGAACACTACACTATGTAGCCTTGTAACTAATCGATTTATCGCTCGGTATGTGGGCAGGATGTATTTTGTTAGAAATACTATACATGCGTACCTATACGTATTTCCTATACAATAGCACATAAAGTTTATATACCTGCATATTCCTTCAGAACTTGCAATGGGCTAGACGACAAAAAAATCTGTTTAGTCCGTCAGTTAGATTATTAAAAAATATTGTACACGTATTTTTTCTTTTGTTTGACAAATAAAAAATGACGGAGATAGAGTGCTTAGAAGTTTCGAGTGACGTCACTCCTAGGTACAATTTTCACCTAGGAGTGACGTCACAAGCCCCCACTCCAGAAGTTTGATGATCTATAACTTTGTCGATTTTTAATATTTTGATAAACCAAAAAATACGTGTCCCATATTTTTCCATAATGTAACTGACGGACTAAATAGAATTATATATTTTTAACCCAGTCGTCATCCCCATTACAGTGTATGCGTGTCTACGAGAATCTGATTTCACAGATATTTGCGAATTTCTTGTAGATTCTGACTCAGTAGCATAACATCTTTGGTTTTTCTATAGAACTGTTATACAATTACTAAAAATTATATGCAGGTTTTTGTATGTAATTCGCCAATATTTGTGGACAGGAGATTCAGATCCTCGATGTATAGACCTCATATAGTCTATACACAACACAATGAGTAATTGAAATATAGAAAATGTAATTATAAGTTATAATCAGCTTATAATACGTTTTTAATAGTAGGCATATGAAATTACTATGACGCGCAGGTCTTTTATACATGTACAAACAGCAACACAGTTAACTATACACTTCAAAAATGGGAAATACTGCAAGAAAGAGAATCACACTTGAAGGCGTCGTGTTATGCATGTGTGCGTGTGTTTATGAGTATAAATTGGCTATTATTCAATAGAGTTTTGAAACAATATTTTTTCTTTTATGGCTGATCCAACGTCATTATTGACATTAATGCCATATTATTGAATTCGTGGAAAATAATGAATTAATAATAAATATAAATTACATTATATTGATGCATCATATCAAAAATATGAAGCACCAGTAAAAGGGTAGTTCTCTGCGATTTTATACCGCGATTTTTTTTTCATTACCATCGCCACTATTATTGGCGGTTTTATAAAAGCAATCAGGATCATTATGATAAAAATAGCAGAGGCACGCGACTTCTACAAGATAACCAAAAACGACTCCATAGTTTATAGGGAGCTCATCTATAATGTGGCGATGGTAATGATGTGATTGGTGCGACTGTTTAGTCGCAGAGAACTACCCAAAAGCATTAGCAATATAATTAGTTTATTTCATCCCAACGTTCGTCTGAAAGCTAAATCATAATTTTGACAAATTCACCTGTCTTTTTGAAATGAAACCTTTATTTACAGTATGGAAAAAAAAAACTTTGCCCAAACAACTACAATGACAAAGCTCAAAGGCACATTACACATACGCAAACGTTATTTGATTTGAAGTTGACATAATACAAATATATATATCTCTTTCAATCGTTATCATTTTCTCTCTGCTCTGTCTTTAATGGGCAGTTAAGTGTGTTGCTGTTTGTACAATTGTACATCTGGTGTGACGTCAGTCTAATATAATAAAATAGGTTTATCGGTTGATAAGCATACACTTAATTTCTCCGAAAAAATTGAATGATATAATATGCATTTGGCGCTAACGACATAGCTCACGATGACGTCAATTTGTGGAGATATCGTAAAGATAAGACGTTACGTATGAAATATGTAACGTATTTTAGATTAGTACAGATAGGAAACCTAGACAAGACACTATTGCGTCATGCATGACTTGGTTTGTCGTAGACTACTTGTATAATATCCACTTCTTGATTGTAATATTCAAGCCGAAGATGGTTATGTTTTATGTGGATACAAACAAATTAAGTCTTTATTGACACTAGGCACATGACTTTTGTAACTACGTATGAAACAAATAATAGTATTTTATGCAACAGTTGTATAAGTGGGTTCAAACAATGCGAATACCGTAAAGTTAATAGTGAGCGCTTAATCCTTGACCTAAGTTTAACCTAGATTTAGAAGTCTGTGGCTGCTAGCAATAACCTAAAGTGACTATAACGACACTAGTGCTGTTATGGGGAATAGAGTACAGACTTCTCTGAACTCATATTATGTATGTTCTTATATTAGTGTTCGTGACCAAGTGAAAGACAGATAACAGTACAGGAGTAGAAAAATACTATTTATGCCACACCTGGCCAAGTGTGGACATAAAATGATGTACACATACACAACACGGGAGGTAATACAGAATGCCCTCGATCGCATATTTACGTCCCTCGCTACCAGTTCGGCCCGCAAACATCTGCGATCTCGGCCTTTCTTTGTATTACTACCCTAGTTGTGTAATGTACAATTTCTATTAATTCGCAGCAAAAGGAAAATGTTAAGTTGGTTTGGTACCTCTTGACCTGGTCTACCTCCAGTGTCACTGTGACGTGTCAGTTATGGGACACCCTGTATAAATAATATCGCTATTAAATAAAACAGTATAGCAACTTTTTTCAAGCTTAGTACCCTAAAGATATTTATGCCGCTACGCCAGACAGCTAAATAAATACAGGGTGGAACATTGAACGTAATACAAATTAAGCAATTCCGCCTCAGTTAATGACAGAGAACAAAATGCACGAATTGAATTATTAAAATTCGTCATAATTAACTTTCGTTAGTTTGCTAACAAAATTAAGAAATTAAAATCTAGGGGTGTTGTCACCCCTCATGATGTCACACTTACGTTACCTGTTTGTTTGTTATGACAAATAACCTCAATAATCTGTCAGAATGCATGCATTTTATTCATAAATTATCGGCCTAGATAAGCAAAAACGTTCACTGCAAAATTAGATGCAAACTTTTTTCTCTTAACTCTAAGTAGGTTAACCACGATGAGACCAAAAAAAATTGACTAATTCAAACAGTGATATTAATTAATTCATCTTAATTAACAACACGAGACCTAGCCTAGGGGTTTAGCACCAGGGAGAGGAGTTTAAAAAACATGAGTTGTATTACGTTCAATGAAACACCTTGTATAGTGGGTCGTTCTATGAGTATTGGACGCAAATTCGTTTATTATTAAAAAAAAGTATACTAGTAAACATTTCGCTAGTGCTAGTTAATTCAATAGCAGCCTTGGAGCTCAAGTAAGTGGGTCAAGGCGTGCATGCATAGCCCCAGCCTTCGTCTCCACGATTTATAACCGAGTTGATGTTAACTCGTCGCGGTGCAATGTCAGTCCCAGTCCCAGGAACATACCTACTCGGAGGCGTTTAGAGTTAGGCGTTGGCAGAGCAGTCATGTGGGGGTCGCAGGATGCGACGCGGCGATCAGGTTACCAGATAAAAAGGCGCGGAGAAAAAACCCGAGTTTTACAGAAAAGTCCCAAGTATTTGTCAGGAGTCACGCTTTGTACCTTCACACTTTCACAGACGTTCTAAACGCTAATTTTATTATGAAAGAAAGCAGAGACCCGACCGAAAATCTTGATATTTTGAATGTCCGATTGCAACCCTGTCATCAGCCCAAAAATCCTGAAATCTCTTGAGATTTAATCTCAGGATTGTCAAGACAAATCTAAAAAGATAAGGTAACCTTAGGGAAGGGCTCGTCCAGAAATCATGTGATCAAATTCGGCCTATTTTTGACCCCCCCCCTGGTGATATTTGGTGATTGTAACGCTATTTCTGGACGAGCCCTAACCCGGATTACGTAAGTCGCCGTGCTTAGCAATTCGGGTCATACCTTAAGTACTTTACGGACCTATGTAAGTACTTTCTGAGCTTAAGTAACAGTACATACTCATATTCACTTAGCTATCATATTAGACTATGTCACTAGATTATAAATAGGTATTGGCCAACTCATATGTATTACCTATCTATCAGCTACGGACATTCACTGCTGGACATAGGCCTCTCCCCTATAGACCGCCACAGAGTCTTGAGTAGGGTATCAAACTATGATAAAGTAGAAGCTAAAAGTCAGCGGATAGCACAATGGCTGAACAATACAAATACGTAGTATTGCCGTACAGGCGGCGTCTAGACGGCCTCATTACTGCCCCCCTACCCCCCTGCTCGTACTACGTTCGACCGCGTCTTGTATAAATATTACGTTAATCTGATTTCATACGCCCGTAATTAACATAGAGGGTGCATCTAAACTCAAATAAGTATCACGCGGAGCGGAGCATTTGGTTACCAATATCAGAGAACTATTGCCATCTTAATAGTGGCTTTCGCAAATGACAAATCATCTATCTTTTACATTTATTCTCTTTATTTTTTTTTAACTATCCCTTGTCCCGCTGCGGGGCAAAGACCTGTCCCTGTGATTTCTACAACTTCCTATTTGATCTCCTCCGGCATCTCTCTCTAATTGCATCCTCTTATTTTGAAGACAAGTAAGTCAATACATACGCTTGTCAAAGTTGTTATTACTATATTGTTACTGCAAGACAGACATCACCTAATAATATGTCAAATCTGATTCAACTAATATTGCTGTATAATGCGTAAATTATCTAGTTGATATTTGCCGAGTGGTAGAGGGTATACTTATAAAGGAGAAATGTAGGTTATTCTATTCAATATAGCAGACCAATGTGGGTCAAAGAATGGAGGTCAATGTCTTATGTCATATTTTGTACGTTGACTGTTGAAGAAAGTGCTTTTTAACGTCCTGCGCAAAAAGTGGGGTCTTATCAGTTTAACGCTAATGTATTTGTGTATCTTTCTATCAATCTGTCTGTCTTTGGGTCTTTGCGTGACATAGTAGCTCTTAAACTAGACATGTGCGCCGATCAAAAAATTGTCGGCGGCGGCGTTTGACAAAAAATCGGCGGCGGCGGCGTATTTTCGGCGTGAAATCGGCGTGATTGAAACATGATTTCACACATCAAAAAACCGTAATTCAAGGACACAGTTATTTAAAATATCGCCGTACATCACCTTAAACTCTGATTTAATGCCATAAACATATATTTTTACAAAAAAATCGAAATAAAATGGTTAAAATTTGCGTTTTTTGCCTTTTTGGCACTAGCGATCATAACGTTACGATGCCAAAGCCATCCACTGAGGGAAGGTGACCCATGCTACATCTTGGTTCTACATGGTACATCTTCGGTCTATTCGAGAGGTTTTAGGCCTTATCAGACATTATTTATTCGAGCTATATGGTATGGCCACTTGGTTATTCGGAGCTACATCAATTAAATAGTGCTTCTACGGATTTCCTCATTTCTATGGAGATACTTAGGTTCACACAGGTCATCACTGCCTGTATGAGAGAAGTTCACTGGCCAAACGCCTATAGTTGCAGGATCTAAAGCGTCGCGAGGATGAACTTAAGTTTTTCCAACGTTACCCAAACGTGTTAGACTACGCAATAGACCAAAATTAGATTAGGTACCACAAAAAGGCTTGTTTTTTCGATCTCTGGGACTTAACTGTCATCTTTCGGAAGCTTCCATGTAATTCCATAAGAGCGCGTGGTCAAGGTACCTCAAGGCCGAATCTCTAATACGGTTCTGTACTGGAAAAACATATATAGGTAGCAGCAGACATAAGCAAACCACCGCTGTCACAAAAGTATAGTAAACCTGGTTAATAAACCAGCGAACAAAATGATTAAAAAGGGCAGAGTTCAAACTGGCTGGACTACTTACCAGCTACAAATAACTTGCCATTCACTTTGATGGACACTTTAGTTCCTCTGATGCCCAATATCTTCCTGGACTCAAATATTCCCAAAGGCTTAGAAATGGGCCGAACTAAGGCTACTGCTGTTATAACTCAAGTATTTGGTCCAGAATGTTTGGCAGAACTGATAGATTTATTAAAAACTATAAGGGTTCCGTTTTTGCTATTTTGGCTACGGAACCCTAAAAAAGAAAAAAACTACGTTTCTATGATATTAAATGAAACCACAGATACATCTTTATCAAAAAACAATGTGCATTCATTGTCATATATTGTGTTGAAGATTTCAATATCAAAACTTCGTTTCTTGATATGGTGCAGCCAGAGTCAATGCTCAGGGGTTAAATGCTCATGAAACCTACACAGCTGTGGTATATTGAACGCAGCTTAGGCGTTCACCTCTCTCTTTCCCGCCTTGATGATCTCTCTCTTTTATATTAGCCATTGTCACATGTGTTCAGCTCTGGTTCAAATAAATCCTAATTAATTAATTATAGGAGTTTAATTGAGATACCGCAATCTGTATTCATCTCATCATCATCTGTATTCTCTAATTTAAAAGATTATGAGTTTACAGAGAAAGAACATGAACCAAAGTATGAGATAAATTCTACTCCAAGAACCTGTAAGACGTCTTTTCTTAGAAACTGATTACCACAGCTTTGGTTTTTTTTTTTGGTTGGTTTGTGTCCCGTATGGTCAATATTGACCACTTTTGGTTGATCTGGAGTTGTGCCCCTCTCCGAAGGAAGGAGAGGGTTACAGGAGCACAGCTTTGGAGGATGTCTTGAAGCTTTTGAACTAGAACTGATTTAGAATCAACGTCGCTAACGACTACCTTCGATTAGCTAATGACATCGTCGTGATGGTATAGTCCCTACAGGGCGCGAAAAATATGCTCAACGACCGCTGTGTTTATAAGACGAAAGTTATGTCGAACTCCCTGATACCCCAGTCGCTCTTGGGGCAGTTAACCTTGAAGTTGTCTAGGACGAGAACTACGAATACACATATGTAGCTGAAACATACACTCCAGTTCTTCTCTGTCACCGTGTCTCAATGTCTCAAGAATAGTTTTTGACTAGTGACGAGATATCCAGTAGACGTATAGTCTTTCACCTTCATAAATAGGGTCGAGTCGCTCAACGTTCCATAGAGAGAGCTAGACCAAATTAGTAATTAGTAAATCCGTTTCGTTCCGTTTCCAAAGAACCTACTTAGGTGACATAACTCTAGCAAGATGAGGTGGTAATGGGCTGGGCATATAGCTCGAGCAACAAAGACCGATGGGATAGAAAGGTTCCCAAATGAAGACCACGAATCTGAAGGAAGATGGAGCGTGGGTTGGCCTCCACAAAATGATCTGAGGACATGTTTAAGTTCGTCGGCATTCGATTAAGAGAAAACGTGTGCATTGCGACTGTTCGTTCGGAATTGTTTAGGGCAGACCTATGTTCATCAATGAATGTCTCCGGATTGAGATGATAATGATGATCTAGACCATTTTAACTAGCCTCTGCCGTCTTTTGAAATCCTACGAGAGGATAATAAGAAAAAACGTTATCCAAAAATGGGATGAACCTTGATTTCAACAGAGTATATGCTATGAACTGCTAGAACAAAGTGTTAAGTAAGGTTAGTTTTAATATATGGTACGAAAATCTGCTTTTGCAATAAGTTTTTTATTCACGCCGATTTCACGCCGATCAGAAATCGGCGGCGGCGGCGTGGCCAAAAAAGCCGGCGGCGGCGGCGCGCCGGCGCGGCGCACACCTCTATCTTAAACGTATTGACTGATTTGAATGCAGTTGTATTATATAGCGGGTTTCATAGCTGAAAAATAACTCGGCCAATTTGTATCAGGTTTTTTTTATTTGTAATTTAGTTTGTTATCACCATCAGTCAAAATACGAGCTCTGTTGAACATAGGCCTCCCCCAAAGCACGTCATCGATGACCGGCCGGTCCTATGCCGCCCGCATCCAGCAACCTTCACCAGGTCGTTAGTCCACCTTGTGGGAGCCTACCCACGCTGCGTTTGCCATGTTACAGTATGTTATAATACAAAATACGGTCGTATCAAGCTCGTTTGATAAACTAGTCCGCTGGCAAGGACTTGGAGGAGTACCCGGGTATAAATAAACGCTGCCTGAAGGTTTCCTTCTAGTAACTTGTAAGGCTGTTCAAAGTTAGACAAGGACGTAAAGCCCTTATTGTTTTAATTTTGTTTTCGTCATTCCGGGTTATGAACAGTATTTCACAACCGTTTCCAGGGCAGTGGTGGGCAAACTTTCTTCATGGGAGTCCAGAAAATTTATAAAATTCCAGAGGCGGGCCTGAATTAGGAAACATTATGCTTTAAGATATCTTTACTGCTGGACCGTCAAAATATATTAGCACGGGGGCCGTATACTACTTATTTCGAAGAACTGTCGGCGGGCCGGCCCACCACTAGGGCATGCAATACCGGTATTACTTGTAAGGGCCAATAACGGGATCCCAGCATTAGCCAAACTAATAATACCGATATTGCATGCCCTACCAGGGGCGTGACGTTAAAGATAGCCTTGGGCAAGCCGATGCAGATTTTGCGTCCTTGAAAGCAGTAGAATAAGGTGCTCAAATGCCTGATATTAGGCAATCCGGTAGGAATCGAGTTCTTTGGACGCCACGCCACGGTGCCCTACTCACCAATGGGCTAGCCCATTGATGAGTAGACGAAGACGTAATTTTATTTACACAGCACGGTCGGTCATTAAGAACGCTCTGATCGCAAATGCCTGCGATCTGGGTCATACTTCATAATATTACTGCCCCAGGGCACTAACACCCAGCCCAGGTGCGTAATATATTACTGGAGGTCAAACAGAGATAGATAAGTAATATACCTAAGTATATAAAAGTATCGACAAAGCTGCTTAACTCACTAAAATGTAATTTGATTATTATATATGCTCATAGATTTATGCCAGTGAGCCATACAGGTTTCTCGTAAAAATATCCAACTCCACTTATGTGACATGGCTAACAAAACATTAATACTATAAAATTAACAACGTATAGAATAACATTCTTTCGAGTTTTCATACAACGAGCGCAATAATAGATTAACCCACATTCAGAGATCAGTTACCCCAGTGCTCTGTCCTACCTGAAAAGTCGAAGGGAGGCAGAGTCACCTAGAGCGTCCTCTCGCCTAAGTCGGGTCGACGCACCGGCCTGCAACGTTCGAACAAAACGTCTCGCGACAAATCGTTACGAGGGAACAAGAGTTATCGTGTTGATGAATTTTTGTTTGCAAACGCTCGGGTGCACTGAACTCGCGTCATCGCCGACCTTTGTTTACTTAACATCCGGCATTTCATTACAATAAGGGTAAAGAACCTACACGGCAGATTCATATCGCAGACAGTTCAGCCGATGAACTTGAACTTAGCAACAATTGTAACTATTTCTAGATCGTCTATTTTCATCTCTATAGTGTTATTTAAATGATCGAGATTGTTCACCCGATAACACCTGTCTCGCGGCATAATGATATCGATATGCATCGTCTGCCGGTCGTACGCGAATGTGAGTTAGACAATTACAGATGCCCCCTGAAGTACGTCCTCTCGGCGCCACGGGTTTGCCCCAGAATCGCGGGCGTTGACTCGTCGGTACCGGCCCACCCGATCTACAATCATTCGGCGGACGTCTGGTAAAGCTCCACTAGCGCTGTCCTTCACGAACTCACAAATAACCTCGGCCGCGCGAGCGGGACGATGCGGTGGACCGATACAATTGTTTTTTTCAGAAAGATCTGGATGGAGCCACTTCTCCAGTGCACGTACAGGATTTATGGACTCAGGAGATACGTGTTACATGTGGCGAAGCTCACTCTATCGCGTTAATAAAGAGATTTATATCATTTATATCGAGGGTTCGCATCGTCGATGGTCGCGGCGCGTTGAAAGATCTGAGAGTTTTAAATGTGTCAAGGCTGGCAGTCTGACAATTTGGTTTGTTTATCTGACTTTGTACTGCGCTGTTCTTCAAACACTCCTGTCTTTTTTAAGCTTTTTCGACATCTCTTTTGTTCACTCCAAGCGGGTTTAAATTAGTTTATCCTGAAAAATAACGATTATTTTGATCTCACGTTCCCTGTACCGCATTGTTGGCTCGAACCGGGGTAGTGTGGGAACTATTCTTGTTAGTAAGACCCCTTCGCGTTTAGAAGGCAGGTGCACAATCACCCCTACGTCATTTGAACTGTACGTTTATTCCCTGGAGCTTTAATTTTAAATTCTTATTTTGAGGTTTTTAATATGAGTGTTACCTTGTCGGACGAGTTGCCCTCGGTTCCGTACTCAATAAAGCGTGGCCAAACATAGAAATGTTACTTGTATATCTCTCGCCGCAATGATGATACTGAGATGAATCATTGTGTCGAGACCAGATGAGTGCGTTTGCTTAGCAGCCGTGAACCGTTAGGTGTCAATATAAATAACGTATTTAAAGTATCTGATTCATACTTTAGAGGTTCAATGGAAATGCATATCGTTTAATCAAATTGTGCATTTAATTACCTATGCTTACTTGCTTAGCTGTGTACTGTGTAGATTAAGAACAATAGGAAAATCTGTATTTAGTTTAATTTAAAAACATAATATATCCTCAAAAACAAACACTGTATTCTTAACGTGTCCAATTGAAGGGATATTAACAAAAACAATGTAACAGAATAGACTGGCCGACACTTACAGATGGTTCAATCCACGAAAGCGTGGGTTGTAATGGGTACTGCAACCTACGCTAGGCACAATACACATTAATACGTCATGGCAGGGAGCGGGGCGCTTCTTCATAGGTCGACCTTTTAGTCTCTATATTCGGCAACCTTTTCATTGACAATTAGTGTTAGGTTACCAAATCATGAGTGATTCTTATTTAAAAACTTATGGATAAGCCATACTTAAGTTACATTTAAATAACGTCTAACCTGTCAACATTCTGATGAAATATGTATGCCGTTTGATATTAATCGGCAGCTTTGTGACGTCCTCTAACTATTAGTCAATGGTACATTTTAAATTACCATTCCCATGTAGTAATTCGTGCGAAACACAGAATGGGTCGCTTGTTTCATATATGATCGGTCAATGTGTGCTGACATCCATGCATGACATTGAATGCCTAGTTTCATTTTAGGACGCGACCTCGCTCGGGGAAGGACGCGATGCAATTTGCTGCTCCCGACAAATTGTGTTTGGACAAGCTACATGCTCAGGCATTCAGGTTACCCCTGTGGGGCATGAAATGCTGTTGCTATCCTTGCTTTACCTAAAAAGATGCAGAAATTACTTATATTATTCGGTGATGCTTAGTCAGTTTGGATGCTGTATGTATGATCTTATTTTACTAATAAAAATTGCAGTATCTGACAATACTGCAATTATGAAAACTAGGTTTTATGAGAATTTAAACACTATTTTATTTTATCTTGAATAATTCTGAATGTTGTCTGAGTGAATCCGAAATTATGGACACTTCAAAATTGTGTACAACAAATCTGTAGCAAATTTATTTTTGTTAGTGTCCCACGGATGCGCAAAGGTCTATCCGCTATAATTTCACGTCTCCCTCTCGGTCACACCTATACTCTTCTAGCCAGTTGTTAAGGAAAGCATCCAGATCGTCCCTTTGTCTAAAATTGCACTTTATATCTCTGATCTTCTTTGTCGTTTCGCTGTTGGCAGAGCGGTTGTGGTCAAATAGTGGCGTCCACGTCGCTGCTAGAAACGGACACAGCTCTCCGCACGATCTCCCGCCATCCTTTCCTGTTAGCAGACTGTTTCTCTGGTGCCTATGTCTAAAGCAAGCCGAAGACAGTTTGAACTTGCTATCGAACTCTATAAGATTCCTAACACATTTTCCGTCTTTGTCCTCCAGGTCACGGGCAACAAGGATCGGCAGAGCCAGCAAATCCAAACGAAGCTCGGCGATTACCAGATTGCGCAGGCGCTTATCGACGATCCCAGCAAGTCGATAGGCATCTGTGCGGAGCCACCCAGCCCAGCGCCATGTGAGTACCTACCCTATTACTAGAGTGACAAGGTTCAATTTAGTTTCGTCGTTAAAAAAAATTACCAATAGGTGAGATCGAAGTCCTATTGTGCGTAAAAAAGTCGTAAGATACACATGCACAGCCAAGTACAGTAGGTTTAGTACCTTGCCACTTTTAATATTTTTTTATTTTCAGCTCGTTAATTGTAGCCAGGACTAAAAAACTTCTAATCACACCAGTGTCTATTTCAAATACAGACTAGTACATACTAGTCTCTATGTACATAACATACTTGTTGTCAATTTCGTTAATAATAATTGAATACTCACCTCTTGGTGGTTCATACATTGGACGGTTAACATAGTACCTTATGGGAGGTAAAATATACGTCGAGTTTCAGAAAACTTAGCCTTCGCAGGATGTACCTACCTAGTTTTGCAATTGAGGTAGAATTAGGTACGGTAAGTCAAAAAAAGTGGTCACTTTTGAACTCTAATACCACTCAATAAAGTCTAAAAGTGGTAGATCACTTTCTTTGCTTACTGTACATACAAGTACAATTCGACAATAATTAATGTTTAGTGTGACTTAATTATTTAGTGGTCTTAAGCGAGTTTAACAATTTATTTGTTGAGTCAATTGGAGTCAAGTTACTTTCACGCTAATAAATTAATACGGTTAAATTATGCCTTTGACCATGAAACAAAAGTGATAAGATCATACCCATAAATAGTGCTCGCGGCTGTAACAAGTTGTTACCAAACTCGGCGTTAGTTGTTAAAATATGTAGAGACGAGTTGTGGGCCCGACAATATTAGGGACTTGGTCCCTCACTGTTTATGGTTCTTTGCAGTTTCTCAAGGGAGGCCTATTTCATGATGTTTATGTTGATGTATATGATCCTAAATCTTTTACTTTACAAGCCGAAGTTTTGGGTAGGTCATATTTTGAATGGTGAATTTTTGGACATTTTGAGACGCGAAATTTTCTTATAATACAACCTACACCCAGCCTCAAATAGTCTGTAGCTTCCAAATCGCCATATATATCGTAACAAGTCTTTGTGGCTATAGTAATAAAGACATGTTAAGATAGGGGTGTTGCCTGAACAGGAGCAAATAATTAAAACGTAGATTCTACTCATCAAACAATAAAACTTTAGTTCAACAACTTGTTTCATGTTTAAAAATTACGAATATTTTAGATTTTATCTTTTTCATACAAATTAAATCGTTTTTTTTCAATGTACGTTAACATCAGTCTAATTGACGTCGCTTGTCACGCTACAAACATAAAAAAACATCGCAATACATTGCGGTTTCAAATAAACTTTAAAGTGTACTAAAAATTAAAACATAAGTTATTTTTTTATGTCGCTGTTCAGTTTGAGGAGTACAATCTACGTTTTAATTATTTGCTCCTAGTACAGGCAACACGTGGTAGTATATGGCGCTTTGGATGGCTATAGGCTAGGTATTTGACACTGACTGTACACGTACTTGATATACAGCGTAGTTAAGAAAAAACATGGTTATACCCTTTATTTATGCAAAATGGGCATATATCCAGAATAAACTAATAACTTAGAAATATTTATTTAACTTAATAATAATCAAGAAACGAGTAAACAGGGCTCTCAAAGATCGGTAACGTATAGGTAACACGTCTGGTGTTGCAGATATCCATAGGCGACGTTGACTGCTTTCCATCAGGCAGCTCGTCTGCTCGTTTGCCACTTATAACATAAAAAATAATTGAACACAAGAGTATACTGGCAGTACTTGATCTTACACAGGACTAACCCGGTTTGATTTGTTCGGCAATGTAGCACCAGAGGTTGGTGGGCCGTTTGATCACAACGGACATACCGCTCAAAGGGTTCAGAGATACATAACCCGTTCAAGCAGAAATTCGATTTAATTTCCTTGCGGCGCTCTCAATACCATGTTAGTTCCATTTCCTTAAGTACTACGTCTTGTGTGAGCCACTTAAACCAGTAATCGGAATAAGTCTGTTTTACTCTCACCTATATTCGGGTGTTTCATCATCATCACAATTTTAAAGGATTATTTTTTATTGTAGCGTTGAAGACAATAATAGTACATTCACAACTAGGGTGGTAAAACAAAGAAAGGCCGAGAGCGCAGATGTCTGCGGCCCGAGCTGCAAGCGAGGGACGTAAATATGCGATCGAGGGCTTTCTTTATTACCTCCCGTGTTGTGTAATGTGTATATCATTTTATGTCTACACTTGGCCAGAAAGTGGCTGTTTCCGTACGCGTAGCGTGCGGTAAAAGCCACTTTATGGCCAGGTGTGGCATAAAGGTAGATTATATCAGCGTCTAGGGGTTTCTAACAAGAGTGGAGTACCTAATTTCAGAGGAGCATTATCATAACAAAAGTACAAGTCATTTGATACGCGGCCTTGCTCTGTTCCACTTTGTAGAATCTTCAATTTTTCAGGTAAAGCCAGAAGAGATATCCGATATTTTTTCGGCTCAGCCCTCGGATATATTTGCATAATAGCTTATTTAGGTCAATTTGTATACCTGTCCACATTCATACATGCACAATGTGCTCCAAGTAGTTGCGAGCTTTCGAAACACTGCCATGATATTTGATTGAGAAACTTTACTAATATCGCTCTTTACGCTGGCTTTTTTTCATAGTCCGACTGTTAAAGAAGGTTTATTTCTGTGTCAATGCCGTTTATTTCTGAAACAGATATTGCGTGCGATATGTATTATCAATATCAACATAATCTAAGCAATCGTGATTGGGTTAAACAAATCTGCATTGATTAACTTTGCGATAGGATGTTTACGTATATCCTGCGCAAACGAATTAGCATAAATTCATAATGTCCGCCATTACTATGTTAATCTTTATTAGTGTGAATCTATCGCGGTGGCTCGCGATACTTTAAAACACATCGACCTGATAACCATTTCTGATCTTCCGTTTACACAACCCGAACTTAAGCCTCCACGGGCGCTTCTTACTGAATAATAATAACTCGTAAAATATTGTTATATGCTTGGAAATTGTCAGGGTTTGCGTGGAGCGGAGCGACGTGATAGATAATAAATGATTCAGCGCGTCCCCCGACCGTGTCGGGTGGTCGGGTCGGGCGGTCGGGCGTCACTGTGAGACTGACGACACGCACAGACGTGACGAAATATTGGTCGGATCATTAACTCCTCGGCCTTTTGTTATGTGCCGCGGCCTTCGCCTCCTCTAATCGTCTTACTAGTGCGATCAAAGACTTTGAGGCTTTCTATTAGCTACTGTTGGTCTTATTCAAGGTAGATATAATGCAACTTTTGAATATTGTGTGCTCTGTTCCGTTTCTACCCATTGGATTAGTATACGGGTGTTGCTTATAACAGGATCAAATAATTAGAATGTAGATTCGACTCATCGAACAATAAAACTTTCGTTCAACAACTTTTAAAATCTATGTATCTTTAGATTTTATCTTTTTCTTTCAAATTAAATAGTATTTTCAATGTACGTTAACATCAGTCTAATTGACGTCGTTTGTCACGCTACAAACATAAATAACCACATTTTTATAAAAAAAATAACCCGACCGCGGTGCACTTTGAAACTGCATGAAATCCGCCATTTTGTTTATTTTACCGAAGTTCATACCCAGTGACACTCGCACCGTCAAGACGAATCTAATGATGTATCATTTATCAAAATCGGATGTGCCGTTGAGTACCTAGTTACGAGCGGACATAGGAACGGACATATATACATACTTACATACATACAGGTCAAACACATAACCCTTTGGGCTTCGCCGCATACGGGTAAAAAAAACATCGCAATACATTGCGGTTTCAAATAAACTTTAAAGTGTACTACGTAGTGTGTGTGTAGTGTGTGTAATTAAAACATAAGTTATTTTTAAATGTCGCTGAACAAATGTTGTTCAGTTTGAGGAGGACAATCTACGTTTTAATTATTTGATCCTCGTACAGGCAACACCTGTATGTAAGACCACAGGAAGTAATATTTATTGGTGCGTTCACACCGATTTAGATTTTCTAAAATAATCAGTGCTAGTATTTAGGGAGTCAGATCTAGAAACGGTTACTTATTTTTTTCCTGACTGCACTTCACATTTGATCCAGTCGGAGATTCATTAATTGGTATCTGGATTAACATACATATTACAGCTAAGAAAATGTTATAAAAATTGTCACAGAGAAGAGATTCAACGCAATATGAAATAGTCGAGTAAAACTTCATTAAACTTGTCAAAAATGTTAATTTGAATGATGTACTTAGATAGTAATCTATTACGTACTTTTTTTTAAATGTCGTAAAAGAGTTCTTAGTAGGATTTATTTACATTTACTCAAATCTTTACTGAAATTATTATGTAATATTTAAAAGGCCTTTAACCCATATGTGGCTTATTGCAACACGTAAGACTTGCCAAGCCACCGTAGCGAATTAATCTAAAAAGCAACGGCTCCCTTAAGAGCGAGCCATAAAAACTCACCCCATAAAGCCCTTCGTAATGATATCCCAGGCACGAGTAAATAATACTAGAACAGTCACCACATATTGCACACTAAGGCCTTTTCTACGCGCAGCAACTGGTCGCAAAAGCTGACCAAGCTGCTAGTCAAGCTTAAAAAAAAAAACACTAAGGCCTTAGGCGAAACGCTCATCGATTTAGGCTAGTTTTTTAGGGTTCCGTACCCGAACGGTGCCAACGGAACCATTATTACTAAGCCTCCGCTGTCCGTCTGTCACAAGGCTGTATCTTTTTAACCGTAATTGCACTTGCATTTGGCCGTTTTTTTTTTAAGATTCAATACGAGTCTTGTTAGTTGTTGTTGTTGTAGTAGTCGACATACCTATATTTTATTAATTACTCATATATTTTATCAATATTGTGTGACACATCATTTCGTTGCAAAAATCCCGATATAGGTATCGGTTCCCGAATAAGTAATCAGTTGCCTGAATTTATCAATACTTTTGTCAGAATCTGAATCGAAAAAATATCAACTTTTCTGAAGACTGTTACCACGCCGCTTTGAAATCATTCATGTGTCCCAATACAAAATTATCAAACAGTCGTGTAAAGAGAAGAGTTCCAAGTGACAAGATACTAAAGGCTACAATATTTATGAAGCCACTACTTCGCGGCATTCAAATTTAACGATCATTCGGCCACTAGACTTGAGGGCTAATTAAGACGGCTAAAGTAACTTGCTCCTTTGATACGATGCAAATTATATATGCGGAACGCGTCCGGCTAGTATTTAGAGAGAGCGTTCAAGATGGTACGTACTTCGTTAATAGCATATGCCATTCCAATGTAGCTCTTAATGCAACTGTGTATAAGGTGCCTGTTTCTAATCTACGCTTAACGGGGTCTCCTACGTGCAAAATTGCCTTCTAGGTTTAAGCTTGAAGTTATAAATAATTGGCAACACCGATGTCCGAGGTCTGTGTGCGGATATTTTCTTATACCCGGGCACCTTTATAAATTATGCATAATTTTGGATTCAAAGACATTTCAATCCTGACCTTTAGAGTTTATTAAACCCGTAAAGCATATTCTGTTTAGTTGATTAAAACGAAACATGTATATTTTTATGCCAATGTCGATAGAGATAGATAGATATGTATATTTTGCCAAAAAGAAGCGGGAATCAGGCTCATCTTTGCCACTTACTGGCAAGATGTTGAATGAGCTGAGCTCCATTCTAAGGTGTTCCTGGAGCGCTGTGATATGGGTTACTTCAAGAAGCGAGTAAACAGGATACTTAAAGGTCGGCAACGTATAGGAAAACACCTCTGTGTTGCAGATATTATAGGGGACTATGACTGCTTTCCATCAGGTGGCTCGTCTGCTCGGTTGCCACTTATTACATTAAAAAATGCATGAGTATGGCAACCCTATTGCATCCGTGAGTTACGTGATCGTATACCTAATATATAATGTAAATGTTGCGTAATGTGCAGACCTGTGTAACCTTCGATAATATCCACTTGATTACTTTATCAGGAAGTTGATAGATTCTGTAACTATTTTGTACATAAATAACTGATGTTCGTTTAGTAATGATAAATGAGGTAAACACTCGTATGTATGTAAACAAGTAGATATTGTAAATTGTATGCTTCAATCATTTTATCGACATTCGATGTATATTCAGTATGATCTCTTTCTGAGCTTTGTTATCGCCATTGTGTAACTGACATCTTAGGGATTTCCAGAAAACTATTGGTAACAATCGTTTTTTTTTTATTTACCACAGTCTTAAAAACCCAGACCTAAGAATTACTCAATAAAAAAGGAATTTTGCATCTGATGCATACATTTGCAGGCATTTCATTGGTTGTGCTATTAATAATATTTTGACAGGGTCCTTAATTGTTCCCGTTTTTAGATCGTTGTCTTAGAACTCTGACAAAAACGATTTTTCGTGATATCTGAACATTACGTAGGTTGGTTACGTTTCGTTCTTAATGTTTGTTTTACATAACTGAATCTACGCTTGATATGAACGTGTCTCGCTTCAATTTCCCTACGTTATCGCCTTTTCCCGCCTACTACAGGGTTTAAATAACGCCCACTATCCTTTGTATCCTAAATTCCTTGATCCATCTACTTGAAAATATTCTACCCACTAATTCACGTAAACTAGACGCATATCAGATGTCGAGTTGCTAATTCGCATAAACCTATAACCTAACCTGACCTATCCAACCTTACCCTACCCTACTAGAGTCTGTGCGGAAAGAGAATAGGCGTGGCGAAAAACGGAACTAACCTAGCCAGTATGGCCACAGAACAGAAAATACGGCATATACGGTACAAAAGCATTACAGCGCCCCCAAAAATTAATCCTATTCTCTTTCAAAAAGGCATTGTTTATCAACTAACTGATTGAAGCATATTACAGTTGTGTATGAGTTTTAAACGGTTTTTAACGCATTGGGATTTCTCATGTTGTTTCGCGCTGACAAAACGCATCAAGCTATGGAATAAAACACATTTGAATCAAAATAATTGATATCGTTAAGGCTGCATTTCCACCAGAGCTGCGCGAGGCAGCTAAGCGGTGTGCGAGGAAAAATCCACCAATCAACGTGCCTAGCCTCACTCAGCGCGGCCCGGCATTGGTGGATTTTTTTCTCGCACACCGCTTAGCCACCTCGCACAGTTCGGTGGAAACGCAGCCTAACTCGCTCGCAAATCGCAAGTGTGATAAGGCTCTAACATAGGTTCTTGACCGTATATATGTTAGTATGAGAGCAGAGCGACTCGAATCACCTTAATATAAAAAAAAACAGTATATCCTCTTTCAAAATGTTGAAATGTGATAACAAATAACGCCATTGGTCGTGAAAAAGCTGGCTTTACCAGGACTCGACTCTGACTTATTGCTGGGATTGCTTACGCAAAAATGACAGGCATACAGCGTACAGTGGTACAGTCCTTATGTTGAAGTGACGCTTGTCAAAGTCAAAGTTCTTTATTCTTCAATTTCGGCATAGTAAAATGTACATTACAATACAAATATACTTTATTGAACACCAGAAAAACACATTACAAGAGGTACTGACATCATTAAAACAATTTAAAAAGATAGACAACAGGCGGTCTTATCGCTAAAGAGCGATCTCTTCCAGACAACTTTTCGGTAGAGGTATTGCACCTATGAATCTTGAAATTTACCAGCAGTTCCAAGGTGAAACCTCTGCCCCGAGAAATACTGCCGTAAGAAACGCGGCGAGGTATGAATTTTTAAAAGCAGTCATACAACATTTGACTTGTTTGTCACTTGGTGGTATAAAAAATACAGGGATTCCTGCATGTTTCATAATCTGGTTGATATTTTAATATTAATCGCATCAGCTGAGACCGAACTAGCAATGACCTAGTTCGTACCAAAACCGGTCAGGTCGCCGGTGTAAACAGTATAAGTAATTCAAGATGTTGCACGGGTTCCGTAGTGGAAGAAACATTTCAGCCTCCCGTTCAGCGATCTGGTTCGACCCCAGGGAACGCCACGGCCGACCACCCGGTCCGACAATCGCTACGCCCGTGTATGGGTTGCGAGTTTGTCAGTTCCTAAAAAAAGCCTCCCGTTCAGAGGGTTTTAGGTAGTATAAGATACAACAGTTTTTTGTATTAGAATCTTACGGGTAGATATACCTGCCCTTAAACTCTATTGTTCTTTACGGACTTCAAAAAGGAGGGGGTTCTCAGTTCGTCGGAATATTTTTTTCTGTGTTATTATTTTTCTGTTAATATTTTTCTCCGATTAGGCTCAAAAACAGCTGGACCGATTTCGAAAGTTATTTTTTTTGTTTGAATGGGTATAGTATAGGTAGTACTCATTGTCCCTAAGGTCAGAGTTTGATGATGGGATCTTAGAGAAATCGAAGGATTTTTTTAAATACTCCTGGATTTACGAGTAGGTATTTTAATAGTTACTCTTGCATGGATAAACTAGTTTGAATTTTGTTATTTTTACTTTGTATAATTATTTACATTATAAACTTACTAGTATATAATAGACGTAACTTGTTTATTATCCTTGAACATTGTTATTGTCGCTAAAATTAGACTTTAGCGTAGGAATTCTACACCTGAAAGCCAATCTAGCCCGGGTCTGTTTGATACGTATTTCTACGGTTAATTCGTTTACATCCTAGAATATCCTAATGGGATTAAGTCTCTTTAGCTCCCTACTTGCTTGGGGGCTATGTAATGTAAATTAACTACGTCGAAGCTGGATTTTTATTTAGGTGAAGTCAATTGACAGTTGGTGTGTTTATTGTGTGGCTGTTGATTATCGATTTAATTGTAAGGAGATATTTTTTTAACTATAGGAAAATTATAAAGGCGGTTTCTACTAGGCGTTCATAAAAGAGTTACTTATAAAAATTGCTTTATTTTAACCATAACGCGATAGTCACGTTTAGAGATGTGCCATTCTCGGGAACGTTTTCAGTTGTGTACGGAGCGAGAACGTTCTCGAAAACATTTCCCGTGCGAAATTAAGAACGTTTCCTAGAATTCCCGAGAATGGCACAACTCTGCACGTTTTATGTATTTGTTAATTAACTCCAAATCGTGAAAACCCCAACTTAGCAACTTCGTTATTTCCGAGATGAAAATAGACGTACGTTTTTGAAATAACGGATTTAGTTAAACACAAAGCTGCCGTTGTCTGGTTAAATGACAAATATGGAGCGGGCTCCATCGCATGGCGAGCAAAAAAACGCTTTAAAAAAATACCACACGAAAAATACAAGCTAAATGCTTCCGGGCATTTCAATCGCCGCCCTCCGCCATAGTTTAACGAACATGGGTGAATCAACTTTTCTTTGTCAACAAAATTTCACCTTCTCCGACTAAAATTGAAAGGAAATCTTTATTCGGATATTTTTTTAATAAAGTGTATGCTCATTTAAAAGACAGATAATAAAGCTACGTAATGCAAATATTTTTTAATATAATTTGTTAATTATAACTTGTTACAAGCAGTGACCCAGCGGACATAGCTGTCCCCCACTTTTGTATGAAAATAAGGGTTCGTCCGCTGGGGCACCCTATTTATTTGTTAAAAACGAGTTTTTATTTTTACCTAATCTATCTCTAGACGTAGATCTTGTTCCATTTAAATCATGTTAAAACACGCAAAAGGTGGACAAACAAGGAGAAAGAGCAATCATTGCATAAAGCAAAAAAAAGGTTGATTCACCCACATACAGTTGGCTGACTGAGACGTTTATGCAAAGTAATTTTGCTTAATCGCCGTGCTTAGCAATTCGGGACAATACCACGAGTGGCTCACTCCGCGATTTCGCCGCGCGGCTATTAGTACCAAATTTTGCCGCTCCGGAGGGGCTTAGCCAGCGACCAGAAAGAGCACGCGTTATGCGATACGCGGTCGGATTCGGTGCGTTCCGTATGGTGGTCGGACCCGAACGTCAGTTTTGTTAGAAAGCGAAACTTCTGTACGTAGTATTTATTACTTATTCTGTGACAATACTTTAGATCAGTGGTGGGCAAAGTTTTTTCATGGCGGGCCAGAAAATATAAGAAATTTTAGGGGAGGGCCAGAACTGTAGCAAAAATTTTGTTTTATCAGGGGCCATATAAGTACCTACTACTATAATTCGAAGGGCCGCGGGCGGGCCGGATTAAACCCTCCCGCGGGCCGGAGATGGCCCGCGGGCCGTACTTTGCCCACCACTGCTTTAGATCATGTGTGACACAGCGCACTTACTGTTTCATTGGCTATGTGCGCAACTGCAGCGCTACGAGTACGTTCGCAATTAGAGGGAATTGTCAACCATTAACAAATGTAAACTAATTTAGACAGAGACAGCTACTTCGGTCCTCCTAAGTTACATTATTTCTACGTGCTACTTTTACCAAAAGTCCAAAGTGCATGTTGGGTGCACACACCCAACATGCACTTTGGACGTAGCCAATTAGCGGCTGTCGCGACATTAGTAGGCTCCATCAATGCTTAACATAAGGCATGATCGGAGTCAGAGTAAGCCTATTGATAATTTAAAAAAATTGTAGGTTCGTATGGGTTTTCGACCAACTGTAGGTTTTCTAAACTGCCTCCGCTGTACACGAAATACGTATTGAGAAAAGGGATGCATAGCGTCAAGTTTTGTTCAATTCAGTTTTGCGTATTGCTCTTGTTAAAGAGTTAAAACTACGTTTTATTAATTCTCTATTGCAGTAATAACATAAGCCGATAACACTTAATTTTCAAGTATAAGTCAATGTGGCTAATTCCGTCTGGTGGGGCAATTCCGTACAGCGGTTTTTGCGGCCAAACAAACAATAGTATGCACTTGATGAGTCGACTGGCACAGGAGCGAAACTTTTCACACTAACTGACGAAATTAGAAGTTTGTTAGAATGATAGTTTAGCCGTAAAAACCGCTGTACGGAATTGCCCCACCAGACGGAATTAGCCACATTGACTTATTAATTTTTGTGTTAAATGTAATTGAATGTCAGTGAGTCGGAATTGGTTAATCTGTCTACCGTTAAAAAACTTTTTAAAATACCACTAGCGTAGTGTATGATTTTCAAAGGCTTGATAAATGATTCAGCCGCCGCAAATGGCTTGCGTGACGAATCCTCGCTCGACCGTCGACCGGTCAGTTGATAGAATATATAAGTATTGCCCCCTTACGTAAAACGACGTATTTTAATAGAAATATCACTTCACTTCGGTCCTTCTGCCACGGCACTGCCCGCAAACTATTCATCACCCATACGTCCAGACGTATAAATATACTTAATATAAAAGGTTAGGAAAGGGCGCAGTCATCGTGACATTGATTCGCGCTTTCACCGAAGAACAGAAGGCTTCACGTGATTGTGGATAACTGTGTACACATGTGGAGAACAATACTGAGAATCCTTGCCAAAAAGCAACCAAAGTACATAACATACATACATCGACACCAAGATTTTTCAATCAACGATTCACTTCTAAGCCTATACTTTATAACTTATAAACCTCGGAAATAGTTAATCCTTTGCATGGCTGCAGGGATGAAGTTTGGCATGACAGTAGGAATCAGGTTCTGCTGTTCTACAGATAACTCGCTATTAATTAATCAGAGTCAGATAATCTTTACAAAGTGAGCATCCAAAATATTGAGAGACTTCATCACCTTCCATGTCTAGATCTAGAATCAACAATACATGATTTTTAACGGCTTAGCAATAACTATTGGGCCTCAGTTTGAGACATATGGAGATTATAATAGCATACCACCTATAACAGAAAGTGTGAGAGCGTGACGTAAGTTACCAATAGAAGCCTTGGTATTATGTTTGTTAGCAATACTCCAGTAAGCAGTAAAAGCTAAAAACGAGACTGCAGCTAATCCCCGGCATGCACCCGTACGTAAACAACGATAACGAACAATGGAGTGGTTATATAATTCAGACGGACCGATGATAAAAGCTACTAACTGCCAATTTGCAAAATTCGATATTTATTTTATACTTTTTGACGTGGTAATAATGTCTTAGAATTTGTAATGTTTATGTAATGGCGCCGACTCAGGCAAAATAACAATTGTTTATGAGTAGATTATAAGTGACACTCGCTAAAGTTCTATTTATTTGCAGCTTATGATTTAAACGTTACAAAACGATGTGGTCAATCGATAAACGCAGCCAAATTGAAAGTTGTAGTCGTCTAAAACTATCCAACATTATCAACATACATCTTAAATATAATTCTATTCCATCAATAAAAACAGCAGCCAATTAGGCCCGTCCTTTGTTGACCTACGAAATCTGCCAAAATAATTGCAAATATGTAATGTTGAGTTACTAGGTTTTCCATCGGGCATGTGAAATATCGAACCGTGACCAATTCGCCTTATCACGTGCCCGAATGGTTTCGGCTCTTTGTCAGACGACAGCAATAGCTTGCACGCGAAAGTGCACTAGAAACGTATGACATTGACGTGTACCTTACCGCACTAGGTACTTAGTCTGAGTAGAAGAAAATGGGCACTCGTTTGTCAAAGTCATATTGAAATATGATTGTGGTAATGTAAAAATTCACTGTAAACCTTAGGGGTAAGATACACTGGTAAGCGTTTCACGCTACTTATTTCAATAAGCGTGACACTGACAATACATAATGGGAGTTGACATGTTGAAATAAACTGAAGCAGTAGCGTCATGCTGACATTTCATCCGTATGTGTATCTTTAAGATAGAACTTGGAGAAAAAATGCATTGAACTAAAAACTTGAGACCATCAGCATCGTTTCGTTTCGCGAAAGCTATAAAGACAGATTCTGAGAGCATAAAGCATAACTAATCTGCGTCATTTGTAGACGCACTGGCAGAATAAATAAATGAAAGGTTTGCATATCCTATTACGTTGTAACCACATACTGGCAGTTTTTGCAGCTATCCTCACCCGAGACCAAGGATGATGCGTATGTGTTCCTTTTGTCATCTGCGGATGCGACTAGTTTGAAACTCACATCTGCGTATGCGGATGCCGATGTTGGTTAAAATTCCCTATAAGACATAATTTACGGCCATTAATGAAAAATATTGTCACAAAACGGGACTTAACTGCGTGAAAACTTAATATATTTACCTCGACGTCACAGCACATCCGAAACGTTGGGGTAATAATAAATATAACAATGAGGGAAAATCGTGAAGGTTTAAATCATTATAAAAATATTGTAATCGGTCAATTGAAGGGATGTTCACAAAAACAACATAACTAGCTAAGCTGGTTGACAAAATGTTTCTCTTTAAGTATCAACCAGTCTAGTCAGTTACGTTGTTTTTGTAAAAATCACTTCAATTGTGGTCAGTTTTGTCACGCATGCGACCAGTGAAATACTCTTAATTTTCTAATCGATGAAAGTACCTACAATACTAACATGTACGTACACGCACGCAACCGCGGTCGTGATATGCCTCGTTCTTGCAGCAAGTTGCACAGATCAGCATCCGCATAAGCTACGCATCGTCTTATTGCGGATGCGGATTCTCAAATTAGTGCGGAAGTTCCGCGAATCAATCGGATGCGAATATCTGCAACCCTGCTCGAGACCTTAATGGCTGTGAATGATATGTTAACTCTTAACTGTGTCATAAAAACGTACCTCACGACCTGCACAATAATGACACTAAAGGCAACTCGTTATGGTTTAATCATTGGTATCAGCGTGTCCAGCCTATCACCTCGGCAATAGGTTGGTTGCACGGTCGTTCCAGAATGTACCGGACTCTGTATGCTTAACATTGTTAACTACCGATACCGGCCACTCCGAAGCCTGCTACTCTGTGATTAATGATGTCAGACTGTACTCCTCGATGGAAAAACGCATTAAGAGTGTATGCCTTTATTACTTTCTTATGGCTGTTGTTGATGCGGTATTTTAAGATCGCGCGGTGTTACAAATTGACTTGTCAAATTAAAGTTCTACAAACTTATTCAAGCTTTAAGTTGTATGCTGCTTTTATTAATTTACTAGTAATAAGTTATCTGTCCTATAGTAGTTTTGGTGGGTTCTGTTGTTTACAGCGTCTTATTTTCTAATTACTGTTCACATTAGGCTAGTTGTTTTGCACAATGACAATAATGTAGTAGATATCTTGATAAACTTATGGATAATGTGTTTTGGTGGCATAGCCATAGCTTCTGTGTTGATTTTACTGCATTGTCTTTGTCATTCACTTGAAAATGTATTCATTCACACCTGATTAAAATATTTTTTTTTACTGTATAAAAGCGCTGGTTTTAATAATTTAAAATGTGCAAGATGATGAAATATCATATTCATAGATGTATAATCTACCTATAAAGCTCTAGATATTCTTAGAGATGTACTGAAAAGGAAACCTGAGTAACGGATTACCTCTCTGAATCAGATTCAGAATATATTTATTTGCCAAACATAGATAGGTCTTCCTGAGAGCTTTACCTCGGCTCGGCGTCCCGTCTACGTTTACTCTCCAAATAATATTCAATGCTTATTAACTTGAGAAAACTGGTTTAGTTCGTTTAAACTTAAACGGTTTATTTGGCCATCATCCTAATTAAACTTTTGAGATTAATAAGCACGGACGAGCAAATATGTCTTTATGAGACACAATTACAACGTCTAAATATCACTAATAGCAACTGTTCCTTTATAGAAAATATGGAATCCTGAGAGACTAGTGAAATTAGAGATTCCTTGAAATTTCGATAAAATCGTGCTCAAACAGACTTCACTCACGGTACGTTTAATATAACTAAAGCCATTAATTTCCCCAAGCGGTAGCTACACATTCTTCAATTAAAAATTGAGAAGGTAACTTTGTTTTAATATAGATAAAGTTGGTTTTGCAAAATCGCTCGCTCGATATGCCAGCCGTCTTTGCATGAACGGCCGTAAGCGGCTGTTTTTTCTACAAAGATATGATCTTTGGCGAGCAGATCCATGGCAGGGAAGCGAGTTTCCAGTGCGTTTTAAATCACTGTAGGTGTAAATATCCCGCTGCTTCGGCGACGTAAACCCATTCGTTTCATGGAGTCATTATGCATCCGACGCACTGCCGGTACGCCGCTAATGTTGTTGAATGACTTTACAATCAGCCGTGGCGTGTAAGGGCGTTGTAAATGCAACTTTGTATACCTGTGCGTCGGTATGCGTAAATGAGATGGATGGAACATAATTACAGATACGTACTCGCCGATGTTTGCGTTTAAAAATCACTGGCGTAAGTAATATACCATGCTTTTTGATGGATTAGCATCTGCTATATCATTTCGTGTCCGTGATTTAAGCATAGCACCTATTCTTAACTTAGGCTAAAACTGTACGTCGACGGAAGGTTGCAATCTAGCGGACCCATGATCGGAGTGGAATATGCAAATGCATGTGACGCATTGTCGCACGACGAATATCTACTATCTATCCCTGTCCATACAATACAGTGCGACAGGTCACCTGGAAAGTGCTGGCTCGACTGGTGTACGAATCAGCGGAGTTAGCTGAGACGAATCAACCATGCCATGATTACGTGCTGATCGAGTTAATAGGAATGAGTAGTCGTGATCGAATTCTTAATACGCTTATACATGTATTTATTGATAGTCTACAAAACCTGTCCTGATATAAATGCAGCACTGTTCAAATGAAACTAATGATGCAACGCGTGCACGCATTTAAGAATAATCTAAGCGTTAGCGTAGCGTGTTGGGAATTAGATTTGTCACGAATCTGACTTGAAATAATTTCGATAGATACTTTTATTACTTACGCTTACGAAGCTAGTCCCGGGTTAATCCTGGTAAAGTCACATATTTGTGTGATGAGCACGAGTATTTGTTCCTGAGTCTTGGATGTGTTCTACTTATCTATGTAAGTATGTATTTATCTATATAGGTATGTATATCGTTGTCTAGTACCCATAATACAACCATGCGTAGTTTGGGGTTAGGTCGATTTGTGTACGATTGTCCGCACAGTATTTATATTTATTACTTATTTAAAACCTAGATGTATTAATAGTTTATTGAATCAAACATAATTAGGATGGTAATTTAAATTGTCAAGTATAGGTTCCATTTGACGATTTTCATTGAACGAATAAATTAATAACAAACTAATGTCACGTGTTTTGTATACGGTTTTACACATTTCAATTTCACAATGCGGATACACCGTATGTATATATTCGTCAAACTGATCGCATCTGTTTAATGTACCGAATGTACGATGGCTATCAGTTATGTTTGTTTTCGCTTATACAATACTTATCAAGATATTAATTGTACGCCTCAGCCACCAATTAAAGTAAATTATGGTGAGGTATAATTAGCTATCTAAATTACCACACGTATTGTTGAGATTTTCATTGTTATACTATATACGTGGTATTGTTTAAACGACGAAAGACGAATGCATTTTGCAGTTTTTTTTAATGCGTCTTGTAACATTCTCGTAATAACTTTCCTATATCAGCTTTAACAACATTGTACTTTTATGAATCAACAATCCTGACTGGTTAATTTTTGCGGTTTTATACTATTATATTAATTAGATAGATGTACTGAAGCGTGGCCCCAGAAAGGGCACACATTTGTCTTCTCCATACATTAATAAGGTGTTAATTATACTCAAGCGACACATAACTTACATAGCAAGGGCAGCTCTAACTTGCTACTTCTGTATTATCGACGTAACATGTATAACAATGAATAATAATTCATCCAACGCTACCCTCGCTTCTTATCATCCACTATATTCGGCTTTAAGAAAAAAAAAAAACGACTAAGCTATCAACACGCAACCTTTTACCTATTCCTCTCAAAGTAGCGGCTGCTACATACTTTATGTGGTAGGTTGAAAGGCTGGATCCATTTTTGTCTGACTAATATCTGGACTTACTTTACCCATATGCGAGTTCATTATGCACCTACCTCAATTCCTCTATTTAGGGTCGTTCCTCCCTCTTCTAAGGCGCTGAGATAAGTCGATCGTGGGTTGGCTTTTAGTCTATAATATGAATACATAACAACTAGTTGTTACCTGGGGAACCTAAATAAAGATTACTTATTGTTAGTCATTGCGTTAATTCGCTTTTATCATGTAACGATAATTATTGATTTGTATTTTCTATTATTATCTTATTATCAAGATGAATGGCGGAAACCAGAACAAGGTTTATACTCTGCAGGAGGGCTGATGTGAGGTCAACGAGAAACTGATACTTACATGCTTATAAGAAATAATAAACTTTGTAACTTTCAGGGCTATAGGTACAATCAAACTGACGGCCGAAATGTACCAACAGTTAAAATGTATGGACATACTTATTTTGTACCGAGAAAGTTATACATAAGTATAAGAAAAACTATTAATGGTATCAGTAGCTGCAAAAAAAATGCTCGTCTTGGCCATTCTTGCTTTCCCCAGTTGGACTATTCTATTTAGGTAGGCTTTGGTAGATCAAAAGCAAAGTAAACAGGTTTAAAACAAAACATGTACGAGTATATTAAGATTATTAAGGTCCTGAAGTAGGTATCCATTTTGCAGTAGGTACAAAGTTATCGGATTGTAAAAATGTTCGACTTGGGTTAGTAAACGTTTGCTATATTTGTATACAACCTAAGGATCAGCCGTTGGGTTTGTAAAATGGCAAAAAAGCCCATGGATTTGTGCATCACAGCCTACTCCAATCAGCTTAATGGACGTCGGGTATTTTGTAACAAAACGCGTACTAGTAAGCGTTAGCAAACTGAAGAGGTAACTATACCCCTGTCTAGTGTCTACCGATGCTAGTACGAGTATACCAGAGCTCTGGTTTAACATCAAATAAATCGAAACATGTATTGAATTTTTAAAAAAGGTTTTATTGTGGCTTACAAAGGTATAATTTGTGATTATTTTTTAATACGTAATCAAAACAAAATGCACGCTTTATTTACTTGGTCTGTTGTAGAATAATATTTTTAAAAAGACCCAAGGGTTTTTATTCTATAAGATTAGGGGGGTTTAAGGGACAACTTCTAAGCCAACTTAAACCTTTTTGATCGAACGGAATAACATCTCAATACGTCATTATTCTAGATTCTGTAACAAGGACGGATAGTAGTTCCTTGTCGTAACCGCAATGTATCTCGATTCTCATAGCCATTTGGGCTACTGTTTTTCATCCCTTCGGCAAAATTATTGGCGGGCCCATCTTATCCCACCTGGCCTTACTTTACTGATTTCATTAAACATTCTATCTATAAAGCTTTAGGTTGTTATAGTTACTCAATAAGTAACTCACGGAACTGTTTTATATGTAGAAGATACGGCGGTGCTTGCTTAGTAAAGCGTGCTATGAGTAACTCGTGTAATTATTATAACATTATGCTCAGCAATAGCGATCAAACCGTAACGTTCTCGGATAACTCAATCCGTTTGTTATTGAGTTAAGATGTAATTCTTTGACAGATTCTTTGTGAGGAAAGATTACATGTTTAACTCTCAACGATAAAAGGTGGTATTATCAAAAACACATCTCACTGAACGTTCGTAAACTTAATGCCATTGAAATAAGGTATTCTAATGGTCAATTCGGCTGCTCAAAGTTAAAAATAAAGCCGGTCAAGTGCGAGTCGGACTCGCGCACCGAGGGTTCCGTACAAACTCATAAGTAAATACATAGATAGTTCAAGAAAAACTGTATGGCGATTAATTTAGTAGGAGCAAATAAGTATGTGTTACGATTTTTGCAAATTTCTCAAAAACTGTGCAAGTCAGGAAAACCGTTATATTTTTCCTGTAACATTTAGGACGACATTAATAATAGGTAATTATTACAGATTTTTCTGTTCAGTAACTTCGAAGATAATAGGGGGGGAGGGGGGATGGTATTTTTTAACGTTTTTCATCATAAATCAAAAACTACTTATTTAAAAAAAACGGTGTTTTAATCTACAAATCAAGCCCTTTCATTTGATTGATATCCCACTCAATATAAATAATAAGCCCTACGTTCAATTTTCAAAGGAACTTTGAAAGGAGCCTTTAAAAAAAATTACAAGGTACAAGATCTTTTTTTATGTCCAATAAGCTCGGGTTAACTACTTTTAACACTATTCCAAATTTCAAATCGATAGCAGCAGTAGTTCTTGAGATAGCTGGCTGTGACAGACGGACAGACAGACGGACAGACAGACAGACGGACAGACAGACGGACAGACAGACGGACAGACAGACGGACAGACAGACGGACAGACAGACGGACAGACAAACGGACAGACAGACTGACTAACAGACGGACACACAGACAGACAGACAGACAGACAGACAGACAGACGGACAGAGTCCCACCATAAGGGCTTCTTTTTTACCATTTTGGTACGGAACCCTAACAAGTAAGTTGATTTATTTCAAAATATCGTTTGAAAGACCGGGTTTGATCTTCCAAAAGCTGTGATAACGATCTCGAACAACGTTACGTTATGACTTATAAGCTTGCAGCTATGTTGCCATTTTGCACAAATAAATGATTATAGCAAAGTACGTTTCTTCATTTGACCATAGTTATGCAGAAAGCGACCAGAGGCAAGTTTCGTATAGTTGGATTATATACTTTCTGCTTGACTGCGTAAAGTATATAATCCAAGTATACGAAGCTTGCCTCTGGTCTCTTTCTGCATAACTATGGTCATTTATGTCACACCTGGCCATAAAGTGGCGCACGCTGCACGTACGGAAAAAACCGCTTTCTGGCCAAGTGTAAACATAAAATGATGTACACAACACGGGAGGTAATAAAGAAAGCCCTCGATCGCATATTTACGTCCCTCGCTTGCAGCTCGGGCCGCAAAGATCTGCGATCTCGGCCTTTCTTTGTTTTATCACCCTGGTTGTGTAATGTACTATAATCATAGGGGACATACGTACATTTATTTCAATTATTGGAGTTATTTTCTGAAATCAATGGCAACATTATCGTGACATAACGTTGTCCGATCTCGGGAAGAATATACCTTGTTTTCTTGTAACGTGGGTGGTATGTTTGATGCCTCTAGGTCTGTGGGTGTGTCTGTGACATAGTAGCCTAGCAGTGGGTGTGTCTGTGGCATGGACTGATCTGCGTAAGGTTTTTTTGTATCAAACAGCCGCTTTCTTGCGGCGGTTTTTAGGTACCCATGTTTGATAAAGATCAAGTCTGTTGATCCGAGGTTATCGGTTGTTGCTTTCATTATTGTTACTTATTGTCATTACCTATATATATATATTTATATCGTTATATTCATAGTATTATTATAAATATTTTCGTAGGTACTGTCAGAACCCGCAAAAAGGTGATACGAAATCTTTCCAATATAAACATTTGAGTGAGCATTCTGTTATGACTCAAAATCGAATGATTACCTATTATGACCGATATGTAGTCGGCCACTATTACTTAAAGTCATGAACTTTGACCATCGTCTATCTACTATTTAATCTTGCATACTTACAAGGGATATTCATGTTACCCATAAATATAATTTGGGGTTACTATGGTTGTTTCAAGAGATTTATACACGACCTTTATAAACCATTTTCATAGATTAATGTATAATTCTGTTATCGTTATAAATAACGTTTTGCCTTTGTTTGACAAGTTGGCGCATTCATTGCCTCCAACAGTCCTTCTATGCATTCAAAAATGGTCTAACGCATTAGAATTTAAGTTACGCTTACGCTCTTTTGCTTTAACGCGGCCGGATCTATGTCAAACAGTAGGATTTAAATGATTTAGGTCACTGTTTCAAGCACATAAATAACTAGGAATTTACTTGCAAAAAGGGCTATTGATTTATGGTTATATTCTTTTGTGTTCGGTTACAATAAATTAACGAATATGGAGAATTTTTCAACTTTCTAAGGGTGATGCTATTAAATTTAGTACTGAGTAAATATCGCAATTTGGAGGCAATTATGAATTGTTTGGTCACCTCATCTTTTCTTACTCGGATTGCTCAAAACTTTGTAGTTTTTTCGCATCTACATAGATAGATAGATACTGAGCTGAAAATTACGAACACTCAAGATCGTATATATCGCTCCGTTACATATCTATAGCGTACCCTTTACAGCTTTAATAATTATAATCAAACCGACCTTACATAATTTTGGCATAGTTGGCCTTGTTAGTTTAGATATTTCTAACACCACTTTATTTCAATAATGATAAATACCATCAATCTATTACGGTATCAGGTACAACTTAGTTTGTAGTACCTGAATTTCATTAATATTATGTCTTAGAACCTGTTTAATATTCTCACAGGAGGTACGATCTCGTAGGCGTTCCATTGTTACAACATCAATAGACTTGCTCGCCCTGAGTGCGTTAAGTCGGGAGAAAATTCCAAGGACTTAACACCAGTACATCAAAAACTTAATTCTTCGTCTTGCAAGCGTGCGTATTAACAAAGTTTAAAAACTCATATAAAAGCGCTAGCGGTCTGGTTTGCAGTTTGCAGCTCAACAATAAAGCTTCAAGAAAAGCCACGGTTTTACACCGTTTTAGTGGCCAGTCTTAGGAGGGATTAAAATCGTAGCACATGCTTCATGATACGCGTACATATGACGTAAATGCTTAGCTCTTGTCACTATCTAAATATGTATATGTCGGATATTTCACGCGTGACTGACTGTCAGGTCAGGATGGGTTAGCTGCAGAATCCTGGCCGTTGAGGTATGTTGGTTAAAGAAGTGGATTCATGTCAGATCAAATCATTTATTCGTCTGATTCTTTTGGCCGCTTCGGTAAATGACATTCTGGTGAGAAGAAGGGCCGAAGAAACTCACCAGGTTCTCTTTTCAATCATCAGGCATTACAATAGTTGTTACAATATTATGGCGTAGATACTCAAGAGAGCAAATAGACAATTACGTTACACAATATGATTCTTTTCACTATTAATCGACAGAATTACAATTATCAAGTAGCAACTTTAACTACTGGCAGACGAACTGACAGAATCGTAAGACAAGTGTTGTCGCCACGACAGTCAGAAAGAGAATCGACACTCTTGTCCAACGAGCCCGCCCACGTGCAACGCAACCGGTCGTTACGTCACACGGCGTTCGCGCCATTTTAAATCTACTTAGTACTACAGTAGTCAATTGACGATCTTAGATTTCTTGAATTATCGCTGCTGTCCCCGACACGGCCATCCTGCATAGCACACGTCCTCGTGTGTCTATCCTGAAACAGGCAAAAAAAAACAACACAGTACGCCATTCGGTCATTCCTGACAATAATCACCAGAGTGACAAAAAAATAAAAACCGACAAAATAATTTTATTTTCATTTCTCCGTAATCGTTCTTTACGCTACAACTAAACACATAGCAAAGGTGACTATGAAAATAAAGTGGAATTTGTGGTTTATTATTTCTCAATATTTACAGTGGTACCAATCAACTTTCAACCAATTACCAATTGAATCATTACTTGGATATTTACGTACACACGTATGGTCTAAGACTTATGTACCAACAGCAATGATTAGCTAAGCAAGAGACTGGCAACTTGTTCGTGGCCTATGGCAATTAAGCCCACACAGCAAGTCACATGCTTGCTATTACGCGCATCCACCAAATGGATCGCCGTGCATCCCCCTGGACTACACTACGGTCTGCAGTAGACCCGACCTCCACTAGGGCTAGCCGCGCACCGCGCATCCACGGACTACTCAGAGCAGATACCGACTTCTAACGGACTACGGCTACGATCTAACCTCTAGTATAGTCGACCAACCGAACCAAGAACCATCTCTAACTAAGCAACTAATAAAAAAATCATAAAACAATATTATTGTTTCAATTACCATCCCGATTTTCCTTTTCTACAGTAATGTCAATAGGTATTTGGCTTTCAGGCATTTTTCGCAGCCTATCGTGTGCGTACTTATAGGAGTATCTAGAGTTTAGTACTTTCAAAACAAAACACTAATTTGTGACATCAAATGGACCTTTGAATTTGGGGCGAACTTTATCTAGTTTAAGAAAGGTCTTGTTTACTAAATCAAAATAAAATTTAAAGTTAGAGTTCAAGTACCCATTACGAATTATAACCAAACATTTTTTCAAAAACTAAAATATCAAGGTAAGTACCGCTCTTGTCCGGCAATTTCTGTAGTGTTACAACCATCCTTGTGGTTACTCGACATAAAACCAACTCCGTAGTCCTATGCGATACATCCAATCACCACTGAGATCATTATGACTCCATAGGACATTTATCTTGATTACCAAATTTAAAAATCACACAAACTGTACTATTCGGAAATTCTGAATTACTAAAATTAACGGGTATTTGACTCAAGACCATTTTTAGCACATCGCAATATTTTCAATCACTAAAACTCATAGAACCGCGCTTTTTCTCACATTAGTAAACTTTACATTTACTTCCAAACACGAATACGTAAGGTATTTGTAAAATCATTAAATTTAAAGGTAGTTGAAAACAACTGTTGACAACATTTATTTCCCTTTTGAGAAACGTAGTCTTGAATCAGTTTTACGAACGGAGAAAACTATATCCGAAACAGCTCGAACAGTTACAATATCGTAACGTAATACGAACAATGTCGGGTAGAACGTAAAAATAAGCGACTGTCATAAATAGCCACTTCGTGAAGTTGTTTGTTAACAGCTAGCTTTTCATTGTTAATATCAAATGGTAAACTTTAAATTTTTTCTCTCAATTTAAAAGTAAAGTTTCGCTTTGTGAGAAAATACTCGGGTCCAGAAACGTAATAAAATAGGTACGACTCACCAGATCGTATTGGATTTCCACACACTCGCGAATCTTGCAGGTGTTGGTGCTTGTTGTTGACTAACGCGCCTGAAGCGCCGTTGCCGCCCATGTCACCTTGTAGTGGCGCATCCGTAGCTGGTGGTGTGTATTGATGAAGTCCAAAACGACGAATCTTCTTTTGCTCGCGAAATCAAACGATGATATTTGTTGTGGCTTCAAACCGTACTTCTTGAAGGAATCTTCATTGTCTTCGCTTCGACTGTATTTCACGGTGTTGACTGTTGTGCAGTGTAAGTGCCTCATTTATGTTCGGATATCACAAGTGATAGTGTCGCGGTCAAACTTTCTTCAGAGACTGCATTTAAATAAAACCGGCTGTGTTGGATATTCTGAATACATTAACGTAGGCTGTGTTGCAGTTGCTGGGCTTGCTTTGAAGGTAAGAAATTGTCTTCTTTTCTAGTAAAACCATTTTTGTTTTGTTACAATGATTCTACACGCTGTAAGTGCATCCGTTCGGTTGATTATCATTGACTCACATGTCCACTATTGAGATCCAAGCATTTGCAAAGCATGTCTAATTCGCTAGGCACAAAATCTCATAACTGCCTTTCACTGGATATTGACGAAGATGTGGAATGCCTCAAACACTGGAAATCATTCACATCCTGTGTGGGCGCTGATTACATCCCACGCCTGATGTCGGATTAACGTGTGACAGACTGTCTGTCGGGTCAGGATGGGTTAGCTGCAGAATCCTGGCCGTTGAGGTATGTTGGTTAAAGAAGTGGATTCATGTCAGATCAAATCATTTATTCGTCTGATTCTTTTGGCCGCTTCGGTAAATGACATTCTGGTGAGAAGAAGGGCCGAAGAAACTCACCAGGTTCTCTTTTCAATCATCAGGCATTACAATAGTTGTTACAATATTATGGCGTAGATACTCAAGAGAGCAAATAGACAATTACGTTACACAATATGATTCTTTTCACTATTAATCGACAGAATTACAATTATCAAGTAGCAACTTTAACTACTGGCAGACGAACTGACAGAATCGTAAGACAAGTGTTGTCGCCACGACAGTCAGAAAGAGAATCGACACTCTTGTCCAACGAGCCCGCCCACGTGCAACGCAACCGGTCGTTACGTCACACGGCGTTCGCGCCATTTTAAATCTACTTAGTACTACAGTAGTCAATTGACGATCTTAGATTTCTTGAATTATCGCTGCTGTCCCCGACATATAGAAGTAAAATGGAAAAGATGGAGGATGCATAGAAAAGAACTGCGGAATGGTTGGGAAAGTTGGGAAACTCTAAAACATATACCGCCTGGTGACAATCAAAATTTCTGTCACTGCTCTTCAAAAGGTTGTATCTAATTAGTAAATCAATTCTGAGATACGAGCTTTGCTTTAAGTAGGTATTTGTTACTTAGTGACTTTTGCTTGTCAGTAGACGATACATAGTCCATAATTTAAAATGGCAATTTATTTCATTAGTCTCACACTAATTTTAAGTCTTTTTATATTATATATATCGGGGTGGATGAAGTTGAAGGTATGAACCCTTATTAGCTATTTTATGAATATCTGTTTTATATAGCAAATTATTTATGTCCTGTAAAATATTCTACGAACAACTCCCGAAGCCCTCGTGAAGCAGATGTTGGGAACCGCTTCTTTAGAGCATGTACCTTATACACCGCGTACCGCACATCTTGCGCAGTGACTAGGGCTAGGATTAGTTAAACATGCAATTGCCTGCGCGCAGGGCTTTCTCCTCGGCAGGAAGAGGAAGTTGCGTGCGTGGTGTTATGCCATTCCGCGTAGGGACTGGGCCATATGAAGCGACGGGTGTACTATACGAACAGTTACCTACGCTTACGCTTATAAATCATATAGGGTGACACACAAATTACTTGTGATAGTAATTGCACTGTTACGCAAGCTCTAGCTAGAAGTATGTCCCGAATTGCTAAGCACGGCGATGTAGGTATTCCCATATATCCATCTAAACATCTCCGTCGGGTGACTCTGACGTATATGTCGGCCGATTCCTTAGACCAGCGGTCGGCAACCTTTTAGCAGCCAAGGGCCACATAGTAGCTAACGAAATTGACGCGGGCCGCACTTTGTTAATAATTTGTGACTTTATACGGTTCTGAATATAACGACCTTACATACAAAATAGTCAGGGAGGCTCGCGGGCCACAAGTGAGTGGTTCGCGGGCCGCAGGTTGCCGACCGCTGCCTTAGAATGTGGTATCGGTATCAGAGGCGTGGCGTCTCGACTGCCGTCCTAATGAGGGTGTTTAGAAATCATAAACCCACCAGCTGTCAGCAGGGTGGCGAAAGGTCTTTTTGACAGTAAGCGTCAAGATCCACCAATCACACCACCTGATTTTGACATCTACTGCCAAATAGACCTTTCGCCACCCTGTTGCCAGCTGGCGGATTTATGATTTCTAAACACCCTCATTGTAAAAGGATTTTTTAGTATGAGCTTTCATAGTAAAAATTCGCCTTTATCACTAAGACGGCAGTATAGAATTTGATTCCCACCTTTTGCCTATTTTAAGGCAATTCGCCAAAAAATTCTACTGACGTTGAAGAAAAAGTTAACAACCCCGGTTTCGCCGTGGATATGTTAGACACGCCATTGATAGGTATGTCGACTGAAGTCAGCAAAATAGGATGAAAATGGCTGCCAAAGCGCTCTAAGAGAAAATAAACAATTGACACATATATAGATACAGGAAATCAAAGTACACAGAAAAACTAAATGGCACTCGCCTGTGTACAGACCGAGAATCGAACCTCCCTCTGGATTTCCGGCCCAGTGACTCAACCATTCGTCAAAATGACAAAACACAAATTAAATTATCTATGAAGGAGACAAAATGTTTCCTTCATAAATATATAATGTTGTATCATTGAGTTTTTTTTACTGCAGCAAAAAGCTTCACCAGGTTATATTTATCCATTTATATATACGAAAATTGTTTTGTTGTTTTTGTAATGCAGTTGGGGGTAAATAAGTATTTTAATATTAATCGATGACTTGGATATTAACCTTTGGTAATTCCTTCCTTTGGTTCAGTCTGCAGTATAACTAGACGAGCAACGTTGAAACGTCTTATCAGTTTCTTATATTCGAGGGAATATAATCTGGCACAGGTTTACTTGTACTAGCATTGTGCGGACTTGGCTCGCGACTATAGCTTGGCAACTTCGTTGGTGACACTCACATGTGTGTTTTTTGTTATGTGCAGCCGTAACTACTAGCCTCCGCAGGCAGCCGTTCGTGTTGGCGGTAACTTGTGTAAGTAGTTACGGCTGCACATAACAAAAAGCACATATGTGAGTGTCATCAACGAAGTTGCCAAGCTATACGTATAGGTACGGTTTTTTAGGTACGCGTAAAACGCTATGAAGTAAATAAAATTGTATCTATGTACTCTCCTATTGTTTCTTTTTAAAATTGTAGGCGATTTATAAGTGTCACACCGAAAAAGATAAACACATGTCTCTATCCAGCGGATTTGGTAAAAATGCCTTGCCTTGATTTATTTGAATATTCGGATTCCGTTGATACTTTTTGCATCGTGAATTTTCACGAATCCTGCCCGAGCGAAAACTTGGAGCGAAATCACTAGTTGTATTGTATAATATCCTAATATTTATGATCTTCCTATCTATCTTCTATACATATAATGAAATCCTAAGAATATGTGTGCAAGCATTTCACAGCATAACCTCTATGGTTTGGCTGCCCTTCGTGAACGAGCTCCACCCACACACCGCCATGCGCGCGAATGCTGGCTGAAGTTGGCGACGCCCGATTTCGAGCGTCAATTGTTTTTCGGCGGATTACTTTTTATGGCGGCTTTGTATGAACGTTTCGGTATATAATAAAAAATACGTGTAAATATATGTGTGTTGTGTACATAATTTTGTAAATACAACTTGTACGATATATGTGACTGTTTGTGCGGATATAAAGACAATCGGGTCCCGGCCGGTGACGGTATTTGTGTGGTGAGCAAACGGACAAACACACGGCTCGAGCAAACGACCTGGAGTTCACATGTTTAAAGGTAAGCCATCCATATTGTTGGGGAGCTGTTGGTAATGCTGCGCAGGGGGTCAAGCCAACCAGTCTATGGTTTACATCCACAAGCTATCGAAGGTTAAAATACTGTACTCTATGTTTGTGCGTGCATTACGCAGAAACTACCGAACCGATTTCCATGACATTTAGTTTACAAGTAGATTTTGACCCCGGTTAACACATAGGCTATTTATTCGACTTATAAGTTGCGGGCGTGTCCTCTAGTCTTCAATAATTGTACAACGCGAATAAATATATTGAATTGAATTGATTATACGTTTAATACAATGTTTGCAGTTGTAAATCGTGTTTGTAATCCTCACATTCGCCATTTACAAGTAAACAAGCATTACGCTGACCCCGGATCCCCGACGTCGACATATTAGGAAAGCAAAAGCACCGCAACGCAACGCGATACAAAAATCTTCCCGATACATTGTGTAACGCGAAACATCATTCAATTGTTACGTGAATACACTGTGCCTTTATTTTCATTTAATAAAGAAGCTAGATTAGTCACTTTTTATAGAAATTCTCTTCCCACATTTCAACACCTTTAGGAGTTGAATTTCAAAAAGGCCTTAGTAAACCTCTAAGTTCTCTAAAGGTAAACGTACGTTTCAAATATCATCTCGCTATCTGCGGTCTGTTTAATCTATATGTTGTCTGTCAGTACCTTAGTAACAAAACTGTGATGTATTTTCAGAAGATTCGGCATGTATCGTCCCACTGTTGGATATAGGTATTTTCTTCATTTCGTCACTCTGTCTTATTGGTCTCATCCATTGATTATTTCATAATAACAACGATTGTAATTAAATAGTTGTTCTTATTCGTTAACGAATTATTATGAAGGGGAAAATAAAGTACGGGTTTCTTTTACATATTCCGGTACCTATAAATGAAGCCACTGTTAACCGACCACCCATAGACTTTAACACGTTGCGATAAAGTCGACATTCGTTTACAAATGTACAGTTAACAGTGTGTTCGATTGTACAATAGCTTTCTGAAAATGATTAAGGACCTTTATATAGGTATTCCTTATACTCATGTTTCTTTAATAACTCAATTAATCTCTTCTCCTCTTTGACCTTACTGGCAATAAAGTATCTAAAAGTTACATTACATCTTATTTTCAAGATGCTTTAATTAGGGAATGCAAACCGGTTAACCGAAAAACCGGTTAACCGTCTGTATTTGGCAACGGTTAATAACCGGTTATCGAGCCCAGAAACCGGTTTTTAACCGAAATGTAAAAAACTGTAGTAAATTGACAAAAATTCTGTAATTTTACCGTATTCCTTTCCGATTACTCATTTGTTTTACTCTGCGAGTTCAGAAACCTTTAAAAATCAATCACATTGGTACTTTTATTATGTTCCTTTAAGTTTTTCTGCAGATTGAAGCGATTTGAACATTACACACTAATTTACACACATTACTTGTATTAATTAAGAAACTCTCATCATCTTACTTTTTCCTTTATGTTTTTTCTTCTTACCTGTTATTTTTTTTTATTAGTAAGTGGAGTTTTCTATAGTCAACAGTCAAGTCAGCCTGATTCAATCAATTATAGTTAATAGTCTACATCTTTTCCTTGTGTCCCTTTTAGGTCTTAACGTCTGATTCGTAACGGGTTCGCCAAATTAAGAGTTTTTTTTATATAATTCCAAACATACTTTATTTGTAAACACCACCATAGGAAACACCAGAGTCACAAATGATTTATACAAAAACTTGATACTTTGTGGCAAAACCTGCGTAAAACTGATTCCCTACCCTACGCAACCTGTTAACCTATATTACTTATACCATTTCTGAAAGAAAGTTTCTTCACTTTGTCTATAATATGATGGGAATGTAGAAGTGTCTGCAAATACTACATGGTGTAGCAGGTACTTTAGCAAAGTGATGTTCGCAACCGAGTGTTGGTTACCATTCGATAAAGCAATATTACGTCAATAATACCATACCTACCACTAATATTATTGATGTGTGTGACAATATTTGGAGGTTTAGATGTTCGGATGTTTCTTACTTAATAACGCCGTATCAACTGAATGGATTGAGATGAAATTTGCCATGGAAGTAGACTAAGTCCTGGATAAGGATACTTTATATCCTGGTAAGGAATTCCCTTGATATAATAACGGGAATAACGCAGGTGAAGCTACGGGTAAAAGCTTACAAAAAATGGCTCACAGTTCTAGTTAAATAATACGCTTTTCCAGCATTGATTTGACCGTAGTTGGGGTTGAGCCACGATGATAAAGAGCAAGAGAAAATTGAACTTAAAGACTTGATCCAACGAAGTCTAGCAGTATTGACATATTGAACAGTATTGGGTTCTGTGGCCAAGGGAGCCGCCATCTATGAGAACACGTGTTACACATGTACCCACCTCGATGCAAATACTTTACAGCTTTGACGATCGAGCGAGAATAGACGGTGTTAAGTTAAAAAAAAAACCTATTAAACCAGAATGATACAAAAGTCAAACTAGATGGCAAAATTTGTCGTGGCGACTGGTTCTTCACAGCCGGCGCACACAAATACGATTTTCGGCAATGACTTTTGTTGTGCCAAAAACATATTTTTGGCACAACAAAAGCCAATGGCCTTTCACTTACTTCCCTCGCGAAGACAATTACCACGATTCCAGCCTCTGGGATCGCAACCCGGGGCTGTTATGTGTCCCAAAAGTGACCCGCTGCCGGTCACATTAAAACGGACATAATTCTTTGACATCAGCCGCAGTCTCGCGGCCCGGGCCAAAGGCATCGGGGCGGCACGGCGCGCACTGTCGACTAACATCTTTCCAAACATCGAAAATCACGAACTTTCGCTGAAATAACTACGTAAATAGTTCCTCGTCTTATCATTGCAAACATAACCTCGACATCTGTCGCTGTCACAACACCGCACCATAGATTAGAGAGGCGCGTGGTTCGAGCTATGTAGGAAAACGTCTTGGTTGTATTTAGGATAAAGTTACATTCAAACGTTTTCGTATGCTCGAGCCAAAACGTTGGTTGTTTTCACTGAGATATCGTTTGTTTCGTTGCGGCGTGAGTTCGTGAGGCCTTGGGATAATGTATAGCGATCGATCTGAATTTAAACCGAAAACATTTTGGCTGTATGCGTTTAGTTCCAAAGACTCGCGAGTAGCGGAAAAACAAAACGCATGCAGTCTGTGGTTTTTTTTTCCGGGTCGAGACGCGTCGGGATGACGCGGTTTCCTTTTGAGATAAGCGATAGCTTCTTTCCGGGGTGCGCTCGGCCGTGACCAGACGAGAAGCGTGCTAGGAGTGATTTTCTGAGGACTGGGACTGGCATACCGGTAGCGTAGTATCGAAATATTGTCTCGTAGTGCCGCTCGGCCTGCGCCGACGCAGAACCGGGCGTGAACGCGGAGCTGTCGTCGCGCCGACCGCGCGAACAGGCGGCGAGACACCACGCCATGCGACGCCTGATGCCGTCGTAGACCCTCCTGCTCCTCCGTAGGCCCCGGATTCCGGCGGGTGGTCCGGGTGTGTCCGGCCGCGTAGCAACGTCGCGCTGCGCGTGGATACCGGCGCGCTCGTTGCTGCGCCATCGGCACGACGCCAAGGAGGCCTCGTCGACACTCGCCCTTCAGAGCCGCTATGCGCGGCAGAGGGCTCGCGTAGAGCCTTCCTCGTAGGCCTGGGGTTCATCGGGGACGGCCCCAGTGGCGCCGGGAGAGGGCGATTCCCCTCGTCGCTGTGCAGCGCCCCTCGTGGCACGGCGCTCGCCCCGCGCTTGTGGAGCACAGCGCCGACCTGGCTCGCCTTCCGCCGGCGCGAAGCCAGAGACATCACATCTCCCTCGCTGCGGAGCGCGACCCTGGTGGCGTGAGTCTCATGCGACTAGACTAGCCGCGTCGAGGACTCCGCCGCCCTCCTTGCTACCGTGCGCGCCAGCTTACGGTTCGGCGACGCCCGTGACTCACCCCGAGCTGCGCAGTGAGCCTCCGTTCCTGACACCGACACGTATGTGAGTGCACGAACAATAAATATCCTCGTAGGGGCCCCTTTAGAGTACCGTAAATTCACCAGTGCGCGGAGTGCGTTTAGTATTAAGCCTAGAGTTTAAGGTGCCTTCAGCACCGAGTCCGCACCCATGTCGCGCTACCCCCATTAAATCGATTGTAACATTACTTAGTATTTTTCTGGCACTACCCCCTAATCACATCAACCCCAAAGGACGGTCCTTGAAGCAAAAGGCTGATGCCTCACGGCCGATCACTATCCAGGCATTTATAGTACCACAACGTCTGCGGCGAATAAAAGGAAGTATTACCACTCTGTAAGTTAGCACCACATCCAACAAACAATTCTTTTTTTTCTTTTTTTTTTATTCGCTACAAATTGAAGGCACTTGCTGGGTGCCCTGGTGATTCTTGGTCAGGACCATAGGAGAGCGCCATTTAATTTTTCAATGTATTTTGATTTCTTCGATTTTACGAGAATGTAACACAAAAATGTGGTGTAATTTATCCGCATTAAAAAACTAATAAAAAAAACATCATGTTCATTTCATATTGTAAATATAGGTAGTGAATCCGTTTCAAAACAGGCCTTACTTTTTATTTTCCGTCTGGCCAAATTATCACGATATACTGTCAGTAAAGTTCCCATTATTATTGTTTGTTATTTAAGTTGATTTTGTTTAATAATCGACTAAGCAATATTTTAAAGTAGTTCTTATTATCATACACTCACAAAAACGACAAAAATGGATGAAAATAAATTAACCGGTTATTAACCGGTTAACCGGTTTTTTCGGCATCACAACGGTTAATAACCGGTTAAAAAATTTGGCCGGTTATTGCATTCCCTAGCTTTAATGCTACTCGAGTTTCCAAAAATACCCGGATTGAGTTTAAAATAATGTTTCACATGGCTTATAAAATCCAGATTTACGTACCTATAACCGTTAAACTTTCAGGATTGTTATAAAACAAAATCTTAATTTTTACTTTCTATAAGTGATATTTTAAAGTATATTATTGAAAATTTTACAGATATGTATAGTAAATAGTCCTATCTGAGTCGTTTTCAAAAAAAAGGCGTCCGTGGCTTATAAGTTAACAAAATGTTAATGTTGCTCCTTGTAACGGAAGTTAACCATATAAATACGTTACTCAAGGGAACAATATTAACGTTTTGTTAAATTAATCCCGTAACAACAGACATTTTTTTTTTAATTACCCATCTGTATTTACCTTATTAACATAACCTATATGTTATTTATTGTACTTAAATGCTGTTAATTTTTATTAAATTCTTTTTATTTAAGAGATAATTAAAAACGAGAGAAGGCCAATTAAAGTTTGAGCAAAGCGAGTTACTTGGTAATTTGGGGTGTGAAATGTTAGCAAGGCATCGTTAGGTCCTACCCGTGTCAGTGTGACAAAGGCCCTTGCCGCTCTGCTCGGTGTTGAATCGACGTGGGATGAATCTACTGTAAAATCTGGATCATTACTACATGTGGAACCTATTTCGAAAATACGTTTTAGGGTTAAACGGCATTACGGCGGCGGTTTTTATTTTAATATGGAAATAGAATTTTGTCCCGGAAATACTTCATGACCGTTTTAAAAGATAATAGTACTATTTTTATTATTTACTAATTTGACGTCAATCTGACTATTGAAATTGGAAAAGAAACACCCCTGGCCCTAGTCTAAGAAGTATGTTGTTTGTAGTTTTAGTATGTTGCAGTGGCGTGGCATATTTTCGATTCCTACCGGCTTGCCTAATATCAGGCATTTGACCACCTTATTCTACATCTCTTAAGGAAATTGTACGCCAAATCTGCACCGGCTTGCCCAAGGATGCCGGCTTACGCCACGCCACTGGTATGTTGTATGCACACTTTATTCCATTACGTTAAGACGGATTTTAACATGCTTTGCTATAGAGTATAGATAACAGTGGTGTGGCGTCCTAAGAACTCGATTCCTACCGGCTTGCCTAATATCAGGCATTTGACCACCTTATTCTACAGCTCTTATGGAAAATGTATGCCAAATCTGCACCGGCTTGCCCAAGGATATATCTTTACGCCACACTACTGATAGATAATTGGATTTTCAATTAGGATTACTTTGAGGATACTCCTTTACCGATGAGTTTCAACCATCGCAGATAGTCGCAAGAAAATGATTTCCTTTTGAACCATGATGAACACTGCGCTTATATATTAATTAATCATATTTTTGTAGTAACAGAAATCATAAATAGGTTAATTAATGTATAGATAATGGGTAACGGAATACAAGCATTGATGTTAAATGTTGCTTACTTTTGCTACCAGTTACCCTGGCATTCTTTTGCTCGGAAATATGGACAGAAAACGAAAATCGAGTTAATACGGATTTCCTCTACTGCCTTAAGTTTTAAGTCGCAGCTGCGTTCCTAGATGCTTCTTTGATGGCGGTCGCATACGAAGTTGACTGCATTTTGTGCATGCAACCCGTCGCGCCAGCGTATATTATATGCTTCTCACGGGAACCTTTGTTAACTAGAAACTACGAATTGTAAAGGATTTTGTGTGCTGGATATTTTTTGCAGATTCCGACGGCAATGTTCTTTTCACAGTTTTTGTATAATCCCGGCGCTATTAATCAGTGCAGACGCTATTTTGACTATTTATTTCTCATACCCGAAAAAAGGACAAGCCACTGGTTCGCAAACGCTTAGAAACTAAATATATAAGGTGCTTTAAATTAGGTACCAATATTTTTAGGGCTGATAGTACTCAGCCTTTTGAGTTAATTTGAGTATAAAATAATAAACAAATTATGTAGGTTTTTGTAGAAAATTAGGGAAGTAAGTTTGCTACGTAAATCACCCTGTTAATGAGGTGAACAATAATCAGCTTAGAGATAATCAGTGATTAAGACCCCTTTGATTATCTTATGGTTACTAACTTTTCAATATGAATGAACTGGCCCAGAAAACGACGTCCACTTGACAGAAAATGTTCTTGTCAGTTAAATTAACGTATGATTAAGTTTGGGTAGAATTTTAATTTATTTATTTTGTTCGGGAAATGAAAACCAAAAATATCATATAAAAGGGTTGTTAATTTCTATAAAATTTTAATCGTGTTGATGTAAATTAACATCTCATAAAACATTGGTACCTGATTTGTTAGCACCTTATATTATAGATAGAGCAGTTGTGGGAAAACTTTTTTCTTGGTGGGCCAGAAAATTTAAAAAATTCAGAGAAGGGCCAGAGTTATAGCAAAAATTAATTTTGTTTTTAAATCTCCTTCTAGAACGTTAAAATATAGTATCACGGGCCGTATAAGTACTTTGAAGGACCGTCGTCGGCCCGCGGGCCGTACTTTGTCCACCACAGAGATAAGTAGAGTAAAAAATAATAATTTAAAGAATATTTGTAATCCGTCAAGTACCATAGCTTTCCTATTTTCTGGTTGATTTAAAATCGTTTATGAAATAAAAATGAAAAATAAAACGCAGTAGCGTGGGTCATAGTGTTCATATACAAACATGTAATAATTTTCTCGCCTGATAACAACAGAATAATTTGTAATCTTTACCGTCCGTAAATGGCGCGATAAAATTTTCAATAACACAAGATACGTTTGATTTTAGAGGGGAGATAACGCGAGGGTGGATAGCAGTGTGGGTACTATCGATTATTAATTTAGGTAATGCATTATTTGTAAATTAACAGATGTTATCATATTACTATTTTTCTATCTATCAGCCACGGAAGTCCACTGCTGGCCATAGGCCTCCCCCATAGATCGCTACAGAGTGCGGTTCAATGCAGATCGCATCCACTGACTCCCCGCTACACTCTCGAGTTCTACTACCAACCAAGTATTGAGCCGTCTCATGCTGTACTTAACTTACATATGCGTGTATTATATTTAGTAGTAGTATAGGGAACGTGCACGACGATGGTGCTGCCAACTGGTGCCGCCAATCTAAATCTTGTACCCTCTCATGATGGGGCCCACATTGACGTAAACGCCGTTAATTTATCGCGATAAAGGACGATTAAAGTCATTGTAGCTACGACTTACTATATTTGACATTGACACTTGGAGAGATAATTTGAATTGACAGCTTCATTTGACAGGCATGATAGTTTCCCTTATTGTCCGCCCATGTCTCTTTTGTCGTTTAGTGCTGCCACGTATATAGTTCGTGCACGCTCCCTATTTTTAACCCAACATTAAGAATAAAGCGGCTCGATAACTTAAATCTAGGTATCTGTAGCTTCGGTTAAATCGGTTATCTGATTTATTTCATCCCTTTTCACAACGGTAAGCATAATTTGGTATTCAGGCCTCGTTAAAGATATTTTTTCTTGACATCAAAAGGAGGTTTGAAATTACCAAAAGTAAATTGATAGACAGTATATTGACTGGGTATAAAACGGACGTCGCAAATAACTTGATACATAATAATAGTATGTTCACAGATGGATTAAAAATGTCAATTTTAAACTAACGTCAAATATATTAAATAAGTTTTTGATTTAAAAATATTGGTATTGGTTCTCCTCGCCCCACATCATAAAAAATCCATGCTTTTGAAATATTAACAGAATAGAAAAGGGGAAATTAAAGCAAATTTCGATGTCGTCTTTAAACGTGGCGGACTTGTTAGAATTAATGTTTCGGGGCCTCCCCCCTTCATTTGCGCCGTCTAAATGCAGAAGAGCACGAAAACATTACAAATTTAACCACATTTACGACATTTTGGATGCGAGTAGCGGCACTTTTGTAGCCCTATTAGGAGTGTATGATCCCGAGAAAGCTGCGCTCGTCTTTAAAAGGGCGTATGTGTTTTATAGTCCTAGTTTGCATGTGTCGTTTTACGCGAGAGAGCAGAAGTATTCGTAGTGTCGCGAGCAATGTTGCCTGTAGGCGCTCGTGTAAATAATGTTCCATTAATCGTATAGACAGTTTATGACCGTTTTTACGCTTTATCGCTAACTAACTTTTACCCGCTGGCTTGCTCGTCGCTCAAATATTAAATAGGACTATTTACGTACGGATTTTGCGAACATATGGGAAAATCGATTGTAAGATGTTTATTTCGAGAAAATTACGCGTGTAAGTAAATAAACAAGCTTTTGTTTCGGTACAATGTATAATATGTAGGTACAAATAGTAAATATAGTTGTAATACTTTTAATGTTATACTTATGGAATTATAGTAAAATTCGAATAATTCTTTTGACATTGATAAAGCTCGAACGACGGTATTATTGAGATTGTGAAACATATTTCAAATGGAGATTATCTGAATACAATTCTATAAATGTAGAGAGGCTTACTGATGCTCACATTCATAGTGCTGTTTTTAGAAATATTCTTTACACTTTTGCTTTGAAAATAATTTCGCATATACCCGTCAACGTAGGTTGTTGCACGTAACGTTCGTCGACTCGATCCAACGACTTCTAACATATAGACTCGTCCATTCTATATTTAAAATGTAACTCGTGTGGTACTTGAAGACTTGGTTGAATATTTTGATACTTTTATGGCATAAAACTTTACTGTTGCAATGGAACTAGGATCGCTGGAAGTATTTTTGAAAACGTCTCAGGAACTACGAGTATAAACGCATGGCTACTGAAAACAACTGCTGGGAACTCTCCCAAACGTATTATTTCGAACTGCGTATTGTTTCATTTTACAAAGACTTGCGTATTTTTCGAGGCAACATGATAAAAAATGGGATCAGAACCTTTATGCAGTATATAAGGTTGCTTTATACTATATTGACTTTCATTCATAATTGTAATAAAATGGGACATGTAATAAAAAGACACAGCATGCAAATATATAATACCTACGTATTATATACATACATAATTCGCTTCTACAGCGCAGCGGAAACATTGCACTTTTTATTCCTTAGTGCGAATCTATTATTTTGTGTGCGTGTGGATTGAGTGAGCACCCTTCTGAAATAAAAAAAAACATCCTGTTCATTTAGTAAAAGTTCTAAAACAATTGTAAAACTAAATCTCTGTATTTGTAAAAAGATAAATCAAAAGATATAACCTTTAACGTGTGCTCACTCAGTTCTCACAAACTACCAACGAAATCAGGGAATGTATTCATTTAACATATAATATTTATATACGATTTTTTAGTAAAACCTGTGCTAACTTACCTTTATAATTTGTAGATCACCTCGTAACGTATTTAAGATTTTACAAATAATTTCTTATGCTCACTCAATCCGCACACTTTCGAAAACCCGATTTCTGATGAAAAAACTGAAGATTTAAACTGCTATATATGTGTATATTTTAGTAAAACTAATCTGGGAATTTGTAAAATACAAAACGAACCACTAACGTGGCAGGTTTTTGGATAATAAATGTTTATTAATGCTCACTCAGTCCACACGTTACAAGTAAGTTAAAAATGTAAATATCTCAATATTTGTAGTATTACATAAACTATAAATTACTTCAACTTTTAGTAAAAAATTTTACTAAATATCCACCATCTAATATTTTATATTCGTTGTCTGTTTTTAAAGATATTCAATTGCAATTTTTCTAATGTAAGTAGATCGATTAGGTTGACCACACTTTATTATATTATGGTCATATCCATGAATTAAATTTTAAAGTAAACAATTGTTTTGATTAGGTTAGTACATACTTATTACAATTAAGAGTTACCTGATCCGTAATTATTACCTTTCATTTACTGTAAAAGATTTAATCCGAGATCAAAAAATAAAAATAAAATATCTTTCAATGTCAAAGTGACGTACCAGGGGTAGTAACCTTTTTGATCTCATATATTTTTTAAATGAACTGTATTTTGGATATGACCAAAATATAATGAAGTGTGGTCAATCTAATCGATCTACTTACATTAGAAAAATTGCAATTGAATATCCTTAAAAACAGACAACGAATATAAAATATTAGATGGTGGATATTTAGTAAAAATTTTTACTAAAAGTTGAAGTAATTTATAGTTTATGTAATACTACAAATATTGAGATATTTACATTTTTAACTTACTTGAAACGTGTGGACTGAGTGAGCATTCACAAACATTTATTATCCAAAAACCTGCCACGTTAGTGGTTCGTTTTGTATTTTACAAATTCCCAGATTGGTTTTACTAAACTATACACATATATAGCAGTTTAAATCTTCAGTTTTTTCATCAGAAATCGGGTTTTCGAAAGTGTGCGGATTGAGTGAGCATAAGAAATTATTTGTAAAATCTTAAATACGTTACGAGGTGATCTACAAATTATAAAGGTAAGTTAGCATAGGTTTTACTAAAGATTCGTATATAAATATTATATGTTAAATGAATACATTCCCTGATTTCGTTGGCAGTTTGTGAGAACTGAGTGAGCACACGTTAAAGGTTATATCTTTTGATTTATCTTTTTACAAATACAGAGATGTAGTTTTACAATTGTTTTAGAACTTTTACTAAATGAACAGGATGTTTTTTTTTTTATTTCAGAAGGGTGCTCACTCAATCCACACGCACACTATTATTTTTATATGTCCATGGCTCGAGACGATAGATTTGTATGCAGACAGCCACTAGACTCGCATGGCTAAATTTAATATAGTATGAATTACACGGGAATAAAGTGCAGCTTAATAATGTACGGAGAATAAAAGTGTTTTTGTACGTGATGAAAAATTGATGTAATATAACGTTCTGCTAGAGTTGTGGCTAAATCACTTCAAACTCTCATTTGCATATGTGTGTAGGTTACTAGTACCTAGTTCGCGACTTCGACTGCGGAGCAGAAAAAATCATGATCCTCATGTTTTCTTCACCGTATAGTCGTATGAAATGAACCTTACAACCAACATACCAAAAATGATTAAATCGGTTCAACCATTTTGGCGTGATGCCCACATAAGTAACATAGAAACATCAATAAATATGATTGTTGTCTGTAGTATTGATGATACGGACCTGTCGACAATACACACACTAGTCTCACTAGTAATTTTGAGTTGATTTGTAATTTTCACTATCCTAGGGCATATATTTTTTGTACCAAAGATTAAGTTCACAATAACACACAGAGATCTAAGTACATTGTTGTAGATTCTACAATTACATATACATATACATATAGTATAGTTAAGTATTTGACATCCACTTGTGCTGCTAAACGGCAAGCTTACTATGTCTGCGAACACAAAGGATTTCTCATCCTACTTTGCGCAATGGGTATCTAATTTCCTTTATATTTATAACTAGGAGATGAACGCTTTATTAGAAGTGGTTGGTGTTTGGTTTCAAACATGTTTTGAAGCGGCATTTTTTTTATATGATGCTTGATTGATAGAAGTACATAGAAATTTATATCACGACATTTGTTAAAGCCTCGTTCTCATATTTCGGATAGATTTTTGAGTAAGAAACTCGTGTCCAGATTTTTATTAGACTTTTCAAAGCCTTTACAAGATATATTTTCGTAAAGTAGTAAGTAAACTCACAAACTGGATTATACAGACGCTACAGTACAGACAGTTGCACAAACGATGATTAATTCTAAAGGCACATCATAGCACTTGCGGTCCCTTACGGATTTTCACAAACACGATACATGAGGCATTCGTAGAACTTGTCTCCACTTTCTACTAGGTGAGACCACAGATTATCTAATAATTCAGGGTCAAACGCAAACCCATTCATATAAAAAAACTGTTCTCGATGCCACATTCACCGTCTTATCATCATCATAATCATCATTTGCCTTTTAGGCCTCATATGTCTAGTTTTAAGTTGTATATTTTTATAGTGTTTAGTTTGTTATATTTAATACTTCTCTACCCGCGTTCTAAGCTGCATAAAAAGGCCCGAACCCTCAGTAGGGCCTGCATACTAACTACATGTAGACTATAACTATGAAGACCACATTTTACGATAGTGGCGCATCATCCGAGACAAACTGTTCCGAGGAAATTACTGCGACTATCAATAAGGACGAGACCGATACAAACAGGGAGTGGACTGGATGTTATATTTAATGAAAGTTTCCGCAACTGATACTGAAATGAATAATTTATTTCTGCAAGTAGGCCTCAAGGGCTCTTTCACATGTCTAATTCTTTTGGCGCTTCGGCAAATGACATTCCCGTGAGAAGAAGCGCCGGAAGAAACTCACCAGTTTCTCTTTTCCTGTACGTAATGTAGATGTAGCCACATTTCCAGGTCGTCGGATAAAATGTGATTGTGTCGTGTATACTCTAGCCTCCAGTTACACGGGCCGGGTCTGTTTATGCAGTAGGCGGTCTGCATACAAAATGCACTGCACCCTCTGTGTGTAAAAAAGGTCTTAACTTACATCCAGTTTCTTACTAAAATACGCCTTTTAGTGTTAGCAAGTCAGAGCCACCGCAGCTCACCAACTCTCAACTTTAACGAATTTCTTCTACGTGAAATATTAAATCAGAGCCGTTATTAGGTATCGCTTGTTAATGCTATGCTAATTTTTTCTTGTTATAAATAAATAATCATATGAAAGTCGAACATTGTTTCACAATTTTTCAAAGTTTTAACTAGGTAAATTGGGTTTTCCAACTCAAATCTTGCAAGCTTAATTAGCTTCAAATTCAATGAAATGTTAACTAGGTACCTAGTTGAAAAACTATTGAAAGTTGGTTTCAGTAACTAGCGTTATACTTTACCCGGGCGAAAGCGGCGAGGTGTTGATCGTTTCATTTTAAATCGTACAAAAAAATCCGATGAAGAGTTGAACCCCTAAACGGTTGAATGATAACGATATTGATATTATTAATCGTCGCTTCGCGCGACCGTTTGTGTCATGTCGTTTATCTATAACTATATAATTCGAGTAGGTAAACATGAAGTATACCTAACACTATCACGATATATTTTTGTATTTGAATTTCCATTAAAGTTGTTTCTGACATTTGCTTTATTACTAAATTAAATTAGGTACTGACTTAACTAGGTGAGCAACCTGTTTTGCCACTAGCAAATATAACCTTAAGGTTACGTTACGTATCCGTCAGAGTGCCTAGGGGTTAGCGAGGAAAAAAAACACCAATTAAGGTGATTGATATTCAACCTACACACCAAAGATGTGAAATCATACCACGATACAGATTGTCAATAAGTATCTAAAAAAAAGTACATACAACGTAACTTTGCCTGAAAACGATATTATACTAGCCTATCAATGCATGCATAGTTTTGTTTGTAACCAACTTCACAAACAAGAAGGAAGCATTGCAGGTATACAAACATTTGTTTATTAATATTTGGCCTGGCGGTATTGGCCTGGTTCAATATCCAATTATGAATAATTTATCGGGTGTCACCGCCTGCTGATGAATCAATTTATATTATCACTTATATTATATTGGCGCGGCGTATGAGAGCTTCACACAGACGGGCTAATTGGTTTTTTGTTCATACGTATCTGTTGTATGGAGTTCGTTGTGTGACTGTGAATAAGATATGACTACGCTCGCTCATCCTGTGACTGTTATGATCAAGGTGAGAGACAATAAATATTTGAAACGTTTATCTATCTGTAAGCCTACTCGTGTCTTTTCTACTTAGTGTTTTCTTATTTATGAATTAAATTGTTTCTCTAATTTGCTCATATTTACTAACTATCGAGCAAAAGCCTCCTTTTTAACTGACTTAAAAAAGGATCTCAGTTTGCCGGAATCTTTTTATCATATATCGGCTTCTTTGAAAACAAATGCTTAAATATTTTGACAAATTTTACAACATGTAAAGTTATAATATACTAGTAAAAAGTGTCGTAGGAGGGTTGGAGTGACAATTCGTCGCATGGTATAAGGATGAGACAATATGAGACGTAGACGTGCTTTACGATAGGTATTGCCTCGATTCAAGGCGGTGAGTCGACGTATGCAGACAAGGCTTTTCGAATAGGGACGCACCTTCAACCCAGACTAATAACGAGAACTCTGACCGTGACGGATTTAGTATTCGCTGCAATAACCATAAAACGATGCACTTATGAGCGTCATAAAGTCGAGTCTTCCTTTTGGGTGAAGGAGACATCCTCGCGAGATCCGCGCGGCAACCTCGCTCGCGGCCTCGCCCTGCCTACAGAATTACAAACAGTATGCCCACTTATACCAGCCAAGGGGGAACAAAACGTTCCAGAAACATGTACACATTTATCTAATGCGTTCGTAATTAAATAGGTTAGATACGAGCCGTTTGGAATCATAGATATGTAAGGATGTCCGTATATCAAACATCAACAACAACAGCATGATACATTGTATATTGCTATGCTTTAACTTTACTAATGATTCGATGTCTTTTTAGGGTTCCGTACCAAAATAGTTAAAAAAAGGATCCCTTATGGTGCGACTCTGTCTGTCTGTCTGTTCCTGTGTGTCTGTGTTGTCCGTCTCTCACAGTCAGATATCTCAGGAACTACTGCTACTATCGATTTAAAATTTGGCCGTAACCCGAGCCTACTACATGTAAAAAAAAACCTTATACCTTTTTACTTTTTTTTAAAGGGGACTAATACGTACGTACGTAAGTCCTTACGAGTTTGTACGGAACCCTCGTTGCGCGAATCCGACTCGCACTTGACCGGGTTTTTTAAGTTCATTTGACTTATTTATAAAACCGAGATAAAGTTAATCATGCTTGCGATTTCATATACAGGGTGGGAGGGACTATACCGACATACTTCAGCCATGAATTCCTGGTGGTGTGACGAGTAAATAATGTTATATCAACATGGGTCGAATATTGTCATTTTACATTAATAGTCTTATGGAACAAAATAAATCAGTAAATTCAGCCCCTTGTTATAAACATGTCCTTAGTGGAGGAAAAGTTATCAAAAAGAAAAAGAAAAGCTAAAATGGAAACGAAAGGTCAATTTTTTGGCCTCGTAGTCGCTTACCATCAAATACCGCGAAGGTTAATTGCTGTTTAGTTAAAGGATTTTAAAAAAATAGTAAAACTATCTTAGTCACATTTATTAGGGCTTGTTACAAACTTGGGAGTTTTCATTTAAAAAATAATGAATATCTCTGAAAGTAAGCTTTTTTTGACTATACATCATATAACTTTTTTTACTCCTAATAGTTGTTAGAATCTATAGTTAAAGTTGTATAAGGTAGTCCATTACAGTTGATCACAAATAGGCTCAGTTGACTATCAATAATTATTAGGGAACGATACGATCAATATAAAAACGTTATCCAAATATGTATGCGTCGGATTTATAATTTTGGTTGCTTACTTCTAAAGTCTGTTTACTGTGAACAGACGAGTGTTATCCGTGCCAAGAATTCTTTCCATTACTTTTGATTCGCGTAAAAACCGAAAAATTTGTGGGTGAATCTATTTGTTTTGGCAACTACGAATCATAGTCGCATTCCTTTAATGGTGTGGCAATCTTATGGCGTAATACTGATGTTATGTGCTTTTGGTGACCCAGCGAAGTGTTAGTATTTGGGTCGGAAGTAAAGCACAGTTAGCAGAATACCAACTCATTATTTAAAAAAAACAACTAGATAAACAAACTTGGAATAGATTGACTGAACGTTGCTCTACTTTTAGATCAGTGGTTCCGAACCTGGGGGTAATTACTCCACCAGGCGTAAAATGAAGTTTTGCCAGGGGTAATATGCAAGAATATTAAGCCGTTTTACTTTGAGTAGTTTCTTATAAGCTTATAATATAATACGTATTTTTTGGAGGGTTAATAATACAAACTCGATGAGAATGTGGGTGATATGACTGATATGGTAATAAAGGGTAATAAAGGTTGGGAACCACTGTTTTAGATTATAGATTAATACAGCCATCTACATTCCTTTGTCAAAACCTATAATTATCAAAGCATTTCACAAAAGGTGTTCAATGTAACTTTTGCTATGCACCACAGTGCATAATACACAACTCTCATATTACGAGTATCATATCCTTTATATTTTTTTTAATTTTTTATAGACTTTTGTGTATTTTTATACTGTTTTTTTGCAAAACTATATATTAAGAACCAGCGAATTTTTTACCAATTACAGGTAGGTTGTTACACGATAATTTTGCCAATCGAGATCATAAGGATACAAAGGCTTACAGAAAATTGATTGTTATCTTCAAACTTATTAGTTACGAAGATATGTAGATACGCCGTCTTATCTCACCAGGCTATTCACGTGCCCGCTTATAGCCCATAACTCGGGTACTAAACTAAGTCAGGGCAATTAGCGGCCCCGGTTGCCCGCGCGCACGTCAACGGCCGCAGGTGCGCGCGCATTGGCCGGCGGCCATTGCTGCGAGGGGGGGCCACGCCCCGCGGAAGTGCAACCCTGTCATTGAAATATTAATTGCTTTAATTGTCGCTTAAATAATTGAGGGTGCAATTAGTCCGGTTGTCTGATCGGTTTTTAGTCTCTAAATAGTCGTTGTTATTGGTGAATTGCAGTTGGGGTCTATATACCCCATTTATATGAGGAATTTTGGGGAAGATTCTCGAAGTTCTGAATGCGATATAATCCCGAGAACGACACATCTCTAATTCTTAAATTAGAAAATAAAAGAATTTGTTCTTTGTATACCCTTTAGTTTTTAAATTACTTTATTTCATGAATACTGAAAATGAACAAAATTGTCTTGAGCTAACACAGCGCTGCGGCCTTAGGGAAATGTGCACTTGGACAATAAATTGATGCTATAGTTTTGGAAAAGCCTTTATGCTTATGGTACGATTGATCAAAAATATCCTTATTAATTGATCAAATTCCATAAAATATCACTAATTATAAGCATTTGCTAACACTTCTTTCTCTAGCAGTGTAATTCCGCAGTCGATCACATTTTGACCTGTTTCCAAGCAATATCGCTAGCAAGATTTAAGTTACAAATTACAAGCCGATTTAAGCTGCCTAATCTAACTGCTCCGTTGAATATAATACGTAGCTTGGTTTGTGTTATTGCTCAATTTAAAGCAACTGCAACCCATAAAAGGTGTATACCACTGGTGCATTTCGTTGCTGCAATTATATCTGTTCGACATATTTATATCACAATCTGTTAGACCGGACAATAGCGGATATCTCTTATTCAAAATAATTTGTTCCTCGACGATAAACATAGGTTTATTGTACCTAGATTGTGATTGTGACTTTATGTGTAATATTCAGTTGATCCAGAAAATGAAACCATGTTCAATAAAATTAAAATGCGAAATTTCCATACAAAAGACAATTTTTTTTACGTCAAAAAAAAATTTTTCTTCTTTTTCCTAATCAGAACACGATACTGAACATGCCCTTAAACGGAAAGCAACCATTAAAATTTCACTTTGTATATCATAACACTTCTTTGTGTCTATAGTAATCACTACATAGTATAAAACAAAGTCGCTTTCTCTGTCCCTATGTCCCTATGTATGCTTAAATCTTTAAAACTACGCAACGGATTTTGATGCGTTTTTTTTTAATAGATAGAGTGATTGAAGAGGAAGGTTTATATGTGGAAGCGGGGGCGGGTCGCTAGTAAAGGTAATAAAGACGTGTCACGATAATTATATATGGCGCTTTGAAGCTACATACTATGTGACGCTGACTGTACCTCATGCAATCTAGATATGTATCATAGTCAGACAGAGGTTTTGTGGCAAAAACGTCAATTAACTGGGGACTTCCTCCCGATATTAAATTTATCGATAACTGTTTCAAATACTTATTTAGAAGTAACATTTCATAGTAGATATTAAGTTCACCAGATAAAATAGAAATCAAATAAATGGCTGAACACTACCCATCGATGTTATAAAATGATAATATGTAGGTAATTTAAGTAATTCATAGGCATACTTTTTAGAGATTTTAAAATTCAAATAAACATCAATTTTAACGAGTAAAATGTATTAACGTGTTTCTCTCACAAAAACTTCTTTTAATGCTATTCAATCGAATTTCATACAAAGTAAACTGAAATCAAGAGTGCCTTGCACCAAATGCCAATTTAGGTAAATTGTATGACATAATAGTACAGCATAATAGTACTTTATGCTATATAATTGATATGCAAGTTGCATATTCATTTTATACGTTATCTCATGTACATGTGCACAATGTACATGTGTGTGTCATGTACTATGATCATACATAGAAGTTTTTGTGACACGAATAAAATTGTCCTAGGGACTTCCCAACGATATTAATTTATTGATAAATTGTTCTTTTGACGTGATAACGTCTTATAATTCGATGAAGCCGGCTGCACGCACGAAAAAGTGTGACGTCATTTGCCGTTACCTTGCGGGGCCGTTACCTTGCAGGGCCGTTACCTGTCAAATAGGTACTTTATATTATTCCAGCACTAAAGTCGTTAAGACGATAGTTTCTTACAAATTGTTAATAAATTAGCCCTTATTCCCTAAGATACGGCTGTCAAAATCTCCATTGAATGACAAGAGACACTGCTGAGTTTGGCAAAAATCTTTAAATTTAAATAGTGGATGCTGCTTTGGCAGTTCCGTTTTACGCCTGCTTTAATCGTATAGTTTAAAAATTATTAAAACAAATCTTTGACATTATATTCGTGGAACGGCAGATATTTACACTGGCCACTTAGCCATCATTTTAGCGTGTCAATGTCATTGTAGCAGCTTATTGGGAAAAAAGTCGAAGTCCAAGTCCAAGTCAAAGTCAAAGTCAAAGTCAAAGTCACAGTCAAAGTCAAAGTCAAAGTCAAAGACAAAGTCAAAGTCAAAGTCAGTCAAAGTCAAAGTCAGTCAAAGTCAAAGTCAAAGTCAATGTCAATTTCAGTCAAAGTCAAAGTCAGGGTCAACGTTATCACGTTCGACTATCGTCAGTAAACCGACTTTACAGACAACCGATTTTTTTTATGAAAGTTATGACTATGAGATAACGTATAAAATGAATATGCAACTTACATATCTATTGTATAGCATAAAGTACTATTATGCTACACAACGTCATACAAATTTACTTAAATAGGCCTTTGTTGCAAGGCAGGAAGGGATTTCAGTTTACTTTGTATGAAATTCGATTGAATAACTACCATACTGAAAATTGATAATTGAAACTGTCAAACGACGCACGCACATCTACACTCGTATTGTATAATTACGAGTAAGTACCTAATTTAATAAACTTTTGTTATTTTTAATATTAATTTCTCTATTAAGTGAAGGTGTAAATATCTTCTTATGAGAAATGAACGTTCTTAAACTCAAAATTGCATAAATTCAAATAGAAGTGATCTTATGAAGGCATTAAATGGAATTTAGATTATTTTTAGATTTCTGAGTAGACGTGACGTGTTTCTGGAAGTTAGTTTTTTCCGCGGCGCGATCACGCAAAAGTTTATGTCAGAATAAGGCGGTCGTTACTCAACCGTCCAGTCCATTGTTACTGAAATATTCATTTTGCTTTAAAGTTATCTCTTTGTTTCCGGCCGTGGGTATTTTTAGTTTAATTAAATACTTAAATATCGGTTTAAGGACGGTTTGTTTAAACTTAAACTTACCTTATGTTGCTTATTTAACCCTTAAATGCATGTTTTTTTTTATCGTTACTAAAAAAAATATGTGGATACCTAATAGCGTAATAAACACTAGAAAAATATTAAAAAAATCTATAGCAATTTTTTGGGTTATTTTTGCACTAATAATCAAATGTAGGCTAGATCCACATGATGAAATATTGTTTACTTATAGACTGAGAACTTTATTAAATTTAGTAAACTCGTAATCTTTATGATATGTGCTACAACATTACTAAAAAATAATTACTTATTTTGTTAAAAACCGTTATAAACACACTCAACGAAAACCTTAAATATTTAACTTTTTCAAAATTGCCGCCATTTTGCTCAAAAACTCTAATAACTTTTTTTTAAATACAATTTTGCCAAAAATATTTATGGATGTGTTCGGAATCTAACACATAAATGTCACATTTATTAAAAAAAAGTAATAAATGTGATTTTGGATAGTTGCATATTGCTGCACTGGCCATCAAATATACGATGCAGATATACATCATTATGCATTTAAGGGTTAAATAATCTTTATTTGGAGACGTCTATTTTTACCTAGTGTATGTATACAATATACAGTATGTAAACTAACGAGATACACATATTAAAAGCCGTGAAAGTTTAAAGTGGGAAATAAGGTTATGGTAAGTAACTTATTGAAGTACACTCACGGACTTTAATTGTTCAGCCATTTAGGGTTCACCTTACAATAGTCGTGTCATAGATTGTGTATTACTCGACAAAATTAGACTGAACCCCAAATGGCTTAACAATTAAAGTCCGTGACTGATGTACAAACACTTTTTAAAGTTTGGTTAAAATAATGATAATTCAACTAAAATTGTGTAACATCATCATTCATTATTTACAATCGTATTATCTGACAAGTCAAGGTCAACATCAAAATATCAAGAATCCGTTTAAGTAAAAAAATTCCGTGTACATTCACAGTTAAATTTCTACGAAGCTCTTCCATCATTATTTATGATTAGACGCAAGCGACGATGGTTATTTTGATGAACGTATCACGTATCGCATCAAATTCGGTTTTGCCGAGCACTCCTTTGCAATAAAACGTGCATTTTTAGGCTATCTTCGTTGCAGGAAACTCGCGTACAGTCGAAGAGCTGCCCTACCATTATTTCTGCATTCACCGTAGATGAGAATCATTTCTCGAAGAATCGATCTCTTAAGAAATACACAAAATACTTATTGTTTATTCATGTTCATGACTAAAATCTCATTTTGAAAATGATTTGTCATGTCATTGCTAGAAACTTTATTTCATGAAATTATTAAGAAAGAATAAATTGACATTGAAGTCATGTATGTATATTGATATACAAGGCTATAAATTCTGGTATGCAAAGCAAGCGATTGCCATTGTTACATTAGCTAATTTAAAAATGCAGTGATCCAATGCAAAGAACTGAACGTCGTAGGATATTACATTTATAAGGACTATACCTACTATTGTTAGAAACGATGAACTCTATACTGTTACAGTTACACGTGTTATTATAGTTTACACGTGTACCTTATGATACCTGGTTTGTATAAGTGAGGAAGGAAATTTCCAGATGTCACGGACCTGCGCGGTAAGACTGCTAATGATGGATCTCGGGGAACCTTTTGCCTCTGAATGTCAGGGGTTGAGTATTTTTAACCTCACCTATGGGTATGTCTAAGATTCAGTGCACTTTAGAGGATGTAGTTTTATTGTTTTACTGTTTGTATCAACAAATGTCGTGTTATGAATGTTATGATATACAGTTACGAGATTTATGAATCACAGAGATGTAAAAAAGCATGTCAATTAAATCAAGTTGATAAGTTTGTATAAAATTATAAAAAAAGTGTCTATAGATTCAAGACATTAAAAAAGTGCTGAAATAAGTAGGTTATTTGATTTGGTTTGAACTTTGATAATGATGTTATTAATTGTATGGAAATATATGATTGATTTTATATTTTTGAGTGTAGAAGAAGTTCTGAAGTTGAAAAAGGCTCAAGGGATACTTTTATCTAACAATGGAGAAATGAAAGAAAGAGACCATTGTACCGTCGTGAAACTACGCGTAAACTCTAGTTTTAAATAAAACTCGAACCGCAAATTTCCACAATCGCGATACAAGTACTTATTTAAGTACTCTATCACACCGCCGCACGAGCGTAAAAAAATACTCAGCATTTTCAGTATAAAATAGGAATGCAAATTATGACCTAAGTGCAGAAAAAACAGTAACTCCTCGCTAAGTAAGAAGCCGGCAGATAAACGTGCCGTCGCCTTGCAACTGCGCCGGCACAAAACTCGTTATTATTTCTACCGCAACACCTTTTTAATTAATGTTCGCAGTAATACCCGCCTCTTGGACGTAACGGCGGTAAAATGTCTCCATTGTGAATAATCTGATCGCTTTAAACGGAACGGACAATGCGATAAATTAAAAGTACATGTACAGTTTTTGCGAGTAACGAAACGTCGTCGGGGAAACGCTGAAGTATGTTTACTTCCTGAAGTATGTCATAAAGTTATGTATATAAGTTATTTTATTAGTCAATATGAAATAAGATATCAAAGGATATTACTAAAGGAGATTTACCAACTTTGTATGGGAGTTGGACCAAGTGCTGCCCAGACAAAAAATACAGTGCATTATGCTCCTTAGGCTAACACTAGACTGTATACTAAAGCGCTTTAAGATCTATCCTATATAATATTATATCCTATATAAAAACTTTTTGATCGGCACTAAAAATTAATTATTTCTTACATTAAAACTAACAGACTTTACGCTGCGCGTACGGAAAAAGCCGCTTTATGGCCAAGTGTAGACATAAAATGATGTACACAAAACGGGAGGTAATAAATAAAGCCCTCGATCGCATATTTACGACCCTCGCTTGCAGCTCGGGCCGCAAACATCTGCGATCTCGGCGTTCATTTGTGTTACCACCCTAATTGTGTAACGTACTATTGATAATCGCTCCCAAACAAAAAACTGAAAGTGCAAAGTAAAACCGAAAGCGCTCGCTCGCTAGAAAACCTTAAAAACAAAAATTCATGTATTTTTTTTTTCTCCTGGACCGATTTTGAAAACATATGTATTTTCTAATAGAAAGTAACGCAAGGAACTCGTTAGAGGTATTTTCATTTTGGTCCAAACCTTGTCAATCTCCTTTCTTATTTATTTGACGGAAATATATTCCCTACGTATAAATCCAAATAGTGTTTAAAACTAATAGTATTGTTAGTGTAGCCCGACACTTGGTCGTTAAGCAATATGTCACGGTGTCATGATATGATAACCAATTGCTTATTGGCTGCCGGAAACACCGCCTGATAGCTATTGATTTGCAGATACTACTGGTGCTATCTCTCTGGGTTCATTCTGAAATAGACACTAACTTTGTGGCATTAAAGTCTCCTTACCGTGTTTCAAGTGCCTGACATAATTTTCGCATTTATGTTAAATATACAAACAGAAAATACTATGAGGAACAGATAAGTAGGTTAGTAGATAGAAGTTTAAATATAAAAATATTTAAGAACCTAAATAGCGTAGTGGGAACTGTGGAAAGCCCTGAACTAGAACAAAAGAGTTGCAGTCGGAGGTCTGGCCAGCTAATTGACGCTAACTATCTAAAACTACAAGGGAACATTTTAAACAATCATAAGCCCTACAAGTGGCTCTGATTTATACACCCAGCAAATAACTCCTGCCACGTGCATTTTATGTGAAGTTAAAGACTGCTCTCCATTGTTGGAACTGAAGTTAGTGGAAATAGTGCTCGCCAAATTAAATTTTAAAGCACTTTGAAATGATTTCATAGAAACTTACTTTCTTCTGCTTTATAAATATGATTATGAGTTTTGTGATAGGTTAATTTTACGAACGTTATCAGGATTGGCTCAGTTCGCGACTTCGCCGCGCTACTAGTACCAAATTTTGCCTCTTCGGGGGGGCTTAGCCAGCGGCCAGAAAGAGCACGCATATGCGATAGAGAGAGATGGTTGGACCGGTGCGTTTCGTCCGGTGGTCGGACCCGTACATCAGACTCTGTACGTAGTAATGTTCATTACTTATTCTGTGACGTTGCTTACATAACCGAACAGAGCTTGATGTGCGACTAAGACAAAGGGAACAGTCCATACTCTGAAGAAACTGCATCCATCCACATGTTCATATTTAGTTGCTAATCCTACAGCCGAACTGTGCTTCCTCTACTGCATACTGATACGGAAGATAACACCGTGATAACACTGCCAATGAAAGAACACAAGAAAACCCGGTAAAACGGATATACATTGTCAGACTTAATCTGACAATGTATACCATTTAAAATGTTTTATATCTTTGGGATTGTCTATTTACATTTCTTTCACTTTCCTTTGGCATTGCACTGGATACGTGGCACTCAGTTTTATGTCATCATTAGGCGAGACCGGGTATGGTTGTCTCACGGGTTGGTTGTCACAGCAGCCATTAAATAATACGAAACGAAGGAATAATTGCATCGCTCGGTGTTAAAAGATCGCAAGAGCTTCACCTCCTTCCCTACTTCACCAATCGATGCACTTATTCCTTCGTTTCGTGTTATTAAATGGCTGCTGTGACAACCAACCCGTGAGACAACCATACCCGGTCTCCCCTATCATAAATTTAAGGGCTTCGCTCTCATCGGAAGAGAGATCCGCTATCCTTTCTTGATAGGTACCGGCGTAAGTTCTTGATCTGACAACACAACTCTGTTTTTTTTTTATTTTTATGTATGTACTGGTCTGAAAAATGTAATAGATGTTGAGTCAGACAGACGCGGTCTCGTCGTAACAGATGCATATAAGTGTGCATAAGACACGCATCATTCGCATCAGCTGATGTGAAATCTAGCTAACATTACCGTCACGTATCTTTCTCATACTATCGCTATCGCGCCTTGTTACATCCAGTTTGCGATAGCACACAGATTTTGAGCGCTAACATGATCTATCAAAAATATAGATTGGCAGAAATTTATATTTATACGGCGGTCAATGTTTGGGGACTATAAAATATTAAATTAGTTCCTTGAAATAACGCGTCGTTCACTATAAAAGTGCGTCACCTTTTGCAGAAAGACGTAACCAAACCATTTCACTATAAACAATCAGAAATCACCCTAGCTCGTATAATGTTACGAGTATCCTTCCATTTTCCTATTTATTTAGAAAAGCTCTCCGCATTGCAATTTTCTAAATGTAATTTACACGTCAATTAACCTTATATGTTCACTTCTAAAGACTGCAAAAACGTACTGTTATAGTATATACTCTGCCGAATAACTACTAAGCGCACCCAGGTAATCGCATGTTAATTTTCGTAAACTCTTATCAACCTCCTTTATTTCTCCATTAATTTAGACTTTATCTTCAACGTGGTAAGGTGGCATTTTGCTAGTATGTTTAGATTAGAATCGAGGTTCAAAATGTTAGGTGTCGTAATGTGAAATAGTAATTGGTCAATCACACGTGGTCAATTGAGCGTACCTCGGCGGTTGGGTGCGTGATTCCGCGCGGGTATCGTTGTTAGTGATTTTATCTAACTTGTTGAGTTGCAAGAATGTGCAGTTCCACATGATTTGCTCGATGCATCAAGGTTTCCACGTATGTATTTTGAACCTCGTTCGTTATGCTTGACTTATACAAGATCTGCTATCGAAGTATCCGTATCTATTTTTCTGATTTTTAGCATTAGTTACTTGTCTGTATCTTATTATTTTATAAAAAAATACTTATGTAAAAGAGCGTAGACTTCCATACGAGTAGATACCAAATCTAAATCTTAAAAGATAGCTTTCACATACAAAGTTTCTTAGACCACCAACTCAATGCACTTTAAGAAAAGTTTTCTGCGAAAATACGTGATGTCTCGTCAATGTAAAGTATTTTTACTGTCTTTGACACATGTAGGCAGTTAAAGCGAATCGTCAATAATCCCTCGTGTCCTGTAAGACCTAGATCTAACTCAGGTAGTAAAGTAAAAAAAATGCAACAGTAAAGTGGTCGTATAAAGAGGGTATGAAATTGTTGTCAATACATATTTAAACATTATCGCTGCCAAAAATACTTTACTCCGCGGATTTCTTTTTTGTTATTGTCTGTATCCTGTTTGGACAGCAAAATGGCCATTTTGGGCATTCGGAATTGGTGCCTTTCTCCAAAGGAGAGACGCACAAACAAAGAACATCACGGAGGTGACTAAGAAAATAACATAATAGAACTAAGATCTAACACAAAAGTTAGAACCTAATGAAAATTAATAACGTATTCAAAAACCTTTCAATTACATTACCATAAAACACAATAATTAAAGCGGGTAGCGCGCGGATCACTGAGCAATCTAGGCATCGTAACTTGGACTCCTTTGTCCCGATCGCAATCTCCATAAACCAGCTAAACACCTAGCCGAGATTCCCCTACTGCCCCCCGGGAGGAGGGGAGAGTGGGGGCACCCGATACCCCCCTCTTTAGATATGCGGGAGTTAAAGTGCCCTATGATTTCGCGACTTCACCTACTCAAGTTGAGGTGATCGTTCGTTTGTTTTTTTGTAATGCAACCCCACATTAATGGCTGGCTCTTACGACATTTCAAATAATATCCATATTTGCAGACGCGCTTGTCTGTATGGATCAACCAATAATAAGCTTTCTGCTAATAGACTTAAGCCTTTCAATGTCACGTCATTATAAGTTCATCCTCTTTTATAGGTATATAGATGCTTTACCAATTAACGTGAAGCAAAAAGTACTAGAGGGCTATTACCCGGTTTTATAAGAGTCCTACGGTTTAATTTAAATGTAGGCTTTCACCCTTTCACCAATGGCTGGCGTGTTTCAAAGGTCCCCATTCAAGAGTTGTAGAAAGTGAATTTATGTGATAACTTACACGAGTGCTAATCAGGTGGATTCTGTTAAGTAGTCGGGCAGGCTTTTGAAGGCTTCATTTGAACCTGCTTTCTTAATTAATGTACTTTGACGACCTTACGTATTTAGTATTATTTCTACATATCATTTGCTAAGACTAATTCGACGGTCGACAAGTTCTACAAGATATGGTCATGAAAAGAAGTTAATCAGTTCTTCGGTATTACGAAGCAATAAGGCAAAATACTCCTCAGCTCTTGAGGCGTTATCCTGATGATTAACAATGCCAGGATAAGTTTTAGCATATCGTCACTACTTTAAAAAAAAACTTCGTAGAGAAAAACGTCAAAGTTACATACGAACGTCATTTACGACCGCTTTAGTTTAGTTGGTAACCCTGCCTGCGAAGCAGGAGGTCCTGGGTTCGAATCCCGGTAAGGGCATTTATTTGTGTGATGAGCACGAATATTTGTTCCTGAGTCATGGATGTTTTCTATGTATTTAAGTATTTGTATCTATTAAATATATCGTCGTCTAGTATCCATAACACAAGCCTTATTGAGCTTACTATGTGGCTAGTTCGATTTGTGTAAGATTGTCCCCTAATATTTATTTATTTATTTATTTATTATTTATTTACACTTACTGCTTTTTTACCTAGAGTCTGTGTCAGATACGTGTTTTTTTTTAAAGTAATGACGATATGTTGCCGCTTCTTCTTCTCTCATGCCAACCAAGTTTTAACGATGCTTATACGTTAATCTTAACGATAGCCACGGGAGGCAAGGTTTTAGGCCAAACGCTAAAAACCACAGTTCGTTTTGTGTCTGACTAGCGACTCTTCTTATCACGCGGCGCATTATCAACCGTTTTTTGCACTGCATTTAAACGGAAAGAGATAGAATATTTGTCATGCGCCAAAGAATAGCGCGGTGCAGTTGTGCTACCGGTACTTGTCCCTATAATTCACGAATGAATGTTGTATAAAGGTGTATGTCTTGTTCGCAGGCCACCCCTCGCGGCGGGAGAGCGAGTTCAAGAAGCCGTCGCACGCGCCGCAAAACGGTCGCGTGCATCATCGCCCTTACGTCCACACCAAGGTATGTTAAGTCAGGTGCTCACTGTCAATCGTCGACCAGAGTGACCACACATGTCCATACAATCCCAGCTAGACCAAGGAATGTGTCACGTCCCCACGGTGTCTGCCTCGAGTGTATTACATAATTCTGAATAGTCATTATTTCGATTCGAATGCAACATGCTTCAGAATTTCATAGATAATTCTGAAACTGCTGTTGCGCGTATTTTCTTTTTTTAGGATATAAGTAACACTAAGCTAACCTAAAACGGCCATTTTAGTTGATTTTATATTTGCAAAATACTGAAATACATTGTTTGAACATTTAATTAATGTTACCGAAATATGTGTTTACATGTATTTGCAAATTTAACAGTTATCTTTAAATAAATATTTCAGTGATAAAAGTTAAGAAAGTAAGTTGGCGTTTCCTTTGAACATAACAAATAAGAGTAAAACAGAACCAGCGTTTCAAATTTAAAAAGAAAACCATTACGCCCTAGGGCGTAATAGGTCATTTACGGCCCGCAGAACCTACGTGTAATGACACCATTTTCGAGCAAGTGTGATGAAAATCATTTTTCATCACACTTGCTCGAAAATGGTGTCATTACACGTAGGTTCTGCGGGCCGTAAATGACCTATTACGCCCTAGGGCGTAATGGTTTTCTTTTTAAATTTGAAACGCTGGTTCTGTTTTACTCTTATTTGTCATGATCAAAGGAAACGCCAACTTACTTTTTTAACTTTTATTACTGAAATATTTATTTAAAGAGAACTGTTATTGCAAATACATGTAAACACATATTTCTGTAACATTAATTAAATGTTTAAATAGTGTATTTCAGTATTTTGCAAATATAAAATCAACCATTTTAAGTCTTTACCGCTATGGTTTCCGAACGTGACTTGTCGTCTTGATATATGTCACTAATGTCACTGTCAGTTTTACAATTTTATTTAGGTTAAGTAAGGTTATTTTAATCAGATTTCCTCACAAGTGTGATGAAAAACATTGTGTGTGCCACGGGCGGTAAAGGAATTACAAACTCGTGTTGTTAAAGCCCTCGGCTTCGCCTCGGCCTTGTAACAAACACTCGTTTGTAATTCCTTACTTACCGCCCTTGATACACAATGTACTATTACGTCATCCCATGCTGTAAGTGGCTTTTTCTACCCGCTGGACAGGCGGAAAAACTCACTTCCAGCCAAGCGGAATACGAAAAAATATGTACACGCCACGTGTACATTCTTTTTTCGTACTTGGGTACATGGGTACTAAACAAAGTCCCAAAAAGTGAAAACCTGTGATCTGGGCCTTTGTTTTATCGCCCCTGATGTGTAAACACTATACAAAACAAAGCAACTGTAAATATATGCATAATATAAGCGAAAGGAAAATTGCATCTCATTTATGCGTCCCGATTTCAAGACTGAAGTCCCGATTTTTTTTACTGCTGTCCCTATTTTAAACTAGATCTGGCAACACTAGCTGTGTGCGAGATACTCGAATGGTTTATGTCCGCTTTTAAGACAAACTTGATATTTAAAAACAACAAACTTCAAGTATGTATTTTTTCTGATCAAGTTATCTCACACCAGTTCTTAGTTCAAATATTTTGGATTAGTCTTATCAGCTCACGATAACTTAATAAATAAACTGGCACCAGCCTACCTAAAACACCACTGTGACAGGTTCTACTTCATTAAATCTGCATCTTCTACGGGTATACAGGGTAACTTCGCAAACGTAACCTGACTATGATAATGTTTACGTACTGTCCGTAGCAAAGAGGTGAAGTTTGCAGATTCCTATTTTAAAGCTTTGACGCTGAGCGCTCAAAGTGCATATTTATATAATGCTAGAACTGGAATAACGTTAGCCAATGAACGTAGATAAATCTATACAGGGTGGGTTATCATATTGAAATTGGCCAGTTTAGGGGAAAGGCCAAAATTATTTATAAGAGACTAGCTTATGCCCGCGACTTCGTCTGCGGTGTAAATTATAATTAGGCAATTAATCTTTATAAATAGTTTCTCAAAACCCTCAAATAATGGGCCCAAAACTGCACAATGCACATTTACCGCGAAAATCAATTGTGTAGTCCATTTAAGGATTATTTCCAAAAAATTAAATGCACTTCATAAACCACCTGTTACATACACAAAAAACAATCCACTAATTGCTATATGCTACGCATGGAGTTTGAAACCTTTTAGTTAAAAAAATGTACAGTCTCTAAACAAACTTTCAACCCCCACCTACTCAACCCGTTGTCGAGATCAATTTTAATGAACGATGAAATCATTTGAGTTCTATTCAGTTTAATCAGCTTTAGATACCCTACTTTACAAATCGTTTGGTCCCTTTACAAAGTTTTAACCCCCATTTAACCCCTTTTGGAGATGAATTTCAAAAAATGGTTTAACTTTTTTTCTGTACCCTTATTGAAGGATCTATGTTCGAAGTCTCAGATCTCCTACTTTAAAAATCGTGTGGTCCCCATTTAAACTTTCAACCCCCGTTTAACCCCTTTTAGGGATGAATTTCGAAAAACGGTGAAATTACTTTTTCAACTTATATTAAATAGTCTATGTTCTAAGTCTCAGATCTCCTACTTTAAAAATCGTGTGGTCCCCATATAAACTTTCAACCCCCGTTTAACCCCTTTTAGGGATGAATTTCGAAAAACGATGAAATTACTTTTTTCAACTTATATTAAAGAGTCTATATTCGAAGTCTCAGATCTCCTACTTTAAAAATCGTGTGGTCCCCTTATAAACTTTCAACCCCCATTTAACCCCCTTTGGGGATGAATTTCAAAAAACGGTGAAATTACTTTTTTCAACTTATATTAAAGAGTCTATGTTCGAAGTCTCAGATCTCCTACTTCAAAAACCGTGTGGTCCCCATATAAACTTTCAACCCCCATTTAACACCCTTTGGGGATGAATTTCAAAAAATCCCTTCTTATCCCTTACTTACGTTATACAACCACTCTACTGTGAAAATTTCAAGTTCCTAGCTTTAGTAGTTTCGGCTGTGCGTTGATCAGTAAGTCAGTCAGTCAGTCAGGACTTCTTCTTTTATATATATAGATAAGAAAAATTGCTTTCTGTAAACTTTTAAGTCAATTTTCAAAATGGAAACTTTATTTGTTTCCCTGGTGTATACCAGGCCGAATTATATATCATAGGAATTACAGTTTTTCATAAAAGTCGTAATGTTTTTGTATCAAAACAATGTGAATTCCGTTGAATCCAATTATAATATTTTTTATGGTTTTTATACGTTGGTTTTTACTTCACTGTAAAACGGGTTAGCAAATAAAAAAAAAACGTTAAATCTTTAATAAAATGTAGTTATCTCGTAATATAAAAATCTCAGCGCTTATCGGATAAAAGTTCATTTGAGTTAATATTTAAGCGCTATTTTGATTTTCGTCGGTTCATTCCGGAATTAGAATATAACTAAAAATGAATATCCCTCTGTCAGTCCGGAACTCTTTAAAATTCACGTCACAATCATTTTAAATGCAGACATTTAACTCTAAAGTTCGAATTCGTTGAAGCTGTGTCCAATTAGAAAGTCAAGTTTCGCGCTAAAGCTAGTATTAAAAATACCTAAAGCTCCGTTATCGCTAAATAAGCCGCCGGAGAAAACCAGCGGCTCGGAAACTTCTGGCAAGTTTTGGTTTTGAAAGTTTAACAAAAAAATAAATTTATGGTTACCGCGAGAAACTCCGTTTTTGTTACAATAGCTTTATTCTGACTTACAAGCGAGTTGTTTTGATGATTACTAACGAATGTTGCTATTTTTATCTATTACTAGCAGTTACCCGCGGCTTCACCTGCGTCTCCCGTTATTATCCCTACGGAACTTCTACCACAGTGGTTCCGAGCCTGGGGGTAACTACCCCTTTAGGGGTAAAATTAAGTTTTCTCAGGGGTAATACTCATATTAAGTCGTTTTTCTTTGAGTACTTTCATATACTTGTCTGTATTACCTATTTTTTGGAGGGGTAATGATACAAATCTAGAGGGGGCCTGTGGGTGATGTGGCAATAAAGGTTAGGAACCACTGTTCTACCAGAATAGAAAGTATGCGATGTTTCAACCCAAGACTTGGTCTAGCTGTATGCAAAATGTCGTGTCAATTCATTCAATTGTTACCGCGTTATTTAGTAACAAACATCCAAATATCCAAACATTCACATTTGTAATATTATAGTAGGATTACCGTTGCTATAGGAAGTTTCACAAGAGTTGAGGCCACCCACACAGCAACACTGTCATGTAATGACAGTGTTGCTGTGTGTGTGTGTTTGAAATTACTTTTCTTTTTTCGTACCGATAGCAGGTTCAACAGTGAATTGCAAGATAGACCAAAAAGTTTGTTTAAAATATAGCCTTGTGTTTATTTACCCACTCATTAATTTCATTCATTCACTTTTTTTGCAATGAGTACTTTATGTAGCTGTGTGTGTAATCATTCACCTCAACTCTCGTGAAACTACCTATATTTAAGTTCGAAGACAAGTTACAGTTTACTTATCCAACGCGTATATGAGTAGGTACACAACACACTCAGAAGACGTTAAGTAGTGGCCTGGCCAACAGTTTTCCAAACTGTGTGCGGGCCTTTGCTGGACGCATTTATCGCACACTTACATGGGGCGCGATTAACGCAACCATCATTGGACCTAAAGACCGAGGCTAAGGGCTTAAACAAACTCAAAATAATTTATTACTAAAACATAAATACTTATTACTTGTTGCCCGTTACATGACACTACAATTTTTCAAGTTTACAAGTTTAAACTAGCAAGTCTAGCAACTTTGGTTTTGAATGTTGAATGAATGAATGAATGAATGAATGAATGAATGAATGAATGAATGAATGATCGTTTATTCACAAGAATATATGGTCAATAAGATCTTACAGTTTTAATAGTTTCCCATGATATATTCAGCCAAAACAGGCATGTGAAAACTTGCGTCAGTAATACATATATCACTGTCGACAGTACTATTTCACTTATATTATAATAATAAACAACTATTTCAATAACATTATGATTCTATCCTAAATTAAAATTATCAGCATAAGTCAAAGTAGAATTAAATAGTCAATATCATGTAGCAATATTATTAACCACTATTAAAGATTAATCATTAAAAAAAAATAGATAAAATAACATTAATTCCAAATATAAATTATAAGTACATCATTATCAATAATCGTTAAAACTCATAAATATTTTTATTTTAAAATTCATGCATTAAAAATTCATTTATACTATAAAAACAGTTTTCGCTCAATATTTTGTACCATTTCATTTTGAATTCATTAATCGACAGTGTTTTAACTGCAGCTGGTATTTTATTAAAAATTTGGATGCACATGTTATGGGCGCTTTTTCTTCTGAGTGCAAGTTTATTACTGGTAGGCAATGCTAATCTATGTCGTCTTTGCGGTCTAGTTGTTTCCTTATCTTCCAATAATGTAAAAAGTTCTGTATGGAGTTTTACAAAGACGGAAATTTCGTATATGTATAGGCAGGGAAATGAAAGTAAATTCAGCTTTATAAATAGAGGCTTACAAGGTTCCCTTCTATTTACTCCACAAAGAGTTCTGATGCACTTTTTTTGAATAATAAAGGCACGGTCAGCATTAACCGAGTTGCCCCACATTATTATTCCGTATCTTAAAATAGACATGATATAGCCGTGGTAAGTTTGTAACGCAGCGTTAAATGATACGGTTTGTTTTACGCGCCAGAGTGCAAAAAGAAATTTGTTGATTTTCTTGCAAACTGTGCTTACATGCTCCTTCCAGTTACAGTGGGTGTCCAAAGTCAGACCGAGGAAAACAGTGGTATTTACTTCTTCAATACTATTTAGTTTATGTTGGACTTTAGGTTGGAGGGCCTTCGATTTGTAGGACTTGAATGTCATAAATTTTGTTTTTGGTAGGTTAATTTGAAGGTTATTAAATTCAAGCCAGTTTATAATATCTCCCAGAGCTGTATTTATGTCATTTTCAAAGCTGTCTATCTCTGTGCCTTTAATTATTAATGAAGTGTCGTCAGCAAATAAGATACAATCGTGCTTTGTTGCATCAGGTAAGTCATTAATATATACGAGAAATAGAAGAGGTCCTAAGATACTTCCCTGTGGGACGCCATATGAGTTAATTTTATAGCTGGAGTTGAATTTGGACAGTTGATTATTAATAATTTTATCGATCTGTGTGCTTTGTTCTCTATTATTCAAGTAGCTCTTAATCCAGGAGTAAGCCGGTCCGCGTATTCCGCATTTATACATTTTGTCTAGAAGGCGTTTATGGCAAACGGTGTCAAATGCCTTGGACATGTCTAGGAACAGTACACCTACTGGAGTACCTTTATCAATGCATTCTGTAATATGATTGTTTAGATTGAAACAAGCAAGCGATGTAGATTTATTTTTCCTAAAACCGTTTTGTTCTGGTTTAATAACCTTATTTTTATTTAAAAAATGATCTAGTCTCTTGTAAAATGCTTTTTCATACACTTTTGATAAAATCGGAATTAGGGTTATAGGCCTGTAGTTATCAAGGTTACTTTTTTCTCCTTTTTTAAACACCGGCTTGACGATTGACTTTTTTAGCTCAGTAGGAAATGTTCCTTGTTCGAATGAGATGTTTATTAGGTGCGATAAGAGGATTGAAAGTGGGATTACGACTGCTTTTAGAATTTTAGTGGGTAGTTCATCGTAGCCAGTGGCTTGAGTATTTTTGAGAGAGAGTATGATTTTGTATATTTCTTCGGGATCGGTTGGTGATAGAAATATAGAATTTTGTAGAGTCTTAGGGCCGTCTGGGATTTTCAAAGGTTTGTCGGTAGTTTTCTTACTGCTATTTATATTTATAAAGAAATTGTTAAATTCCTCGGCAATGTCTTGTGGTGTATGTACTTCCTTACCACTCGAATCTCTTACATAATCAATTTCCCTAACGGTTGCCTGGTTGAAGTTTTTTTTTACAACCGTCCAAGCCGCCCGACATTTATTCTCAGAGGAGGCAATATATTTTGTATTGCAATTTTTTTGTGATTGCGCAATACATTTTTTCAAAATTCGCGAGTAGTTAATAAATTTCGCCTTGACTAATTTATCATTATTTTTGCGATACTGAAAGTAAAGTTTTCTTTTTACTAAGCAGCTGTTTTTTAATGATTTAGTTAGCCATCGAGCATTCCTATGTTTAGCTGTTCTTTTAAATGTAACAAAAGGAAAACAAAGATTATGAAATAATATCAGTAGTTCGTGGAATATCTGAAATGCCTTCCCTGGGAGCGGCTCTTCATACATTTCAGAAAATGACAAGCTGTATATACATTCTTTATACTTCTCTACATTTTTATCACAGTAATCTCTTTTTTTAATATACCAGTCTAATTTCGGGGCTTCTATGTTACATGGGAATGTTATTGTTTGTGCAGTGTCATGGTCAGATAAACCGAGTGCGTGGGTCTCACCTTTAGCCATTTTGTCGGTACTAAAGATGTGATCGATACAATTATTTTGACGCGTAGGTTTGTTGATATGACTGTACATATTATAATTATGTATTAGATTCAAAAAATCCTTGGTAGTTTGGTTTTCTATGAGAATATTTATGTTAAGATCCCCGCATATAATTACTTTTTTGTTGCGCTTTGAGCGTAGGAATTTTAAAAGGTCGTTAAAATGGTCTAAAAATTGAATAACATTGCTGTCAGGAGTTCTATATAAACACACAACAATAACGCTACCGTTAACAATTTCTATTCCACAACATTCGAATTCCTTTTCGATTGCAAAGTTTTTTAAAGTTGTTATCTCGTTAAAACGGGTAGTTTTTTTTACAAGTATAGCAACACCCCCTCGTTTCTTGGTAGTACGTGAGAAAGATGAGGCAAGTTCGTAGTTTTCAAAACAGATGTTAGTCTCAGAGCCGGACATTAGGAACGTTTCCGAAAAACATAGAACTGTTGGAGAGTAACCTTTGTTTTTGAGATCCACGAGTGCTATTTCTATTTCATCTTTTTTCGTTAATAAGCCAGCTATATTCTGGTGCAACATACAAAGAGAGTTATTTTGACTATTAGCCAGATTATTCACGAAAAAGAGTCTTGGGTGATGCTGATCCGGATATAGATGTAGACGGCTGAGAGTTCAACGGGTTTTCATCTGAGGATGCTGCAGGTAGAGCGCTTGTGCTGGTGTTGCTAGCAAGGACCATTAAAACAAGAGGACTGTCATTCTCCTCTCCATACTTTGGATTGTAACCCGACCGCTAGGGGATTTCCGGGCAAAAACTAGATGGCGCTAAAAAACTAAACATTTAACGATGTTATAATTGAACAAAGAAACATAGTATAGTAACAATTAGTTCGTAAACAGCTAATAATAAATAAATCCTAACATTTAAATACTGTGTCACGTTTGCAAAGTTGAATAATTGTAAATAATATAATTCTTTTACCAAGCTTATACATAGATGGCGTTGTAAATTCGGGGAACAGCTTTTTATATGGAGATTGACAGTCCTCTTGTTTTAATGGTCCTTGGTTGCTAGTTATAAAATTGTAACTTCTTGAAACGGGCCATTGAACTTATGAAATACTAGCATTCACCCACGGCTTCGCCCGCTTTGTTCCTGTTATTGTCCCAAGGGAACTTTACCGCTAAACTAAAGTGTCCTATATTCCAATCCAGGACTTGGTCTACTTGCTTGCCAAATTTCAGCTAAATTCATCCAGATGTTATCCCGTTATTTAATAACAAATATCCGAACATCTTCACAAACTTTCGCATTTATAATATTATTAGTGTGATGTGATTGGATTATGATATATAAAAATTATTATTTTCCAGAGCGATGGGTCTAGTATAGCAGCACCGCCGGCGCACCGACCACCACCTCTCAAGATACCCAATGGCGTTCAATCTCAGGTAAGTCCGATTTTTACTTCCAACATAAGCTTATTTTATATACGTGGCTAAGGTCGCTGAGCGTTTCAATCGCCCTTTCCTTTGTGTAGAGTCAAACGCTGTGTCGTATCAGGAGATCTTTTGGTCACACTCACACGACGTTGGACTCTCTTCTTCACTTGATTGAAATATGTTAGTCTTGGTCTACCTCTGCCTCTCCTGCCCTAATGGTAAATAAGCTCTCAAAATATTATATGGTCGATGTCTGTTTAACTTATCTAAGTAGGTATATATGTAGAGACAGATATGCGTGGGTGATTTTAGGGATACACTTACGTAGAATTATATATAGCTAAAAAAGGATAAGTCCTCATTTCGTGAAAAGGTAGCGTAGGTAATAGGAAAGGACATAAACATTGCCTAAACATGAAATCCCAAGTGACTGGAATCTCGGCGATATTAAACTTATTTTGTGCGGATTCAGTTAGATCGTATATTTTTTCGGTACAAGCGTTTTTTGTGTTACCAGTGGCTATTGGTCAACGAAAAGACGAGCCAGGTTATGGAAGGTAGTTGCCCGTGTACATTCGTAATATAATATCGAAGGAGTTGCTTACGCACTATCTACCTCTATTTTTTTATGCAATGGAGCACTCTTACACAAAAGCTGTTGTATTGATAAATTACCGAGAGCACGGAATTGCATATGTAATACATTCTATATTTGAATTTTCTATTTTCCCGTACTATAAGCATAAAAAGAGGTTTGTTATAAATATAGTGAAGAAGTAAACACTAAAATATTTAAATTAAGAGAAATACTTAAATTATTCTCCTATTCATGCGATCGGTACAACCACCACAAATGCAATTCTAAGATAATTTATCCATACAAATACCCAAGAATGCATTTTTTCTCGCCTTTGAGGTACTCCATGTCTTAGCTCAAGTTATCTGCTCATTCTAATTAATCGTCGTCGTCACTTCAACCTTGAGATGTCCACTGCTGAACATTATAGGTCTTCCACAAAGCAGTCGCAAGCTTTTTGCCTCTTTCGACTTCCGGCGACCTTAACCCGGTCGCCAGACCGTCTTACGGAGGGATGACCCACGCTGCGTCTTCTTTACGTTTCATCAGCCATCGCTTGTTCGAGCTATATTTGTATGCCCAGCCCTTTGCCACTTTAACTAATTAAAGTTTTATAATATAAACATGCAACATAAAAGAGATTGCGGAACAACCTAGATAGTTTGGAAAAGGAATGGTTAAACTTGGCCGGAGATAAGGACTTGTGGAAGGAGAAAGGGTAGGTATTTGCCAAACACCAAATAACTAAACTAACTAACTCTGTAGCTCAGTGACCCAAAAAGGATCTTGGCTTCCGAAACGAGAACACGCCACTTAACCCGATCCTGCGCGATTTCTTGCCAATCCTCGGCTTGAAGCTTACACAGATCCGCCTTGACCACGTCTCCCCACGCCCCAAACACCAAATAGGCTAATTAAATTCTTCTTCTTCTCAGTCGCACTCTTTTACAGAGTGGTCGTGGTTATGGATTGTTTGGTCCGGTTGTAGTTGCTGCTTTCACAATGTTTCTCCATCTCTCTCTGTTAGCGGCATTTCGGGAACATTCTGCTACAGGACACTGCGTGACAGATTTCACAAAGTCTAACCATCTTGTTGGGGATCGTCCACGCTAATTAAATATATAAATATAAATATGTAGTTAGTTACATACACCAAATCATCTAGTTGAGTGCGTTCATAGCATATTATAGATTATAATATACTAGCAAAGTATATATTTTCCACCGAAATCGCACATGAAACGCACTACAATAACAATACAATATTTTTACTGCCGTTAAGCCGTAAATCATACGGCTTAGCCGTAAACAGGCCCTAAACTTAATCGCCCAACTGGCTAAGGAGGCATAATGCGTACATAAAACTAGTTTTATATTTGCGCTTCAACAAAACCGACGAAATTTTCCTGTTATGCGATTGTGGGTTATCTTAGGATCTTGCTCGTTAACGGTTTGTTAAAGTATTAAGTATAAGTAATCCCGGGTGGAATTTACGGGTGGTTTTTAGCGAGTCATGAACACGAACATTAACACACATATTTTTTTGTCCAAGTCGACTTTTATTATCAACCCTAGCGCTTTTTCCTGTTTTTCTATGATCCCGGAATGGACAGATGAGGTTATTATATTTGAGATACTGTCATCTGACCTCCTGCGACAGGGAAACCGGACCATCGGGATCATGGTTACATATCATATTAGTTCAACATTAATGTTGAAAAATCCAGAAAAAATCAGATGTTTTTTTCCTAGGTTTATTTGAAATATTCGTTTTTTTCCGTTTCTTCCTGATTTTACCGGAAGAGGAAAATCATGTTATGATAATTTATTATTGGTGGATTTGAATGTGTTTACTAACATAGTTCTAAGACATTTGTAACTAACACATATGGGCTAAATTACCCAATTTTTTTTTTCAATTTCAATTAATGCTTCATATTAGGGATGTAACGATACCGATATCGATACATCGTTATCGCCGATATATCGGTATCGCTGATTATATACAACCGATATTTGAAGAACGCGAAAAGAATTAGCTGTATGAAAAAAAATCAGCAAAAAGTAATTTCAATTACTGACTTAATTTATGTATTGGTCTATTAACTTGTGCAATGATAATTACTATGTTAATTAAATCTTTGATTCTTAATAAAAAAAAATGAATTTTGAGTTGACAATTTATTTATTTTTCTTTACACTTTCAAGGTTGACTCTCTGTTAAATATAGCCAAGTTTTAGGTATAATAAGGACATACAAATATCTGAAGATCATACTTCATTTTTTAGCTGTATCGGTATCGCCGATTATTTACTACAATACATCGGTATCGGTATCGTATCGGCAACACTATGTATCGTTACATCCCTACTTCATATACACCGTGGGCCCGTACAACCCGACCAACTTTAACCACGTTTTCCTGATGGTATTACAAGTAAATAACGTTATATCAACATAGGTCGGATTTTGTCAGTTTACATTAATAGTGTTATGGAACAAAACAAATCAATAAATTCAGTCCCTCGTTATAAACATGTCCTTACTGGAGGAAAAGTTATGAAAAAGGAAAAAAAAAAGCTAAAATGGAAACGAAAGGTCAATATTTTGGCTTTGTAATCGCTTATCATCTAATACTGCGAAGGTTAATTGCTGTTTAGTTAAAGGATTTTAAAAAATCAGTAAAAGTATCTTAGTTACATTTATTAGGGCTTGTTACACACTTTGAAGTTTTTATTTTAAAAATTATGAATATCTCGGAAAGTGAGCGTTAATCGCCTATACGTCACATAACTTTTTTACTTCTAATAGTTGTTAGAATCTATGGTTAAAGTTGGTAGGGTTATACGGGCCCACGGTGTAGACATAGAGCAATGTGTCAGACAAGCTCTTAAAGCGAAACGGTAAGACACCCACTGGAGGTAATATTACACTAATATTACGGGCCCCTTTCCACCCCTGTCGTTTAAAATTTATCACTAACTTGGTTATATGAATGTTTGGGCACTTCCAGGTAGTTTATAAAGATGGTATGATGGTGGTAGGGTAGGTCATGGGATGCGAAAATGAAAGACAAAAACCATATTTTTCGTTAAAATGGCAGCAAAAATTTTCGTTGTTTTTTTCCAAAAAAAAAAACGCGAAGAAGAAAAGAAGAGCGAGGAAATACGGTTTTTTTTTCGGGTTGTTTCAACGCTATTCAATGTGCAGGTTTCCTCACGAAGATTTATTTCATGGCCGCAGTAATTCGACATTTTTATTTATGTTGTCCAAATGTGATACTTATTGTTTCTTTTGTGGAACACAGCTTTTGTATTTTTTTTTGTTCGGAAATGTGCCAGGGGTATGTTCTTTGGGCATCCCACGATGCAAGGAAAATAATTCTAATCCAATAGCATAAACGCCTGCCACTGCAATCCCTTATACATGTATTCCATAAAAATATGTATATCGGTACCCAGACGTTCCATCTCGCTGCCAACTACGTTCATCGATACTTGAATTCAATAGTGGAAGATAAAAATACCAGTTTCTCCGCAAACAGGCATATTCATAAAATCTCCACACAAAAGCACCGACCGAAAACGTTTGTCAATGAACAATCAACATCGCTCGAAACTGAACATTCCATTTCATTACTCCTTTGTTCTACGGTAAACGTTTTAATACGTTAACGTTCGAACCGTGTTTGACAACGTTTTGGAGTAGTTATACAGGATGCTGAACGAACCTTACCTGGAGGAAAAGTAGTACCCCAGACACTGCAAATATGTAGCAAATTTTACTCAAAGCAAATATTATTTTATTTCTAGACATAATGTAATAAGCAACTGCATCAACCGATGCTTATTTTAAACTTTGCTTAAACCAGAAATCGGACCTTATATAATAAACTACAGAACCTTTTTTGTATTAATAAAGTGGATGTAATAAAACCTCTTCAATAAAAATTGTATTATAGCATTAAAGAACACCAGAAAATGTACTGTCCGTACATACAAACTAATTAGCTAATACCCTCGATATCTCTGTCTTCCTACTATTTTCCCACACGTGGGGTCAGCTTTACGTAGTCGCCTCCTCCACTTCGCTTTATCAAAAACAACTTTAAAAAAACTGGCAGTGCTTTTATTTATAAAAATAATATCCTTTGAGCGAAATTTGCTATCTTGCAATTTATTTTCCCTCTACGAAAGTTTATTTTATTCCATTCTGTATAATCGCATTTCAGTAACGGCGTATGTGTCTTTCTGCTTTCAGAGTGCAATCGACAGCTGTCAGCCGCCCATAGAGAGTATATTAAAGGTGAGCTATATTTACGTTCATACGATGTTCGCGAACGTTTCCTGGATCTTGGTTACAACACTTCCCTTTGAGCGTTCCCTGGTTATTTTCTATTTTTATGGGATTATGCGATGCTGCACCTGTGACACGGTTTCTTATTTATTTCCTAAGAGACTCGATGAAGTATCAGAGCGCGATGTTGCCAACTTGCTACTGTATCGTTGCTGTTTTCAAAACCATGGAGGAATTTGTGTATTTGTTCTTAATTATAAAAGAAAATTTTAAATATGACTGAGCGAACGAATAGTGAGTCAACGAGAGGGACGAATCAGCTTTCTATGTTTGAAAACAACAACGATATCTTGTGTTTGTTCGATCTTTTTGTAATAAATTTGGTAGAAGGATAGAGCATAGGAAGATTCCTCTGTAGCCCATGGACCGATCCTGCTCTTGTTTAAATTTAAAAATACTGTTAGTTTCAACTAACTACTAGTTTACCAAGTAAAACCGCTGTAGGAATGTAAATAATGTAAATATGTACAATTGGAATTGTAGGTTACCTACTTAAGCTATTTACTCTGTGGTTTTCCTGTAGTTTTACATTGAAAATCTATGCTCCAATTGCGTCTCATTTATATAATAATTTAGGATAACATATTGTTTTGTTATTTATTCTTTTCTTAGTTGTTATTGAAGGAAAATAAAAATACGCTAATAATAATTTACACATTCCGTCGGTTGTATTAAAACTTTTTTAAATTACCCGATTTTGATCTCTACCCCATCTCCTACATCAATCGACTTTATAGAACCGAAATCGAAACGTCGCGCAGGAACAACTATCTGACCTGAACTGAACCACTTGATCTCACCTCAAAAATTAGCTACCGACACTGCAACATATTCACGACCTCCGTAAAAATACCAATATTTAGTGTCCTACCGAAACTAGGATTCACGGCCGAAACCGAAACCGAATTTCGGCTTTGATCTCAGTTTCGGCCGAAACCAGAACCGAAACCGAAACTTCCATAAGGTCATGTTTTCGTGGGAAGATAAAAAATTGACAATCTTAATCAGTCAGTCTTCATTTTTAAATAGCATATTAATCATTAAGTCACTGATACTTAGAGTAATCATTAATATAACATAACTTATAACTTCGTAATTCAAATAGTTTATCTGTACCTTTTAAAAACAAGACTGTCCGATAGCAGTTCAAAACCAATCAAATCCAGTTTCGGCTTCGGCCGTAGTTTCGGCCGGATGAAACCTGGTTTTTTGCCGAAACTAGGCCGAAACCGAAACTGAAACCGAAATTTCGGTCGGACTCCACCAATATTTCATTCCATCTCACTCAAATACTATCACAAATAATATCTTCATCGTTTCAAAATTACCGCCGACGACCTATGTCCTTGTGATAGAATCGCCTCACAATCAATCGATCACATCCTTAAACACTGCCCAAAATTCACCAACCCAAGATTCAACCATGATATCTGTCATAATCTCCATATCGACCCATACAATCTGCAGGACATTATACTAAAAGAATCAACAACCACCTCATTCTGCAAACTTGCCACTATCATTGTCAATTTGGCTGAAAAATTCCAACGGAACATACCTGTCATTCATCACAAACCTTCAACTTCCATTGGTACATAGAATCACTCCATTATATAAAATCACGCATACTTGTATCCCTCGCGGGGACTGAAATCCGCCATTTCAAAGTCATAAAAAAAACTTATTTAAATTATCTTTAGATACTAAACACGTTTAAGGTACTGGGATAAGTAATTTTTGTACAATATTACCGTCTAATATCATAGGGAAACAAAGAAACGTGGGCAGAAAAGACGTTAAACGCTGGCGCGGATTGTGTATGCAACGGTTGCTTATTTCATAATAAATCCGCGCAAGTGAATGAAGTTATGAATTCCGCTACGCAAAGGTAGTGGAAAATTGGAAGAGATCGCTTTTTAGCGGTAAGACAGCCAATTGTCTACCTTTTTAAATATTCTTATGTAATTACTTTTCTATTGTACAATAAAGTATATTTGTATTGTATGTATCGACCTATACCTACTGGGTTGCTGTCTAATTAATTAGAGTCTAAACTAACTACAATATAATATTTATTCGCAGGAGATGAAGTCACTTCCACAGCCGCTGTCGGTCATCGCCGCCACGCCCCGCAAGGAGCTCGACAACAAATTCATTTTCAACCCTTACACCAATAAGGTAATATTTAAGACTCGACTTGTTTTCTCACCTACAAATTATTAATATTTATGCCACATAAAATTATGTACACAACACGGGAGGTAATAAAGAAAGCCCTCGATCGCATATTTACGTCCTCGCTTGCAGCTCGGGCCGCAAACATCTGCGATCTCGGCCTTTCTTTGTTTTACCATTCTAGTTGTGTAATGTACCTTAACTAGATTACGCTACTCGGAATAACATCCAGTATTCGTCATTTTAATTTTAAATTTTTAGTCGCATTTTTATGATTAATGTAATTAGTTAGTTAGTTTAATGTAAGTAATGTAGGTACCTATTAATGAAATCTCATGTACTAATGTCATAATTTTTGTAATGCTTAATATTCTTAAAACGAGAAACTGGTGAGTTTTTTCCGGCGGCGGTGCTTCTTCTCACCAGAAGGTCATTACCCGAAGCGCCAAAAGAAAAGATTAGAATCAGACATGTAAAAGAGCGCTTGAGGGCCTATTTGCAGAAATAAATGATTTGAATTTGAACAGAAGAGGACTAGTAGAGAAATCTCTGAGACTACTAGTAGTCCATAGGGTCTACTAGTAGTCTCAGAGATTTCTCTTAGCTATAGAGCTAAGCTAGCCCCTCATAATATTAGTTGACTGTAAAGTATGAAATAAATAAAATTAAAATAGTTTATTTCTGCAAGTAGGCCCTAAAGGGCTCTTTTACATGTCTGATTCTATTCTTTTCTTTGGCACTTCGGGTAATGACCTTCTGGTGAGAAGAAGCGCCGGAAGAAACTCACCAGTTTCTCTTTTGAAATATATGAAGTGTTACAACAATATGACATTAATACATTAGATTTCTTTAATACATTACGTACCCCCATACTTCAGCTCTGATCTGCCGCGCAAAATAACAAAGTATCAATGTTTTGCCAATGGAAATTTCATGAAATTCTATTAAAAAGTTTAAATAATAAATAAATTGTCTGGCAAGTTTAACAAATCTAAATCTGTGAACAATTTAGGTGCTGATGATGTTTCACCATAGATAAAGATTTTCTGTCAAGAAGAGTATTAAGTAACCCTCGGTATACTTCCTCACGATAATCCCTGTGTACAAGTTTCACTAATTACTTATTTGTTTTATCAATAGGTTCAAGAAAACCCCCAACTAACAAACAACGATCTCAAAACACCTCTTCCTAAACCCGGTGAGTGCTAGTTTTTATACACAAACATATTTATACACACAAAAAATGCGTTGATGTATTACGTTGTCAATTAACAGGTTTTTAATTAATTGATAGTCATATTAAGTTATTTCTGATCGTATCAATGAGGTAACGATTGTGTCGATTTTAATTACTTATTTACCTGGCGGCGTTGCGATACAGGTATTCAAAGAAAATAAAACAATGTTACTTACTTCAATACAATTGAACAAATGAATAGTTTAAATGTGCGTTTTATAATGATACATGAGGTTAACATCCTAGTGCTCGATACTGTCCCGGTCACGGAAGAAAGAGACTATGGAAGTGGCAAGTGGGCGTTCCCGCGTAGCAACGGGCTTGCGGCGAGGCGCAAGCTAAACCTCAGTCTTGTATTCCGTGACCAAGGCAACCTGACGTTTGTGTTTGAGTAAAAAATATATATTTAATCGCTGCAATGCCGTATTGCGCAGTATTATGCTGCCGCAATTCGAGCAAATCGGTAAATGTGTCTCCTGGAGGTGTATCTTATCACCGGTAAGTTTTATTTTATTAATATCGAAATAATTTTACATTTCCAAGTTGCCTCCCATTTATTGAATAAAAATGAACTCTCTGTCACTATACATAAAGTTATTAATCATTTGTTCTTTCTTCATGGAAGCGTCTCGAAAATCGCTATTCGAGATGTCAGTTTATTGCTACTCAATTAGAGAGATAGCTAAGGTGAGGTCGATATTTTTATCGATATTGGTTAGGTACAAATAATTGGTTACTTATTGCACTTTAAATGCAAATTTTATCCTTGCAGATTTCCGAAAGATCCACTCCTTTAAGAAGAGTGGATAAATATTACTGGGCGTGATAATTGGTTTCCGCAGCCCCTTAGCAGCAGCACCATATGCTCAGACCATTTTTTGGAAACTGACATCCGTCTCACTCAACGTGGAAAGCTCTTATTTTGACAACGTACGGAACATTATGTACAAACGTAAATTTTAACAACATGCATAAAAATAAAGTAACATTTCTTATTAAATATGTCTTTTGATTGTAGCTACATATTTGAAAAGTAAATTGGGATTGAGTCAGGTGAAAAAAAAGTATTAAAAGCGCTCAAAAATATATATGTACTTACTCTCAAATTGTTCGCGAAACACTTTAAGTTAAGATGTTTCTAAACTCGCTTAAAAACCGTGTATTTCATCTTTATACAGCTGACTTTATATCGATATCGACAAATCATTCTATTCGTACTTAATCGCACCCCTATTATGATACTTCTTCTCAATAACAGATGGCACTGTTGTAAAATTTTGTAATGCATCTATCGGCGAGTAGACGAACTATTACGACATCTAGTTAAGTATAATCGCAATTTGCAAATAAGCGTTTGTTACGGCTATTGCACGTTGTATTTTGCACTGTAACTTGAGTACTTTAGAACTGATTTTGATTTGTAAAAGTAACGTCTGTTAATCTGTAACGATATTGAAAAGTTACACCAATTAAAAACATTTTGTATAAGTGTGTCATGTACCGATTATGTTATGGTTGTGTGAGTTTGGCGACACCGGTTTTCATACTAGTTGGCTAACACGCCATTTCCTCTTGTTTTTTCTTCCGTGGTCCCGGTAATCGCCATTTTGAATGTTAAGTTTATAGCATTAGAGATCACAGCACGGTGTCGATTATTGGGCAGAAGCTTGTTGGTGTTGAACATTAGAACGTATACCTTATAATTTATGTTTCATTTACAACAATTTCAAAACTACTAATCTATGTCAAATAGTCAAAAATTAGTCCGACGATACTAAAATTATACAGCAAAGGATTGCGGTAAAAATCTTATTTAACTAAACCTTGCAAAACAGAAACCTTGTTTTCCAAGGTTTAGTTAAATAAGATTTCAAGCGTGGATTCTAAATTGAAGTCATTTGCCTACAAATTGGGGCTAAAACAATTAGCAGCGAGGATCTGTCAAACGTGCTATTATATCATCAAAATGTGCTATTATGAATCACCCTTGACCCAATTTTTGGCCGGCTTAAATCCGGGGATCCCTGTTAGCTCGTCAGGGCCCGGTGGGGCGATGGACGGTTAGTTATTGGTTAAACGTTTTTAGAACGAATGTTTTTTTTTTTAATTTGTCTGAATCTTGTTTGATCAGCAAAAAAATTGGGGAAGCAGGAGCAAGGCACGAAAATAACTAAATTGCATATTTACGGCCTACTCTTTGAAGCCCTAGGCTATTGTAGAACTCTTGCGTGTGCAATTAAAATTAATATTGCCTAGGCTAGGCTTAACGGCAACTAACGTCAACGCAGTAACGTAAATGGATTTTTTATTTTGTTGTATTTTTTTTTATTTCTTCCGATTTTAGTGAAAATTGGTAATTACATAGTGTTCAGCCTTCTGTGTAAGAAAAACATATTTTCCCGATATGTCCTACAAACTTTGTATGAAATCTTCCACTGAGTTACAAAAAAGATATGGGATTTTCGTATCTCATTGGAAGTTTTCATACAAAGTTTGTAGGACATATTGGGAAAATATGTTTTTCTTACACAGAAGGCTGAACACTATGTAATTACCAATTTTCACTTAAATCGCAAGAAATAAAAAAAATTACAACAAAATAAAAAATTGCCCAAATGGTGTTTTTTTCCAAGGGAACATTAAGTTTCCATCTCGGTTCAAAATAGGCACTTGATAAAAGTCTTGCGGCGATGAACTGTTTTCTAAAGATTTTTTGTTTTGAGACAACCTCCGTCCCACATATTAGTAAACATGTAGTATGTAGTGAATATGGTTCTAGCAAACTTGTTAAACTTCATGGACAAAAAATTACGTGTTTTTTTGTTGCGCTGATTTGACTCGATCAAAGATAGCTTTAAGCCCTATGCGCTTACAGTTTGTCCGGCCCGCGTTACAGTATGGATCAACGTCATGGCAACGGCTTAATTGGCTGGATACCATGCTTCGGACCTATAAATACGTTTCCTCATCACATTTGATAAAAATATCTCTGGTCACATTTTGCGCCACAAATTGGAAATGCCATTGCCTTATATTTATACAGGGTGACTGGAAATTCGCCGTATTCCTTGATAGGGGTTTTTCTACAGCTCATTTGCAATGATTTAGGCCCAGTCAACTAGGGGTCAAAACTCCTTGGTTTTCGAGATATTCAAGTATTTTGGTTTTCTTTTTAAATACCCGCCTCTTGACATAAAACTGGTGATTGTGTAGAAACTACGCAATTTTGAAATAAAAAAAAAACATGTTTTGAATAGCTAAGTTTATGTCGCAGGGAAATGGCCAAAACCGAGATTTGATCAAATCTCTAAGGGATATGACCAAATCACGCAGGATGTTAAAATGGTGAGTCCATTTTAACATTTGCCTAGAAAAAATCTGCGATTTGATCAAATCCCTGAGTCTGTTTAGTGAAATGACGAAATCAGCCAAAAAGGCAACTAGTTTTTTCATTTCACTAGATTTGTTTAGTGATTTGATAAAATCACTAAACAATACACACAAGTAATACACACGTCAGTAAAAAATAAAATCTATATAAAATCTAAAATGATAAACGAAACGCTCTGCAAAACTCCACTTGATTAGACCGATACAGCGAGGTTTCCAGTTAAAAAAGTATGCTCTAAATTTTAGTATGCGCGGCCGAATGGCGTTGAATAAAGGATATGAAATATTAAGGGGCAGTATTCGCGCGTGCCGCCATCTGTTGGGGACGTGGGTAAATAAATTGTTTAAATCGCAAGGTGCAAGAGTTAACCGCGATGTAATTGTTTTGAGGGCTCGTCGGGCTTTTTATTATAGCCGGAACGTTCCAGGTGTTGTGAAAGGATTGATGACTTCCCAGGCAAAATTACTATAACAATACTTTGTACAAACAGAGAAACTTACATTTTGTTTAAATGCTGTCTAATCTGACAACTTTGTGACGAATCATTTGTCTATGGAGGGCAGAGGCAAAGAACAATCTTAATATAAAGGATCAGTGAAAAAGTGCCATGCTAAAAGCACTAATAGTTCAAACCTCCCCAGAATGGCGCTAGAGTTGCAGGAGAATGTGAAATGAATTAAGCACTTTTAGCAGTTGTAGACTGAATGAAGTGCGCTGATATGCAGGGTATAAGTAAGGCTTAATATTTGTGGAGACTAAAGTAGGTAGGTATTTAATAAGGCGGCAGTATACCATCTACAATAGTAGCGCCACCACTATTTAACACATTTCAAAGGACACTGCGATACACAGAGACGATTCTCCTTACCTCTACCATCCATACATTTTCGTTTCAGATTAATCGTCAGTTTTGTAACGACTACTAATCGCTAGTTAATGGTACATGTATATTAAAATGCAAATTGTCAAATATTACATTGTATCTAGGGTTTGTTTTTTTTAAGAAGAGAATTAATTCCCTATATTACTACAGAATCTATTATACTCCTAATGTAGATTAAAGGTAACGTAAAGGTAACAGAGCGCATAGGGATTATTCTAGAAACACTCGATAATTGAATCTCTATTACCTCCAGCTAATTGTCGCTCTATTCCGAACAGTCCGCAATAATAGGACACCCGACACTCCGCAAAAAATCTAGGCTAAGCCCATTTGTATTCAAGCAATGAGGTTTATTTCTGTTTCGTGTTGTTTAAGATGTATGTGCTCGTTTATAGGGAGGGTGTGACAGGTGGCATCGAAAGGCCCGATCCATCACTCTTATACGTTTTACACGTGTGGGTAGTCGTTCGACACGGGCTGTGGTAATGGCAACTGGAATACTTTTTGTAAGGCTTTGTTAAACTAGATTTTTTACCTCTTGGTTAAACATCGCAACTATTGCAAGTCATTATCATCCATTGAAGTACAGCGTAAGTAAAGTGCAGCGAAAGAAAATTGCAAAACAAAATTCTTATTGTCATTGTATATTTGGTACAATTATTTACTAATAAATACAACTTTATTTTGTATCCGAATACGATTACGAGGAGTACAACCTACGTTTTAATTATTGGCTCCTAGTACAGGCAACAATTTATGTATGACATAAAATTTCAAAATACTCTCGTCGAGTACAATTTTTGATTCGATTTAATAACTGAATTGCCTTAATTTGCACAATTTCAAAAAACTGACATAACTCAAAATAGCATACAATATATCCCTATCTAACTGCCCACGTGATACAATGCGGCTACTCGTATTCATACGCGTAGAATAATTGTGAATCGAATCACTTCACGCCACTAGCCGCAGACTAAAGCATACAATCACATATATTATCGAACGCTCCATGCGAAAATGCTCTTGCGGTGTCACGGTGCGGTCGGAATCGCCCCCCGCTGCTAAATCGCATAATAATTTTATTGGCCAGCGTAAGATGACCCCGGCAGCCTTTAATTATATCCAACTCGGGGGTTTATTGTGTTTGCTTTGGGGGCTCTAGGTTAATTGGTGCCGTTCTGTTTCGCTGCTCCTTCGTGTGTGGTACAGTCGGCGATATTGGAGCTCGAGCTTGTTATATTGTTAGGTGAAACTCAGTTGGCACACTAGTAATAGAAGCCTTTAGTGGAAAAGGTGATTTGATTATGATATTGCTCTTCAGGCCCTGAACAGTTTTCTGTTAGCTAACAAAAGATGTTTCAATTAGCCATATCTTTCAGATGTAGATACCGTTTATCTTTTTTTATGTGGCTACGTGCTTGAATATCTACTATGTATATGTTTTAATCAATTTCGTTTCCTGCGATTGATGTGGAACGCATTAAAATATATTAAACGTTCTTCTTTAAATTAGATGATTTATTTTGAAACACACAAGGACATAGTAGACCAGATCAGACCAATTTTTTTATGTTTCTGACTGTACCTATCTTCCACCTGGCGTCAGGGGTCGCGAATCGAACGTCAAATGAAAAATAAAAACAGCAGAAAAGCGCGAATTAAAATCGCACGGTCTTTCCTAGACTGCGCTATGATTGCTGCATACATCCTGCAATGGCCCCGCCCCCGCGTCAGGGGTTACAAACCTTTGTCAACATGAACTTTTATTTTTTCGATCTGTATTCGTCCAGGTCTCGCCGGCATGATGTTTGTATGAATGGTGATACTGGCGGTATGTTAGTTTAACCATTGTTAAAACCAGAATTGTAAAAAAGATAGTTTTTCATGTAGTTTTATAATTAAATTAAAATGTCCTATTGTTTAACACGTTAATACTCAATAGTTGTCACCCAGTTATCAGATGCTTATTACGGGGACAGTGTCCAGCATTCGTACGTCTACCTTGCTTAGTCACGATTGTCACGAACATTTGTTCCATATAAAATACCGTGACAGACAGTAAGCAATAACTCCCAAATTCGACATGCAATTTCATTTCTCCTGCAGATTGTAGCTAAACCGTTTTTTACCGCCGCTTGCTATTTTGAGTTTCAGCGGTTACCAGTAGATTGGTTCTGATTTCTTCCGATTCAAAAACTATTAGAGGCCGTATTCGTTAAATGTCGCCATCCTTTTCCAATGTGGCGGTGAACGGCGAGATGGTTAGACTAATCGTACGATTCGATTGTTGTTGAGTGATTCGAAATCGAGTCGGGCCCTGTCCGTGACACGTACCTACGCGAGGAACTGGTATCGGGAAATAGATTTGTTTTATTTTTACACGTCTGTTTGCTATTTGAACGAATACGGATAAACTGTTTATTTTCAGTTTTGTTTACTGTTTGTTATTGGTTTTTATGACGTTTATGAGTTATATTTTCCCGAATTTTGTTTACTATTGTATGAAGTGATGAGAAATATAATTTACTTTAGGCAACATTGCGTAACCGAAAATTTTGCAATTATTCGAACTGCCCCGTTATCATTCAAAACTGTTGTGATTAATTAATTGTTCAGTTAGTTAAACTAAATCACAAGATAAATTAATTAACACCAACCGTGTAATAGTAAATCAAGTAGCACGTTATTTTTTGATACCTTTAAATCATTGATGGTTGTAAATGCTGTCTTAAGGTTCTACTATTACTAATACATAATAAAATGGCTATTTTAGTCCTTAATAATCCCTAAGTTTTCTGTAATGAACGCATTCTTATATCTCCCATATTTTATGGCATCTCGTTGCGTGATATTTATTTCATAGACCTTTAGTTATGAGTGGCAGCTCGTATTTATAACCCAATCTTGAAGTACCTCCGAGCTACTTTTTTACGAAATACGTATTTAGTTGTATGAATCTATGAGAAACCTGGATATAAAAGCATGTATTATTTATGTATTATTTATGGTTTAAATATGTACATAGGTACATGACAAATAAAGCAGAGCAGGATAGAGCCTTAAAACATAATTAGACTTTTGTTGTAGTTAATGTAACAACTTGAATTGATAGTAACTTATTAAATATATTAAAGCCGTATGATTTGACAGATATAAATGTGAAGATTGAATTTCATCACATGACTTTTTGGTGGGTCACTCACTTCGTTTATCTTTACTAATATAAATTTGCCCGAAAGCCTCTTTTTTCTGTAAACGTAAACTTTTTAGATTTTTTAATCACATCTTACAAAGCGTATTAAATTAGTGAGAGGTTAGGCTGTTTTATGTATTACAATTACAATTTTGAACAGTTTAAAGTTTCAGTTTATAAATGGTTCGATTGCCTTTTCGAATGTGTAGGTACCTAATGTTTTCTGCTTACAAATGGGCAATGTTTTTACTCAGTTTTGTTTTTAAACAATCGGCTCGTTGAAGTAAAAACGTCCCCGCATTTTAGGTTTTAATTACACCTTAACAAAGGCTTTATTAATTTGAACAAAGCATTTGGTTTCGGAATGAAATGGTAGTCGTGGATCGTTATTCTTAGCGTTAGCGTTCGGATAACATTACTCACAGCATATTGAATGGCTATATTTAAAATGTTAACATTGTATGCCTTTATATAAACTGTTTTTTGAACTGTATGCTTACACAAGTTGCAATGTCCCTTTTTGTTTTGACAAATCGGAAAGTGACTGCATGAGATATTGGCGTTAATTGCCGTTTGTTCATTTAAGTTTTAGTTATTACAACTAAAACTTAAATGAACAAATGAATGAGCATAGCGTGTAGTTATTATAACTAAAACTTAAATGAACAAACGTTAATTAACGCCAATATCTCATGCGGTCACTTAATACATAAGTATTTGTTAATTAAACGTCTACAATAAGACCCAACACACCAAATTTAGTAGGGGTTACGTGTAATGCAAAGGAAGGATATGACTGTTTATTACTTTCTGACAACATTGAATATTCTTAGCAGAATTTAAAGTAAAACAAGAACTTATTGCAACAAAAATAACTGAATGCGCAACAAGAATGCATTGTAGGTTTTTTCATAAGTACATTTTAACTTTATCCTCATTCTGAGTGAAAAGTGTTAAGTTAACACCCAAACACGATTTGCACTCCCTTGAGGAACTCTCATAAACATTTATCAACCTCGATGCTACCGAAAAAAAAAACTCAATTCGCGACGCTTTTTAGGGTTCCTCATTAACCGAGATAGTATCGGAGCAAGGATCCTATTACAGTTTTCAAGTTTTACGCCGACTCGTAAACGTCGATGGGTGGGGGTCCCCCCCGTATGAGTTATGTATCGGGCTGGCTCGCAATACATAAATCAGTGGCGAAAAGAGGTTTTATTGGAGATTATGCGCTCGCGCTAGTTTTGGACCCGTAAATTGATTGGGATTTTTTTTATTGTACTTTGATAGTTTGGCCGTTAATTGTATCTTGAATTTTGGTCCTGCGTAAGGACTAGGTTATTCTAGTTCGTTGTCATCATTACTTTAAAATTGAAACGAGAAAATCATTATTCATTGATTAGTATTTAGCTTTGACTTAGTTTGATTGATAAACAAAATTATAGGCAGCAGCAGCCGATGTGTCGCTGCGAAACTACAGGTTTCTATGTATGTCTTTCTGCGACATGTGTGCATAGAAATATCTATGAAAACAGTAGTGTCGCTGCGTGCAGACTGCCACAAACTTGTACCTTTAAAAAGCGGAATTTTCGATGTCCGACAAAACTATCTCGGAGAGTAGTATTGTTTTATAACATTAGATTGACGACAATGAGACAAATTGAGACACAAGTTCGCCTTGCTGAAATGATACCCGATATACCCGCCGTTACGCAGCTACATCTTTAACAGATTTCAAGTGAACTCTTATTGTTCCTTGAGCCGGATACCTTTAGTTGAATTCGAACATAACTCTATTGTGCGTTAACTTCTGAGCAAAGAGCAATAATGCTTCACTTTTGTACCTTTTTCAATTTAAGGTTGGTGCAGGAATGTAAATATTTTAAAGTTTTTATTAAAATAATTAATGATTAATTTTTATGGGTCATTAACTCATCCAGTGAATGTTTTATGAGAATTCTAAAAAGGTTGAGGTTTCCAGAAATGGTACATTAAGCCCGAATATAAATTATGCAATTAAACAATCCATTTTAACGTAACTCATTTCAATCATTTGGCTACAATAATGTATTCGCGTGTTGCCAGTTTGTTATTGCAATCAAAACTGACTCAAACAAGGGATCTTTTCCTATTTTCATTTACCTACAGCGACTGGTTAAAATCTATAGCAGTGCCTCATTGAAATGCAACAGACGTAACTAGAGAAGCTATATCCCCAATAAACTCTATGCCCCAGAAACCTAAGGGGGCGGGCGGGTAATCTTAGCGAATAAGGCTGAATATCCACCAGAGCTGTATGAGGTAGCGAAGCCCCTAGTTAGCCTCGCTAGTGCGGTTTGGGATTGATGCATTTTTCCTCGCACACTTTTAGCAGCCTCGCTCAGCTTTGGTGGGTATTCAGCCTAATTTGGTGGAGTGTAGAAGTGTTACACAATCGTATACGGTAAATATATGCTAAAATAATACAAGGTATGTCTTGAGTGTACTTGACTAGGTCACAATAACGGCGGCCGACCACTAAAAACACTAATTTACACACTTTGACAGATAGTTATTTGGCGGTTAAGTTTACCGGATAGGTCACGGCCGTTTCCTAAATCATGTATGAAGGTCACCAGTTGTCACGGGAAGAATAAAATTTGATTTATTGGAACATGAGTGCTGTTAGAGACACAGACGTATAATGAAGTAAATGAAGCCATGACCTATTTTCCGTGACTCTCATCAGTCTGTCTAAACCTAGATTGCTCACTGGATTTTCCGAACAATTCTCTATATTCACATTAGTTGTTTTTTTAAACCATATTTCTACTTTTTAAGTACGTAGGTCTTTAGTAATATCCACAAAATGCTTGAAAGTGGAAAAACATGAACAATACATGTATTTACTTTGTTGACAGCCATTTGGTTTGTGTTTGTGCGAAACATTATCGCATCCCCAAGGTTATGGCTGCCGTCTAAAGCAATAAGGTCATATAATTGTATTAAACTCATACACTATTATTTCCTTGTTTCCATTTTAATTGTGGTTTATTATCAGCGCAGCGGAGGCAGTTTTAACGATCGTTCACTTGCAAACTCAACGAGCATTCATAACTATGTTATCGCTTAATCGACTAAGTTGAGTAAAACTGGCCTTTTTACTCTATTCTTCGCTTATTCTGATTAAAATGTTAAGAAAAGAGACAGAACCTTTTTCTCTTTCAACATCTAAATATACTCATACATAGATATAGAACAGCTCCTTGACTAAGATACTGGCAAACAACGTATTTAGACCCTGAACCATTGCAAATAACGGGATGTGATTTGGAATGTTACATTTTACTTTAGGGGACGTAGAGGTGCACTAAGAAAATACTTTTCCAAATTCAGTATCTAGTCGAGATATAAAAACGCAATTTACTTACGCGGATATAAAACAGTTGATTTAGGAAAACATACTTGATTCACGTCAAAGTCAAACGTTTTTCGATACCTTTCTAATTAAAAGTGTCTTTCTTCGTAAACATACACGGAAACGGAACAAAGAGCGCGTAGTTCTATACCCCCGTTGCTTACATAATAAAGCGAACATATCTTACCCGGGGCCAACTCTGAAACAATTTAGCATCCCCGAACAGCGGGATTTCATTTGTGGTTGTTTACCAATATCCGCGGGCCCCTAAACCGGATTATACCGGTATCCACTGGATCCCTAATTCCAGGGAACCAATGACTGGTGTTGATTTACTTGCAATTTTATTGGATTGAGCATTTGGTCATAGGTGCGTGCGTCATTGGATATTACGGATATGGCTTGTTCAAAACGTAATTGCACCGTTGCAAATGCATCGTGAATCTACTTTTAATTGCAGCCTTATTGTGTACTTTATAGAGTTTAAAATCAAATGAAGTAATCGTGTCACTTGGAGCTTTCTTGGTTTATACGAGCGTTATTTGCGTTTATGTGGTTGGCCTAGTTTGATTACACTCAGTGATGCTAAGTGCTTTATTTTAATTGGAGTAATCAAAAGTTAGTTCCGCTCTTTATTGTTATTATTTTTTTTTCTTTCTTATAAAGTTCAAGTACTTTATAGAATGGGAAATAAGACGACATCGATATAATTAAAAAAAAACTGAATCATAACGCCTTTAAGCGCGCTTTCATGCGCCGAGTCATCAAATAAGGAGCATTTTCACCGCGTGCCACCGAAAGTTCAGGTGTATACAAAGATGATTGTACCGTTTATATTTATGAATCAGGGTCGTCCTATAAGTGTTTCAACCGCTCTTACTTTTCTGGTCGAGTTATGAAACATTTCCCCGTAGATTCGGATGACTACTTGCGGGTATTTTGTACAGTACCAGTACTTCTAAAAAATAGCAGAACATGATAATCCGAGCCTATCGGGAAATAGTCAAACATGCGACCAGGAAAGTGGGAGCGGTTAAAATTATCGTAGAATTACCCATCAATGATCACGCTCTCTATCCCTTGGTAACCTAATTGGAGCTAAGCAGTGTTTAGTGTCAGATAGTTAACAAAATTGAACAGATATCGATGGCGTTTCGAGCTGAAATCCAAATTGTACCTGAATTTCGCTCGTCCGTTCAATGTAAGTTACGTTAAGTGCTCGGATGTTTGAAACGGAGCAACAATTCAGACAGGATGCTCCGTTGGATTCTTGTTGCTCCGGGTGCTGTCCATACCATCCTGATCCTCTAGTCTAGTCAATGACAATTTTCGGAGAGAGACTGACAAATTGGTCCTGGGACAAAAAACATCATCACACTTTCCACAAACAATAAAGCGTGGGCGCACTAGTATAAGTGACATAAAAATTTTGTCAGTAGCACTTTACAGAGACCTTAAACTAGCATGTATGTTCAACGATTTACTCCGTACAGCGATATGCAGCATACAGACGATAACCTGTTTCATTATACGAATATCTGAATACAACAACGCTAAATATCAAAAGACTTAGGGTGTTTGATATCCTTGACCTCTTCAATTGATACTATTATTTTTGTTACTTTACTGCCGATATACAATACATATAGCGAAGGAATTATAATACGAGTTAGTTAATATGGTAAGTTTCCATGCGGTGAAAATCGGGAAATGTCTTATAATTAGGTAAGCGTAGGTACCTGGTGTGTGTTATACATTGTTGACTATTTTGCAGTGGCGTGGCGTGAAACTTTTCCGTGGGTGAGCAGTAATTTGACTTATTTAAATGCCTTGGTTGGTAAGCCGGTAGAAATCGCCGTCTATGGACGCCACGCGACTTCTATTTTGTCCACTGAACTATACTGTCAACTCTATCAACGTGTGTCGTACTGGTAAATGTGCAATTTGCACTGGGTCCTGCACGAATTATTGCGGAACCCCCAGCTCCCCAGTTGATTGGGCTATTAGGTCTGTCTGATAGTTTCTGCTGCTATAATCTCTTATTTACGTTCGCGGTCGTTCCGTGGCTGTATATATTGTCGTATGAACTTTAGCAGCTTTTCGTAATCAGTAGTCTGGATGCTGGTTTTGTCGAACTTGTTAGTATGAACGAACCTACATTTTTTAGCCTTTGATATGAAACAATTTTTACGAGATGGGTTCGCTCCTTCTACAACAAAGAACAAAATTAGCGAATAACGTAATATTTATACAGGCAATTTTGCAATTTGCGATTCGTATTCTAGATCAATGGTCCCCTCCAGTTTCTGAGAAACCAATTTTAATAATGAATCAATTTTCTAGTTCAAGGTATATTTGTCTGCAGCACAGGCGGTCGTAACTGGCGATATTTTTCTACTAAGTCGCATCCTTGGGTAAGGAGTGTGTCTGCCCTTTTTAGACGACTAAAATTAGACATGTTTCGACTAAAATCATCCAATTTGACGGTGTAGAAAGACAAAGAAAAGATTCGTTTTCCATGTAATTTCAAAAATCTTGACACCCTATCCCAGTCCAAAAGCACGTAAGGATTTGAAGGGCATTTCTCCAGAAATATGTCTGCGACTCATCAATCTGTCTCCATACATTTAGTATGAAAAAGGGCCAGATGAATGAGGTGACCGCAGACATATTTCTGGAGACATGCCCTGAAGTTGTTGGGCGTTGTTATCGCCTTGATAAGATAACTTAAAAGTGTCCGAAGGGAACTTTTCGTTTGGTTCGCGACGCCGGCCTCAAAGAATACGACGGTTTTGAGTACAGGCGGTGAGCGATTCCTAGATTTCTCGTACCTGGTAACACATGTTACAATAAAACGAGGTATTTTTTTCCCGTGAAAATTCATGACGATGTGTAAACTTGAGTACGTCATAGCATATTGAAGTTAATGTACATTATACATACGTACATGCCGTGACGTAGGCAAGTTCACCCTGGGAAGACATACCTTGTTTGATTGTGCCATGTGGTGAATTTAGAGGTATTTTACTTTTATAACTTGATAAAACCTAGGTAAGGTACACACAGTGGGGATTACGACAGGGTTAAAAATATATAATGCTATTTAGTCCGTCAGTTAGATTATGAAAAAATATGGGACACGTATTTTATGGTTTATCAAAATATTAAAAATCGACAAAGTTGATCTATAACTTTGTCGATTTTTAATATCAAACTTCTGGAGTGGGGGCTTGTGACGTCACCCCTAGGTGAAAATTGTACCTAGGAGTGACGTCACTCGAAACTTCTAAGCACTCTATCTTCGTCATTTTTTGTTTGTAAAAAAAAAGAAAAAATACGTGTACAATATTTTTTAATAATCTAACTGACAGACTAAACAGTTTTTTTTTGTCGTCTAGCCCATTAGGTTAAGTCCTTTTCTTCAAACCAAAATCCCGAATCCGTTGGTGTTGCCTGAATTACAAAATGTAAAATACTTTTCGTAAAAACATACCCCATTTTAATAAACAAGCTGTAAGTAAACAGCGTCAAATAGGTGCGTAGGCAATTTTTTTCTGAAGGACAAAAGTTACAGAAAAGTCACATGACTGTCTACAAGCTACGTATTTCCATAGTTTATAAATACATATATCCAACATTAATAATAATAATAATTAATACGCAGGGCAGCTTGTGGCGAGCTGTTGGGGAGTAGCGACCCCACGTACCCGAGTGCTCCGGGGGGTCCTTAGGGAGGGTCATGGGATTTAGTGAAAGGACCTCCGCCTCTGGCTTGCCTTAACCGGCCGTCCAGAGTGGAGTCGCGAGAGCTATATGCTCCAGGCGTGGAAGTGATAAAAGGCATAACGCCGCGAGTACCCTCGGAGAAAGCGCAGCACACCTCTCGACACCCTTGCAGCCCTCGGCAGCGGTGTTGCCCCTGGGCCATTGCTCATAATGTCGCTATTTAACAGGGGCCCATCAGCGGAGGGCAAGTCACGGTCTGTCAGTGCCGCGAAAGCCATGAGACACTTTTCCTGACAGGCGCCGTCATGTCTCAATCCATAACCCAGTATCGAGCCCATAATTCCACCACCATAACCCAGTAAATTTAGATTCCATCAATCAACAATAGTCCTTGCATCTGGCGGGGGCTGTCTCTGCGTGCGTCCCGTGACACGGGCAGGGACAGCATCCGCTGGGTGTACACGTTGCCTTTTATTAAATTGTCGAAATGGCCTCTACGCGTTGGCTTCGGCTCCGCGCACGCCTCCCAAAGGGCCGGGACACTATTGTCTCGTGTACGGGAAAGACATACAGATAATAATAATTATGTAATAAACGGTAATTTTAGCCATGCCACCGATTAGGTATGAGATCAAAACCCAAGTACCTAGGTAGTTTTGCAATAAATATTTTCGCTCAGACATTGAAATATCACGGACGTTCACAAGATTGGTTTTACTCTACCGTAATAAGTAAAAGCCGTAACACTCCACCTCGCCAAGGCTTATTAATTCTTATTATAATTACATCATGACCAAGTTTAGAGAGCAGTTTGTTGGTAATACAAGGGTTGGATTTGCTCTCAACTTCCCTCAGAGGATATGATCTCCATAAATTATTCACCACCCCGCTCTCGCTCACTCCGTGGCCAGACCCTGTTAATTCTCTGGCCTCGAAGTGGTACTTGTATTTAATAACAAATTTGCCTTTATCTTTTAACTTTTTAATTTCAAGTCAACTGTCACTCTGAGTTAGCGACTACAGTTCAATTTGGTCAAATTCGCGGTTTGTTATCGTTTAATTAAATTGGTATAAACGAAATAAGGAAATTCTAAATATATGCTGATGTTTTGAACGGTGATTATTTAAATGGCTTAGTAAAGTACTCAGCGACTACCTATTAAAGTAACTTTACAAAGCCTGTCACTATTATCCTTGCTTCTGACACTGTCTAGACACAATTAGGTATCCTTTGGCGGTAAATTATCCTGTTTTAGGCAAATACAAGTCGACATCTTTATAAAATCTAAGCATTATTAAAGTTTAATTATTTTACCTCCGACAACGTTTCGCATACATCGCACCATATGTTGTGTTCGCACGGTACGTTATACTGTCAATAGCTTTTAGCAAGACATCGAAGGGACCAGCTAAAATTGGTTTTAATAACTGATACTCGCAAAAACGATAGGAATTTTATCTTTGTTACAGGCCTTCAATATTTGGTCGGTAAAACCGATAAGTCGTTATAAACGGTCTACTGTACGCGAAATGTAACCGATCATAGGAACTGTAACTTTATTTATACCCCATAAGTCCACGGTGCCAATTCTCACTGTCCCGGGGGCATTTCCCCGCCGCCCGGTAGCCCGCTCAGATGTTTCATCCGAATCAGCCGTAAATCTTCTTCTTTCTAAGCAACTTTGATATGCGATGCATTGTTCCAACAAGTGAATTCTACATTCATATATACTTCTGTATGCTTTTGAAAGTTTTACTTACGAGTATGTTAGGTTTACGCGGGCCATCCGCAATTCGTTTGTTTTGCGTGATACCTAACCTATGATATACAATTGTTTTCTGAATTAAAAAAGTATTGGTTTTCAGTATTGTTTAAATTTTTGGTTACTTTACGTGAGCGTGTATAGGTTACAAATATTTGTGTCTCTGTAATATAATATTGTGAGAAGATTAGGTATGAAATCAATCGAAATGACAATGCTCTGTTACTCTTCAATCGTCATCGTACCATTGTAAGAAAGCTATGGACAGGATGTTATTAAAGCGATCAAAGCTAGAAAAGTAAGTCCATAAGCATGTCCATCCAGCACGATTCTCCACCACGTTCTTAAAGAACAAGAAGAAAACTAGCTGATTACCGAATAAGTTTGACGCCACACCGCTGGTAGGTACTTAATCACATCCATTCCATGCTGAAACATATCCAGCAAACTGAATATTCCTTCGGAGGTAGCAGCCACATGAGTGAAAACTGTAATAAAAAGTTTCAATATTCCAATAAACAAAAAGTGTTGAACGCGGTTTCCAGAACCGAAATAGTTGGCGAGCCCCGCGGAGGACTGCGAAGTTAGAGGAAAGTAGGATTTCCACTGACACGATTCCTTCCTTTTTGCTACGATTGCCAACTGGGAGACGGGAAATTGAAGCATCTATCCGTTTGCTATCTAAAAACAGAATCGGCGAGCCATCTCATCATTTTAATACCGTTTGATTCCTCTTTTTACAACTCCCCTCTTTTAAACAGGCATGTCAGGGCTTTTATGGGCTTTTACTCGAATGTGCGGTTATGTTTCCGACGGTTTGTTGGCTTAGCTAATGCGAGCTATTTCAAACTTGGACTGTAAAATGTTACTTCATTATCAACCTTTTAAAACACGAATACCTACGCCATAAAAGTAACGTGTAAAGTTAAAGATAGGATGCCGCTCGTTTAGATACTGTGATACATTAAACAAGCAGCATTACTGCGCGAAAATGCACTAACATTTCAGTAGTTTTAACCCTAAAAACTTTCGCTAAGTTGCAAGGAGGTCTTCGAATACCGAGATGTGGTAACGAGCTCCGTTAAAGTATCTGTAAACGATATCCTCACATGACTTTTAAATTGCACACGCTGCAATTCACCGCAATTTTTTCAAGCGAACAAATTCATTCAACAATTCCGTAGATGCCGCGCAAGCAATAGGGAAATAGTGTTCCGTTCGCGTCACGACTGAATCTCATCCCAATATGCCAATTTAATCGCGTAGCGCCACCTATCGACCCGCATACTTACCACGTGGGGTGGCTGGATGCACCCGCCCCGTCCCACTGACCCCCCACCGCCCCATACTACGTACTACGCCGTAGATGCGTCTATTTTGAGATGCTAGTTTACAACCGATACCACTACAACTGGAGTATTGATGTTGTGCACCGATTTAGATTATTGCGGTCTCCCGTTCAAGGGTTCCGCAAAAATGGAGGCTGTATTGACGCCTCGTTATCACGCCGCGTGGGTGTGGCGTTGTTTATTTACGTATCAGCTGCGCAATACCGAGATTGTTTACCATAAACTGTTGACTTACCGTGTCCGCTAGGACGTAGGATGAACCATATCATATCCTTCTCCATTAATGTGTAAAGCGGATTTCCAAGAAAAATGCTAATTTTGATTGAATCCTTATTTGTATAAGCATGAGATCGCTACAGTATAATAAAGTGACTAGGTATATAAGCCCAATTTTATTTTTACCGAAATGTCGAGATCAAGCGATACAATTTAGATTGTCTAAGAGTATCTAAAAGTGCTTGTAATATGCCTTGTTATGTCGTTAGTGCCTGGAAGTCATTAATTAAAACAAGGGCCGGCCCGCTCTAATTCACAGTGGATATAATGAGTGCCGCTAGATGGCGGTTATTGCGCATTTTTCGTCAAATCCCGGGACAAAGGAAAGGGGACGCCAGAATGGGAGATCGTTTCCTTGGAAGGCGAGTGGTGTACCGGGAGGCTTTATATTGGAGGAACGTAAATATTTGACAATGGTACTTATAGTAAAATAGACGCCGCTAAAAACTCACCAGTTTCTCTTTTAAAAACATTAAGCATAACAAAATTGTATCAAATTGATAAATAAGTATGAATGAATAAGGATCCTTTCATACCTACCCTATGGATGGCGAACTAATGCGAATAAGAAACACAAAATTATAACGGGCAAACCTCTGTATTTAGAGAGATATTTTCCAAAATAAGATGGACCGGTCACACGCTCTGTAAATCTGTACTTATGTCCATCGTGCACGTTGTGTCGCCAGCTTTATGTCTTGCTTTTATAGGTAGGTGAGCCGGTGATAAAACGCGCACCTACATCTTGTGTCGCGGTGGGAGGGGTGGCCAACTATCGGTTCGCGATTATGGAATTATTGTGTTGTATACGTATCCGATTGTGTAAGAGGGCACGAAGTTGTTTCAAATGTGTGCGATTCGTAATTAGTACATTGTGTATCTAGGGCGGTAAGTAAGGAATTACAAACGAGTGTTTGTTATAAGCCCTAGGTGAAACCGAGGGCTTTAATAACACGAGTTTGTAATTCCTTTACCGCCCGTGGCACACACAATGTTTTTCATCACACTTGTGAGGAGATCTTAATAAAATAACCATACTTTTCGACCCAGTATGACAAGAAAATATTAAAACAGACAGTGACATTTGTCACATATGTCCATAGACAATGCGAACGTCAAGTCACGTTCGGAAACCATAGCGGTAACGGCCATTTTAGTTGATTTTATATTTGCAAAATAAACAAATACATTATTTAAACATTTAATTAATGTTACCGAAATATGTGTTTATATGTATTTGCAATTACAGTTATCTTTAAATAAATATTTCAGTGATAAAAGTTAAAAAAGTAAGTTGGCGTTTCCTTTGAACATGACAAATAAGAGTAAAACAGAACCAGCGTTTCAAATTTAAAAAGAAAACCATTACGCCCTAGGGCGTAATAGGCCATTTACGGCCCGCAGAACCTACGTGTAATGACACCATTTTCGAGCAAATGTGATGAAAAAATACATGGAAACGTTTAAATATATATTTGTATAACTTGCAATGTTCATCTAAATATATTTTTCATCACACTTGCTCGAAAATGGTGTCATTACACGTAGGTTTTGCGGGCCGTAAATGACCTATTACGCCCTAGGGCGTAATGGTTTTCTTTTTAAATTTGAAACGCTGGTTCTGTTTTACTCTTATTTGTCATGTTCAAAGGAAACGCCAACGTACTTTTTTAACTTTTATTTACTGAAATATTTATTTAAAGAGAACTGTTATTGCAAATACATGTAAACACATATTTCTGTAACATTAATTAAATGTTTAAATAGTGCATTTCAGTATTTTGCAAAAATAAAATCAACCATTTTAAGTCTTTACCGCTATGGTTTCCGAACGTGACGTGAAGTCGCATTGTCTATGGATAATGTCACTGTCAGTTTTACAATTTTATTTAGGTTAAGTAAGGTTATTTTAATCAGATTTCCTCACAAGTGTGATGAAAAACATTGTGTGTGCCACGGGCGGTAAAGGAATTACAAACTCGTGTTGTTAAAGCCCTTGGCTTCGCCTCGGGCTTGTAACAAACACTCGTTTGTAATTCCTTACTTACCGCCCTTGATACACAATGTACTATTAGATGTATTATTGTTCTAACACTATCCGAATAATGAATTTGATCTACCAATCTGTAATATTGTCAAAAACACTTACGTTATAGTTATAGTTTAATACCAAGCCTTTTTATTTCAATAGAAACTGTTTATCGTAACCATACGGTATAAGAAGAATTTTGAGGAACATCCACGGCCTAGCGCAAAAGTTCCTTTTAAATCAATGTATATGAAGGAAATGTAAATTGATTTAAAATGTGGCATATATAATAAATATAGATTCGGACAATCGAAGACAGCTCTTGGAATGTTTTTTGGTAAAATAATAACAAATTAGTATTAAAATACCATTAGCCAAAACGTGTGCCTGTTGACATATTTAACGAAAACGTATGTACAATGAAGTGAAGCGTTCACATACATCGAACTAAAGGCCGGTGGTAAGGGTCGGGCGCATTAGCATGCAGCGCGCGCGCCGCCCCGCCCGCCCGCGGCCGCGAGCGCTCGCACGAACATTCGCACGAACGCTCGTTACACAGCTCCGTTTTATGGCCGAGGCTTTGACTTGAGATTTGATTTGAGTTGAACGACGGATCGCTTCAGATTAGAGAGCTGATTCAATTTTCTTGGCTGTATTGACAAATATTGTAAAGTTAAATGTTTCTCCTTTGAAGAATAAAAATAACTGCCGGTTTAGCACAACTGGGCGCTATTCCGTATGTCGCGCGAGTAAGCCTGGCCTATCACTATTAAGGGGACTAGTACTTGTCGCGCGATCAAAACTTTACAGGCGCGTCAGAGTAGTTGCCTGACTGGGTTTTAGTTGCTTTTGTTTTCTTCCAAAGAGCTTTTTCTTGATACCTCGATTTACATAAGTTAACTAAAGAAAATCGTAAAATGAAATCCCAAGAGGTTGCAATAAGAAACAGGGTTGAACTACTTCAGTGAGGATTTTTCCGCTTTCTTATCCGTCAATCGAGACGTATTTACGTATCATTCGGCGGTTCTGTAAAGTTGTGAACAGATTCCTCGCCCCGCAGCGCAGCAATCCCATATGCATGCACTTCTGCAAGTACTCTAAGCCTCAATATGAAAGAAGACTCGCCTCCACAAGGACGCCTATCAGCCTCCACCGCACAGAAACGACCCAACTGCCATCTAGCGAAATTAAACTTTATTGCTACAGTTGCAGTAACCAAACTCCTCTACCGAGGCACTGTTTTGTCGATCAGGAAATGAAAATCTAACGAATCACTTTTGCAAGGTCGTCGAGTGTGTTTTACACTGGCTCGAAGTTCAACTTTAACCGTTCCGGTCAAGGACTCCATTTGAATAACACAATCTAGTGAGATATCATCTTTTAAAGATTATCCAAAATCATATTTAAATTGTGATGAAAATTGAACTTTACGGTAACGTGTTACAGTTTTCTATCGAGTCAGATCAAGGCGTCTTCCTGTACGAGACGATGAATCTTTGTCTATCCTTTCTGTCACTCCATTATTTTTAAATAGAGCGTATGAGACAGGAACGCGGTTCGATTTTTGAAGTGACGGAATATTCTTTAAGTCAATATCGAATGAAGTAATGGCGAATAAAAAACTGAAGGCGTCACCATCGGTTAGTTTTTTTAGCGTAGCTCAATTTTGCCGCTACTCCACTTTCAGCTGTTTTTTGGCGCGGCTTTGATGACTTTAATCGCTAGCATAAAAGACCTTTGACTTTGAGATAATTTAAAATTCCCAGCCACGGTTACGGCATTTTGTCGCTATTTAGTTTTCTTTAAATAAAAAGAACTACGACCCGAATAAACTCATTACGGCCAGCTTCTTTACATTGTACCAATTTAATAATCGAAATCATTTAAAATTATAGCGAAATCAGCTAGAATCTGTTTTAATCAGCTAACAGCGTCAGCAATTATATTAGCCGATCTTTAAAACATATTAGTCTGTTAATTGGACTCGAACCATTTAAAAACAGGCGAGCAAACGAGACTGCGACGTTATGTACGTAAACTTATAAATACCAGTCTGTATTGTAATAAGGAAAGTCCATCGGGATCCGACCGGGACCTTGTTTACTGATGTTGGAGTGATTTATTACCCGTGCCGAAGGTTGCGGGCTGCTGTCTCAAATTTTCCAACCGCTTTGTTCTAGTTTTTAACCCGATTTTACAGTTTTGCGATGTTACGTTAATTGCCAAATTGAACTGACATACCATATCTTAGGAAAATATAAATAAATTCTTTCATAATTTGCAGTCCTGGTTACAAAGGTATACTTTTTTTTATAAAGCCCAAGTCTGCTACGGTATCCATAAATCGCTGCAAAAGTTAAAAACAGATCCCCTTGTTTTAACATAATTTTATTTGTCCGAATGTTATCTCGGATATTAACTTCCGCAAAATTTAAACATAAATCGGTTATAGGTACTTTTCGTCCATTACGGGTCAAAGAGATGTTTTGTTACGAAACGTTTAAAATTAGCATCAATCAACGATTAATTACGAATGAATTGGGCTTAAACGCGGCAATGAAAGGGGTATTCAGTACTCAGTAGAATTATTCACTTCTTTTACAGTTCTGATTCTATCGGCGCTTCGAAAAATGGTCTTCTGGTACAAGAAACGCCGGAAGAAACTCACCAGTTTCTCTTTTCAAAAACTTTAAGCATTTCAACAATTGTGACATGATTAATTACATGAAATTTTCATTAATAAAATGCAAGAAGCAAATTAACTGGGCAGGTTAAAATGTAGGTTGTTCTCCTCAAACTGGAAAACATTTGTTAAGTGACGTTTAAAACTAACTTATGTTTTGATTTTTAGTATACTTTAAAGTTTTTTGAATCCGCAATGTATTGCGAATACTTTTATGTTTGTAGCGTGCCAAGCGACGTCAATCAGACTGATATTAACGTACATTAAAATAACTATTTAAATTTTTATGATAAAGAAAAAATCTAAAGACAACATAATTTTTAATAGAATTTGTAGAAAAGTTTTATTGTTTCACGACAGTTGAGCGTATCAAAGGGCCGATTGTTTGTACTTATCTCTACACGTAGAGTCTGTGCGGAAAGAGAATAGGCGTGGCGAAAAACGGAACTAACCTAACCAGTATGGCAAATACGGTAGAAAAGCATTACAGCGCCCTCAAATCTAAATCCCATTCTCTTTCCGCATAGACTATTAGCGTTTAACGCACGAGTGTGGTCACCGCATAAAATCATGACTAGCTCTCGCGATTCACGCATATCGATCAGCCTCCCTATAGCTCGTTTCTCACGGCGTTGCCTAGGGGACAGGCTGTAATAAATTATGTTTCAATACTGAGTTTCTGTTGACCTTGCCTTCCCCTTGCGAGGGTGCGACAAGCTTCCATTAGCCCACGGCTTGATTTTTGAATCTGATAACCCCATCAATTGTCAATCAGTGTCATACCTTGTTTTAACTTCGTTGCTCATTATGATCAGCGTGAAGGTACTGATTAGTACACATCTTTATGTCACTTGCGTCACGCTAAAGAGTAATTGAATGACTAGAAGCGATTGTAACAAAAGTAAGTAACTTATTGATCCACCTCACCCATGTATCCTAATAAACAAACAATTTAAGTCTTCCGTAAATGTGTAACACATTAAGCCATTGAGGGGAGCGAATAACCGGCCAAATAAAAATAAAACCCAGCACCTCCACCTTCTATGATCGCACTTACTATACTATTTAACGAGGTTGCAACATCGGGCAGCTATCCTGGTACATGAAGGGCATATGTCCATTGGCGTGTGAAACACATGATTCCTTTTAAATAGAAATGGTCGGTGACAGTGTGGTAAATTAGATATACAGTTGTGTTTAAGCGTGGCGGTAGTAAAGGCGACCAGTTTAATTTTGCAGTGCTATGTTAAATATTAGGGTGGCGATCTCGTCGCTACGGTGACTGGAGTCGAACCCCTCTTTGATGGAACGTTGATTATAATGAGGATCTTCACTTCATTTTTGTAACGCAATCGAAAGATTTAACGATTCGTGTCAATTGTTATTACATGGAAATGATGAGTACCTACTCTTCATTGACCTACAATTTTAAAATTTGATAAAAAGTAAGACCTCACAGCAGAAATGAAGGAAACATACCAGACATATCTTTAAGGCCTACTTTTTGCCGTCGAGTGGCGCGATATTTTTTCGATTTAAGTTTAGAGGAAAACCGTATATCGAAAACTCGTAAATAGAGTCATTTTGTTTGATAAGGTTTTTATAGCTCCTAAACAACATTTGGAACACACTTCTAATCAAGGTTTACGACTTTTCACTGGTCATTAACGATAAGTTTTAATTTGTTTCGAAGGTAATATACTCTCTAATGTTCGAAAGATAAGTTAATGCTTAGTCTCGGTGTATTGCTATAGGTATAATCTGAATCTCATTGTCATACCTACCTACAGATAAATATTATTAACCAATGATATGTATAGTTTACATGAGATGAGCACCACTTGTCATATTTTAACCGCAAGACGTTAAGTGAAGTATTAAGTGAGAGGGTTTTTATTGAAGTGCTGTAAGATACTCGTATATAGGAAATGTTCCCCGATTTTTGAAGAGCCGCTCTTCAAAAATGGGGGAACATTTCCTATACAGGGTGGGAGGGACTATACCGACAAACTTTAACTATAGATTCTAACAACTATTAGGAGTAAAAAAAGTTATGTGATGTATAGTCGAAAAACTCTTACTTTCAGAGATATTCATTATTTTTTAAATGAAAACTCCCAAGTGTGTAACAAGCCCTAATAAATGTGACTAAGATAGTTTTACTAATTTTTTTAAATCCTTTAACTAAACAGCAATTAACCTTCGCAGTATTTGATGGTAAGCGACTACGAGGCCAAAAAAATTTACCTTTCGTTTCCATTTTAGCTTTTTTTTCTTTTTAATAACTTTTCCTCCGGTAAGGACATGTTTATAACGAGGGGCTGAATTTTCTGATTTATTTTGTTCCATAAGATTATTAATGTAAAATGACAATATTCGACCCTTGTTGATATAACATTATTTACTCGTCACACCACCAGGAATTCATGGCTAAAGTATGTCGGTATAGTCCCTCCCACCCTGTATAGAGCGGTGCATAAAAAATAACACAGGCGTTTGTTTCGTTGTTGCCGGTTGAAATGATAAAATAAAATAATGTGAATTTTAAAATATTACAAATCTTAGGATAGGTATAATTTAATTTAACTTGTGTTTGTTAAACATTTCTATCACATCTCATTGTTTTTGGTTATAAATAAACCCGTTTTTAAATGATCGTAACATAAGTATTATGTGATGAATATGTTCATATTTCGTCTACCTAGATGATGTATGAGAAATATTAAGCGAAGTGTCAGCATTATTTGAATTTCATGCTGCATCTTAAAGGAGATATGCCAGCAGCTTGCACATTATACAAAGTAAAGTTCTAATTGGTTCTTAACTACACGGAGCGCGTTACTCGCATCCCGACTTGAAAATATCCACTTTAACGGCTTATTTACTGTTCGTACTTGCTTCAAGTACACTATCTTCCAGCTACTGGAGTTTACTACATACTTTGTTAATTAAAACGTTTCATCTACAGAATTTAAAAGTGGAAAGGCTCCCCTCTAGCTTCGCCGCGAAGTATGAATGTATTTAAACAGAAAGCTTTTCTAGAAATAATTTAATGCCTGGCCGATGATTTCCCCCTCCGGGTTAGGATGTAACAAGAAGCGTGGAATACGACTACTTCCAACTAAATCTGCAATAAGCCGGAAGATCACCTTACTAAGGGTAAAAAATGTTTACTAGACAAGCAACAGACACTGTTTACTAGAGAGGGATGGTTAATCGTTCAATCAAGAAACTTGATAAGCTTTTCATTTGATCGATATTTTTTTTGAGATAACATAATTTACTTTCTTCCGCGTGGCATTCCGAGACAAAAAGTAGCGCATGCCACTCACCAATTCTTTGGTACCTCTGTACAATTCTGTACTGAAGTGTGCGCTGTGTGCAGTGCAATAAAAATCACAACATTCCGTTGCTTCTACTGAAAACAATAACAGGTATGCTATGCTATGGCAGGGTTTATCACGTCCCTAGGGCTTTTATAAACTAGGTTTTTCTGCTCACTAAATGGACGGTAAATATAATATAGGTACGCCCATATTTTCGTGGAGGAAACCTGCATTCTGTGAACTACTTACTCATAGCCTCCAGGGGAAAGCTGGGTATTTTCAACTACTAAAAAAACCCCACGGCGACCGGGCATTTCTCCAGAAATATGTCTGCGACTCATTCATCTGTCTCCATACATTTAGTATGAAAAAGGGCCAGATGAATGAGGTGACCGCAGACATATTTCTGGAGAAATGCCCGGCCGTCGTCTGCGCTACCTTGTGCCAATGAATAAACACAGACAAGTAGTCACTATTCGGCCGTTTAGAAGCGCGCGATAATTATTCAAGGTCGAGGCGCAGATGGTGCGATCCGTACTGGCACTTACGCATTCGTAAAACTTTGCTTGTAGTGCGTTCGTTCACGACGCGCACACATAGGTACTAGCCGCGCGATGTACCTTTTGCAGGAACAAAAATTACTGCGATTATACTGTGCTTGTGCTCAGAACTCCAGATCTCAGAAATAAACGCACTGAGATCCTACCGCCTTGCCCGTGATGGACTCACCCTGAAGCGAAACGTTTTTCGCTTCTTTTTTTAGCGTCTCGAGATCCCGCTAATGCCCTTTAAGGCGCATTTTACGACAGACAGGAGACCATAGACCTTATTCCTAACAAGGGTTACATGGTAAAATTGTTCTTACGCATTGTATAACCTATGCCAATGTATATAAAAACAACCTAATCCATCCTGATTACGCGAGATGACGAATCTTACCTAATGGCATTGCAGTCAGTGTAAGGTCAGTTACGTGTTTCTTTTGAAAGAGTATTTTTTACCCAACATTGGCTGGAAATGTCCCAAAGGGAATTAATTAGAACACGAACGTAATAGGTTTCACTTTCCTGGAAATTTTTTCATCAAGCCGCCCACTTGATGTTCATAATTTGTTATGTGAAATTTGCTATAATTAGTTAGATTTACTCCAAAACGTTTATATCGAAACTTCTGGAGCTATTATGGCTAGGGCTGTATGTAACTTAAATTAACAAAGCCATAGAACGTTAATTTGGGACTATTTTCTTTTTAATATTGAACATCTTCCGTATTTTTGGCAATCATTATGCCCCGAGGTTGAAAAATTTATACCATATTATGCCAATAATTCAAACCGTCGTTATTCAAAATGATATACGAGTATTATATAAAAGAATGATGAATGGTGGTAGTGATACTTCGATTTTGGATCAACTAGAGAGTTAAGTAGACAATTAACTTCATAAAACTGTTTGTCTAACTGATTGACGAACAACCCTAGCCTTAAAAAAAAACCTAAAAGTAGAGGGTTAGTCTCATCTAGACGTATTATAGACAAGTCAAGCGTATGCAATACAAACATAACTTTAAATTAAATGTTTAAGATGTTATCGCGATTAGAGATGTGCCATGCCCGGGAATATTCCCCAGTTGTATGGGGAATATTCCCGCGGTGGGAATATTCCCCATACAAACGGGGAATATTTCCGGGAATGGCACATCTCTAATCGCGATGCTTATTTTGATGTGAAAAATAGTTTTCAAATTCTTTTACATTGTAAATAAATACTGGTGGTTCCGTTTTTTAGTATGGAAATTGGGATCCTTATTTTACTTCGACCATGATTTAACTAAAATTTTAAACGATTCTGGCCAAGCTTTGGATACGTAAAACGTGCTGAATTCAGACTAATGTAGGGTTTGGGAGCCGCCCCTCTCTTGATTGATCTGCAACGATATTAAAAAGGAGTCAATCTTAAATCAATTAACGTCATCAATATTCATCTGGAAAGGTTTTGACTTCTCATTAGCGTGGGTTTAATTTAAAATAAATTGTAAATTTTATTGATACTTATGTAGTGTTATCTCTCCATTACCTAAACTAAAATGTATCATCGACAGTAGTTTTAATTGGAGTAAGGCTAAATTATGCTCTTGCTGCGCCAATTAATCCTTTCGTTTAATCGCTGTATACAATTTGTTTAATTATGTGTTTAATTTTTATATCTGTGATTTTAAACAGGACATCTTATTTTGTTTCAGAATTTTAATAAATTGATTGTTATTTTGGAAAAAACCACCAATATTGTTATTTTTATTTATAATCATTAATCAAATTTATTGTTTTTAATTTATATTGTTCTACTCCGTGTTTTGAATTGATATTAATGCCTAACTTCTTGGTGTTTTGTACGTCGAAATTCCTTCTAAGTCTTCGTACTAACTGGGTAACCTAATTAATCAGCCTAAATTTCAATTCAAAGTTCAGCTTTATGTATTCTAAAAGTTCTGAAGGTATTATTGCCTTACGCTTGATAGATATTTCGTTACTTTCTAAGCGTATACCAATATACCTACTGGATCTAATCAGGTGCTAGATATTTAAGCAAACTTGCTCTCTTAATATAGTCGGTCTCTGGGGATACTACTTACAAGTTTATTACTTAAACATGCATTACAGGCGAATTTTCGCTATTGAACTCTCAATTTTACATTGCGATTTAAGTTTCGCAGCACTCTAAAATGACTTCCTTCGTCCATTTAACTTTAGTTAAAAATAAGGTTTTTTGTCTCTCGTTTCACTCGCTTTTTAATTCTGAAAAATCTTTTTTCCATAATTAGGCTGCTGTTTCAGCTAGAACAAAATTTACAAACATGTTACTTTCTATAGTCAGCAATTTAAGCTGTAGATTGATTTTTAATATAGATTCGACCACAACGCAGCAAGCAAAAAGTATTAAAACCCCGAGATTGGAATGTCAATACGTCGTAGACTCGTAGTCTCATGACGAAGTTAATCTTAGGCTTAGCGTCAAATTCGGAATACATTGTCCTTCGAATCTTCCAAGCCTTGTTCTATCAAGTAACTATTTTCGCACATTGCCGACGCGTTTATAAAACCCAATAGACACCTGATCAGTTAATCTTTAGTAATTTGGAATTTGATTTGTAAATAAACGTAGATTCGATATTAATGCAGTGGGTAATTTATGACCACTAGCAAACCCAGCAATAGTTCCCAGTCTAGTAATAATTGAATCAAATGTACATTCATAGATCTGGGAAGTGCCTGCGCCGTGCGCTGCTCGAGTGAATGGCTCGAGTAAATATTGGCTTATTTGTAACGAGTCGGCTCGGAAATAGATCTCGAGCCGCAGCTTCGTGGAATTCGAGCCTGTTCGATACTGTTGCGAACTACTGGGCGTATTATGCCTTATCTCTTCTGCGAGCGATGAGAATTAATTCAGAATTAGGGACGGACATTCGTATTTGGCAGTAATGTGCAGCGAAAAAAATCTGGAACTGAACTTTATGAAAGAGTGAATTAACCGTATTTTTTCACTGCGTCCAAATACGGCAAGCCGTGATCCGTCAAAGTCGAAGAGACGAGCAGACCGACATATTTTGGCCTCTCCATTACTAAGTCACGGAGCAAATTGTATAAGAGATGAATTTGGTACATTAAACTTAAGTAACGTTACATCCCAGAAACAGCAGTGTTGCCGTGGCAAAATGCAGAGTGGTTACAAAGTATAAAGACAGACCAGCAGTTTTTTTTTTTTTAGCAACTGACAAACTCGCAACCCATCCTGGGCGTAGCGATTGTCGGACCGGGTGGTTGGCCGTGGCGTTCCCTGGGGTCGAACCAGGTCGCTAGCCAGACCACCCTGAGTTGGTCGGACTGGGTGGGAGCCGGGAGTGCCTGGGGTCGAACCAGCAGTGAAACTTCGGTCGTTTAGGAGCGCGCGATACGCAGGGTCGACGCACAGACAGTGCCATCCGTACTAGGGCATTCTTGCGGATTCGTAAAACTTTGCTTGTAGTGCGTTCGTTCACGGCGCGCACACATACAAGTCGCGGTATGTACATTTTGTAGGAAGAATAATTACTGCTATTACACTGAGGTAGTGATCCTTTTTGGTGTCGTTCATTCTTCTACACTAGCTCCAGTTCTATTTCTTCTTATTACTTAGCTCTAGTTCTATTCTTCTAGCTGACGGTCTGGGGTTCGAATCCCTGTAAGAGCAAATATTATTTGTGGGATGATATTTGCTTCTGAGTCTTGGATGTTTTCTATATATTTTTAAGTATTTGAATTTAGTAAATATATCGTCGTCCATAACACAAGCCTTATTGAGCTATGGGACTAGTTCGATTTGTGTAAGATTGTCCCCTAATAGTTATTTATTTTATTTTATTCTAATTTTTATAGCCATATTTATTTTTTTACACTTACTTTTATTTATCAGTTCGTACCTCGAGTTTCTTTCGGCGTCAGATTTTTTTAACATTATTTCACTCGTTTCATATTAAGGCTTCATAATAGAAAAAAGAATACTAACTTACCTGCGCATTAAAAATGCATTATTGTTCATATTCGTCGTGATAACAATCACTAAGTACGGAAATAGCGCAATAAATGATGATATTTCATCACCATCATTCGAATATCTCATGATATAAATTAGGGATGTAACGATACCGATACCGATATATCGGTATCGCCGATATATCGGTATCGCCGATATATCGGTATCGCCGATATTATACAACCGATATTTGAAGAATTTGCTGTATGAAAAAGAATCTGCAAAAAATAATTTCAATTTCTGACTTAATTTATGTACTGGTCTATTCTATTACCTTGTGCAATGATAATTACTACGTTAATTAAATCTTTGGTTCTTAATAAAAAAAAAAATAAGTTTGAGTTGACAATTTATTATTTTTACTTTACACTTTCAAGGTTGACTCTCTGGTAAATATAGCCAGTAGTCATTGCCATTAGTTATAATAAGGACAAAAAAATATCTGAAGTTCATACTTCATTATTAAGCTAAGATATCGGTATCGGTATCGCCGATATTAACTACTATATATCGGTATCGGTATCGTATCGGCAAAACTGTGTATCGTTACATCCCTAATATAAATGCACATAATATCGCGTACAGCTCCCACGGTACAATAGTAAATGCAATAGAAGTGCGACTTACACAAAATAATGGTTGTCTGATCAGATATCTTCAAGTCTCAGATTTGGTGGAGAATCTGCTTAAAAAAAAGACATCTTTTACAAAAAACTGTTTTTTTTTTCGTTGTTGCTGCCGAAATTACGGACGTCTTTCAATTAATACATAAAACGTTATTTTGTTTAATACGAGTTGATACAAGACTAATATCACAATATCGTAGGTGTAATTATATTACAATTTATATAAGGAACAAAATAAATAAATTAAAATTCTACCCAAACTTAACCATACCGTTAATTTAACTGACAAGGAAAATTTCTGTCAAGTGGACGTTGTTTTCTGTTAAGTGGCCAGTTCATTCATATTGAAAAGTTAGATAAGCTCTAACCATGAGGTAATCAAAGAAGTCTTAATCACTGATTAATGTTTACCTCATTAACAGGGTGCTTTACACAGCAAACTTACTTCCCTAATTTTCTCAAAAAAACATACATAATTTGTTTATTGTTTTATACATAAATAAATTCAGAAAGCTGAATACTATAGTACATTGTGTATCAAGGGCGGTAAGTAAAGAATTACAAACGAGTGTTTGTTATAAGCCCGAGGTGAAACCGAGGGCTTTAATAACACGAGTTTGTAATTCCTTTACCGCCCGTGGCACACACAATGTTTTTCATCACACTTGTGAGGAAATCTTAATAATATAACCTTACTAATCGTCCCAGTATGAAAAGAAAATATTAAAACATCAAAGTGACATTAGTGACATATGTCATAGACAATGCGAAAGTCAAGTCACGGTCGGAAACCATAGCGGTAAAGACCTAAAATGGTTGATTTTATATTTGCATAATACTGAAATACACTATTTAAACATTTAATTAATGTTACCGAAATATGTGTTTACATGTATTTGCAATAACAGTTATCTTTAAATAAATATTTCAGTGATAAAAGTTAAAAAAGTAAGTTGGCGTTTCCTTTGACCATGACAAATAAGAGTAAAACAGAACAAGCGTTTCAAATTTAAAAAGAAAACCATTACGCCCTAGGGCGTAATAGGTCATTTACGGCCCGCAAAACCTACGTGTAATGCACCATTTTCGAGCAAGTGTGATGAAAAAAATATTGGTACCTAATTTATTAAAAGTGACAGCGATAACATAATAGGTAATTATGACAGCTTTGTTATTAATTAGCTGTTAATTCATTGCTCTTTATGTAATTTATTATTAAACGATACTGGTATTATCATGAAATATATTGATACCAAATCAGACTTGGTGATTAAATTAAATGGATTGTAATCATAAATTTAAATTTTATCAATATATGTATGTTAATTTAATATGTATTGTATCAATATAATATAAAATAATAATAACTAATATTTATTATTATTATTTTAATATATGTAAGTAGCCTAAAGTGACGAATGACGCGGAAATGCAATTAATAATTCAATTAAGGTTAAATTCGACTTGAGCTATGCATTTATAATTTAATTTACTGTCAGTTCCATTTAAAATAGGGATATTTAAAAAAAAACATCTATTGAACGATGTATTGAACGGGTCTATATTAAAACGCATACAGTAAAACGTCCTATTTTGACAATGCATACCGTTGTTACGCATAATTGTATATTCGTATAATATTAAAATGTATATTTTAAAACGCATATTTTAATTTGCATACTATTAAAACGTCTAACAATTATTTGGTATAACATTAGTGTTCATAAATACTAAAAAGTATAATTTTAATATGTCTAATCAGACATTTTAATTTTAGATGCTTAATCGAATAATTGGTATCGCAGAGGTTGTACAAGTATGTTTACAGTGACATATCCATAGTTGATTTGAAAACTAACTGTCGCTTCCAGTTTAATTACGTAAAGTAGGTACTTTCTCTCGAATTTATTTATTAAAATACCTACACTATTATAGTTAGGGATGTAACGATACATAGTTTTGCCGATACCGATACCGATATCTTAGCTAAAGAATGAAGTATGAACCTCAGATATTTGTATGTCCTTATTATACCTAAAACTTGGCTATATTTAACAGAGAGTCAACCTTGAAAGTGTAAAGTAAAAATAAATAAATTGTCAACTCAAAATTCAGTTTTTTTTATTAAGAACTAAAGATTTAATTAACATAGTAAGTCAATAATTGAAATTACTTTTTGCAGATTTATTCATACAGCAAATTCTTTTCGCGCTCTTCAAATATCGGTCATATATAATCGGCGATACCGATATTATATCGGTACCTATCGGTATCGTTACATCCCTAATTATAGTATATGCTGATAAGCCAATTTTATTTATGTAAGAAAACACCCAGTACGCCCAGTTAAGTGGCCTAGTGGCTCAACTACAGTGAAGATAAAAAACTCCCGACAATAAAATACTAAAAAGTAAAGAAATAGTACATTACACAACTAGGGTGGTAATACAAAGAAAGGTCGAGATCGCAGAAATTTGCGGCCCGAGCTGCAAGCGAGGGACGTAAATATGCGATCGAGGGCTTTGTTTATTACCTCCCGTGTTGTGTACATCATTTTATGTCTACACTTGGCCAGAAAGCGGCTTTTTCCGTACGCGCAGCGTGCGGAAAAGGCCACTTTATGGCCAGGTGTGGCATAAATATAATTATGCCACATCTGGCCCTCGATCGCATATATTACGTCCCTCGCTTGCAGGTCGGGCCGCAAACATCTGCGATCTCGGTCTTTCTTTGTTTTACCACCCTAGTTGTGTAATGTACTATTACTTCCCTACCTATAGTACTGTGGTAAGAGAGGACAATAGAGAGATCTCTCTCCAGGCGGGTGTTGTGCCTGGGGACCGAAGTCCAATGAGAGCTAGTCGGAAGTTGTATTTATGCAACCGACTTAGAAAACTTCGATAGCGCGTTGTAGAACATGTCAGAATTGACAGATGACAGGAGCGTCGCCACAATACTACTAAAAGAACATTTAAAAAGCATGAAATAAAACTTAAATAATAACACCCCTCTTTTTGCATCGGGGGTTAAAAAACGCGGAATATGAATGTTTCTCCAATCAGTTTTATTAAATACTAGCATTTTCCGCGGCTTCGCCCGCGCAGATCCCGTTATTGTCCTAAAGGAACTCTTTACCGCCGGAATATAAAGTTTTCTATGTTTCAATCCAGGACTTGGTATACTTACATGCCAAAAATAAAATAGTTGATGCGAAGGGTAACAAAAGCGAGAGCTAATTACCAAAAGTAAATAATCGCAGGGGCAAATATAAACCTACATATACATGCATAAAAACAAATGAATAAATAGGGGGAAAATATTAATCACAAAACCTTAAAAAAACATCGTAAAAATGGGAACATATTTTATTGTAGGTATTATAAACAATAGTACTAGTTGATAAATCCCAAAAAGTAGGGATTCTGTAGACAACAAGGACCAATTAAGTTATTTTTTTCCAAGTAACGCCCCACGTATACCGAACGCATAAAAGTATGCGTTCGTTATGCTTAATAACATTATGCGGATTTCAGGTATGCCAATTCAATCGGTATGTAAATTAACTAGTATGCGTTTTTATGATTATGCCATCTAATCGGTATGCTTAATCATCGTATGCCTAAACTGTTATGCATTTTAATATTAGGCTTATTAAGTTATGCCTAATAAGGGACACCCGTATTGAACACAAGAATTAAGGCGTGCAAAATCCCTTCCCATTTTCAAGACTCTACTCAAGCAGCATTACCTATCACTCCCTTAAAGTTAAGTTGATTTGTTGGTGTCGTTTATTTCAATGAATGCATTTATTTATTGTTTGTTTATATGTATATGTATATATATATATATGTATATATATGTGTGTGTGTGTATTTATTTGCTTGTATTTATCCTGTTTTTGATAATAATCTGTTTTCATTTCCTCGTGCACTACCTACTCACATCTGATTTTATTTTGCGCCCACTCTACTACCCTAAGGTTGTCTGGAAGAGATCGCTTATTAGCGATAAGACCGCCTGTTGTTTACCATTTATGCTGTTTTAGATTTAAGTTTTTGTAATCTTTTGTTTTGGTGCACAATAAAGAATATTGTATTGTTAAATTTTTATTTGGTCGTGAAAGTGTTAAAAAAATGTGATAATTCATTAATATGAGATTTAGTATTCAATAATATGTAATTGACAACTCACTGCGATGCAGCCTTTGAACTTTGTAGTGTTGTGATATTTTGAGTATTATTTAAAAATATGACTTAAATTGACACAAATGGAGCCTAATTAATATAATAGATAATTTTTCATCTAATTAAGAGTCAACCAGCTGAGCCTAAAACTCGATGTAATAAGATTATTTTCCAATAGGAAATTAGGAAGCATCCACTCTATGCTAGCGGTGCATATGCGTTGTACAACGACGACGTACGACGCGGACGCCGCACGCACGGTCAGTACACTCGCGTCCGCCGGCGCGTCGCGACGTCCACTTCCCCGCCCGACTGTACCCACGTGTGCAACAACAACAATAAACAACGCGTTAGTGACATTCCGATTTAACAAGTAAAATGCGAAATTATCTGGTTTATTTATGATTTTGAAGCGTCCAGTGCAGCGTCGCCGAAATCGATGCAATGCATACACGTTGATGCGTGCATAATCAAGCGATCCAACCCCCACGTCTGGCTACCGAGTAATAATAGTCAACCCTCTCCGCTCTCCCTCCGCCCACAACAAATGCATGGAGATTTAAACATCTTCGATATTCAGTATGTTGTGCTTATTTCACTGATAATGAATTACTATGTGCCTATTATCTAAACGGTTAACTTTTTCTTTTAATGCATTAACCTTGGCATTTCGCATAAAAGCCGTTTTAGTACCTCGACTGAGTTAACTTAATTTTGTCGACAGTTATTATTACGTGATAATATTTCATTACCATCACCACTATTAGCATAACGCCTAAGTAAACCCTGTCTTATAATAAATAGACGTTCTACTAAAACTCATCTCGTTCAATAATGAATTTAAACTAAGTCCTATTCAATTGGTTCGGTACGCACCCTTCTAAACTGACTACGTGACTGCAGCATGCACTTTACTCGCGATCGATCGGCCGCCGAGTCGGGCGACTTGTCGCGCGACCGATCGAGGGGGTAAGGAAGAACTCCATGTCACCACCTGTCCGTAGTAATAGCTTTCGGAAGACGGTCGCACGCGCTCACGCATCTGCCGTTTCGCGCCAAAAAGGGAACATGTTCTAAATTCAAAATGGTTGCTTCAGTGTATCGATTGATCCGATGTTGAGTGGACGTTCGTGTGTTAGTTTGTTTTGTGTTGTGATGTTTATAATGTGAAACAATGCTCGGATTGCTCACGTCGGACTTCGGTTATCAGAACCGATTGACACTTCTCCAACAGCTGATCGAGTGTGGCGATGTCTTGCTGGGTCCCGAATTCTATGGTACGTTTACAATCAAGAGTTTACTAAATGGTTTAATAGGCATGTAGTTAGTTTTTACTGCCGGCAACGTGATGGTTTCCGATTGGCTTATAGATAAACACGTAAGCACTGCGAAACAGATGACTCAATATGACTCACTTGGAATATCAAATTTAAATCAATCAGGATACTCGCCTCCCGTATGTTTTGTAAACATCTAACTGGAAAATCCATGAAAAATAGACACCGTCCGTAAAAGGAACGAAGTTGCTTCAATTTTACGACCGAAAGATTCCATTACAAATTTAGATCGGCTATTTTTAAACGAAACAAATGTTGGTAAACGAACGCCTAATACTAGGATTGGTTCCTAGTATTAAATACACTTTCGAACTGAATATACGGTTAGTTTAGGAATCGATTTGAAAGAATTAACTAATACAGTACCTACTTACGTAACGGCGGTACAAAATGCACCTGTCTGAGAAAAAAACGACTCGAGCACACGCAAGCACAAATGCCGCCGACAAGTCAATTCAATACGTCCAGCTATACATGATTGCATTATAAACACAATCGAGTGTACCTCTCGATGTGTGGTAAACATTAGGCGTAATGACTTACTGTTAGAGGTGGATTAGAACTGAAAACAAGCATGCATTCTGTACAAGGAATATACACACAAGGAATAGGTAACAGATACGATTAGGCCATTCATACTTATTTGTTAATGAACTCGTGACCAGTGTTACAACCTCACCACTAGTAACATCATTTGCTAGACTAAAAATATAAATCAGTTCGTAACCGACTGCAGAGGACATATTGCTGCGGCATTACTGTACCTCTAACCTCTAGCACAACTGTGACACACGACTCCGTCGCGCGACAAATGCTACCTAACTCTTTCCACTCAATATAATATGACAGGGACAGGTCATGCTCTGTCGCACGTCAAGCGAAGTCACGGCCAGTCGTGCTAGACATACTGGTTGGAATTTGTATGAAATACTGTACACATAGCTAGCGACATATCGTCTGCATAGAATTACATTGAAACCATCTCATCTCGGTCTTCAGACGACTACGAAACCTTTACGATAATCTCGGACTAATTACAAGCAAGTTATGCTTCGTCACACATCAATTAAAAATCGTCTTCGGTATGTTTATCGCAGGGCTTATGAAAATAAATATTCCATTACATCACGTGTATAATTGTTCCATCCGATTTGCTTCCCATTGATCCATTTAACCCGCAATTAAGCACACACGTGCAGTTTTGCATCCGTCATGCGACGTACAAATGCACTTACGTGAACACCTCATGGGCACATGCATAACTTTATCACGTACATCTACAATCTACATGCAATTTTCTCTTTTTTAGGAACACGTGAGCTGTGAGACAAAATAAACTTGCAAATAGCTTTTTTTACATTCGTCATTGCGTGCAGTGCAGGCTTGATATGTGCCGTTCCCGATAATTATCCCCATTTATTAGAGAAATATTCCCTAAAATTCCTCAGAAAACTCGGGAATATTTCCGAATTCCGCACATCACTAGCCGGTAATCAAAAAAACCACCTAATAACTAGTGTAGACCAAATGATGGTGAAATAGATCCACCCACGTTAAGCTTACCGATCACATTTTACTAAATAGATGTGAAGCAATAGCATCATCGTGGAAACAGCTAATCCGATTACGAACGCGCATCAGTAATCAGCATTCAAAGACAAAATAATTGAAGAAAACAGGTTGATGAATCATTTCAGAGCAATTATAGTTATTATATCCCAGTATACTAAGTCTGAGCCACATTTGATGGTTAGACAATAGTTGGAAACTTAGCTCAACCGAGTGATCTCCTTTAAAACAATTGATCGTGTCGTATATCTATGTACACACGAGCGAAGTTCCCTGAAGTTTGATCGATTCGCTACCCACACACACACATACACACACACAAGTAAATATCACTTCGGCAAGCGCACGCGACGACATTGTCCTCGTTATAACACCTCAGTTTAGCTGAAAAAGGTACTAAAGATGTGTAGTCACACGAACATTACTACCTTTTTCTCTCCAGGACAGACCACCGTGAGCTACTCGATTGTCATCAGATTATAACGACTCGATTATTAGCGTTTGCGTTTCCTACTTCCCAGAGCGAATTGAATTGAATGGGCTAAAATTACGTCTGTAAATCGATTCTAGTTTCGCTCCTTTAATCAGCCAGAATAGTAAGCGGCGATTCTTCAGCCACCGCTACCGAATCTTAAAGAAACTGATGCCAATTGGCTTCGACATCCAACAGCTTGAGATTTGGTTTTCCAAACAGTGCATAAAGTAGTAGCAATTTTCCAATATCTCTGCCAGTTATCGTCTACAATGACAACAGTAAGAACGCCTGAAGAATCACCTTGGCAAGTTTCTTGTAAAGATGTGGCATATAGTTTCCTGTAAAGTTTCGATTACTCAATTGTGCAAGAGGTATAAATAAACCAAATGGTGCGCTTTCATGATAGGATGAATGGATAGAATATTCCGAAACTATTTATCCAATTTCCTTCATTCATCTTTAGCTCAGCTCCAGTCATCTTGTCGTGACAGTAGTGACAGCAATGAAAATGGATTAATAAAAAACGCCACAGATCAATACGAAGAGGCATTCCGCATTCGTCGTATCTCTATCATCGCCTCGCCTTACAACAGTCTCATTTTGTTTCTGTCTGGGCCCTTATTCTGAACACCAATTATTTATGACGTCGATATTGACTGCTCTAGCTCCCTCACACGCGTAGTTAACTCTGAATGAAAGAGACGCATGCGATATCGATGTCTTTGCGTATCGAATGCAGGCATTTATAGTTGAGACGCAAATTGGTATAAATAAGGGACTATTTAAGGAAAACATCGTTCTTGGTATTGCAATGATCGATACATTAACACGTTTACAGCGCTCGAATAGAATTTCAATGGTTTTCAGTTTTTGCAAAATGGATTTGTTTTTCTATACCGCATAACCGCATATTATTTAGCCAGATTTCAACCAACAGAATATATAAAAGTATTTTTATAGGGAACGTGCACGACGAAGGTGCTGCCAACTGGTGCCGCCAATCTAAATCAAGTACCCTCTCATGCTGGGACAACATTGGCGGAAACGCCGTAATTTATTGCGATGAAGGACGATTAACGTCAGTGTAGCTACGACTTACTATATTTGACATTGACAGATACATATTGTCATTGACAGCTTGATTCGACAGGGGTGATAGTTTCCTTTATTGTCCACCCGTGTCTCTTTTGTCGTTTAGTGCTGCGATCCCTATCGTAGGTGCCGTTAGATTTGTGGGGTTGTTACTCAGTAGTACATAAGTGTAGTGTACCTCGGTTAGACTAGAAACGAGTTAATTGCTGTTTAATATTGCTTACTAACACGCCAGTCTATAAATCTTTGACGAAGCTAGCGTGGTCCAGTTGAAAAGTCCTGTATGTTGGTAAAATTTAAGAGTGCAATAACATTATACAAGGACGGTTTTACAGCATTTGTTACAGTTTATTTGTAGTATTTCGAATTTCCTTTATCCCTATTCCATCGCTGAAAATAAGCAATCATATCGATACCTTTGGCTTCAATTATCGTGAAAGCCATTTTTGCATTATGGCTTTTACGCCAATTGAACCCAAAGATATCGATATAGGTAGAAAGCATATCTCACATGTTACGATAAGTCTTCATTCTTCTTGCATTTTTTAACCTTAATATAATTCTTTGGCTCCCAGCCCGACCATAGAGTAGCAAACTTTACGACGAACCGTAACATTGACGACTTAAGCTTATGGTGAATGAAAACATAAGGAAATACTTACTAGCTCAAGTAGTGCGGAGCGACAAAATATGTGGCACACAGTAAAACCGTATTTACGATTCCGATTAATAGTATTTTCCTTGGTTTCATGGATATTAGGTACCTACTACCATTTCAGTTAAACAATTTATATACACCGTGGGCCCGTACAACCCGACCAACTTTAACCACGTATTCCTGATGGTATTACAAGTAAATAACGTTAATATCAACATAGGTCGAATTTTGTCATTTTACATTAATATAGAATTATCAATATTGTTTCTGTTATTATTTTGTTTAAAACGAGACACGCTGTCTGAATACAAAACAGTTTGGAGATAAAACCTGTCAAAATCTGTACATTTATTAGTTTACGCTTAAGTATTAATTACATCGCTCATGATATCACCGGCGTTTCATACAATTTGTGTTATACAATTCTGTTGTGGGTAAAACACTATTGTTCTGCCTTTCTTCGAATGTGCCTCTTTTTATTTTACCGGCATTCAATCAGACTTCCGTTTGCAGCATGTGTTTATAGGTACCCTCTTTATACGTACAAAAAATACCACATCCGCCGTACCAGGCTGCTACTTAATGGTATTGGCTAAATAAACTTAGCAAAGAGGACGATATGTTAAGTTAAAGTTTTATTTTCCTCCTCGCAAATTACTTTAAGCAAATTCTCCACGGGCTTAATAAAATTGTCATTCGATAGATATTTTAAGAATGCTTTCGTTCGCCCAGACGTATTCTTCAATAGTAACGTCTGCATTAATAAATACTTGAGGCACGGGTTCAAATAACTGACTAGAAAATTCAATGTCACCTTTATTTATACCCCTCAGTACGTTTCCCTTGGAATTATTCTGGCCTCCTGGCCCGGCCTTAATTGTTAAAGCAGACAAAGAAATTAGAATAAAGCCCGGCCAAACTTTAAACCCTTTCGCACAACACGGTACAATTTCTAAGAATGACATACTTTTTGTGTTCAATGAAAGACAAAAGGGCTTAAACGTTTACAAAGGAATAGAAAACGCTTGACCAGTTATTGTTGTGTCCAGGTTAAAAAGGGCATAAACTTTTATGAATTGTTATGACACATAGAGCTTTTTTCACTAGCGAGGTTGTATTGTGGGTAGCTGTGGGGCGTGACGGTCGTGTGTGATCGTGACGCCACGGAACATGCTCACAAATTAACCTGGAGACGTACTGAGACCGACCGCGAAGAATACTAAGTAGCCGTGGCTGTCTACGCAATGAAGCGGCAGTTTCCGCCGTCCTTGGTTCCTCACCTGCGATTATAAGTTCAGTCAGATCATGAATAAACAACATATTACAGGTCGCACTACACAAGTTAGCATCGGTAAAGTGAGCCTTAAATCAACTACTGGCTAAATTCACAGACACAAACTAATGTGGCGTGATCTGTATTGGTGTCCAACAGTGCACTTAATTTGGCACAAAGTAGCCCAAGTCCTAGACAAAGATAATTTATATCCCGCTAGGAAGTTCCCATGTGATAGTCCTCACACGGGAACTTCCTAGTGGGATATAAAGTATCTTTGTCCAGGACTTGGGTTACCTTTGTGCCAAATTTCATCTCAATCCATTAAATAGTAACAAATACCAAAACGTCTTTACAAACATTCACATTTATAATATTAGTAGGACTGGATATGAAGTAAGGTTGTGTGGCCGAGTGTCGCTAAAACACGTTGAAACTGCCATGAATCGTATAGTGTTATTACCGGTACATTTGCAAATAGTATATATGACTCCATAAAACAGCAAATAACTTGTCATTCGAACTTCTTTAGCGCAGTATCGTTATAATGTCTTTTAACGTTGACCATACGGATAGACGGGAGCTCGGTATGCGGTCGTGATCGTGACTCCACGTAATATTCTCACAAATTAACCTCAAGACGTAGCGAGGCACTCGCCTCGATGGCCCTCCGAGCGTCATCGCCTATCCAAACTACACACGACGCATTAGACACAGTTAATATTGACTATATCGCTGCATAAATCACTCGTACTACCCGGTGAGCAAAGTTAGCCTCCGATTTCTATGACTCCGCATACAAGCGGGATGCCAACTCCACTTACTTGGGATATGTATATGTTTGTTAGTAACGGTATAAATTGCGTCACGGCAATAAATAACGTTACTATTGAAGTTTATGATGGTATACATTATATTTTTATCTATGGAGAGTCTGAAGGTCTTTTTAGAGTGTCTTTAACAATATGAACGATACCTAAACAATGCAAAAGGGTGTTGTAATTTACGGCCGTTCTTCTCTGCTGCTCTCTAACAGTGATCGTGAATTTTAAAATCCTTAAAATTGATAATTTTATGCTTATTTTCTACGCTTAAAATGTAACGCAATGAAAAAATGCTAGGCTTTCATTGCTGTCGTATTTTATTTATTTTTATTTAGACACGTCGATTGTGTTTATTTTCCAGTTTTTTCCGATCTCGTATATCATTTACTATATCTGTAACATGGCAGTGTGTGTTTTATTGGTCAACAAGTGTAGGATTGTGTCAATACCTAACCTATTTCGTGTAGTTGTCGAGATTGACAGATGACAAGTGTCAATTCTCAGTGTGTCAGCCTATAAGGCCCGCGTCCAGTCGGGTGGGCTGCAAGCACCGTTGGCGAGGCGCAATAGCGAGAAGTTTGCTTTTTATAGCTCCCTAACATGGATCTGTAATTGTATAATATGAGCCATTTTTATTAGTGGTTTTCGCTTTATATGAAGTTGCGGGTTTAAAACACCGCTGAAAAGAAAAGACAAACTGTGCCATTTAAAATTATTGACTTTTTAACTGCAAATATGCAAGGGGTGTGTTATTGTGAGATAACGTAACTTCCTAACGGATGGTGCCTTTATTTAGATGTGATCTTGGATACGGATTATTTTAATTAGATGGACTGGTTCTTTGGTACTGATATGTAATGTTTCTTGTCAGTTACATTGACTTCAAATGCTGCCTTTTGTAGAACTATCCGACACTATTTACTACAAATTTCATGCCTGCTTTTGCTGAATGATATCTCGATAATTTTTTTGCAATTTGCAATTCATTTTAGTTTTTTTATACTTTATCCATTTCAGTCCTTTGTGAGCTATTGATAAATCGATGTTAATATTTACACACGTTTCCTATTTTAATTATACCAGAAATGGTCAGAATCTGAGTATTAAAACCTTATCTAACTCGAAAATATACGAATATTGTTTAAATACCATTCCTCCTGTACATTATACAGGGCGACTTCAAATTGGTAATACAAAACACTTGATTATGGCTCAGTTAATGCCATGTAGTGTAACACATTAACCCCTATGTTAAAATTTGCTGTATTTAATTATTGCTAATTTTCTAACAAAACGAATAATTAAAGTCCTAAAGTGTGGTTACACTCCATTAAATACCTAAGTGTCATACCTGTCACTCGTATTTTCTTTGACAACTGACAATTACTAATCAAAACACGTTTTCTTCATAAATATTGCGGCATGTGACGGATAACCAAAGAGGAAAGTGTTCATTTGAAAATCTTTAAACCTCTTTGTTTATTATTATGGTAGGATAACCATGTTCAGCCAACAAAAATGGGATAAATTAATAATTACTTAATTGCGGGGATAAGTTTAGGGGATATGTATGTAAAACATTCATTTTGTATTACCAATTCGAAGTCACCCTGTATGTAGTTAGAAAGTTTTTTCTACAATGACACTTCACTATCAATATTTGACTACTGTACCTATCCCTATTTTCTATGTCTACGATAAGATATTTACCATCGGGATGTGGGTAGTCTATTCATGTAAGATGTCACCAAAATCATTATTTTAAAAATAGATAGCATCATGTCTACGAGATAACGTATTATATGTATAGATCATGTGCAGGGGCAATTGGTATTCACTATTCAGTTGTGGAATTCGGTTTCGAATTTGTTTCGAATCAAAGCGAGTAGTGAGCACGAAGACTCAGAACTAGGGAATGCAATTCCCGGTCGAATATGAAACCCGGGTATTACCCGACTCAAAATAAAGTCAGTTACCCGGGTTTTCGTGTTGCATTACCTCCAATGAACTTGCCGGTATTGCCGGCCGTGTTAAGTAAGATAAGCAAGAATGTGATGTTTTTTCGCGTTTGCTTTAAGGCGGCCGACGTTAGATGTTATTTATATTACCTTTAAAATAAAACGATACATGCATAATTTTTATTAATTACTAGATTTTTTTAACCCGGGTTCTGAGTCCAAAGACCCGGGTTTTACCCGGCTCTAAATAAAGTTGGTTACCCGGATACCCGGGTTACATTCCCTACACAGAACTAGCAGACGAGACGGCAGTACCTAGTAGCTAACGAAGCTTTTCGGAGCCTGCACCCGAGATCCAGAATGTTTTCAGTAAGACATAGAATATTTTCCAGCGATTTATCATTAAAATTATAAAAAATAATAATAATAATTTATTTCTGCAAGTAGGTAGGCCCTCAAGGGCTCTTTTACAAATGTCGCATCTCTTCTTTTCTTTTGGCGCTTCGGGTAATGACCTTCTGGTGAGAAGAAGCGCCGGAAGGAACTCGCCAGTTTCTCTTTTCTCTTATATTCATTCATTATAAATAAATAAATAAATAAATATTAGGGGACAATCTTACACAAATCGAACTAGCCCCATAGTAAGCTCAATAAGGCTTGTGTTATGGATACTAGACGACGATATATTTAATATATACAAATACTTAAATACATAGGAAACATCCATGACTCAGGAACAAATATTCGTGCTCATCACACAAATAAATGCCCTTACCGGGATTCGAACCCAGGACCTCCTGCTTCGCAGGTAGGGTCACTACCAACTAAGCTAAAGCGGTCGTCAAAGTTATGAATTATGATTTCGGAGAAGACTGTTTTTAATTCATAGGTATCATATGGAATTTAATCAGATGAAATCAGAATCAGATGTAAATAGTCTAGCTAGCCTAAACCTAACCTACGTCGGCCCTGTACGTCCGCTGACCGCCAGCGGGTCACTGACCCCGTCACCGCCAAACGCCCGTACTGTTTACTGCCTACGTGACGTGACGAAAAGCCCCGCGAAATCCACTTCTTTAATGTAAAAGAAGTTTCTTTATAAACGCGCGGTGTATATTTCAGACAAAATTGGTTTTCTTCCCAAAAGGTTTTCAGTTCAGGATGTTTAATAGAGTGCGAAAGGATGAGCACGATATCAATGCTTTTGTGAAACAAAGCTTTATAAGTTGAAATTTGGTTGACTTTCTAAATTATTTTTTTCTTATATAAACATTGACACCTACTATTTGTTTTCGCAGTAAAACTATTTGAATGTAATTGATTGTCACTAAAAATTTATTGCATTTTTCTGCCTACTTTCAGATGTGAAATTAAGGGAACTGCTTCCTATAAGGCCTTCTGGTAAAAATAAATATTAAAAGAATGTTTTAAGTACGTGAACGATCATAACCGCTGGAACACATCGCTGTAATGTTTACGCTCTGGCCTAACCAAACACGGCCCTTTCCCAAGTACCACCTATAAATTAACTACTAATACGCTGTGTACACTTGGCTTTATTATTCATGAAGTTATTCGAGCCGGTCGCGCGGCAAATGAATGTGGACTATGCTTTACAAATTACGCGTTCATTTTCTTATTTGACACTTAAGGTTTTTTTATGGTCTTGGGAAAGTCACATACAACTATGTAGATGTAGTGAAATATTGTGAAATACTGATGACTTTGAGCGGCTTGTAAAGAAGAATGTAGAAATCGACAAACTTGACTGTATGTACATACCATCGATATTTTTTTAGTATATGGAAGTAGCTTTTGTCCGTTACCACAGTATAATACCAGTATTTTTTCTTACTACAAAAGGTACATCGCGCGGCTTGTACCTATGTGTGCGCGCCGTAAAGAAATGTACTACAAGCAAATTTTAAGAATGCTACAGTACGGATCGCACCTTATGCGCCTCGACCTGTAATAGATATCGGCCAAAAATAAACTACTTGTCTGCGCAGAGTTATTGAGAAATTATTGTTTCCCAAAACTATTTTATGCCACATGTATAGAAAGCCATGCTATTTCCATGACTTGCACAGCTACTCGATGGTTATAAATCGTTTAATTAAGACAAATCTAATGAAATGATGATGATGAATATCATCAAAGCATGTCTTTCGATAACGATCATGATTGTCAATTTCGTACTTGAAGGGCAAGGATTGATAATATTTGTCACGCGGAGTCGTTCGGTACAGATGTGCTTGCTAGAGGTTCAGGACGATATGATTACCGGCACGGTTGCTATCGTTTTGCATCTAGACTGAAACGCGTATAGATAAGACTGATGCAACCGGTGCGATTGGGCATTGATTGATCAACCATGATTCCCGTGCCGGTAGATCTGAACTCGCGTGCGACGTACTGCGATTAGTCTAACGTCGGTTTTGATGAAGCGGAAATGTGTCAATACGTAGCATAATCGACACGAATTTAATGTGGGTAGCAGCGCATAAAAATTGCCTAGGTCCACGCAAACTTGTGATGAAAGTGAGATGATGACTTTTACAACAATCTGCGTCAATCCGCGTAAATGTAACGTGAGTCACGATTTTATTGCATGTTATTTTCATTAGACACAAATTTTAGTGTTAATATATCTAGGGATGATAAGTAACACTTCTTTAGAGATATATTAATACTTTAATTTGCATCATGATGATTTAAAACTTAATGAAAATTGTGACTCACGTTACCTCTTACCGCGGAATCTGTAGTATTATAGATAAGTGTAATCAGTTTATAAATACTTAGATAAGTATGTCATTTTCAGACAACAAGTGCGCCTAATTGTCAATAAGGTATTTTTTTAGGGTCTCTGCCGTTTCGCCAAAATATTTTTGGTCAAATGTTTCATTTGCCAAATTTTTCGTTTCCCAAATAATAATTTTCTCCGAAACCATATTTTTTTCAGAACTTTCATAAAACAAACCTAACCTAACCTACTGTATTCTATAAAAGCATAACAAAATACACTGAGATTTTTTTTTGGTTTCGGAGGTTTGGGAAATGAAACATTTGGCAAATGAAACATTTGACCAAAAATATTTTGGCGAAACGGCAGGATCCCCTTTTTTTATCGCAGAGAAAACCTGCAATCAGATACACAGTCTTCAGGGATAGGTACCAGTAAAATACTATTACTGTGATGGTGTACATAGTTAAAAATCTTCCTTGTTAACAACAGGCAAAGTGGTACCTTTTGCCCGAAAACTTTACATATAGTCAGTATAAAATAGTTTACGTACTAAATGTAGATACTGAAATCATCATTCGTATTCGGTTACCTAGTCAAATATGACATTGTTATACTTACACAAAATCAATACGATTTTAATTCATAAAGTGTTGTGTTGCCAAAAATAAAATACAATAGGTTCATATGTAAATAATGTCGGTATGGACGGAACGATGAATAATTTCGATTCCTGCCCACGATTTATTGACAGTATTTTTCGCTATGCTACAACTGAACACGGTCAACCCAACGGCTATGTACCTACACTGATACAGCTGACAAAAAGTAATATTACATAGTGTAGCACCTACCTACTGTCAAAAGAGTATGAACTTCTGTTGATGGTATTTACTGATAACTATGTACACTAAAATGAGCATAGTTAAAATGAAGCGATACTATAAAACGATGCAGTTAGTTACCTAATACCTATGTTGTTATTCGTAGAAATTCGCATGGCTAGCACCTAAACAGGTGACGGTTAAAATGTGTTGTGTAGGGTAATTTACAACTTCGCTGTCAAATTTTTCTTAAACATAATTTGACCCGTGGACTAGTCATAACAGTTTGATCGGAGGACATGCTGATGTGGTCCGTCAAAGTTGAAGCGAAGAGCGAACTGTTTTTGGGCCTTTTTATAGAAAGTTGTACAAAAACTATTCTTTTAAACTGATTTTTTTTGTACATAATTTCTACTCAGGATCACGTGTAATCGTCCCTGATAGAAGAAAAAGAAAAAAGTATCTAATTTTTTTCATACAAAAATCGTTCACCCGTTCTGTTGGCGCCATACAAGTGTAGGTACTTATATAGAAAAGTAAAGAAATCGGAATTGAAAATATCAGAGTTGATCGCGATTCTGACTAGAAATGCAGTAAAATTTCTCAGATCTAAAAAAAGTTTTAGTAGATCTTTCTATAGAATGGCCTTTTTATCAAAGTGTATACATTTAATTAAACTCATGGATACAAAGTGTATATAATTAATCTAAAACTAAAACCTTGAAGTAAAAAGCAATTAAAGCTACTATTAATAATCTAATTCTAATAAAAAGGGCCCCTGTGGCATTGTGCCGAGAATGCTGGCAGCATTTCCTCGCTGAATCGCGATGCTGATACCCTGAGCCAGGAAGCTGCCAGCTCTCGTCCCCCGTGGCGTCGACCAACCGCTTAGAAACGTTTTCTTATTAGTTGACGGGTCAAATTATATTAGGGGCAACATTGACGATGAAGTTGTGAACTACCCCACTACATAAAAATGCTTTTATTTTCAGTTAGTCTGGTATTTTCTGTAAAATACAATGTTACCGTTTTCGGTTCGACAGAATCTATGTTAACTGTATCGCAAAGTTTTAAAACCACTTTTTAATCAACCGTATGAATTTACAATGCAATTTTATACCTCAATTTTACGATCAGATGTAACTTTTTACGCTCAATTTGTAAGTGTGGCAGTGGCAGCATGTTTTCATTTTATTTTCTTTTTGTTTTAGGTTCCATAGACAGCCGGATATCACACTCGAGAAGTGTGACGCCACCGTGAGTATATAAATTTATTAGTGTTTTTGTTCAATATCATAGTACCAAGCTTAAGCAACCGTTTAGCATTGCAATTCACATAAAGCTCTTGTGCTATTAGAGACAATAAAAATTACTTGGTCAGGTGATTAATCCAATAATTTGTTAAAGGTATTAGAAAATGTAGGCAGACAAATGGCACAAAAACACTAAAATGTAAAAAGATAATTTTCTGATATTAAATTTACTTAATTATGACTTTGCCAACTTATTTCGGCACGTTGGAAGGATTTATCACAAGCTAAGTAAATCCATTGCCATCCAGCGAGGCAACGCAGCCAGCTTTATGGGCACCCTACCCATAAGACGCGACATAGGGGACATTAGTACATAAAATTTAGGTCCCAATAGGTTAAGATAGGTTTATTTAGTTAGTAAGTTATATATAAATAATGTGTTTTTTTCATCTTATTATGGTCCGTACCTCAAAAGGAAAAAATGGGACCATTATTTATATATTTATGTGGTATAAATAAATAAGTAGGTAGACTAGGTAGCAGTAGCGTGGCGTCCAAAGAACTCGATTCCTACCGGCTTGCCTAATATCAAGCATTTGAGCACCTTATTCAACAGCTCTTAAGGAAAATGTACGCCAAATCTGCACCGGCTTGCCCAAGGATATATTTTACGCCACGCCACTGCTAGGTAGCTAAGTAAAGATATTTTGTTTCCAGTTGTGATGGGTTGAACAAGGACCTCGGGCTATCGGAGAGCGATGACGAGGTCGCAGCCACCACCAACACCAGGCTAGAACCGTAAGTGGACTCCTGAATAACTCATATTTTCCTTCTACGAGATATGATAGTCCTTCATTAAAGTTGGTACTTGGATTGGACCAATATTATTTTTGTTGCATTGAATGCTACGGTTTTATAAAGGGAAACAGGTTATTAAAACTTAACTTTTAAACCATATGTATGTGTGTTATTAAAAAACCGCTCACGAAACCACATAAAATATCACTCTCGTATTTCCAGGCATATTTTTATGTGCGTCGAAAATATTGTGGCTCCATTTTGCGAATTAATGCCGAAATATAGTATCTTATAAGGATTCAGCATTTTGACATGATACGGCAGCACTATCTATCAATAAAATTATAGGTTTACGGAACAGACAGACTAATACAAGTAATTTGTAGTTTGTCCTAAAGAGGTTTAGTTTACGATATCTTCATCACTTTCAGTCAGTCTTTCAGAAAGTCTCTAGTTAATATCTACTTTCCTATAGTCGCCGTATAATTGTCATTTATCTAATTATATTCTTTGACGTTGACGACACGTTCGGCCTAGTGGGAGTGACACGCCTACGAAGCTAAGCTCCCGGGTTCAAATCCTGGTAAGGGTAAATATTGAAGGGTATTTTAAGGGTAAGGGGAAATGGAAAGCTCAAACAATCATTTTACAGACTGGTAAAAACAAGAAACTCATTCCTGGGATATTCTGTTAAATTCTATAATAAAATTCCAAAAACAGTTACAGAGCTCACATACTCTAAATTTAGATCTGTTGTAAAAGAAAAACTAATTGCTCGGGCTTACTATAAAATAAAAGACTATGTCATGGACAGGGATATTTGGATATGATAACGTCCTGCATGAGTAATCATTAATTTTTTAACATATTGTGCACCTACTGTGCAAAAACTGTGTAGTAGTCATTAAGTTCTGATATAAGTTAATATAGTAATTGTTTTGAAAAAATTATACCTCGCCGAGTTTCTTAGCCGGTTCTTCTAGGGGCAGAGGTTTACACTGGAACCGGTGGTAAATCTTGACATTCATAAGTGCATTTTAATATGCCTAAATTGAAGAATAAAGTACTTTGACTTTATTTGTGTGATGAGCACGAGTATTTGATCCTGAATCATTGATATTTCTATTTATTTAAGTATGTATATCGTCTTCATAATACAAGCATTGCTTAGTTTGGGACTAGATCATTTGATGTAAGAATACAATTCGTTTCATTCAGAATAAAAACCAATCTATCATCACTTTCCAGCATCCTCTCCCCGATCGTCTCCGGGGGCAGCCCGTCCTCGGCCAGCGAGTCATCCGACTCCGAGTCCGAGTCGTCGTCGGCTGAGTCGAGCGGGCCGGCGCCCGCGCCGACCGCGCCGACGCCGCAGCCCGTGCAGCAGCGGCCGTCGTGGTCGCTGTCAAACTTCGCACCGCCCACCGCGCAGATACCAGAACCGTACGACTCGGGGAAGGAGCTGAGGCATGCGCTCGCTGATATCAAGGGCAAGCCGGTGAGTACATACCTAGAACATTACTTTAGTAGATGGTTAGCTGCTGTCTTCAGCCAGCGAGTCATCCGGCTCCGAGTCAGAGCTGTCGAGGGCATTTATTTGACACGTTCGCAAAGCAATGCCCTATCATTTTCCTACGCAACCCCGTACGGTACCGAGAGAAGCACCGTTCAACAGCTTTTAATGGTGGACTAATTTAGAGACATGTAATTGACTACGCTGTTGTGTTTAAATTACCTTCTCTTTTAATTTGATCCCAAAATATATTTACCTATTTGTCTCTGTATTGCTTTTACATTATGTATCATAATGGGTTTCCATTTCATTTCATTTCATTTATTCTTAGTACATAACTGCAACGTGGCCATCCGGCAACGATATCACTGTTGACCTTCCCACGTATATTCTAACTCGCCAACAGTGCAATGGGATCGTTTATCGTATTCTAGCTTAATGCGCAGGAGTGCAGTCCATTCCCAGGTGTCCGCTTACAGATAAACACTTCTCCGTACAAGGCTGCTGACACAGCCTATCTACCTATACTTCAAGAATTAGTTGTTATAGCTTCAGTTGCTACTGATCGTTTCACAAGAACGTTCGTTGTGGTAAATTATTAGTCGTCCTTCAGTTCAATGAAATGGACAATAAGTCTCTGGCCCTCCTCTTCCAACTTCTCAACCGCGTCGTGACGGAAGATGACGGCGTACAACAACGATGGATTAACCTGGCCGTACTGAAATGCAACTTGCGGAGTTGCCTTATCAATTACGAAAGGAATTTATTAATCCACTGGCCTCGAGAGCAAAGGGAGAAAGTTTTCACTGAGTTCTTAGCGTTGAAAGATATGCTGTGGCAGGCCGTTGGGGCTTTACACGGAAACATGATCAAATCTCCGGGAGATGAGGTACAACAGACCCTTTAGGGCCGATACAGACAGACTGCAACCCGTCCGCAACTTGTATAGAAACTGTGCAGTCAGGATACAATTTCCATACAAATCGCAATCGTCTTTAGCTTCCATCAAAGAACTCCCCGACTTTTTAACTGAAACATATCAACTTCCTAAAATTTTAAATGCAGTCGAATGTTATTGAAAGGTGTACTTTATTGTTGCCTAAACAGAGTCCCATTTCGGATCTATCGGACTCGGAGGTGTCATCGCCGTCGCCGGGGGCGAGGCGGCGGCGCTCGTCGAAACGGGCCGTGTCCAGCGACGATGAGTCTTCGAGACCACGGAATTCGGTAAGAACTTCTATACTTTCTGATACATGATTGACTTTTGGATAGTTAAATATATATTTAGCTTGTAAGAATATACCGAATGTAAAATAGGCGCATTATCAGACATTGAATTGCGGAAAACTAGCTCGAAACGCGTACTAAATCCATATTATTTAGGTACACCAATTTCCCCAAACTTGTCCTAGTGTCTATGTTCCTATACTATACTAGCCCAATGGATACGTACGTGAACTCTTCTATGTCATTATGTTACCTTTTCACTGTTTTCATTTATTGTCTACCTCAAAGCAAGACAAATTAAACTGACTGGTTCATATCGATCCGTCATCATTCGCAATTTGCGTTCGTCATCGTTGAACATCATTCAAGATTTCGGATTTCTAATGTCAGGTTATTACGTTAGAGCGGTCTTCTGACCTCCGTAATTCCTCGACAGATACCAACCAAGAATACATTTAAGTTCAACATACGAGTATTAACTCAAACCGTTTTCTATCACAAACCATTCCAAGAACAAGTTCAATGGTAACAGCTCTTCGAGTTTTTTTTGAAGACTGACTAACTCGCAACCCTTATTGGGCATAGCGATTGTTTGGCCGACCACCCGGTCGGCCGTGGCGTTCCCTGGGGTCGAATCAGGTCGCTAGCCGGACCACCCTGAGTGGATCGGACTGGGTGGGTGCCGGGGGCGCCTGGGGTCGAACCAGGTAGCTCTTCGAGATTTGATGTGATAATATGATGGACGGTATCTTAAATTTTTGATGGTACTTTTCAGCCGTCGCCCCGCGTGCAAGCCTCGGCCGTCAAGCGGGGCCGGCCGCCGAAGGCCCGCGCGGAGGAGCGGCCCGCCAAGAAGAAGCGCGGGCGGCCGCCCAAGGTGCGGCCCGCGTCCCCGGCGCCGCCGTCCCCGCGCGACCCGGACAGCGAGCCCGAGGTCGCCGTGCACCATCCGCTGCAAGACACCAAGACGCATATCTTTCGCAAGGTACTTGTATGGACCTAGACTACACTCTAAAAAATCTGAGCCAACTAAGAAAGATTTTCTCTTAGTTGGCGTTAAATTAAATAAAACAAACAAGATATTAAACATGTCAACGAAAGCTGATTAATTAAAACGGCAAGTTCATTAGTGATTAAAACAATAATCTAGAATCTTGATAATTTTAACAAATATATTCCTTGTTTCTATCATTATTTTCTTCTTTGTATGATTCGATCATGTTTAATTAGTTACCTTATACATCTATGTTGGTTGAATCAAATCAGAACTCGTTAATTGAACTATGATAAACAATCAATATCATCTTAGTTGGTGCATCTAACGTCTTGTTAGGCTCGTATGGAATCAAAGATGCTTGATTAGAAATTTAGAACTATCACGATCTTGTTAGGAGCAGCCCAATTTTATTAGAGTGTTTTTGCATGTTAAACCGGGCGACGTAGTGACTCGGGCTATGAGTCGCTTAGGTATACTCATCGACTTTCTATTTTATACGTCAATTTGTTTGACGACAATTCTAGCAACATAGTAGTTAGTGGTTAGGACCACTACTAAGTCAAAATCCTCTCTCTCAAGTACTTCTGGGTCGGTTTCTCTGAACCGGAATGTGCACACTACCTAATGTTTCTACAGGTATGGGTTTGTGCTGTTTGTAAAAACAGTTGACTCTAATTAAATTCAGCTGGCTAAAAAATTATGTTCCTGTTTTTGATAATACTTCCTTAGCCAAAATGGATATCGCAGACAAATAAATCGGTTAAAAAATTTAACCTCTAACAATAAATACGTCTTTCAGGTCTTTACTCCTAAAAAGGGTGACGAGTGCGGCGGTAAAGGCGGCAAAGGTGGCAAGGGGAAAGGCGGCAAGGGGAAAGGGCAGGTCACTATAATAGAAGTGGCCGCCGAGTCCGGAGCTGATGACGATGAGAGGCGGCATCGCGAGCGTTCCGCGGAGAGGAGGAATGAAGAGGCCATCGCGAGGGTCTCACCCCCACAGGAACCCGAGTCCCTCACGAGGAGACGGGAGGCCGACAGGGTCGCGAACGAACGGATACAGGAGCGGGTCTCCCTCGAGCGGCCCGACAGGGAACGCCCCGACCGCCCCCCCGAAAGGACCTCCAACGATCGGATATCCGACCGGCTCCCCATACCCGACAGAATACCCGACAGGATACCCGACCGGACCACCGACCGCGACGACCGGTTATCCTCCGAGCGGGCCGACCGCCTCATCGACCGGTACCCCGACCGACTCACCCCGAGGCATTCGAGAGAACGGATATCATCCGAACGGTCGGATAAGATCGAGAAGACTTCCCTCGACCGTCTGACCGCGGACAAAACGCTGGATCGTCTGTCGAGTGATAAAGCCTTGGATAGACTGGCGGGCGATAAGTTGGGCCTGGACAGATTGGCGGGCGACAAGTTGGGTATGGAGAGGCTCGATAGGATGCCGGATCGGTTCGTCCGTGCAGAGGCCGACGTCGGATCCGGGCTGAAGGGCCGAGGCTCTGAGAGACTCGAGGAGGCTTCTTCAAATGGTGAGTACTCATTTTTTTTATGTTTCAATACAAAATGTATTTTATTAAATATTATTTTAAAACATTTTCTTACAAGACAGCTTGCTGTAAAAGCAATTCCAATGGAACCATCAACTCGAAATTTGCTCCTAAGTGCATCCAACGGTAGTTCATTATCAGGTCAGGAATTGTGTCAGGCTGCATTTTGCGTTGGGCACAATAAGTAAACAATTATTGTTTACCTACAGTTGTCCGAAGTTTAAGTGTACAATCAGGTGAAACATAGTGGGACGTATGATTGTAAGTGCTTTATTACGCATGCTTTGAAAGAAAGTCCAATTGTTAAGTGTGCTTAATGCGTGCTAAGTGCGTACGCAGGGTTCTCTTTTCCACTGGTCACTCTGGGTAAGCGCCCAGGACGCTCACTAGGCTAATCCCTCGTCTGCTTAGACATGGATGGTTGAACCTTTTGTTTTAAGCTCAAGGTCGATTTTTCAATAACAAATTTTGACACCGCATACGAGGGGTTTAAGGAAGGACGGCCCTGAACGTATGCAAATCGGACTTGGTCCACTCGCTTCTCACTTCGCAATCCCACTACGATTGCGCTGTAAGAGCGGCCGCACATTGGGCCACTAAACGCGGTCGCGGTCTTCGCTTCTCTCGCTTTGTGACCGCGTTTAGTGGCCGCTGCTCACTTTGAGCAATCGGCGTAACTTCAAGGTACTTCGGCCTTTCTTTGGTTTACCACCCTAGTTGTGTAATGTACTATTCTGGTTCGGGGAGGCTCGGTGAAATGGTTGGGAACCCCTGGTTTAGACCGTGTTTGTGTCGTGGTGGTAAAGTATGATGTGTTGCAGTGGTGGTGCGGAGCCGGCTGCGGCTGCCGGTGCGCGTGCCGCTGGAGCGGCTGAGCGCCGACACGGTGCGCGCGCTGCTGGCCGCGCCGCCGCGCCGCGCCGCCAAGCGCCCCGCCACGCCGCCGCCGCACCAGGTACCTACCTACTAGTGTTGCAGTGGTCGCGCCGACACGGTGCGCGCGCTGCTGGCCGCGCCGCCGCGCCGCGCCGCCAAGCGCCCCGCCACGCCGCCGCCGCACCAGGTACCTACCTACTAGTGTTGCAGTGGTCGCGCCGACACGGTGCGCGCGCTGCTGGCCGCGCCGCCGCGCCGCGCCGCCAAGCGCCCCGCCACGCCGCCGCCGCACCAGGTACCTACCTACTAGTGTTGCAGTGGTCGCGCCGACACGGTGCGCGCGCTGCTGGCCGCGCCGCCGCGCCGCGCCGCCAAGCGCCCCGCCACGCCGCCGCCGCACCAGGTACCTACCTACTAGTGTTGCAGTGGTCGCGCCGACACGGTGCGCGCGCTGCTGGCCGCGCCGCCGCGCCGCGCCGCCAAGCGCCCCGCCACGCCGCCGCCGCACCAGGTACCTACCTACTAGTGTTGCAGTGGTCGCGCCGACACGGTGCGCGCGCTGCTGGCCGCGCCGCCGCGCCGCGCCGCCAAGCGCCCCGCCACGCCGCCGCCGCACCAGGTACCTACCTACTAGTGTTGCAGTGGTCGCGCCGACACGGTGCGCGCGCTGCTGGCCGCGCCGCCGCGCCGCGCCGCCAAGCGCCCCGCCACGCCGCCGCCGCACCAGGTACCTACCTACTAGTGTTGCAGTGGTCGCGCCGACACGGTGCGCGCGCTGCTGGCCGCGCCGCCGCGCCGCGCCGCCAAGCGCCCCGCCACGCCGCCGCCGCACCAGGTACCTACCTACTAGTGTTGCAGTGGTCGCGCCGACACGGTGCGCGCGCTGCTGGCCGCGCCGCCGCGCCGCGCCGCCAAGCGCCCCGCCACGCCGCCGCCGCACCAGGTACCTACCTACTAGTGTTGCAGTGGTCGCGCCGACACGGTGCGCGCGCTGCTGGCCGCGCCGCCGCGCCGCGCCTCCAAGCGCCCCGCCACGCCGCCGCCGCACCAGGTACCTACCTACTAGTGTTGCAGTGGTCGCGCCGACACGGTGCGCGCGCTGCTGGCCGCGCCGCCGCGCCGCGCCGCCAAGCGCCCCGCCACGCCGCCGCCGCACCAGGTACCTACCTACTAGTGTTGCAGTGGTCGCGCCGACACGGTGCGCGCGCTGCTGGCCGCGCCGCCGCGCCGCGCCGCCAAGCGCCCCGCCACGCCGCCGCCGCACCAGGTACCTACCTACTAGTGTTGCAGTGGTCGCGCCGACACGGTGCGCGCGCTGCTGGCCGCGCCGCCGCGCCGCGCCGCCAAGCGCCCCGCCACGCCGCCGCCGCACCAGGTACCTACCTACTAGTGTTGCAGTGGTCGCGCCGACACGGTGCGCGCGCTGCTGGCCGCGCCGCCGCGCCGCGCCGCCAAGCGCCCCGCCACGCCGCCGCCGCACCAGGTACCTACCTACTAGTGTTGCAGTGGTCGCGCCGACACGGTGCGCGCGCTGCTGGCCGCGCCGCCGCGCCGCGCCGCCAAGCGCCCCGCCACGCCGCCGCCGCACCAGGTACCTACCTACTAGTGTTGCAGTGGTCGCGCCGACACGGTGCGCGCGCTGCTGGCCGCGCCGCCGCGCCGCGCCGCCAAGCGCCCCGCCACGCCGCCGCCGCACCAGGTACCTACCTACTAGTGTTGCAGTGGTCGCGCCGACACGGTGCGCGCGCTGCTGGCCGCGCCGCCGCGCCGCGCCGCCAAGCGCCCCGCCACGCCGCCGCCGCACCAGGTACCTACCTACTAGTGTTGCAGTGGTCGCGCCGACACGGTGCGCGCGCTGCTGGCCGCGCCGCCGCGCCGCGCCGCCAAGCGCCCCGCCACGCCGCCGCCGCACCAGGTACCTACCTACTAGTGTTGCAGTGGTCGCGCCGACACGGTGCGCGCGCTGCTGGCCGCGCCGCCGCGCCGCGCCTCCAAGCGCCCCGCCACGCCGCCGCCGCACCAGGTACCTACGTCATCATCATTTCAGCCAAAACACGTCCACCGCTGGACATAGGCCTTCCCCAAGGATCTCCACGATTGTCGGCTTTGTGCTGCTATTATCCAGCGGCTTCCCGCGGTTTTCACCAGATCGCCTGTCAACACTTCATCTTCCGGTACGTGGTCGCCACTCGAGAACCATACCATCCCAGCGGCCATCAGTTCTGCGAGAAATATGCCCTGCCCATTGCCACTTAAGGTTTGCAATTCGTTGAGCTATATCGGTAACCTTAATTCTTCTACGTATCTCCTCGTTTCTGATTCGATCCCCGAGCATAGTTCTTTCCATACCTACGGCACCATAAAGACAAAAAGACAATGCACACCTGCATTTCTTCCCTGCTAAAGGTAGGAGGGTAGAAATTTGTAGGGTAGGCTGTTAACACACTACCCTACCCTATTATTTTCAATTCTACACTATTTGCATTTAAACTGCACTGCGAGTCTACATTTCTACACAATTTAACTTGACATTACAAAATTTTACATTACAGTGCATAACCTGTATTATAGTTTCTCATACTAACACTTTAACGACCAGACAAAAAACTTAACAATACCCGTATTCGTATCGACATTGGCCGATCGGCCGGCATCAAAGGCGTTTGCGTACTGTCAGGATAATTATATTGTGCCACTGTGACGTTTCGACTGCCGGCGTGCAGATCGGCTACGCTCACCGCGCGGGAGGCCAAAATCGAATGAAGTACGTGAAAATGTTAAAGCATACTTGGATGTTTCCAGGCGGGAGAGGTAGCCGCGACCAACCACGAGCGGACGGCGGGGCAGACGCCCATCTACTACTCGTACTTCGAGCGCCTGCCCGCCGATGTGCTCTCCGACGAAGAACGAGACCATAAGTAAGACATCCCGCTATCAATCCAAATGTATAAATTAGGGATGGGCCGACTAGTCACCGACTAGTCGGGAACGCCGACTATTCGGCATCATTTGTAGTCGGCCGATTAGTCGGCGACTAGTCGGCAAAAAATGCCGAATATTCGGACACAGAAGAAATTATACCATATTTTTCTTAATTACTTATTTTATATTTTTACGTACTTTACTCAAATACAAAAAAAAATAATCAAATTAATTAAAAACTGAGCAAAACACGAACGCGTGACAACAAAATGGCGGGGAGACGAAGCGAACCGAACGTTTCCGATTGCACCCGAACATAGCTTATAACTATGATCGGCAATGCCGACTAGTCGGCTGATTAATCGGTAAATTGAGAACCGATTAGTCGGCCGACTAGCTAGTCGGTAAAATCCGTAGTCGGCCCATCTCTAGTATAAATGCGTTTTATTAGAATTGTCACTTATGTGTATTTGATTATAACAGTCAAAAAGTCAACGGACCCTTAAATTTGACTATTTTCGTCCTACACTATAAGACACGTACTAGCCACATAACTTATCCGTGTTATCTTTACAGATATTACTTAGACCAGGCGAAACAGCTCAAAATTGACGCCGAGCGCGAGCAAAAGGCCCTACCGCGGGTTATGCTCTACCTCGAGTCAGTTCTCTGCTTCGTCCTCACCGGTCGAGTGCTGGAGCTAGAACTAGACACGAAACGAGCCTTCACCATATACCGCGAAACCATCGAGTATATCAAGAGCATACACTCCATGCCGCAGCGGTTTAGAGCGTCCCCACATTCGACGTTCAACAAGCTTGATATATTGAGGTGCGTTACATAGACCGAAAGGCATGCATGTAAACTCGTACAGTCCCTCTCCAACTGAGATCAATACAAAGTATGTAACAAATAAAACAGTTTAACGTTATGTGTATACTACGAATTCTAATTCAAGACCAAAAAACTACGAGATCTGTCACTGTCAAATGTGTTTAAGTTTCTCATGTCATTGTCAAGTGAACATTTCAGAGACCCAACCTTTATATAACAGTAATTAAATTATTAATATATTTTTAAATTGTCACTAATATTTTTGATAAAAAGTAAATAATTTTAAGGCACAGTGACAAGAAAGTTTAATTAAAATACTTTTAAACCATTTATAGCGGTCAGGTTGACAAACTTCGAATTAGGTCCTCAAGATGAAATAGTCTATAGCTTAGTCGGAAGTGTCACAAGTACAATAACAGTTTTTCTACCAAATTTTAACTGTGTATGGAGCATGTATATTAATTAGGGCACCTTATATTTATGTAAATAAGTAACAGAGACTTGTTTATTTAAATTGAAAGTTTCAAACTACTAATATATTAACAATATCAGTGTTGTATTTTCATACCATTGTACTCTTACGTTTTTGTAGTGGCAACCCACATTGGTCTTGAATTAGAAATCGGACTATAGTCATATGAAGCAACTTTTAATGCTTATTTATGTTTTAAATATTTTGTTGGCTGTTACATTAGTAATGATTATCTGAAATAGAATATAACGTATTGCTTTATTTCTGTTACAGCTTACGTGTGCAGGCTCTGCTGTACTTGCGCATGTTCAAAATGTACAATCGCGAAGTCAAAGAGTACTACAGGATAGTGCAGGATTACCAGCAAAAGGTAAATGATGTTAGTAAACGTTCAATTATAAATACCTTTTTTTTTCGCCTCATTTTAGTAATAACACTTTACGAATTCACTCCGCTGATTTAGTTTTTTTTCTGTTTAATTTTTGTTTTCTTTATAATATAGCATTTTTATAGGCACACTACATAAATCCGCAGTCATATTTTCAAATGCATCATCGTTACGAAACTCATATTACACTGAACCTCTATGAATACCAAATTACGTAATAATCTTTTTTGATACACTTGCTCAAAAAGTGGTACTTTTCGTAGCTGTAAATTGTGCGCAAAGATGTATTTTGCGCACTAGTGCTTTTTACTTTTCAGCTAATTTTTAAACACTAAATAATACATTAATTTGCAAACAAGTAAACTACAAAGGGTAACTTTCGTAGCACAAAGGAATAAATTAAGTTTTGTTTTAAGGGTAGTTCTCTGCGACTGTACAGTCGGACCGATCGCATCATTGCCATCGCCACATTATGTATGAGCTCCCTATAAACTATGGAGTCGTTTTCAGTTATCTTATAGAAGTCGTGTGCCTCTGCTATTTTTACCCGACTGCGGCGAAGCCTAAAGGAGGGTTATGTGTTTGACCTGTATGTATGTATGTCCGTTCCTGTGTCCGCTCGTAACTACTCAACGGCACATCCGATTTTGATAAATGATACATCATTAGATTCATCTTGATGGTGCGAGTGTCACTGGGTACGAAGTTCGTTAAAATAAACAAAATGGCGGATTTTATGCAGTTTCAATGTGCACCGCGGTCGGGTTTTTTTTTAGTAAAAATGTGGTTATTATCATAATGATTCTGATTGCTTTTATAAAACGGCCAATAATAGTAGCGATGGTAATGAAGCAAGCAAAACGTTATAAAATCGCAGAGAAACCCTTAATTAAATCCATTAATCGTGTACAATATTTTTGAAAATGTGTATCGTGTCGTTCCAGCCGGCGTGCGCGGAGTCGGTGTCGCCGCTGTCGCCGACGCCGTCGCCGGGCGGGTCGGTGGGCTCGGTGGGCTCGGGCTCGGCGTCGGCGTCGTCCGGCTACTGCTCCATGGCGCACTCCGTGCCCGCGCAGGCGCACAACGCGCTGCTGCAGCTCACCAAGTACTACACCTTCCTCTACGTCGCGCACGACCTGTGGGAGCAGGCCGACGGCCTGTGCCGGCTGCGCGCCAACCAAGGTACACATCAGGGGTCGGCAAGTAGTTTTAAGTGGGCTCCGGATATTATTAAAAAAAAATCGAGGTCCAAAAAAAAAACTGATGATTATGAGGTATAAGTCATATTTTTTTTTTTTCAAATTTAAACTGTAGCACAATCGCCACTAGAGGACGCTAGTAGTCCCCTTCAGAACGCCCCTCTTCACAACGCCAAGGTGCTACTCACCGCTGGATGGCGTTAGTTGTACCGCCCGCGCCATACTACAGCGGCCCAGTATCTTCACTACGCTAAACGCCAATAGATGGCACTGGCGTCGAGTTACATCGCGCTATCGAAGTGTTCCCTTAAAATACATAAAGCCTGAAGTGCATGTGAATCTGTAATCCCGTGAACTACGTTACTATCGCATGAATAAAATAGTAAAGGTTCTACGAGTATAATGGGTAATTTATAACGTGAATCATGATGTGCATTATTAAGTTGACATTGCCGTCATTTTATCTTTCTTTGAATGCCAGCTTAGCGCAAAATAGGTACAATCTAATGTCAATTGTTTAAAAAACAGTTGCGAATTGGAATTTATTCACGTACTAATTACTCTGTTATCTGTATAAAAGCAGTCGTAACTCTGAAAGGGACTGGTAAATAGTGGTGGCACCCATAGAGACTTTTGCTCAGGGCACTGAAATCTATAACATATCAAAGTCCCAGGATATTTAAGTGAAACCACATTTTCCATACTTTAGGTCCGGGGTCCTGTAGTAATGATTTCCTAATTGACAGTTGTTTTATCTGTTTGTCCTTTTGTTCCAGATCTATTCATAGCGGTGGACCGCAAGTGCGGGCCGCTGACCCTATTTTCAACGTTCCGTCACCTCGTACAGTACGTGCGTTACGCCATTTCACTGATCAAGAATGCGGCACGCGAGTGACCGCCCGACCCGGCCCTGACACAAGTACACAAGGGGACAATCATGTCTATATGTCGCCAACTGGTTTAGTTAGATATTTGGTTAAAATGAAAATCATTTTCACTAAGCGGTGACCCGCCAGCAGTTCGACGAAGCCCCGCTGCACGGGGCTTCTATCTCTGCTCTGAGCGACGCAAGCTGACTAACAAACCTAACCTAAAATAAGGAGTGTGTTTAATGAAAAGGCTAGGCAGCTAACCAAATGGCTAACTAAACCAGTTGGCGGCGACATATACACCGTAATGTCAAGGAAATATATTAGTGGTTCTTATCGGTCTTGAGTCATTATGCGGAAGATGCGTTTTGTTGATTTTTCTCTTTTCGCGGGGTCTTTTATTTCACTCTAGGACAAAAAACGTAGTCTGTCTTAAGTCTTAAAGGTCGCCGTTCAATGGATTGCACCTACATGTTGATCTACGATTGGTTCACAATTTTTTTTACTTAAATCGATCATTTTTAAGCGCAAAAATAATTAAGCATGCTAATTATTCCGGTATTTTTTGTTTCATAACAGTACAAGTTATTGTGCTTTTCAATTTTCATTGAGCTTTAACAAAGTCTAAAAATGATGTTTTTATGACCTAGATCAAAATGAGAGGTTCCGCAAAAGAGAAACCATAAAATACGTGTAAAGACCACCTTATTATGTACACATACCCTTAATAATTCCGGCAATAAACTTGATGGATACATACTTTTGGAACATATGAAATGATGGTTCCTAAATCAGGCCTCTTGTCAAAGTCACGATAGCGCAGTCGTCTATAAATGAATACTTTGTCCTGGTAGTTGGCAGTTGAAATGCTATTTTTCATTCTGGATAAGGGATTCTGAGCGGCTTAGCTACCTACGATATTATTGCGCAATATAGTGTGCCCATCACTTTATGTTGCAAGCAGACAGGTATACAATATTGACAATAATATTATAGGTGGCTAGGTACGTAAAGTGGAATGACGGTTCTAGCGTTTTCAACATAATAGTTTCGGCGGCGATTTGATAATATTGGACCAAATATGTAATACATAATTTACTGTCCAAGATTTGAATATCATTCGATGTGGTGTCACACTAAAGATTTAACAAGTATCTACGTGACATTGTTATATGGTCTGATTTAGGGAAATCCAGATTACCAATTAAAGATTTTATTTTTTGGAATTTCGTTTTTCAGACCCTTTTCTAAAAGCATTTCTAGTACCTAGTTAGTTAATTACAAGCTAATTAAAATTATGCATAATCGAATATTTTATACTTTTATTAGTATAAATTATTTATTTATTCTAAATATCTAGTTAAATATTAATTTATTTTAAATTATGATTATTTATTTTTAAATCAAAAGCTAATCTCAATTATTATAAATCAGCAATATTTTTTCTGATTTTAATCTAAAACTGCTTATAGAAAGGATTAATCTGAAGGCGAATTTGGCCTACGATTCAAAAGTTATGAAAAATGTCGTCGATATAATGAGTATTGGCGTTCTTAGTTCATTTTTAACTTCCAAAATATAGAGTAGACGGTGTATTGTCGCCCTCGGGTTCACAAGTAGGGAACTGAAGATTGTGACTTAGTACCAACTTCGCATGTCCACGAAAACGATGACCAAAAATGTACAGACGCAAGCGTGGTTGCCTAGCAACGAGCCCTGGTTCCAAAACCGATTGTAAATTTAAGTGATAGAGTAATCATATCGTAAGTGTTTTTCGTTGTAGTACCTTCCCTATCAGAAAGATACCATCGGGAACACATATACGAATTCTTTTAGTTCGGGTGTTATACGAAAATATTTAGAGTGTGGGCCAATCGAGTTATCTCACTATGCATGGGATCACTTCTCTTGTAGTTTTTCGCAATAATTTTACTGGTTTTTATCTGCGTATACTTTCGCTTGTTACTCTGTGAGTGTGTTAGAATGAGAGCTTTAAACTAATTCGTACTTTAAGTGGTTCGGTTAGGGTCGATTATGGAATGAACGGCGCGACGTTTTATAATCACTTATAATATTGGTGATTTCTTCGATCATATTAGAACATAAATCATTTTATGAATTCAAGATAAGAAACATGCTACATTAAAATATAAAATACAGACAGAACTCGTCATACTCGCTTGCTTAAACTGAAATATCGAAAAATATCCTTTTTGACAACAACACCTGATCAAAAATGCGTGTCGACAACTGATTTTCATGTTCTCTTATCAGGAATTATAAAACTTATCCGTTCATATACAGCTAGAAAGCAGCGAACAATTTTTAAAGTTTTGTGAAAATGTTCCTATATTTTGAGTAGTTGCAGAACAATTATTGAGCAAAAATAGTCGTGTTTCAAGATATGGATCATATTTTCGTATATACATATCAGTAGTGCGGCGACCATCAAGGTGTATGTAGCCGAAGTAAATCAGGATGTAATTAGGTGATTTCTGTAGCAAGATTACTCAGTGAAGAATGTCTGGAGCGACAATAATACTCTTGTAAGAGGGGTAGGGAGTAAATTCCGAAAAATTTGATCCATCCGACGCAGAACGGCCGAACGAAGACCGCAGATCAAAAAAACGAGACCGTAGCTACACATCATAGGCAAAATATTTTTTTAAACTTAACTTTTGAATACAACAAGAATTGAGAACTTTACTTTTGTCATTTCAGAAGCATCGCTCGAAAATGACCATAAGTTGATTCAACAATTGTGAAGTAGATTAGATATACATGTGCATGTTACTTTGGAACAACAAACCGTAACACCAATGATTATATTTCTCTCGGTTGTTTATTCAAATTTATGTTGTGATTGTACATACATAATAATTATATTATACATTTTGTAATGCATATACATGTTAGTGCCAGATAGGTTTTTGTATGGACGTTTACAGCGCGCGGCGCGGGGCGGGGAACGTCGTGTAAAGAATGACAAGACGATGCCTTGTACATAGTTTAATATAAGAAATGTGTAGTTTTCATTTATGTTTTAATTTATATGTAAACTATATTTATATTTAAGCGGACAAGGAGATATAACATAATAAAGTTTGATTAGGGAAATACGAGCGTTGAATGCGCGCGTGAGCCTAGCGTGTGAGCGGATTTTTATTGATAAGACAATTTGTATATTTTTAAAGTGGATATTGTAAATGTATGTAGGGAGCTTGCAGCGTTCGGTTCGTAGTTGATAGCTAGGTTAGGGCGCTCCGGCGGCGTTACCCTCAGTTACCCGCTCCCCTGTATACCCATCCCGCCCGACAGCTAAATTAACTTACCTGGTCATTTCCAACTATCGGTACTTACTTACCCGCACAAATAACTAGAAATTTAGGTTGGTTATTTATTTATCGTGGCAATGTATAGTTAATTTTGTTGCGCACTAAGCGAAGTTTACTTAATTGCAATAACTGTGAGGCAAATTAACTTTAATAAGCAATATAAAAACGTTGAAGTGCCTTGCGGAACTGCGGCTTTTCCTCGTGACCTGATTTAAGCACAAAACGGCGATTTGCCGTCTCCTTCTAACCGATCGCGTCAGAGCGGGACAGACAGCGACTCGGCCGGAAGCCGTGCAAATCACAAATGCATCTCGTTCGGAAACTCGCATATTATGTACTTGGTTTTTGTTATCGTTCTTAGTTCTAAAAAAATGCGTTAACGCGGTGTATAATTTTTTATGTTGTTTTTTTTTATGTTGCTTATTTAATTTTAGGCTGAAAGGAACTTTCTTCGAAAATAAGCAATAAGTAATAATAATAACAAAATGTGCTTTACTAAGCTGACTTGCATTTTCTGACATACACGCATGACAATGGTGATTGGGGACATCTAGAGTAGAATACAAATACATAGTTCTATATAAAATTAACGTGAATACCATCACAAATGAAATCGCATCATCTTAAAGTGGAAAGCTGATGCTGTATTTACCTATTTTACCTTATGAACCGAATTGACAACTTAATACATCGCAATGCATAAATAGGGCATACTAGTATTATCATCACACAAAACATACATTTAAACATACACACAGGAATTTTATGAAAACCGAGGCGATATTGTGACAAATGTTTTAATCATTCATTTGATCAATGTCCTCGAAGTTTTCACAAGAGTTGTATATTGACATAGTTACATTTTGAGTGGCTGACTCGTTGGTTGGTTAGCTGGTTGGTTATATGAGTGTATTTTTTGTCTCTTTTACGTTTATTTTTAATCATTTATGCAATATGTTGCTTTTATTAACAGCTTTTAGTAGTTCGAACGGTTCTACGATCCCAAGACAAAAGCCTTTCGTTAAATATGAATTAAAATCCTATAATTGACGCCAAATTTTTTGTCATTTTTACATTTAAGTGGATGGACACGGACGCTGAAAAGTGTCAGCCGATTGTTTTTTTAGGAAATTGTAAAATACTGTTTTCTTTTATTGTAGCAATCGTGTGTTGATAGCATGTATAATTTGTTTTTTTTTTTATATTCGCGTTAAGAATATGTATAAATTTGTTTTCTCTTAATTTTATTCATTATGTAACTGTACCTTATGTTATTGATGATAGAATACATTAATTTTTATGTATGATTTTTTCGTTTTTGTTTATTTTGCCTGTTCCTTTTATTTTCGCTGCTTATCAGTTCAATATTTTGAATTATCGATCAACATTCGTTTGCAACAGAAAATATTAAAGAGGGCATCATATCCTTTATCCACAAAAATCCACGTTCTTCAGAAACCCAATAGCGCTTAGATAAGTCATATCGTAGGGAATAAAGATTGCCTTCGTCAATTTTTGCCTGTAGTAACAGCACCGCCCCATAGCCATCTCCAGGAAAACGTGAAATTTGTGTATAGCAATAAGATACACTTTCCTGCGCAGATGAGGTCGACAGTATTGCCTTATAGCAAGTGTCTTTACAGCTGCCATTTTAGACTAATATTGAGGAATGCTGCGGCTTCTATACTGATCGAGATATGCACAATTATAGTAACTTTGAATGCCTTAAAGATGCCTATGGTAAATAGGCCCGTAATATAAGTGGGAGGAATAACTAATGTTGGAAATCATCATGTGTGTTGTTGATACAGTATTATTTGCGACAATTTTCCGAGGTATTTGCAAAAAAATTATACATCATCTAGTTTTATTTATTCGTTTTATAACATGTCTGGAAAATAAGTTTCGATATTGTATTATTACTTTTGGACTTCAATGTTTTTCTACAGAGGCAGGCTTATTTATCTCCTTCGCTTAATTAGTATATGCTACGTCTAAGTGAACATTATCTTTGGAGTTGTTTAAGCTCTTCTCTATTAGTTAGAATAAATCTGTGGAGTAAATCTCGATTTGACATGCGAGAACTTTTCTACCTGGATTCGACAGTCCAGTCAGCCAGACGAATTATAGTTACTGTTGTATTTCGTATTTGCACTCAGGTAAGGGTCATATCTGTCCACAAATATATTAGCGATTTCCATGTAGACCTCGCTTCAGTAGCATGTATTTTCAGAATTGTCTAACGCTTACCAAGTTCTATACAACATCCAAAAGGGTAGTTCTCTGCGACTAAACAGCATCGCATCATTACCATCGCCACATTATGGATGAGCTCCCTATAAACTATGGAGTCGTTTTCGGTTATCTTGTAGAAGTCGCGTGCCTCTGTTATTTTTATCATAATGATCCTGATTGCTTTTATATAAAACGGCCAATAATAGTGGCGATGGTAATGAAGCAAGCGAAACGGTATAAAATCGCAAAGAGCTACCCAAAAATGCCGTGCGGTTGAGCCGGGACATGCAGGGGATTCGCCATATTTCAAGGACAGAGGAATAAGATCCTCGAGGAATGACCCAGGTAAAAGTTACTAGGTACTTACACAGTTTCGTACAACTATCGCATAAACATGAGAATAAGACTCAAGATTCTAAAGACCAAATTAATATCGCTAAAAGTATTGACTCTTTTCATATGCCAGCAAGAAATATGAAGTTCCACTGTGCAAATAATACTGTATCGAGTCAGATGGATATAGGAAAAACTAATTTGCAAACGCCTTATAAGTAAGTACAGTCACTGCCAAGTAAGTCAGTAGATCAGTACAGAGCCCGCAGCGCACAGCAATCAGCAATTTATATCAATTAATAAGAATATATTTTGTATGTCGTCGCATCTCATCGCTGCAAGCTCGTAGGCTTCCACACGGCGGCATGTACAAACGTGTGTAGCAGCCTTTACCTTATATATTAACGCGCTTTTTGTATACGATTAATAGTTATGGGATCATTTCGGCGGACAGATGTATTTCAAAAGTACCTCTCGTAGTATGGACACATGGAGTCGAAAGCTTGTTTAAGTTAGACAACTGTGCCTGAAAATACATACGTTATACACCAACCTCAATATAACCGCAATATAGGAATACAATACAATTTTGATAATGCTCAGTAAAATTTCACTGGATATTTTCGTCATAAAATTCACTTACGTAAATATTCTTAAACCCTGTAATGGTTTGACATTTTTTAATACAACATTCAATTATGAACCGTAAACTATTATTTATATAAGCGATTTTGGCAAAGGAATAAACTTTTGTGTTGCAAAATATGAGAAATTCTACACTCTTCTTCAAAAACACCAAGATGAACACTATACTGAGGATTAGGATTATTTTACTAGTTTATTTAGCAATAATTTTATATAACCAAAGATAACGCAGGTTGGAATGAAGGTACATTGTGCATGTATTATAAGATGTGGTGAAATGCCTACGAAACAACGTAAGTATTACTCTAATCTTTGTGTTCGTTAAAGTAAATGGAACTCCAAATAAATATATTGTACATAAAAATAATAAAACGAAATTCTAAATATGTCGCAATTCATATTCTAAATAGATATGCTTACAGAACAATAGTGTACCAACATCGCAATAAGTAAACGTTTACAACGCTTGATAACAGTGGCCCCAGTAGGCTGGTACAGTTTGGCATCACTCAAAAAGTACGTCAGATACAAGTAAGAATAAGAAGTATACTGACATCCAGATGTCGTAACCTGACCTTTTTCTACACGCTACGCGGAGAGAAAATTCCACTTTCTGACCAGGGGAACACGTAAAATTATGTAGGTACTCACAACGGGCGGTAATAAAGAAAGTGTTTTGAGACATTCTTTGTTTTACCGCCCTCGGAGTGTAATATACTATTTTGAACTAAATTTAAATAGTCAATTTACAAAAGTATTCAAGAGCTCTAATTCTGCTAACGTGATAAAATTTTATCGACGACGTAAAACATTCGTTCCTCTCGCACATACATACACACTAAAAGGAGATGGTTCTATACGTCGCCGATAAACTTTATCATGCTAGGGAGGCGGGACATACATGGATCAAAACAGTGTCGTAATCAGATGATTCGAATCGCTATCCATATTCATACAAGCGAAAAGTGGGATTAAGAATCGACTTAAAGGACGTGAAACTTAGTTGAAATGTGCCATTTCATAGCTTGGTACAATTTGTCTGCGCAAAACAACATGATAAGTCACAAAAAGCAAAAAAAAATTGTAATTAAAGTTTCAGTTTCGAATGATGCCGAAGGCGCTGATGATAAACGGCCGATTGTACCTATGTTTTTTCTGTTTTTTTTTGGGACTTCTCGTACTGTTTCGCGCAGAAAAGTATCAGGTTATGAAATGAAACACATTTCAATCAAATTTGATGTCGGTAAACCCGATTTAAACCCATTATTCGTTTGTATAGAGAACTCGACTCGAATCACCACAATCAAGCCAATCTTAAGTCTAGGGAATAAGGTTGGCAATAAAATGTCTGAATGTGGCACTTTGGAGTGTTGCCAGATGTAGCCAATATTTCAATGAGTTATTTGTTAGTAGGTAACAATGCACGGCTGACAACATTTTAGCCGTAAAAGGAGGGATTGAATTTGTTTTTTTTTAGAATTAAATGAAGTTCAAAGTGAATAGTTAAATTGTGCCTTAGTGAGAAATCGTTTAGCCTCCAATTTTGTTTGGACTCGTACCGCGGATGTTTGAATTTTCGATTGCGATTCCACCTAGCATAGGAGTTAGTTAACAAATATAACGTTCTAAGCTCGTAATAATTTCGTTAAAATAAGAATTTTTGGTGTGTTTATTTCTAATCGTAATTCTTAAACGTTTTACGCAATCGAGATTTCACTCAGCGCCCGACAATTCATTTAAATAATGGTTGAAGAGTTAACTCCAGTATTCCTTCTCTGCACTGTAAAGTAAGCACTTATTGTAAAGAATTTATACAATTGTTTAACTAAAACCCCTTCTCAGTTGATAGATGAACTAACGCAATAATGTTTAACGATGTTTCTTTCTATTGGATGTTGTAATTGATTATATTTACATTTATGTAAGACGTAGATCAGTATATTATGTCGTAGCAATAATTTAAGTGTGGCAATAAGACATAGTGCATTCGCTTTATACCTACTATATGATCCACTCCGGCTGTACACTGCTTCCTTTGTACGTACAATAAGTTCAAATTTTCGACGTTTCCAAATATATACATATATATATATTTTATATCGCACGTGAATAGAACAGTAGTTGATGTAAATGTTCATTTTACGGCCATTCTCACGAAGTATGACTGCGTCTAATCACCGCGTCTCCATACATTTAGTATGAAAACAGCGTCGCGGTAATTAGGTGACCGCAGACATACTTCGTGAGAATAGCCGTTTAAAGCGCACTAACCGCCTAGACGACAGAATATGATGTAACTACTTCAGAGCGAGATAAGAATATTTAGGAACTAGTTCCTGGAATTAAAGGAGAGTCAAAGGCAGTACTCATTGGTTTTGTACTAATACAATAGTGCCGTCATCTTGTTTGCAGTGACGTTAACAAGGAGCAAACAATACTAGTACTATCTTACAAAGGTACAGTCAAGGAATTTAATTTCCTACCCGTTTCATTGAAATGTTGTTAAGCATTCACGATGCATTAAGGTCGAAATTTCTATTTCAGTAATAGTATTTAAATGTCAATACGTATTATTTGTCACTGCACATTACAGATAACCTCTTTGCGAAGTCATTTGTTCATCTAATTACGAATACGTGTCAGTTGGTGTCAGTGTCAATCGAGAAAAATTAAAAATAATTCCGAATCCAGACTCCGGAAAGTCTACCGCAAACGTCGATAGTCTAAATTTCGTTATCTGCGTTCCTTTCATTCGAATATTGCAAGAGCGAGAAAGATGGACTTTCTTCGAATTTCGATTCCGCGGTTGTCGTCCTTTTTTGGCAGTGCCTTGACGTTCCAAATTTCAGTTCACCATGTCAACGTTGTTAATCTGTTACCTAGTTACTGACACAAAACAATGCGTGTGATATGTCAAAGTAACGTCGTACTCTAACTAGCTCTTATGATGACAATATGCTATACGATATTGGACCTTAGGTGGGTTGGAAATTAAATTCCTTGACTGTACCTAATTGATTCACTCTTATATAACAACGTTAGCTCTTCCTTAAAGGATCGGCCACATGGAAGCCTGAAGCTGCATATACGCTGTGACGCATCGTTGGCGTCACTTTTTCATATATTTGGTTGCGTAAACGCACCGTCAGCTAAGCACCGGCGTAGTCACTTAATTGTTCCACGAACTATATCTATCTTTCTTGTTTTATAATAAATACATCTCGCTCATACTTGTAATTACATCTATTTCTGTTGTTGCGGTGCTTAGAGCGCAGAGGCACTATGCTTCACGCAATTCTGCTAGCATCTCGTACAAGTAAATATAAAACAAGTGATGCTATAAGTATGTTCCACTCTGTCAACACCCATTCGTTTCTCCGAGCTTTACTACCTACTAATAAAGTTCAGACCAATTTTAATTTGACTTCTCGAGTCAAGAGTAACAAATTATTAGAGTAAGACGAAGTGCCAAGAGTCGCGAATACTTCTTTCCTAAGTGCAATTCCTTCTCAATTACTGAACCTATGTATTTTATTGTATTTATATGTATTCGCCTGTCACGAGCAATGATCGGGCAACTCCACCCTCTCGCTTAGCCAAACTAATCTGCTTGCGGGATATTTTTAACTATTCCTCTTTATAATAACACCAAACTATATCTATACCTCTCAATAACCTCTTCCAACTAAGACAGCGACTTGAAACTATCGAGTTAACTAATAATTAAAAATATCCCGCCAAAAACAGTGAGAGTAAATGTATAAAACGAAAATCGCGTAACGTTAAAACTAACAATAAACGGCTAATGTTAATAATATTCTAAATTTATGTTTTGTAGTGGATGTTTTATTATATAATAGTGTTAAAAGTGAGGCGAGTCGTTTGTGTCATTATGTAACTGTAGGCGATTATACAGTGACTATAGCAGCGCCCGTAAAATACCTTTTATAAAGTCACCAGTAAGCTTTTTAACGCGTTTGGGATTGTCGTGAACGTGATGCATCTCTCTCGAACTAAATACATCCGAAAGAGACGGATGTCTCACTGTCACGGCAAACGTGAATGTGTAACTCTACCGGGTATTTCCTACGGGCGTCCGCCGAGCGAGCCGCTCGCGGCATTTCATTGTCAAGTATAGGCGTGTAATAATTAAGGGACAAACAAATTATAGTATAAAATTGTTTACCAAACGCCCGACTGGCGTTAGACGAAAATATTATTTTTCTTAGATCATTATATTGTAATAAAATGGTAAAGTATAGAAATATGCGGGTCGCGGCCGCCGGGGGCCCGGCGCGGTGGTTCGAGTTAAAAAGTTATTTTTTTACAAACCGCTGCCGGCGCGCGCGGCGCGCCGCGTCCCCTCATATTTGTTATGTTTAAGAGGAAATATCTATTGTCTATTCCGAGGGTTGAATAACTACCAACACTTTTTTATATTATAATAATTATAGAAATTATTATTGAATTTGTTTTTTTTTTTCAAATATCCCAACCCAACACGTGATATCGCGCGTCTGTGTGAATACGTGTCGCGCGCTCCTAAATGGCCGAAGTTGGACTACTTTTTACCCGACTGCGGCGAAGCCCAAATGAGGGTTATGTGTTTGACATGTATGTATGTCCATTCCTATGTCCGCTCGTAACCACTCAACGGTACAACCGATTTTGATAAATGATACATCATTAGATTCGCATTGATGGCGCGAGTGTCACTGGGTAGTTCGTGAAAATGAACAAAAAGGATTTTATGCACTTTTAAAGTGCACCGCGGTCGGGTTTTTTTAGTAAAAATATTTAGTTATTCGTCTCTATACTTTGATGATGATGCCCATCAATCAGAAAATAAAACAAAGTAAAGTACTAACGAGCGGTTTATTGCCTTTACACGTCTTTGCGATTGTGCTTCTTTTTCTTCTTCTTGTTGTCGCGCGGCTCTAGAAGACTGTCCAGTTCTTTGCTGTCCTCGCCCAGCCGCTTCTCGCCGCTGTAAGTAGCAAATAATTTATGTTAAACTAGCTAGTTACACGTTGTTTCGACCCACATATGAATCTACGTTTTATTTTTGGATCGTGTTACAGGGCCCACGGTGTATGTATATCTGCAGAATTTCGACCTACGTATATCATTGGGTGTTTGAGTAATTTCGATCCGAATTTAATCAAAACTGGCTGTCCTGGCGACCTTTATCCCGCCCCAGAATTTTTTTTAGGTGAATTATAATTCTGTTATTTGGGGCAGAGACAAAATCAATAACTGGCCAAGAGCATGTCGGACCATGCTCAGTGTAGGGTTCCATAGCTGTAACTATAAGGTAAAAAATACGATGTAAAAAAAGTACAACAACAAAAGAGCGTATCTTCATAGCAATTACGTCCTTTTGTTGAGAAGCGCAGTTTATCGGCAATAACTCAAAAACGGTTAATCCGATCTTGTTGAAAATAATTTTCGTTGAAAGTATTAATTGAGCGTTATCTTTGTAATTTTTTTTATATTTTTCGGACATACGGTTTAGAAGATAGAGGGGGAGGGGGACACAATTTTCACAACTTTCGGAGCGATTATTTCCAAAGGTATTCACTTAATCAAAAACATTACTTAAGAACCTTAAAATGTTTTCAAAAGAGCTGTCGAACTATGTACCACACGTTGACATTTTGTAAAAAAAATTTTTTTTAGCTTCTGTTACATGTATGGAGTGCCCCCCCCTAGATTTTTTTATTTTTATTATTTAACTACCAAACTTGGTTGCGGCATCTACAAGTCATCTATATTCCAAATTTCATCAGTATAGGTCTTGTAGTTTTTGAGTAAAATGCCTGTGACATACGGACGGACGGACGGACGGACGGACATGACGAAACTATAAGGGTTGCTTTTTAGCCATTTTGGCTACGGAACCCTAAAAATCATAAAAATCGGTCCATCCGTTCTCGATTTATAAAGGGTGTAACTAACCCGACTTTGTTTTATGTATATATAAGATATTCAACAGTCTACGCTGATCAAGAGTACGATGCCAATAATTGGAATGCACAATTTTTACAATGTATGATAATTAAAACAAAAATATTGCTTTGCAACGCAATATTTTTGTTCAACAACATGGATTTCCGCTAAGTAACGCCTGATTCTATCAATTAATATATGATCATTTTAATTCATTTATCTAATTCAAAGAATAAGTCCTTGACCGTCAGCTGACGTTCGACTGCTAAAGGGATCATCCATATCACACCCATGGGGGGGGGGTCTAGCCAAATATGACAGCCTATACTAACAAGGTCAAATATGTTAAGAAGTGTCAGAGCCCTTGTTGCGGTACTGCGCTAGGTCCTCTCCCATCAGCATCTATAGTCAGCATTACTGGCAATATTGTTTGTTATCACCTTTTGATGGAGACGAGGGCTTTAGCCTTGGAGGCGGTGAGCGCCTGCCCCCAGTCCATGTCGGAGCCCTTGATGCGGTACTGCGCTAGGTCATCGCCCATCGGCATCTATAGTCAGCATTACTGGCAATATTGTTGTTATCACCTTTGATGGAGACGAGGGCTTTAGCCTTGGAGGTGGCGAGCGCCTGCCCCCAGTCCATGTCGGAGCCCTTGATGCGGTACTGTGCTAGGTCCTCTCCCACCAGCATCTATAGTCAGCATTACTGGCAATATTGTTGTTATCACCTTTTGATGGAGACGAGAGCTTTAGCCTTGGAGGTGGCGAGCGCCTGCCCCCAGTCCATGTCGGAGCCCTTGATGCGGTACTGCGCTAGGTCCTCTCCCATCAGCATCTATAGTCAGCATTACTGGCAATATTGTTGTTATCACCTTTTGACGGAGACGAGGGCTTTAGCCTTGGTGGTGGCGAGCGCCTGCCCCCAGTCCATGTCGGAGCCCTTGATGCGGTACTGCGCTAGGTCCTCTCCCATCAGCATCTATAGTCAGCATTACTGGCAATATTGTTGTTATCACCTTTTGACGGAGACGAGGGCTTTAGCCTTGGTGGTGGCGAGCGCCTGCCCCCAGTCCATGTCGGAGCCCTTGATGCGGTACTGCGCTAGGTCCTCTCCCATCAGCATCTATAGTCAGCATTACTGGCAATATTGTTGTTATCACCTTTTGACGGAGACGAGGGCTTTATAGCCTTGGTGGTGGCGAGCGCCTGCCCCCAGTCCATGTCGGAGCCCTTGATGCGGTACTGCGCTAGGTCCTCTCCCATCAGCATCTATAGTCAGCATTACTGGCAATATTGTTGTTATCACCTTTTGACGGAGACGAGGGCTTTAGCCTTGGTGGTGGCGAGCGCCTGCCCCCAGTCCATGTCGGAGCCCTTGATGCGGTACTGCGCTAGGTCCTCTCCCATCAGCATCTATAGTCAGCATTACTGGCAATATTGTTGTTATCACCTTTTGACGGAGACGAGGGCTTTATAGCCTTGGTGGTGGCGAGCGCCTGCCCCCAGTCCATGTCGGAGCCCTTGATGCGGTACTGCGCTAGGTCCTCTCCCATCAGCATCTATAGTCAGCATTACTGGCAATATTGTTGTTATTGTTGTACCTTTTGACGGAGACGAGGGCTTTAGCCTTGGTGGTGGCGAGCGCCTGCCCCCAGTCCATGTCGGAGCCCTTGATGCGGTACTGCGCTAGGTCCTCTCCCATCAGCTTTGACAGCTCCTTGCGTTGTTTGCGCTCCAGTTCCTGTAACAGTTACGCTTGTAAATATCTCAGTAATATTATTACCTATTTAAGGACTATTTTTAAATAATATTTATTGTATTTACCTACATAATGTATTTCCTTTTCACAATGATTAACCCAATCTACAGTACAACGGAACACACTGTGTACATTTGTAAACGAATGTCAACTTTATTGCAACGTGTTAAAGTCTATGGGTGGTCAGTTAACAGTGGCTTCGTTTGTACCTTCTGTATAGGTAGGGCATACTAAAGTGGACCTCATTTTATAGACTGTCTTATTTCGTCGGCACGCTCTCATTTTTAAAATATTAGCTCTTTAAGGTTTTTTATTCAAACTTTAGAGATCCCTACCGCTTAACGAAAATTACAATGAAGTTAACCAAACGGAACCAACCGTATTTCAAAGTTTTTTTTTATTGACATTCTTTGAAACATACAATATATTTCCAATACCTAAAGTATAAAAAAAAACTTTCTAAAGTGATCTATTTAGGACACTCTTTCCGAGTGCTCATCTACGTAATGTAAGGAACTTCTGTAAAATTTTCTCGGTAATCGCACCAGTTCAGGCTGCATGCATGCAATGCATACATTTCTTAAACAGATAGTGAATAACTGGGCCCCGTTTCACGAAGCTACAAGTTACAATTTTACAAGTCTAAACTGGCAACATTGGCCAAATCAACCAATGAAGTTGCTGTATTTGACCAATGTTGCAAGTGTAGACTTGTAAAATTGTAACTTGTAGCTTCGTGAAACGAGGCCCTAGTGACTTTAAATAAAACTTACAAATAAATACAAGACACTCATTTATTCCTCAACATCCACACAACCACAAATACACCAACCACAATCATTACCTTAGCAGCCTTGCTCAGTTCCTCATTCAGGCTCTGCTTCACTGGCCCAGTGCTATCCACCTCCGCCGTCATGTCCTCTATGCCGATCTCCTTGGCCACAGAGTCTTCTAGAACGGCGTTGAAGCTGGAATTAATCTTCTTGCACGCTTCATAGAACTTGGCGAGGATCTGTGAGCCGGGTAAGCCAAGTTCGCTTGCGATATCGTCTGGTTCTTTCATTTGGAAGCCCATTGCTACGAATATTACCTGAAAAATTATGATGGAATCATAAGTTTTTTTTATTTCCGTGAAATTCGACAGGTTGCTTCGTACGTCAGCAGAAGCTACCTGGTATATCGCTTTTTGTAAATTCGAAAGATTTTTTTTTTACTTTTCATACAAAATAAATTAATATTGAGTTGATAACCATTTTAAAAGACACCTCCCAATTAGTCAAAAATTAACGTCAACTATGACAGTGTTGGGATTATGACAGCTCATTTATACTGGTTGGTGATTAATTAAGATTATGAATAGTTTAAAAACGGTATGAGTTACAACATTCGTTTCTAGAGAAATTAACTTAATTAGATCTGGAGAATGTGCCCTCGAAATTAACGGAAATCAATAAAAACACGGTGATACAACGTTTCTAAGCGAAAGGTACTTTACTTCCAAGATGACAAATTGGTTACTGGTATAAAGATGCAAACACAGTTCAACATTATTGAAAAGCGGCTGTACACTTAGTGCCGTATCTAAAAACGGTACGAATTAATAGACTAATACCTATTAAGTAAAAGTGGTCCGAAGAAATGACCACGACCCTCAGTAATGAGGAAACCGATGCAAGGAGGGGACCTATTAAGTAAGGGTGCAGTTATCGCATAGGTATAGCCAGCACTACTCCGGGCGCACAAAAGGCTAGTCAAGGCACTAGCACTGAATTCACATCGTAAGTACTACATCGAAACTAAAATTAGTGAAGGCAACGTGACTTGAGAGTTAATCCTAACCGAGTGTTGGTGAAATTCAACTAGAACATTTGATACAAACAAATTCGAAGTGCTGTTAAAACAGCTAAAAAATCGATATTGCAGTTCTTAAAAATCAAAATAAATTAATTTACTTTAACAATCAAATTAGGTTTCCAAAACTGCTCGAATAAAATCAATTTATTTTCGTGTCACCGACGATTTTAAAATGGCAAAAACTAAAAGGCACCATGTTGAGTATGACGTCACAAGTCAGTATTTCACACAAAACTGCGTACTTTCTGAGCGTTTTGCCATTTCATAAAAAGAAGTTGATTTGGGATCCTTCATCAAGTAGCCTATTACTGATCTTTAGACGTTATAGTTACTAGTTAGAGTAGCCGGTTACCGACTTTTTATAATATATAACGTTATAGTTAGCATACCTGTTGAACGGCATCCAACTTGGCAGCTTTGGCATGGAACACTATGGCGGCTATAGGAGCCAATAGGTCGGTTATGAGCCTGTAGTCGGCCTGTTGTCTGCAATACGACTCCAGTCGAGCTAAGTCGTGATTTGATAAGTGTTGGGTGATCAGCTCCTTCGTCAATGCTGCAAGTTGAAGATTTTTTTAGAAAATCAGGAGGTTTTAAGCTATTGATCACATTTTGAAAGACTCACAAAATAAAATCTCAATCATTTAACGGTAGTTCTAATAGCATTTCAACCGCTCTCACTTTCCTGGTAGAATTATGAAGCATTTCCCGGTAGACTCAGATTACTATTTGAGGCTATTTTGTAGAATACCAGTACCTGTAGAAAATAACAGATAATGGTAATCCGAGCCTACAGGAAAATAGTAAAAAATTCTACCAGGAAAGTGAGAGTGGTTGAAACGCTATTAGAACGACCCTTAAAAAGTTAAATTCTGTACAGACTGAACACACCTGAAGACTGATCCCGTCAAAAGTGCATGAAGTGTGCACTGTTTTATACGAACAACATTTTTCGTATATCTACCAATATTATCATGTACTTCCAAGGGTTCTGTTTTTTATACGTCTTTTCTATGACTACACTACTCTACTCACCAGGTTTCTGTACGTTAACGCCCTCGTTGACTAAGGTAGGCAACGCTAAGGAAGCCGGCAGGGCCCTTAGACTTCGTCCCAGAAGTCTCGCGAATCGTTTTCTGAAGTCTGTGCTGTAGGCGGCTAGCCACGAGCTATCGCCGAGCGAGCGCAGCATTATGCAAGAGTGCTCGCCCGTCAACTCGTTGGCTTTTTGACTAGGGAATGAGATAATTCGTATGTAACTACAGAAAGGAGATGGCGGGATGACCTGGACTCATTTCAAGTCGGGTGGCAGGAGCATGCATTAAAACGAGTGGCTGAAAAAAGGGGAGGACTTTGCCCAGCAGTGGGATACAAAAACAGGCTAGAAAAAAACTACAGAAATCCGGGTAGATTATATATCAAACATATAATTTCAACAAAATTTTGAAAAGACTGGAATTCGTCTACGGTCAGAAATTTAGAATTTTTATTTTTATTTTAAGCTATTATTTTTTAGTGTCAAGCTTAAAGATTATACACGTTTCACTTGCTTAAGTATTATTGTTGTTGCATGTAGAGAAGACAGTATCTGATACCGACTGGTTAAGTGGTCATGGTCATGACAGGTAATTTGCTTCAATGACATGTTTTTTTTTTTCAGATATGTAGTGTAGTCAACCCCTGTGAGACCTTTAGCTTTGACTGACTTTTTTACCTTTAAAATACAGTTACATTTATTTAATGCATTATTTGCTTTTGTGACACAAATAGATGTCATTTTTGTGATAAACTCACCTTAAATAGACAGGTACGTATTTCTGCGATTTCCAAAACTTGAGGAGGTCTTCAGTGAGTCCAAAACTAGTTCCGAGGTAATCTAAGTGTTCCGCTTGCACTTCTGGTAACCGTTTGAGAAGAGTTGGCGGTTTTGTTCTAAAACAAAAAACAAGATTTAACTAAACCGCTACATTGAATAGCAACTAAACGTTTCAAAACTGGTAGTGAAACTATAATTTAAGACTTGTGACGCCACTAGGAACATTTAAATAGTAGAAAGTGAACAACAGATTATTTATCTAGCATACACAAGTGACTCACCGGGGCACGATAGTCTCTGTGTGCAGGGTGCCTCGCCGCTCCGGTGCCTCCTCGGTGTCGGAATGTTGCTCGTCGAGGCACGGGATCTCCCCGGTGTAGTACGAGGCTAACTGTTGCAGCGCTCGCTTGCCATAACCCATCTGTTTCAACAAAAAGTTAATTATCTATCTGTCAGTCATGGATCTAATGCTGCACATATGCCTCCCCCATAGATCGCCAAGAAGTGTGGACCTGATCAGACCGTATCCACTGGCTCCCTTCTACCTTCACGAGGTCATCTGTCTACCGAGTTTGGGGACGTCCCACGCTGCGCTTACCAATGCGTGCGTAAGTTAATAATGTATTGGGCCAAATTGGAGTCAGCTAAAACAAGGTAGTCTATATCAGACCAATACAGACTTTCGTTGTAAATATTTTAACCAAGTCAATGGGAAATTGGGAAAAAGTATTCACCCAGAAACAAGGAACGAGCATATCGAACATGTGGGGTACCGAATGGATGAACCGGATAACCGAATGAGTTACTTAGGCTCTAAACTTTAGAGTCAAGTCAGCCTGTTCAAGAATTCGCTTATTTCGTTCTAGTTTAGAGTATAAACCTAGTCGGCATGAATGTTTGCCACCGACATGGAGAAAGACAGGCCCGTATTTAGATCTCTAAGGCCCCTAAGCACTTGGTATTGAGAAGGCAATCCTTGCTTTTGGGCATTTATGAAGGGTCCATCGCTGGGCCTCCTCTAGGCTGGCCGGGTCCCTGGGCTTCCTCTAAGCTGGCCGGGCCCCTGGGCCTTGTAGGCCTAGGCGGAATTCCGGCGTTAGAGAAAGAAGAAAGGGCATTGTTACCCGTTGGTAGGACGGATGCGTGGCTATCCGTACGATCCTGGCGCCAGACAGCTTGGGAAAGTCCCTGTCTCCAAACTGCTCGCATATGTTCCACGGGATGAGGTCCCCGGCCGCTTTGCGGCCACGGCCTAGGTTGTCGCGGACAGATCTGCAACAAAATCCGTTGATACTTATAGAGAAACATTTTTACTTCGTCTAATATTGTAAGTCACTAACACCTAGTTTTATAAGTTTTGCTACAAACCAAAAATGGATGTTACGTCTAAAATAAATGATTTTTATTTTTATTTATTTATAATGACAGTAGGTGTCAACCAGCTTAGTCAGTTATGTTGTTTTTCTAAACATCCCTTCAATTTTATTGTACCTATTTAAGAAAATTCTGATTATAAGTTGGTCAAGAACATTTGCGTCGTTCTCAAACCAAATTATTAACACTTTATTAGTTTACTAATAGGCTACGGCGTTCGTACGTGCCCGGTTTGTATAAGAGTATTCGGTAACCGGCGCGACGGGGTTGCATTCAAGACAAGCTGCTAGCAGCAGCTGCAGGTCGGGGCTGTTCTGAAGCGATTACTGACTTGTCGGAGATGTTCCCCTCTAGGCACATCTGCACCACGCACAGGACTTCAGGCATGGCGGTGGCTCGGGGAGGCGTCGGCGCGAGGAGGACAAACAGGTTGTGTGCCGGCGCGTCTGCTAGCAGCTGCAGGTCGTTGGGGCTGTTCTGAAAGTTGGAAGAACCAGATTTATGATGGTTAGATATTTTCGACAAACAAATGTATACTACGGCCTTTAACCTAATGGGGCGCTTTAGGGTAATGGCCCCCTGTGTGACTATGATACTCGTATGACAGAGGACTTTAACGAAATGCAAAAGGAGCTCGATGGGGCCCTGTGGACAGGGGAGTTTGGATAGCCAATGATCGAAGAACGCGAGCCTATTAGAACAGCTACTTTTTAATAGTTGAACGGCGGAAGCAGAACAACGCCGGGAAACAGCTTGCACATGACCAGGGATGTCGCTCAGACGCCCACGAAGAGCGCTGGGGACTCCAGACAGAGATGCGGATTATCTATATCACTATGTCTAACCTTCTTTGCCAGCGAGCCATGGAGCGTAGCATATTGGGGGTAAAACTAAGGGATCGCATCCGGAATACCACACTACGTTCCAAGACTCAAATAGTCGATGTGGCTCGGAAGTCGGCCAAGTTGAAGTGGGACTGGGCTGGTCATGTCTGTGTCATGCCGCATGCCGAGCGAGATGTGGGCCAGAACAACCACGGAGTGGATGCCCAATAACTCCAAACGGAAACGCGGTAGACTTCGCAGGCGATGGCGAGACGAGTTAGACTCCTTTCTAAAAGAATGGCCAGAGATTGCACTAAATAGTGAAAATTGGAAAGAGCGGGGGGAGGCCTTTGCCCAGCAGTGGGACATAATAGGCTTATAATAATAATAAATGTCTAACCTTATAGTGGCTGGCGACGTATATAGCGACCAGTCGGTGTAAGAACGCCTCGGCGGCGCGGTGGTAGCAGAACAACGCGTCTCTGTTGACGCGGAACAGCTCGCAGGCGGCCGGGGACGGGGCTCCGACCCCAATGGAGGGTGCCGGGGACTCCAGGCAGAGGAGCGAGTTCAACCACGCTTCCACTGGGTCTCCTGAGCGGTAGCGGATGGGCTCTTCGAGTTTTATCTGAAAAGTTTCATCTAATTAAAAAAAAATATTGGCATTACTCGTAGACTGACGGACTGACAAACCGAGAAAGATTCACTTGTTACAACCGAATATTACTGCTATTAAATAAACAGATACAAAGACTCATTTACTGGGGTAATCAGCCAACTCGTAACTTCTCGAAACACACACAAAATGTTTAGCAGTTCACTCCGGTGAATCAATCAAAATAATCGGACTTAAATTACGCCCAAACACATTGACAGGGAAAATGAAGAGACAAACAATGTATATTTTCATCACACTTGCTCGTAAAGGGTGTTATAACACGCGGGCTTATAGACCAGCTCGAGCCGTTTTACCTCCCGTGGGTTATAAAAATCTATAACTCCCACGGGAAGAAAAACTGTATGAAAATCTATAACTCCCGAGGGAGTTATGAGTTTAGTTTTAAAATATAGAACCTACCTACCCGTACGTCATTTCTGACTAAGGAGGTTTCAAATCAGCCAAGGCTTATTTCACATCTTCAAAACTTGGCTACAAAACCAATTTTAGTGTATAAAAAAATTATATGGTATATTTAACTATTATTTCAGTATTTATTGCAATTATTTTGATGCAATTAAAATAATTTAGCATTATTTTATTTTGAAAATCGGTACAATCTGGCGGTACTGCCCGTCAAGTTTGAAAACTAAACGCAGTTCTTATCGTTATCTGTGGAAGACTATATGAAAAAGTTGACAGTAAATAATTTTATTTTAGTCTTATTTTATTTTCCTTGCAAATGTGATGAAAAACATTGTATGTACCACGGGCAGCCCTTCTTACTACCCTCGGTACACAATGTACTATTATTACGCTTTTTAAGGTTCCAGTACCATCCTACCTCGACACCATAGACTGTCGTCTACGGTGCAACGCGAGCGGTGCCTTGACATCAATCCTCGATAAACACCTGACAGTAAATCCTAACAGCGAGTTCAGTGGTACAGGGGGTACAAGTGTTCAAGAATGTAGGTACTCACTGGTGAGGGCGCGTGCCCCGTGCCCTTGTACCCAGAGACCGTAGACGACAGCAACGCGAGCGGTGCCTTGACATCAATCCTCGATAAACACGCGACAGTAAACCCTAACAGCGAGTTCAGTGGTACAGGGCACGTTCAAGAATGTAGATACTCACTGGTGCTGGGGCGTCGTGCTTGGTCTGAAGCATAGCGAACAGTTTCAACGAGAGGGCCCGGCCCGTGCCCTCATACCCAGACACCGCAGACGACAGCAACGCGAGCGGTGCCTTGACATCAATCCTCGATAAACACGCAACAGTAAACCCTAACGCGAGTTCAGTGGTACAGGGCATGTTCAAGAATGTAGATACTCACTGGTGCTGGGGCGTCGTGCTTGGTCTGAAGCATAGCGAACAGTTTCAACGAGAGGGCCCGGCCCGTGCCCTCATACCCAGACACCGCAGACGACAGCAACGCGAGCGGTGCCTTGACATCAATCCTCGATAAACACGCGACAATAAACCCTAACGCGAGTTCAGTGGTACAGGGCACGTTCAAGAATGTAGATACTCACTGGTGCTGGGGCGTCGTGCTTGGTCTGAAGCATAGCGAACAGTTTCAACGAGAGGGCCCGGCCCGTGCCCTCATACCCAGACACCGCAGACGACAGCAACGCGAGCGGTGCCTTGACATCAATCCTCGATAAACACGCAACAGTAAACCCTAACGCGAGTTCAGTGGTACAGGGCATGTTCAAGAATGTAGATACTCACTGGTGCTGGGGCGTCGTGCTTGGTCTGAAGCATAGCGAACAGTTTCAACGAGAGGGCCCGGCCCGTGCCCTCATACCCAGACACCGCAGACGACAGCAACGCGAGCGGTGCCTTGACATCAATCCTCGATAAACACGCAACAGTAAACCCTAACGCGAGTTCAGTGGTACAGGGCATGCTCAAGAATGTAGATACTCACTGGTGCTGGGGCGTCGTGCTTGGTCTGAAGCATAGCGAACAGTTTCAACGAGAGGGCCCGGCCCGTGCCCTCATACCCAGACACCGCAGACGACAGCAACGCGAGCGGTGCCTTGACATCAATCCTCGATAAACACGCAACAGTAAACCCTAACGCGAGTTCAGTGGTACAGGGCATGCTCAAGAATGTAGATACTCACTGGTGCTGGGGCGTCGTGCTTGGTCTGAAGCATAGCGAACAGTTTCAACGAGAGGGCCCGGCCCGTGCCCTCATACCCAGACACCGCAGACGACAGCAACGCGAGCGGTGCCTTGACATCAATCCTCGATAAACACGCGACAATAAACCCTAACGCGAGTTCAGTGGTACAGGGCATGTTCAAGAATGTAGGTACTTACTGGTGCTGGTGCGTCGTGCTTGGTCTGAAGCATAGCGAACAGTTTCAACGAGAGGGCCCGGCCCGTGCCCTCGTACCCAGAGACCGTAGACGACAGCAACGCGAGCGGTGCCTTGGTAGCGGCGGCCGAAACGTGGCTGATGGGTATCGCTGCCGCTTCGTCCACCAAGACCAGGTCAGCGGCGCTTAGCAACGAGTGATCGTCCGGGGTTATGTACTGAAAAAGTAAGATCACTTTAGGAGCATTCCATGAAAATATCAACTTTTTGTCACTTACGAAACGCTATGGCAACTACCCTAATAAAACGTATTAGCTGCTAAGAAACACTACAAATCTTAAAGCAGAGTTATGATATTACAATGCTGAGAATTTATTTCTCGGAAGTATTAAAACGGCGGTGTCCCTTACGAAATATTTTCATGGAATGCTCCTTTAGCCTCCTGCGCTCCAGAGCCACGGTATACAGGGTGGTCCAAACCTTGAAGTTAATTTTTTTTAGATTCCTCACGTCGTGGGCTAACAGAATATACCCCATATATGTTAGCCGATTTTTCGTTGTTTTCAAGTTATGAATTTTTAAACTTTTCTTTGCTAAGAAATACTGAGGTGAAGCAATTTACTTTACCACCTCTCTAGTCTCTACACTCAACTGCTCAAAGGTTAACTGGAAGAGATCCCTTAAAGGGATAAGTTCGCCTTTGTACATATACCTTTATTTTGTAACCCTGTGCTTTGTATTATTTTGTGCAATAAAAACTGTTGAACTTTTTTGAATGTTTCGTTTTGCAATTTCTCGGGGTGGGAGATGATGTATGTTGGTGGAAATGTTGACATACCTTTTAAGTATGAAAACATAGAGGTAAGGGCTCAAAAATCTCTTACCTGGACGGTCTGCCTCGAATTCCTAGCAACATTAATCCTCACAATGGCCTTCTTGAAATCTGGATTGGTCGACCTCAGTATGTTGTAATCTATGTGCTCCTGGTACAAGCAGGCGTCCAGCCCTTTGAGTACGAACTCGAAAAGGGTGATTAAGTTCTCAGGATGAGGGGATGTGACGTAAATGTTGACGTAGCCGAGGGCCACAGCAGCGGCGACGGCGAGGCCGAGGCAGGCCGACTTGCCGCGGCCTCGGGCTGCTGTCAGGCAGTGGGGAGGCCTATGTGAAAAAGAAAATAAATATCAAAATCCGTATTAACACATTCAGTGCCAAGAACCCGACTATCGGGTTCATTTTGTATGAAAATTTACAATATAATATATTAATAATTATTTACTATTATTATTCTTTAATTAATATGATTGCTAGTATAAAATATGCCTTTAAATGTTTCATTAATTATTTACCTATATTTAGCATGCCAATATTTTGTCTATTGTATTGAATTACTAGATTGTTAAACTTAGGTAAACCTTAGTTATTTAACAATTGTAAGATCTTATTTTAAACACCATGGTGCAATGTACTTTACATTACACAACTAGGGTGGTAATACAAAGAAAGGCCGAGATCGCAGATGTTTGCGGCCCGAGCTGCAATCGAGGGACGTAAATATGCGATCGAGGGCTTTCTTTATTACCTCCCGTGTTGTGTGCATCATTTTATGTCTACACTTGGCCAGAAAGCGGCTTTTTCCGTACGCGCAGCGTGCGGAAAAATCTACTTCATGGCCAGGTGTGGCCTAAATAAATGAAATAAACATTTGGGAGTTTGGCACTGAATGTGTTAGGCTTGCTTGCCCATAGTGGGTATAGTTTAGTGGTAGTGACTAGGTATTATAAGTATTGCATACCCTGGTAGTGACATCACCAACGAAACTCCTACACAGATAGCACAAAACGGCACGTAACAAACAGCCAATGGGAGCGCGCATCTGCCACGCAGATTTTTTTTTATAAACTGGCAATACTTACAAGCCTTACTGATAATTCATCGGATGTCACATGCTGCACGCGAGTTAAGTTGCGGCCATATTATACTACAGATGTAGTGAATAATCCTTTCCTATCGGCAAAACTCGGAACAACGATAACACCCGAATGTTGCCGATGTGTCTATGAATTACTGTATTATTAAATTACGTGTAGGTATCAAATAAATCGCATACTTTATTTATCAATGTCAAATGTCAAACTGCCCGTTTGACGTATATTACACTGAGACGTTAAAACCACCACGATTCTATCATATTATAAAGAATTTTCAGTTAGGAAATATAAATAAATATTGTAAATAACTTCGCAGGCTTGCCGATCTAAACGTTTCCCTTTTCTTAGTGCTTTCGGCATGTCTGTTATAAATTGTTAATGTGGATCGAATAAAATCAATGTTTATTATTTACAAAAATGGCAGACAAGAGTGACATGTAAAAAGTCTATCAAAATATAGGTGGCCTGCATTAATACACGAGTCCATGAAGTTTATCACAAAATCTAACATAAATATCAACAAAATATTTCTGTGGTATTAACTACTCTATATAGATACTTCCTCTTGCAATGCGACCGTTCCCTACGTTGTCTCGATGGGTACTGAGTGCGAGTGAAGTAGTAAGACAAAAACGAACATTTCCGGGAAAATACGAAAGGAAAGGATTATTCACTACATCTGTAGCTTTCTATTTGTTTGACTCTATGAGCAACAAAATTTTGATTATTATTTGCATGCATAGCTAAGTAGAGTATGGCGAACTTTGCATCTATATTAATACCCAGCTTATGTAATCCATATTCGAAAAATAAAACTCCGAGTATTTGTTCCTGAGTCTTGAAAGCTTTCTATCTATCTGTATATTTATCTATCTTTACACCGTTTCTAGTAAGTACCCATAGAAGAAGCATTGGTTAGTTCGTAACTACGTCGATTTGTATAAGATTCCCTCAAAAAAATATTAACACGATTTTACCCGTTTATTTGATTTGCAAATACCTGGACGTCTTAGAAGCCAGTGTGTCAATAATGGCGATGAGAGCCGTCGCCTGGTCGTAGGTGCGACAGAGAGCGACGAGCGGCCCCGCGGGCGGCGTGTCAGAGAGAGACGACACTAGTTCCGTCAGCTTAGGGTTCACGCGCTGCAAAAATGCGTATTATGCCGCGGCTACATTATCGGGATTCGGCGAAGGTTCGTGTTGGAGTCTCTTTCTCTGACATATAATAAGAACGACACGCCAACACGAACCTTCGCCGAATCCCGATAATGTAACCGTAGCGTTATGGACAACGATTTTGATTGATACAGTTTTCCCTGTGCAGTACAATACACTTTATTACACTCTTTAATCAAAGTAGTCGAGTTAAGAATATACAAAGATGAAAGTTAGATTGTTAGTAGAGGTAAACAACAGACGGTCTCTATACCTGCAAGGAAAAACAAAGGGTGTCTCCGATCGCAGGTGATTTGATTGCGATAAATATACGATCTGAGGCTTTCTTCATTGCCAGGTCAGGAAGTGGGATTTTTGTGGTATATGCCACTTTATGGCCAGCTGTGACGTAATAGTAGATTGTGGCACAAGGCAGCAATGTGTTTACGGCGAGGGCGTACATTGAATCCACAGCATAAGGATTCTACAGTAAAAATCTTAGTGAGGGCAGTAAAATCCTAAGCGTAACGGGAGTATTCAAGTGTTATCACCCAACATGTAAAAAGTATTTCGCTTTTGGTTTCCAGCCACTTTTAAGTATTTTGTGCAGGTGCAGCTGCAGCGCGGCGCGGTGCCGCAATTTCCAGTAGTCACTACTGAGACAAAAAATTCTCAGAAGACACCGCCAAATCGCTTTAGTAGTAATAGTGGGGAATTTTATTCCCAGTAGTTCCCACAATTAACAGATGGGAATAAATCCCAACTGCTACCATTGGTTATAAGTTGGCGGTAACAGGTGGGAATAATCCCAAATGACATATTTTGTAATAATAGTAAATAACATTTTCACAACCAACAACCCGCCTCACCCAACACTCTCCTGACGGGTACGCCTCATGTTGCAGAATCTTTTTTGGTCGAATCATCATTTGGCAGAATTCATCATTTGACATAATGCATTTTTTTCTGAAACTGTAGAATTTTCAGGACTCTTTAAGGCATTATCCTGTTAAATAGGTTAGGTTAGGTTTGTTTTATAACAATCCCGAAAAGTTTAAAGTTTCAGAATAAAATGCATTATGCCAAATGATGAATTCTGCCAAATGATGATTCAACCAAAAAAGATTCTGCAACATAATAGTAACCGCTCCTGACGTGTGTCTGATTCGAAACGTCGACATTGGCAAATACACCCCGCACCCAGGCCGTGTGCGCAATAAACAAAAAAAAAACCCGCCTAGTAGGCGCTCGTAACTTTTGCTTAGATGCCGACCGGTTTTGTGTTGCACAAACCCACCTAGCGGGCTCTGTCGGTTTTTGGTTATTGTTCCATTTTTTTGTCTGGTGTTGAACATGTTAAACTAGTGTACCTCTGGTGGGGCATTGACGGGTTCCACTTGTGCTGTCTTGGACGAGATGGGGAGGACAGTGAGTGCATCGTCCAGTATCAAGCAGCGGGGGTTGTCCGCAAGTGATAGTAGGAATCTTTCGTTAAACCTGTTCACTACTGTGTCATGGGCTTCAGTTTTAAACCTGCAAGTAGTAAACGTACAATATTATTCCTTTTACAGTAAATGTATCTATTTTAGGCAAAAGTTCTGCCACAGAAGAAGCAAAAGATATATAGAAGATTTATATAAAGCTAATTCCTTACCTTGAATGGACATCCATAGTGATGGAGTGCAATTGTCTAAGAGAATCCATGGTCTTCAGTAGAAAAATGATCAGCCCACCTCCTTCAACGGTCTCCACAGTGCGAGCTAGCAAATTAGGTGTTAAGGCTTCAAAGTCCTGGGCAAATAATAATAATATGTAAAGATGAAAAGGTTTAGCATAGCTGAATGAAACTCTGGCAAAATCATTTCAATATTGTCACAGGACAGCTTTATTTTGTAACAAAGCTTTACTGCTAATCTCATAACTATAATGATGATAATATAAATATAATAAACGTCTTGTCTGTACCTGTAACACACAGACACCATATGTCTGACCAAGCATAGCATGGCTCTCGGAATAGTACCGTCCATGTATGGTAGTGGCTACTCTGAAGGCATCAAACAGTGATTCTTCTGACACTTCTAATTTTCCGGCCGCTATTTTCTTCGCCCGTTTGCGCCCATGACTAAAAATTACATGTTTATTGAAAATTACTGTTACAAAAAAAACTAAGACCAGGCACAGCACACAAAACTTTTGTAATGGTGTTAGGGTATTTCTCCAGAAATATGTCTGCGACTCATTCATCTGTCTCCATACATTTAGTATGAAAAAGGGCCAGATGAATGAGGTGACTGCAGACATATTTCTGGAGAAACACCCATTAATGTAAATTTAAATTAAGTATACATATACTTACTTGCTAATAGCTTCATCTTTATTTTTATAGCACCAGAGAACTGTTGGTCGGGACTTGACAGTTGATTTCACCAGTATATCGTACAGTATTGGCACCTTGAAGTAGAAACATACCATTAATAATGAATTATATTTTACTATGTAGAATTGCAGCAAAACTGTTGTCCTCGAATAATATGTTATGATTACGGCAAATGTTATTGATTTTACGATACAAACAATAGATTGAACTTTCTAAAATCCCAAAATATTAAAGAACAAGCGAAAATATTTTAATTTTTTGTACTTACTTGATCTCTGCCTTTATCTCCGACTAACAAAAACATAGTACGGTGTCCCAGCTTTACTCCATTTTCTATCATAACCCTTATCCGATTATCAATCTTCTTTTTAACCATTTTTAATAAATTATTTCAATGTATAAACAAAAACAACGTTTGAATCTAACCTCAAAGCTCATACCGCGGCGGTGACATTTGGAATAACCTTAAAATATAACACTGCGGTTGACAGATATCAAGTTTGGTTTAACTAACATTGTTACATTGCATTTATTTTGTCTAATCCTGTAACCATTTTTTTGTGTTATACATAAAATAAATTGTGAATACCTTAGACTATAAAACAATTATATTATTGTTCATGAATTACATAGTAAAGTGTTGAAACGAAACGCAGTATAAATAGTGCTGCCAGCCCGAAATACAAATAAACAATGCTTCACACTCACAATATTATGTGGTAGTTTCGCACTAATGTGTCTAGACGAGCTAGTATTGTCAGCCAACCAATAAAAATGCAGCTATTCATGAAAATGTATTTATCTACTAGTGGATATACCCGCAACTTCGTCCGCGGAGGTGCAATAAGTCAGATAAAAAGTATTTTATTTATTAATTGGGTTCACAATCTACCTGTATATTAAATGACATGGGAATCGGTCCGGTAGTTCATGATGCGCGTACTATATGAGATTTCTATGATTTTATTGTATGTATAGACAAATTAAATTTACTTAACAAAGTTTAAACTCCAAGATATAGTAGCATCACCTCGGTGGAAGAATTGTAATTACGTATTATGGAACACAAATATATGTATCGTTTTTTACCTCGTTGACTATGTTTTAAAAAAAACGGTTGTCTGTAAAGGCGGTTTACTGACGATAGTCGAACGTGATAACGTTGACCTTGACTCTGACTTTGACTTTGACTTTGACATTGACATTGACATTGACATTGACATTGACTTTGACTTTGACTTTGACATTGACATTGACTTTGACTTTGACTTTGACTTTGACTTTGACTTCGACTTCGACTTCGACTTCGACTTTTTTCCCAATAAGCTGCTACAATGACATTGACACGCTAAAATGATGGCTAAGTGGCCAGTGTAAATATCTGCCGTTCCACGAATATAATGTCAAAGATTTGTTTTAATAATTTTTAAACTACGATTAAAGCAGGCGTAAAACGGAACTGCCAAAGCAGCATCCACTATTTAAATTTAAAGATTTTTGCCCAACTCAGCAGTGTCTCTTGTCTTGTCATTCAATAGAGATTTTGACAGCCGTATCTTAGGGAATAAGGGCTAATTTATTAACAATTTGTAAGAAACTATCGTTTTAACGACTTTAGTGCTGGAATTATATAAAGTACCTATTTGACAGGTAACGGCCCTGCAAGGTAACGGCCCCGCAAGGTAACGGCAAATGACGTCACACTTTTTCGTGCGTGCAGCCGGCTCCATCGAATTATAAGACGTTATCACGTCAAAAAGAATTGTATTTTTCTGGTTTATTTTTGTGTCAATTCCGCTACCCAAACATTATCTGGAAGAGATCGATTTTTAGCGATAAAACCGCATGTTGCCTAAATTTGTAAATTGTCTTAATTATGTTATGTACGTTTGTACGTTTTATAATGTCGTCTGCTGACAAGCAAAAGTCACTAAAACTTCTGTCACTGCTCTTCAAAAGGTCGTATCTAATTAGTAAATCAATACTGAGATACGAGCTTTTCTTTAAGTAGGTATTTGTTACTTAGTGACTTTTACTTATCAGCAGACGATGTGTTCTTCTGGTGTGCAGTAAAGTATATTTGCATTGTGTTATATTGTAGTTCTAATTACAACAACAATGTCACAAATTTACGACAAATAATGTTACATTAAAACTGTTGACGCTGTTGGTCTAGAAATGGGTTTTAAATATTTATGCCACACCTGGCCATGATGTGACTTTTTCTGCACGCTGCGCGTACGGAAAAAGCCGCTTTCTGGCCAAGTGTAGACATAAAATGATGTACACAACACGGGAGGTAATAAAGAAAGCCCTCGATCGCATATTTACGTCCCTCGCTTTCAGCTCGGGCCGCAAACTTCTGCGATCTCGGCCTTTCTTTGTATTACCACCCTAGTTATGTAATGTACTATATTGTTCTAATAATGCTGCACTCCAAAGAGATAAAGCACATGTTCACACCTTTGCTCCATTTCACTTTACGGTTGTGAAGAAGTGAGGAATTAGGAGGATTGTTAAAAGTTTGAAATTCTATATTGTGTTGCGTTGTGTACACTTGCCCTTACTATTCTGTTCTGTCAAACACTGAACGAACGGGTTTTTTTTGCTTGCTTCCGAGTTTTGGATTTTTCTTACATTTTGAATATATTCCTTGATTTTGAATTACTTTGTTGTTATTTTTGATGAATTTAGTTAATATGTGATCCTTTCGAGGCACTTCACATTCCAGGTGGTTATGAGCTAAGTGTTAGTGAATGAAAAGAGTGATATCCGTGTACCGCTATTATTAGACTAAAAATGTCTAAAACACAAATAAATACGAAATCTAGCACGTATCTTAAGGATAAAGAGGCATTCCTAAAGGAATTGAAACAGTTTAATGAGAGTAAAAAGTGAGTATTTACTGAGAAATGAATTTTTGTACTGTGTAGTTATGTTATAGCTTGGTATGATGCTACCTCCATTATCTCACTAATAAGAAGGTATTTAATGACAATAACAGTAATAGGTGTAGAGAAACAATCAATACGTTGGTTCAAGTCGATAAATTATGTGTTTATTTTTTATTAGAACTCAGTATAACCTATTTTTGTTGATTTTCAGCATACCATTCAAGATACCTTCAGTGAATTGCATTGATATAGATTTATATCTATTCTATACACTAGTTCAGCAGCGAGGTGGTATCAGCAAGGTATTTATATTTAGTGCACATTTGTAGAATGTCCTTCAGGAATATAATTAAATTTTTATATATTAGTGTTAGAGCAAAATTATGAACCATAGAAGGTGCTATTGTAATTCATATGTTGCTTCTCAAAGTATCTGATTTTCTCTTGATTTTGCCATACTACTAAATAGATAATAACATTAAGCTAGAATTTCATTTGCTAGCTATATGTAATTAATGATTTTGTGCTCTAGAGTGTTTAAAGTATGGATGTAATATTCTTAAAACTGTAATTTTAGGTGTGAAATGTTGCAAGTGTTTTAGGCACACTACTGCACTGGATGCTTAGTTTCATGCCTCATGGAAAATCATTTTGAGCATATTATCTTGAAAATGTTAAACAGGTTAACTTCTATGACGTGTGGGATTCATTTCTGCGTCCACTGCGATTGCCACACCCTTGCATCAATGGTTCCACACTGTTACGAAGAATCTATGGAACATACTTAGAAAAGTAAGCTACTCCTTTTATAATTAAATTAAATGTATTCATGGTCATAAATACAATAAAGTTTTTTATAACTGGTTTTTATCTACTTTAAACATATAAAGTTAATGTTGTCTACATGTAGGGCATGTATAACTACATGCTACTTCATTGTCATTGATAGATATAATATGAAATTTCGATATTTCTGGAACAGTTTTTACAGGTGTAAAAGTTGTTTTCATCCCTAGGAAGCGTCCTAAAGATGAAAATTCTAAATATTAGTGCTAGTTTGGGAAATATCAAACCTTTCTAGGGTCATTCTAGCTCGTTGGACTCTTTTTCAATTTGTTCAATACAACCAATAATTGGATAAGTGTTAGAGAGAATACGGGTGTTGTTTTAAACAGTGAAAAGTGATCTAAAAATATTTTTTTACTTTAATATTTACTCAAGACGATATCTTTAGGTCAATAAGAATACATCTGTACCAAAGATAGATTTGATTGATTATTTATTTTCCCCATAAAAAATACCATTTTCCGTGGAATGCTCACATGGCGGTCAATCCGTGTACATAATGGGGGTGACTGTACCATTCTCACTTGAAAACGTTATAGTTAAGTAATTCAACAAATAATTTCTAGAGGCTTGCTTAGGCACATAAAATGTAAAGATCTGAAACTTCTGAAAATCGTTATACTTTTTTAGGTATGAAAAAGCGAAAGGCCCTCCAAGTAGAGATGATGACAATGATCTGGATGAGGATCTCAGGTCTACACGCGGAAGGGGGAGAGATGTTCCAAGGACACCCCATGGAGGGGGCACATACTACACTGGTAATATTTATGCCACACCTGTCCAAAAAGTGGCTTTTTCTAAAAAAAGCCGCTTTCTATCCAAGTGTAGACATAAAATGATGTACACAACGGGAGGTAATAAAGAAAGTCCTCGATCGCATATTTACGTCCCTCGCTTGCAGCTCAGGCCGCAAACATCTGCGATCTCGGCCTTTCTTTGATTTAGTTTTTTTTGTTTGAAAGTTGATTAAAATTTTTAATTTATGTTTTATACAGCAGTGTCTTATCAGCAATATGGTGTCAAAATCGTGAACGAGTAAAGTAACATTTATGTGGTGTTTTTCTTTAGCATCTGGAGAGCCACTCCGAACAGCCCAGACCCGCGTGGCGGGTCCGTCAGAGCGGCTGGCGTTGTCTCTGCTGTCACCCATGCCAAACGAGCAAGACTTCGCGGTCAACGTGTGCACGGTGCTTGCTGCGGACCACTCCAATCGCATGCCGCTAGGGACCACCCCGCACATATTGGACTTCCTGCTGGCTCATGCCGGGGTGTATAACCATAGTGAGTTTTTTGACCAAATATATACTGTGAAGGCTAACTTGTTGAGCAACATTAGTGGAAAAATAAGTGACCCACTCAATTAATGTCGAGATGAGGTATTGTTTTTAATACCTAACAAGCAGGACTGTGCTGTCAACGTGTCCCAAATTTAGTATTCCATTACGTCACCTTTTTGTACCTATGTTAGTATGAATTTTCACCCATATTTTTTCACGTATAACGTTCGAAAGTACTATCGATTCTGAGCCAGAAAAACTTCAAACGCCCGCGTGTGCGCCGTTGCCATACAAAATGTATGAAAAAACTCGTTCGCAGCTTGTGGTGGCCACCAGTGGCCGGGATGTGGCCGCAACTAGTGGCTCCAATGTGCGGATTCATTTGTTCATTACAATAGGGATGACGACTGGGTTAAAAATATATAATTCTATTTAGTCCGTCAGTAAGATTATGGAAAAATATGGGACACGTATTTTTTGGTTTATCAAAATATTAAAAATCGACAAAGTTATAGATCATCAAACTTCTGGAGTGAGTTGGGGCTTGTGACGTCACTCCTAGGTGAAAATTGTACCAAGGAGGGACGTCACTTTTTTGTTTGTTAACCAAAAGAAAAAATAGGTGTACAATATTTTTTAATAATCTAACTGACGGACTAAACAGTTTTTTTAGTCGTCTAGCCTATACTAATATGATGATCATTCCACAGTGAGTCTCCGAGACACAATCGGCCGCTCGTACTTCGAGGCCCGCGGCCGCTACCCGCACGAGTTCTGGCAGCTGCGGGCCGGCGGCGGAGGCGCCAAGGAGCTCGCAGACGAGACCAAGTTCTCCCAGCTCACCGGAGATCAGCCGGAGCTGATGGTGCAGGCTCTGGCAGCACATAACACGCTTACGGATTGTCTCATGAAGGAGTGCGGGGGAGAGGAGTTGGTTGAGAAGATTCTAGAAGAGGTAAGATGCTTTAAAGTTTTCTATTAGCCCGGGGCTAGCGGTGGACATTGGATTCTCCCAGCTCACTGGAGATCAGCCGGAGCTGATGGTGCAGGCTCTGGCAGCACATAACATGCTTACGGATTGTCTGATGAAGGAGTGCGGGGCAGAGTTGGTTGAGAAGATTTTGGAAGAGGTAAGATGTTTTAAAGTTTTCTATCAGTCCGGGGCAAGCCGTAAGGAGCCAGGGAGTTCGCAGACGAGATCAAAGTCTCGCAGGTCATCAGAGATCAGTTGGAGCTGATAGTGCATACCCTAGAAGCAGACAGCTCACTGATGACGAGAAATTTGCGAGAAAGGCTAACCTATAAATGCCTTCTGGCTTACCAGTTTTGCCTAACCATTTTGCTACCACCATTGCACTAGTAACTGTGTTGTTTTCTTCATAAAGAATGAAACTTTAAATTATATTGACTCGTTTAGCTCAATGGGTGTGCCATCGCCTACGAAGCTAGAGGCCCCGGGTTCAAACCGTGGTAAGGGCAAATATTTGTTTGATGATGAGCACAAGTATTTGTTCCTGAGACATGGATGTTTTCTATCTATTAATGTATGTATTTATCTATATAAGTATGTATATCGTCATCTAGTACCCATAGTACAAGCATTGCTTAGTTTGGGACTAGCTCGATTTGTGTAAGATTGTCCCCCGATATTTATTTTATTTATTTACATGATTTTTTATAGGAATCACACGAGGACTGGGTGACAGAGCCGTCTGAAGACGAGCAACTGTTCGCCCCCGAGCTCCCCGGCGGCGCGGGGTGCGTCTACACACAACGAGTCCTACAGATCGCGTCAATAGTGCGCTCTCTCTCCTTCCACGACGAGAACATCCAGTATTTGGCTAAGAACACGACCCTCATCAGATTCCTGCTACTCTGTGCCAACTGCTGGGTCGGCAGTCTGCGCCAGTCTGGATTGGACGCGCTTGGGAACATATCTACGGAGCTCATTATAAAGGTATGTCTCAAATTCTCAATGCTTCGATAGTCTAGCCTCCTGCCGCCCAAAGGCCTATAAAAAGGACATACATACTTCAATGTAACACGGCACCCACCCAGTCCGACCCAACTCAGGGTGGTCTGGCTAGCGACCTGGAACGCCTGGAACGCCACGGCCAACCACCCGGTCCAACAATCGCTGCGCCCGGGTATGGGTTGCGAGTTTGTCAGTTTCAAAAAAAAAAAAAAATCAATGTAACAGAACAGAAATCGAGCGGGAAACATGAATATGACAAATGACTGACTATATAATAAGTATGTGTTTATGGTAAACTTTATTTTTAATTTACGTATACTCGCCAGTAACACGCAGTGACGATATTAAAAATACGATTTTTAATACACTTGCTCAAAAAGTAGTACTTTTCGTAGCTGTAAATCGTGCGCAAAGTTGTATTTTGCGCACTAGTGCTTTTTACTTTCCAGCTAATTTTTGAACACTAAATAACACATTTATTTGCAAATAAGTAAAGTACAAAGTACAGGTCGATTCACAAGAGCTGGCACGAATGGATTGAATGAAAGTAATGTCACTTGTCACTGTTGAGTGACGTTCTTATACGGGAGGATCCAAATATTTTGTAAACAAGTACCTACATAACACTTCTTCATTATTCAAGAAAAAAATTAAAAATACATTTTATCTGCACATTATTAAGACTATGCAGGTAAAATATATATAAGGCAGAAAGGTAATTTTGACGGTTCGCTGCACATATTTTACTATGATGTAGTTTTTATTTAATGTATACCTACCCTGTTTTCACACTGACGCCGCCATCTACGAAATCACGGCGAAAATATGCTAAACTCATACGAAATTTAGATGTTTCGATGCAATCTCCGCGCTTCACGGCGTCAGTGTGCAAACAAGGTTGCGATTGTGTATTTAGGGATCTTTTTGTTGTTTATAAAATACACAATGCCGACTGGATTACGAAGTTATGAGACGAGATAGTCTAAAAACACGATTATCGCTTATTGAATCAACCTGTATTTAATAATTTTTGTGACGCACACATAAACATTACCATTCACTCGTTCAATCCATTCGTGCCAGCTCTTGTAAATCGACATGTAATAATAAATATATTTCTTGCTTTTTCATGTTTACATTTAATTAAATTCTGCATTTTTCTTTCAAAATAATTTATTTTGTTAAGGCTGAATGGTGGCAAAAGCTACGTTATGCTCTGATTATAAGGTAGTTTTTGGCCTGCGTTCGTTTGACAGCATTTGGTCTTAAGAACGGACGTCTTTTGTACGGACTATAAGTAATGTACTATTATGCCACACCTGGCCATAAAGTGGCTTTTTCCGCACGCTGCGCGTACGGAAAAAGCCGCTTTCTGGCCAAGTGTAAGACATAAAATGATGTACACAACACGGGTGGTAATGAAGAAAGCCCTCGATCGCATATTTACGTCGCTGGGCTCGGGCTTTCTTTGTATTACCACCCTGCCTAGTTGTGAAATGTACTATTATGCCACACCTGGTCATAAAGTGGCTTTTTCCGCAAAAAGCCGCTTTCTGGCCAAGTGTAGACATAAAATGATGTACACAACACGGGAGGTAATAAAGAAAGCCCTCGATCGCATATTTACGTCCCTCGCTTGCAGCTCGGGCCGCAAACTTAATAACAATAAACATAGTAATATACTAAATTCTACAGGACCCGGCGACTTGCCTCATCTCTCGGCACGTGCTTTCCACTATCCAGTCTGCGCTGGTGTCCCACGATCGCGCCAGAGTGTTGGCAGCGTTGGAGCTGCTCAACAAACTGGCTCAGAACGAGGCCAATGAGGACGCTTTACTTCGGTCCTTGGAGGCTAAGGTAAGATATCGTCGGGGATAGTGCAATAGACTAGATTATTTATTTTTCATTTTAAAATTACATTATAAGTGGCATTACATGTTAAAGTTATAAGAATTTAAAACGAGATCGTCAGTTACATGGAATTTTAATTAAATTCTGTATGTTTCTTTTCAAAATAATTTCTTTTGATTAGGCTGAATGGTGACAGCCGGTGCCATGTTTTCATCGACATTTTTTCGCAAATGTATTAAAAACGTCGTTGGATACACGTAAGGAAGTGTAATTTCCACTCGTCCCGAGTATTTACCCTCGCCTCGCGGCTCGGGCCAATACACCTCGGGGCTCGTGAAAAATGACATACTTTCCGCACTTATGTCAAAAAGTACTATTTCTCATTTACTTTTCACTGCCAGGTTTACAGCGACGTGTGTTCGCTGCTGACGCTACGCGACATCATGGTGTTAGTGTGCACGTTGGAGTGTGTGTACGCGCTGACGTCGCTCGGCGACCGCGCCGGCGAGTGCGTCGCTCGGGTGCCCGGGCTCGTCGCTACGCTCGTCTCGCTCGTCACCGTCGAGGTCAGTGTTTCTCAAATAGTCTAGACCAGCGGTCGGCAACCTTTTACTAGCCAAGAGCCACATAGTACCTAAGGAGATTGACGCGGGCCGCACTTTGTGAATAATTGCGTCACTACTTCGAAAAAACCTAGTACCTATCTAAAAACGTCGTAGAGGAAAACGTCAAAAGTTACATACGGACGTCATATACACTTACTGCGTTTTTACCTGGAGTCATTGTCAGATACGTGTTTTTTTTTCAAAGTAATGACGATTTGTGACTTAATACGATTCTGAATATAACGACCTTTCATACAAAATAGCCAGGGAGGCTCGCGGGAGGCGGACGTTTAACGTAATTGTATTAAGCGGGTTCTGCTGTATATTATTTTGTAAAATTCAACATTAGTCCACATCCCAATAGGCTACGTCGGGGGTCGGCAAGTAGTTTTAAGTGGGGTCCGGATATTATCAGAAAAAAAATTCGAGGTCCAGAAAAAAAAGTGATGATTAGGTATAAGTAATATTTTTTATTTTTCTTTCAAATTAAGACTTAATTATGAAGTTATGATATCATAGTTATAAGTAAATGCGAAAAATTGCACCGACGGTCTTGAGCAAGTTTTTTATAATTTGGTTCACGAGGGGAACAGCAAATGCGAAGTGTGTCTTCAAGATGGGCGTTCGTTAGTCTTGAACGATATTTGTTCTTCACAAAATTCATTTTTGAGAAAGATGACTCGCATAAAAATGTCGAGCCAAACATAGTGGACAAGTTGACAGCTAGTTTCTTGCAATTGCCATACTTTTCAGAATCATGTTCACCCCAAAACTCTTCAGTGGATGCATTTTTATACATTCGCAAGGAAATATCTTCTTGCAAGTCAATTATCTCAATTTGAAGTGAAGGCTTCGAAATACTAAACAACTTAGCAGCCACGTCAGTCCATTCTGCCGATGCATCAACTTAATAAGGCGATTTAAAGAATTGAGAAAGCTTTCCAATCTCTGCAAAGTCTTGAAATCTTGAAGCAAATTCGTTCCTAAGATCGGCCAGAAATCTTAAAAACACTGCAATATTTTCAGGCTTCTCCTTTTTATATTCAAGAATATGCCGTAGGTATATTTAACTATATCTGGATTATATTATGGCGGTCCGCGGTTCGACCTTCCGCGGTCCGGATACGGACCGCGGTCCGCCTGTTGCGGACCCTTGGGCTACGTGATGACAGTTCAAAGTGTCAAAACGCTCCGAAAGTATTCAGTTTAGTATGAAATACTATCTTGTGACGTCATGCTCAACATGGTGCCTTATTTTTAGTTTTCGTCATTGTAAAATCGTTGATGGCACGAAAATAAGTTTGAATGATTTTATCCGGGCTGTTTTGGAAGCGTAATTTGCTGGTTAGAGTTAATGAATTTATTTTGATTGTTGTCAAATACCCTATTGTTTCAGGCACAAAGCTACGGGCCGCGCGCCTGCATACTTATGCGGGTGGTGGAGACTGTGAGCGGGCCGAGCGCGGTGGCCGCCGCCGCCGAGAGGGACCAGGACAAGCAGAATCCGCCCCAACAACAACCGGTAACTATTTTATGCCCCACCTGGCCATAAAGTGACTTTTTCCGCACGCTGCGCGTACGGAAAAAGCCGCTTTCTGGCCAAGTGTAGACATAAAATGATGTACACAACACGGGAGGTAATAAAGAAAGCCCTCGATCGCATATTTACGTCCCTCGCTTGCAGCTCGGGCCGCAAACTTCTGCGATCTCGGCCTTTCTTTGTATTACCACCCTAGTTGTGTAATGTACTATTTCAACACACTTGCTCATAAAGTCGCTCTTATTTGGTGTTTCTTATGCGCGGAACGCAGCTTATTAAACACAAGTGCTTTTTACTGTTTATTGCCACACTTGTGCTGTAATAACGCCGCATGACCAATGTCTCGCACGTCGTCGTGGGGCTCGTTGTGCGGATATGATTCCCGCTGTGCGCCGCCACCACCACGTCCGACACCGAGCAGCCTGTCCATGTTGTGCACCCGCCACCACACGACGAGGTGACGGTAGACGAGGATAGATAAACCACGACAATAAATATGTACAAAATAGAAATTCTAAATGATAAGTATTATTTTTTATTCGCAAGTGTGTTGAAAAACGTCGTATGACACTTGTGGGCATTGGTCATTACAGTCTCGGCTATGCAGCCCTCACCTGACGGCTCGGGCTATGCAACACAGCCTCGACTGTAATGACCAACTTCGCCCACTCGTATCATAATGTACTATAGCAGTGGCGTAACAATCTACGGCCCGTGGACAAAGTATAAAGACAGACAAACAGTCCAACTTCGGTCGTTTAATTAGCTCGCGATACGTATTTCATTACCCGAATCAGTAGTAGGAAGTATTTTCAGAAGGTCATTAGCCGAAGCGCCAAAAGAAAAGAATAGAATCAAACATGTAAGAGCCCTTGAGGGCCTACTTGCAGTTTTTTTCATTGTATTCTAACGCGCGTGTGTGTGAGTGCGAGCCGTACTGGAGCATTCTTATGCATTCTTAAGATTTTCCTTGTGGTGCGTTCGCGTGTGCGGCGCTCACCGTGTACCTTTTGTACGAAAAAAAAATTACTGCTATTATACTGTGTGTGGGCTTGGATACTTATGCGGGTGGTGGCCGCCGCCGCCGAGAGGAACCAGGACAAGCAGAATCCGCCCCAACAACAACCGGTAACAAGACTACACTATTTAGTAGGGCTCATACTACACGGGCGGTTCTCCCGCCGCGGGAAACCGCTTATGAACCGCACTGGACACAATTTAATGTGAAGTTGTATGCTGCATACTATACTGCGCGGTTTCCCGTCGCGGCTCACAGGCGGGAGAAATACGACCGCCGCATGCAGTTTTTTTTTTTTAAACTGACAAACTCGCAACCCATACCTGGGCGTAGCGATTGTCGGACCGGGTGGTTGGCCGTGGCGTTCCCTGGGGTCGACCCAGGTCGCTAGCCAGACTACCCTGAGTTTGGTCGGAATGGGTGGGATCCCGGGGGTGCCTGGGGTCGAAGGGCTCGAAGCGTCAAACCGCCGCTGATAACCGACGCTTTAAACTACACGGGCGGTTTCCCGCTATTATTACGTCATTCTGCGCGGGACCTTGGCGCTCGCTCGTCGTTCGTGCGCTGTTGAAATGAACAAAAAACAGCGGTAAACCGCATCCCGTGTAGTTTGATGGTCTGCGCCAGCTTTGTCAAGCGGATTCCCGTGGCGGGAGAACCGCCCATGTAGTGACCCTAGGGAATGCAATCTCGAACCGAGATTGGCGATTCGAGATCTCGTCCAAAAAATCTGATTCGAGATTGGGTGTTCGAGATCTCGATCTTCAGACTTTCGAGATCGAGATTAATCTCGACGAGATCGAGATTTGACAAAGTAATTGAAACAGAAACTATTTTGATTAATTTTTGCCTATTTTCTTAAATAACTTTAAAAATATTAATATAAAAATTCCATAAAAAATATATTTGAGACTCACAGTGAGCCTTTCATTTAATATGTCACACGATATAGTTCGCCTACTTTTTTTTTTATTTTTCTAGTTGACCCCCCAATAGTGGCCCCCATGGTTAAAATTCATATATTTCCGTGACACGTCCGTGTTTAGGTCATTGACCTTAATATATGTATCAAATTTCAACTCAATCGGTTCAGTACTTTCAGAGCAAATTGGCTGTGACAGACAGACACACGAGTGATCCTATAAGGGTTCCGTTTTTTCCTTTTGAGGTACGGAACCCTAAAAAATGAATAAAGAAACATCAAGTTTCTTTCATATAGGTGTTTTTGTTGTATGAGAATCGTTTTGTTCCACAGCAGGCAGCAGCGACGCCGCCCTTGGCCGCGAAGCCGGCAGAAGCGGTGCCGACGCCGCCCCCCGCGCCCTCCCCGCAGCCCGCTGCGCTTACTAGCATCCAGCACTCGCACATGCAGCAGCGCACCGTGCAGGTCAGTACTGTGATCGTCGTATCAGCAGGCAACGCCCCCTTGGCCGCGAAGCCGGCAGAAGCGGTGCCGACGCCGCCCCCCGCGCCCTCCCCGCAGCCCGCTGCGCTTACTAGCATCCAGCACTCGCACATGCAGCAGCGCACCGTGCAGGTCAGTACTGTGATCGTCGTATCAGCAGGCAACGCCCCCTTGGCCGCGAAGCCGGCAGAAGCGGTGCCGACGCCGCCCCCCGCGCCCTCCCCGCAGCCCGCTGCGCTTACTAGCATCCAGCACTCGCACATGCAGCAGCGCACCGTGCAGGTCAGTACTGTGATCGTCGTATCAGCAGGCAACGCCCCCTTGGCCGCGAAGCCGGCAGAAGCGGTGCCGACGCCGCCCCCCGCGCCCTCCCCGCAGCCCGCTGCGCTTACTAGCATCCAGCACTCGCACATGCAGCAGCGCACCGTGCAGGTCAGTACTGTGATCGTCGTATCAGCAGGCAACGCCCCCTTGGCCGCGAAGCCGGCAGAAGCGGTGCCGACGCCGCCCCCCGCGCCCTCCCCGCAGCCCGCTGCGCTTACTAGCATCCAGCACTCGCACATGCAGCAGCGCACCGTGCAGGTCAGTACTGTGATCGTCGTATCAGCAGGCAACGCCCCCTTGGCCGCGAAGCCGGCAGAAGCGGTGCCGACGCCGCCCCCCGCGCCCTCCCCGCAGCCCGCTGCGCTTACTAGCATCCAGCACTCGCACATGCAGCAGCGCACCGTGCAGGTCAGTACTGTGATCGTCGTATCAGCAGGCAACGCCCCCTTGGCCGCGAAGCCGGCAGAAGCGGTGCCGACGCCGCCCCCCGCGCCCTCCCCGCAGCCCGCTGCGCTTACTAGCATCCAGCACTCGCACATGCAGCAGCGCACCGTGCAGGTCAGTACTGTGATCGTCGTATCAGCAGGCAACGCCCCCTTGGCCGCGAAGCCGGCAGAAGCGGTGCCGACGCCGCCCCCCGCGCCCTCCCCGCAGCCCGCTGCGCTTACTAGCATCCAGCACTCGCACATGCAGCAGCGCACCGTGCAGGTCAGTACTGTGATCGTCGTATCAGCAGGCAACGCCCCCTTGGCCGCGAAGCCGGCAGAAGCGGTGCCGACGCCGCCCCCCGCGCCCTCCCCGCAGCCCGCTGCGCTTACTAGCATCCAGCACTCGCACATGCAGCAGCGCACCGTGCAGGTCAGTACTGTGATCGTCGTATCAGCAGGCAACGCCCCCTTGGCCGCGAAGCCGGTAGAAGCGGTGCCGACGCCGCCCCCCGCGCCCTCCCCGCAGCCCGCTGCGCTTACTAGCATCCAGCACTCGCACATGCAGCAGCGCACCGTGCAGGTCAGTACGGTTGTAGACTTGAACCCGACAAACTTTAACTATAGATTCTAACAACTATTAGGAGTAAAAAAAGTTATGTGATGTATAGTCGAAAAACGCTTACTTTCAGAGATATTCATTATTTTTTAAATGAAAACTCCCAAGTGTGTATCAAGCCCTAATAAATGTGACTAAGATAGTTTTACTAATTTTTTTAAATCCGTATTTGATGGTAAGCGACTACGAGGCCAAAAAATTGACCTTTCGTTTCCATTTTAGCTTTTTTTTCTTTTTGATAACTTTTTCTCCAGCAAGGACATGTTTATAACGAGGGGCTGAATTTACTGATTTATTTTGTTCCATAAGACTACTAACGTAAAATGACAATATTCGACCCATGTTGAATAACATTATTTACTCGTCACACCACCAGGAATTCATGGCTAAAGTATGTCGGTATAGTCCCTCCATATACAGAGGTATGTTCTTTAATTACTCGTAGTCGGATGGATCGATTTGGAAAATTATTGTCCTTGTTTGAAAGCGATTTGGGTATTTTTATAGTAACTATTGCATTTTTTAATTTTTTATTTTTTTTAGAAGTCTGTTATCTTAAAATTTCTTACAAGAAGTTATATTACCATCACTTTAAATAAATAACGTGTTCATTATGTCATACATTATTTATTTATATACGCAGGAAAACGAGCACTTTGCTCAAGCGTGGCTGCGGTCGTCATACGAAACGCTACCCGTCGGTGACAACAGCACGTGTGACGCGCCGGAACTGTACCGGCAGTATCTCGCCTGCTGCGCCAAGCTCAACAGGAAGGGGCTCATCGCGCCAACCAACCTGTCCAGACTTGTCAGGTAATGTTGCTTAACTATGGACTCGAGTAGAGATGTGCCGTTCCCGGGAATATTCCCCACTTGTATGGGGAATATTCCCACGGTGGGAATATTCCCCATACAAACGGGGAATATTCCCGGGAATGGCACATCTCTAGACTCGAGGCGCCAACAACACGTGTGACGCGCCGGAACTGTACCGGCAGTATCTCGCCTGCTGCGCCAAGCTCAACAGGAAGGGGCTCATCGCGCCAACCAACCTGTCCAGACTTGTCAGGTAATGTTGCTTAACTATGGACTCGAGTAGAGATGTGCCGTTCCCGGGAATATTCCCCACTTGTATGGGGAATATTCCCACGGTGGGAATATTCCCCATACAAACGGGGAATATTCCCGGGAATGGCACATCTCTAGACTCGAGGCGCCAACAACGCGTGTGACGCGCCGGAACTGTACCGGCAGTATCTCGCCTGCTGCGCCAAGCTCAACAGGAAGGGGCTCATCGCGCCAACCAACCTGTCCAGACTTGTCAGGTAATGTTGCTTAACTATGGACTCGAGTAGAGATGTGCCGTTCCCGGGAATATTCCCCACTTGTATGGGGAATATTCCCACGGTGGGAATATTCCCCATACAAACGGGGAATATTCCCGGGAATGGCACATCTCTAGACTCGAGGCGCCAACAACGCGTGTGACGCGCCGGAACTGTACCGGCAGTATCTCGCCTGCTGCGCCAAGCTCAACAGGAAGGGGCTCATCGCGCCAACCAACCTGTCCAGACTTGTCAGGTAATGTTGCTTAACTATGGACTCGAGTAGAGATGTGCCGTTCCCGGGAATATTCCCCACTTGTATGGGGAATATTCCCACGGTGGGAATATTCCCCATACAAACGGGGAATATTCCCGGGAATGGCACATCTCTAGACTCGAGGCGCCAACAACGCGTGTGACGCGCCGGAACTGTACCGGCAGTATCTCGCCTGCTGCGCCAAGCTCAACAGGAAGGGGCTCATCGCGCCAACCAACCTGTCCAGACTTGTCAGGTAATGTTGCTTAACTACCGGACCGACTCACACGTCCAGCCACCCACACGGAGAGAGGCTCTCTTACCCCTACTCTTCTACTCTCCTACTCTTCTCTTACTCCCAGAGTAGGGTTTGCTATTATTTCGGGCATTTCATTTCCGGGACCAAGGGCGTAGCTATCGCTGAATGCACCTCCCCCCCCGGTAGCAAAATAACAAAAAAGGCTCATGCGGTGGCAACATAGATATCACCGGATGTCATTAATTGTAGCTACGTCACTGTCGAATTCGGTCGATAGGAAAATTATACGAAAATATAGATAAATATTTCAGTAAATCGCTTTACTTGTAATGTTTTACAAACACGCACGTAGGTACGATACGCCGTACCTACTAGTGACGTGCTGAAAAAAAACGAAGTGGCTATTCGAAATCCGGGACTTTCATAGTCCCAGGTGTAATTCCAGGACACGGGACAAAAACTTTAATTCCGGGACAATCCCGGATTTCCCGGACATCTGGCAACCCTAACTAGGAGTGAGTGAGAGGCCGGCTGAGCCCCCAGAGCCACCGGTTGAACTCCAACTACCACTTCTAAATACATAAAACCTATTTTTACGCATCTGCAATACTAGCGCTTAATTAGCACATTTCGATGGACATTTTTCGATACATAGAGACGGTCCTCCTTACCTCTACCCTCCATAGTCAGGGCAGTGAAATCGACGCGTAGTATAGTAAAAATTATCTAAGATGTCCGAATGTTCGTAAAGAGATTGAACAAACATTCGGTCACCTTAGACAATTCTTACTATAACTGATCGCGGTACACCCACGCGGTGGGTCATAACACAACCAGATGAAAATGCCGCAGCTTAGCTATTGTAACTTTAGCTTAACCCTTAAATGCATGATGTTTTTTATCGTTACTAAAAAAAAATGTGGATACCTAATGGCGTAATAAACACTAGAAAAATATTTAAAAAATCTTTAGCAATTTTTTGGTTATGTATGCACTAATAAAATTAAATGTAGGCTAGATCCACATGTTCAAATACTGTTTACTTATAGACTGAGAACTTTATTAAATTTAGTAAATTTTTAATCGTTATGATATGTGCTACAACATTATACTAAAAAATAATTACTTATTTTGTTAAAAACACACTCAACGAAAACCTTAAATATTTAACTTTTTCAAAATTGCCGCCGTTTTGCTCAAAAACGCTTATAACTTTTTTTTAAATACAATTTTGGCAAAAATTAGTCATAAATATGAAAATAGGTTCATTTTCCATGCAGAATTAATCTTAAGAACAAAATAAATATTTCTAGTTTTCAAAAATGAATAATTTTTTGTTTATGTAAGTTACACCATGCATTTAAGGGTTAACTACTGATATTCATAATTTCAGAACGGTATTCGGCGGCACAGTCGGCCCGAATACGGTCACACTGCCGAACGGGGAAACACAGCAAGTCTACATCGGCATAAGGTCTAAGAATCCGCAAAACAGAAACAATCCTCCGGCAGGTAAGTTATTTCAATCATGGTTAATTAAACTTAAGAATAAGAAATTGAACGTTGTCGGGAGTTATTCTATGAATTTTCTTTGTAGGTCCAGCATCACCCATATTGAAAGCGCAGCTGACGAACAAGACTGCTCCTGTGGAAGTTAAAACTGTCGTATCGCAACCACAGGTAAGAAAACATCGGTTTTTAAGTCAATTAAAAATGGGAAAGTTACTTTGATATCTTTTTTAAATGGGCTAGACGCCTAAAAAAAATGTTTAGCCCGTCAGTTAGATTATAAAAAAATATTGTACACGTATTTTTTCTTTTGTTTGGCAAACAAAAAATGATGAGGATAGAGTGCTTAGAAGTTTCGAGTGACGTCACGCCTAGGTACAATTTTCACCTAGGAGTGACGTCACACTCCAGAAGTTTGATGATCTATAACTTTGTCGATTTTTAATATTTTGATAAACCAAAAAATACGTGTCCCATATTTTTCCATAATCTAACTGACGGACTAAATAGAATGATATAGTTTTAACCCAGTCGTCATCCCTAATCTAGCGAGCTATATAGATATGCTATAAATATCCTTTGCTTGAAAACCTGGCTATATGTGGTCGGTATCGAGAGCGCAAAACGGCGAGGTCTTGAACAGAGAATGAAACAAGCCAACAATGTAATCAAACATGCCAATAATAATATTGTTGGACTGTTTACAGTAGCAATTGACCAACGAGAGCACGCCATGTGCCTTGGGAACGTTCAAATAGCGAACGCCGCGGCTTCTTCGGGTCGGCCCTCGGATTCACTCTATTACTAAAGCATACGTTCCCAAAGTTGTCCCTACCGCCCCCCAGTGAGCGCTGCGGATTCCCAGGGGGGCCTTGGAAGAAATTGGGGGGCGTTGATGGTATCCATGGGGGCGCTATCGCTTTTGAAAATAAAAAAAAACTCAAATCACAATATCAACTTACAGTACGAACTAAACCATTCCTGGCGATTGTACTATCCCCAAATCACGCGTCGTTTTGGGCGCGGTCGTGGGGGGTGCTGAGAGTTTTCATCATGCCTAAAGTAGAATTCATAATTAGGCGAACTAGATTGACAGTTCTGCAAACACAAATGTTGCCAGAGTTAGGCCAGTGATGTTTTATCGATATAATGAAAATAAAGAATATATCTATATAATGCGTTAGATTCGAGTGGTATCAATTGAAGTTGTAATATTTTATAAGCTATGTATTTTTTTCGTGATAAATCCCATTTGTCTTGTGTAAATAAAATTATTAGCTTATTATTAAAGAATTTGGTTTTAAAACGTACCGAGATAACATGCCAAACTACATCCTTAACCTAATAAATAAGATGACACAATAAATTCTTGAAAATATTTAAGGAAATTCATGAAACGTGTCATGAATTTATTTTGTCTTTTTAGACCTATCATGATGCGTGCAAATTATTGTCGATAACATTTTATCGATATTTATCTATGGCTATTTAATTTTCTGTGAGCCAGGCAACATTTTTATCGGTCAAACTAGTTGGCCTAATTATGAATTCTACTGTAAGTGGGCGGCAAGTCAAAAAAGATTGGGAACCTATGGACTAGAGCGACATCTAGGGGTAGTAAATGAACGTAAGATTTTTTTAAATTTCAGCCTCAGCCTCAACCCGCGCACCCGCATCTGTCGCACGCTCTCGAAGCGAACGCGACCAACACCACACTAATAAAGCACCTGCTCGCCAATAAAGTAAGCCCCGCCCTACAAACCCCGCAAGTAAGTGACATTAACAGTACTAACACGTTTGTTGTGGACGTCCGGAAACCACGCGTAATCCATTTACCGACAGACTTAAAGTCTCTTGACTTCCCAGAATTTAAAAATAAATTATTCAATTGGTGCTTGAATAAATTGTACTACAATATTAATGAACATTTTGCGAATAACAATGACCTGTGATAAATAATTTAGCCTAATTTTTGATTAATCTGTTTTTACTTTTTTTTTATTTTGTAATATTGTACATTGACATCTTCTCACTATTTTCCCTGCATGACATTGATAATTATTTACTTTTGACTTTTTCATTACTTATTATATTTTTCTATCATTTAACTTTAATTAATTCCAATATAACAATACTTTCTTCAATGACATGCAATTAAAATAGGAAATATTGTACGCCATATTCTGGCTGATAGTGACGAACTAAAATACTATTGTTAACATCTATTTATAACTACTCACTTTCTGACAATAAATGTTTCTATTCTATTCTATTCCATTTCTATAGTATTTTTTTATTGTATTAAATGGGCTTGCTTCCGACCCGATCCAATTAGATTTTCAATGACATTATGACATGACATACAATGACATTATACAAGCTACCTGCTTTGCCCTAAGGTTAACTGGTAGAGTATGCCCTATGGCATTAAGTTGGCCTTTTGTACGATAAGTTTTCTTTTGTGCAATAAAGTTTAAATAAATAAAATAAATGACGTTTGGTGTGGATTAGACAAAAAAAAAATCTTTCAGGCTTAAATTGGAATTACTATGTGTAAATGTAATTTTATGTACAGTCACCACACGGGAATGTTGATCGACTTGTCACTGTATTTAATTTAGCCGTGTAATGCAAATCAGGCGTACTTCGGGCACACCGCTGATAGCGAATTATGATTCGTGTAAATTCGTATAATAAAAGAAGAAATTTGTATTTATTTCTTTGTCATTCAGTATTTCTGCCAAATCTGCTGTCAAAAATAATCTGATCGATGTTGACAAAATCGTGAACGGTCATTGTTTAACCGAGTTTTATACAGCGTGGAAGTTCAATACGAGCAAACAATTAAACCAGAAACCGTTTAGTAGTGTTATATGATTTTTTAAATTACACTTAATAGTGACGTCATAATTTTTTTTTTTTATTTACTGAGCAGCAATGTACCGCATACTTGCTTCTTATGACATTGCGAGATACGAGCTTTTAAAGTAACTGTCAACTAGCGTGTTTGTCAACTTGAATGTGTTGTGTTACATTGCGGGCTGAATTATTTTGTATAGTAAATATTTTCATTGTAGTTTTAAGCAAAAGTTATCTAAATATACTTCTTAGGTCCTATGCTGACCACCGTTTCAATATTAGCCCGTATTGGATTTCCACGCTGTATAGTATAGATGTCATTTGTACCGGCTAGCGTAAGTGAACGGCGTTTTAGTTCAATTAGAGTTATAAATTGTACCAGAATACGTTTCAAATTATGTGATATTTCGGAGAAAAGTTAGTGAATTACGCGTGGATTCGACAGTGTGTATATGTATAAGGACAGTGTATCCCCACTATTATGTTTACCAATAATAATGAGAAGTTAAAATGACTTGTTCGCAAAAATGTTAAATTCTAAAGGCATATCGTCTCCACTTTGAAAGATCATGAATCGGATTCTGATCCAGGAAAAATGCGTTCAGTATCTAAATATGTGTGGAGTATTTTTGGTTCTTGCTACGTATCCAGATACGAGTGTTTTCACAGTAGTGACGATATTTCATTTAGTGGTGATACACTTGTGTGTTTTTATTAGATGTTGCATTGTTTAAAAATGGGGAGACATATCGTCGCTATACTTACTCAACCACGTATGTACTCGAATAGTTTGATAGAAAACGCACCTGTGTTACGAGTAGAAAAGTGCGATTTTCCTATGAAACTATTGGAGTAGATACGTGGTTGAGTAAGTATCGCGGCGATATGATAATATTGGCTTTACATTTTTTTTATAAATTCTGTTCATTGCATTGTGTAATGTAAATTAAAAATATCTGTTTTTTAAACATTTTAATGTTATCTTCAAATGCATTTAACAGGGTTATTTTTTGGGATTATTTGATTTAGGCTGTTTATTTTTTCAGTTCGTTTTGTATATAATTTTAGAGACAGAATATGGCTGGTGGAAAAACGGGTAAAAGAGTTGTCAGAATATTCAAGATAACTCGTAATAAGAAATTGCATGGGTTTAAAGTGTCACTTGTGAGTTTCAAAAGGTTTTTGAGTAGAATTGCATTAGAAAATTGTCAATTACAATAGTGTTTGAATTATGCACGGTTTTTGTTTGTGGAATATAGTGTTCTCTTTCTAAACAATAAGTTTGAAAGAGGTAAATTTTGTTGGTACGTAACAAAGATATTTTTGCACGAAAATCAGACTAAACAAGTACAGTATCGCAAGGGGGGTATTTTATTATATCACTTGTTGTCACTTTTTGATTCGATAAAAACGAAAGTAACGAACGATCGATTTTTCATACAAACATAAAGAGGTCCATTGTTTGTTTCTACGGCATCAATTATGATTGAATTGTGTTTTATTTCATACCAGATACATTTTATCTACGCAAAGAAGTCGCAAATAGCTAATAAAACTATGTAAAGTAGATAGCGTTGAACTTAACCGGCAGATTGCACGTTGATTCTAGGTTTTTGAGACTTCTCATGTCATTTCGCGCAGATAAAATGTATTAACCTATAAAATGATACACATTTCGGTCGCGATTGATGTTGTCGAAGCAAATGATGACCCTCGTTGTGTTTGTATGCCGAACCGACTGACTCGACTCACCTTAAATAAAATGTGGGTATTAATATATACAGTCGGCGAGATCGTATGAGATATCGTCCCTTTACTTTCTCAACCTCGTATCTACTCGAATAGTTTCATAGAAAAAGCACCTGTGTTACGAGTAGAAAAGTGCGATTTTCCTTTGAAACTATTCGAGTAGATACGAGGTTGAGAAAGTGGGTTCCCTTTATTTGGCATAATTTTATTTGTCCGAATGTATTGTTTAGCCCGAATTTTATTTCGCATAACTTTTCTCTAGCTTTAACGGAAAATATTTTGCAAAATCTTGTACATCAGCCATTTAGAACATATTAGGTTAGGTTAGGTTTCTTTTATAATTATTCTGAAAAGTCAATATTGTCCGTAAAATAACTTATGCGTAAATAGTATTCGGTTGAATAGAACATTCGGACAAATAAAATTATGCCAAAACAAGGTGAACCTGAGAAAGTAAAGGGATGATATGTACGTCTAACTCTTCTCACGAGAATAAGAAAGGGACGTCATGCGTGTCTCGCCCGATTTCTCTGAGTGGGTAGTATCTTTTGTTACGTACTTCGTAGTTTTGTCGTAGTATACGATTGTAGTACTAAGCATGCCAATCATAACGGTAGACTAACATGAAATAATTTGGCATGACGGTTGTGAGAGCATGGAAACAATGAACTTAAATATAGTCAGAGTTTTTGAGGTGACCCAGGGATTCTCTTTATAGACGGTGTTATATTTGTGGTATTCGCTTATTCGCAAATTTTATTAGTTCCAAATGAAAGTAGCAGGAAATATATTGAAATAAAAACGGATCACTCACGTTATACAAAAGCAAATAGCAGAAAATTGCTAATTAATTTGATAATATAGTGATATTATTCCGCTAGGGTCTAAAATACGTGAGGCGGATCTTGTTCCAAGTCAAAGCCGTGGCGTGCACTCCATAAAAACAAAAATACACTACATACTCTCTAATTTCTTTACCATTAAATGTAGGACGGTAGATATAGTAGGGTAAAGCAAACCAGCTTTACTTTAGTTTTTACCGTATTTGAGTAAAAAATATTCTATAACCAACTTTGTTAGCGACTTTGTATCAAAAATGGTTCAAATCTGTCGCTAAAATAAAAATATAATAAAAATCGTTTATTTCAGACTACAGTCCATAGTTGTTAGTCACATTTACCATTTATTTTATTTAAAGCATCTAATGTCAAAATATAACTAAATAACATATTTTCTGGACTTATATCAAAATGTACTATTTTCTAAATGAGTATTAATTTCAATATGGCGTAGATTCACTGGTAAAATCGATTCATTAACGGAATATTTGCTACTGCACTCGTTTTGAAATAATAGTAGGGGTATAGCTACCAAGAAATAAATACAACACTATTAATTGAGAAACTTGGGACACCTTTTAAAAATTCCGATCATAAATGTTGATTTGTGTACTTAAATTCAAATCAATTTAAAGTATATTGAAATACATTTGTATTTGTACATAAGTTAGGTTTTTCTAGTAATGTTTAATCAGAACAATTATAACAAAATGTATAAGTCATATTTCATTAAATGTAATTACTACAAGTAATTTACCTTTTTTTCGTTGTTACTACAATTAAATTACATTTAACATCGAAATTTAAATTTTATGAGTTTCAGATGATAAAAGTTTTTTTTTAATAAAGCAAACTAGGCAATTATCCAGATTAGTTAGTCGTTTCAAATTTGAATTGTAATCAGTGACATTTATATAGGTAGCCCAAAGACAGCAGAACCAACAACGGGTGGGCGCTCCATCTAGTGGGGTAGTAGTGCAGGCCAACCAATCGGTAAGTGTTTTATTACTTAACCCAGTGGTGGGCAAACTTTTTTCTTGGGAGTCAGAAATTTCGGAAGGCCAGAATTATAGCAAAAAATAAGTGGGTCGATCAACTTTTCTTGTACCTCGTTGTCGTGGTACGTAACCATGGACAACTCTTTAAAAACATGATTTTCGTTAAGTTTTCTACAGTTAAAATTCATCAAACGTACTTTTTGTCGCAGTTATAAGCCCATCATTTTATGGACTATCTATGTACATTAGTAGCATATACTATAACAGTTTTTTTTAAGAAATTCGGACACTGATGTCTCTTGGACAACGGGACAGAATAAAAATCAAGAAAAAGTTGATTGACCCAAGTTTGTTTTACAATCTATACTGATCACTAGATCATAAAAGTGCCGTAGGCCATACACTACAGCAGGGCCTCATAAACTGATCAAACTCAACGACGATGTGATCAACTGGCTAATGAATCTCAAGCATAATTTATAAACTGTATGCAACATGTGATTCTGTGATTAAATTAAATTTATAGAGGTGGTGGAACAAACTATTGTGTAGATGTGGTAAGGAGCAATTGCATAAAAGATTCCATTGGTTGGAAGTGTATCCGAAATGTCGGTTACCTTAGTTCTTCTACGAATTTCCTCATTTCTGATTCGATTGCGCAAAGAGACTCCGAGCACAGCTTTCTTCTTCATACGTTGGGCGACTCTGAGCCGGTTTATAATACTTATAGTGAAAGATCACGTTTCTAGCTACCGAGAACATACACAGTCCATAGACTAATGATTTTCTATCAGAGATAATATAGATTTATGCTTATGTTAAAGTTTTTACCGGGTGTTCCAAACTATAAAAAATGTTTTCAGGTGATGGATGTAGACCCAGAAGCGTTGATAAAGTGCTCGACTATCACTCCTGGTGGGGTTGCCAGCAGCACACCCACTATTCAGGGTGACAAGGTGAACAATAACATCATTTTTTATTCTCGCTTAGCTCTCCCATCATTTGGTTTGCGATAGTTTCTTGTGTCTAAAATTGTTATTTTATTCCACAGGTCTTGATTAAAACGGAGGAAACAACAGGTAATTATACATGTAATAGTACAATATAAATTATAATTTACGTTAATATCACATGTGGTCTCATTCATTATTTTGCTTTTAATTTCAGCAGTAAAAGAAGAACCAATACAAATACAGATAGATGAACAAACACAACTGACTCTTGTAAGTTTCACACGAATATATGCATAATATAATTTATTTTTAATATAGTAAAAGGTTTGATTTTTCTTTTGCTTTTGAATAGAAAACATGTCGAATAATCTACTGACATCGATTTACAGAAGTCTGCGCAAAACAAAATGTTGGCCGATCTCCTCGAAAAAAAGTCCAACCCGCCGGTCCAAGTTGTCCAAATGGGCCCCCACATGAACGCCCCAACCATACAGATCACAGAGACGGGCCAAATCGTCCAAGTCAAACCAGACGCCAACCCAGTCCTACAATACAATGACGGCATCGTCTCCCAAGGGAGCCAGTATTTCCAAATAAAGAACGAACAGGGCCAACTAATCCAAATCAAGAACGAACAGGGACAAATTATCCAGCTAAAAACCGACCAACTTCAAAATCCTCTTATCCAGTTCAAAAATGACCAGGGGCAGGTGATCCAAGCTAACCAGATTATTCAAAGCGTTATCCAAAGTCAAATAAAAGAGGAGGAATACAGTGAACCGCCCACGAAGCGGGTGAAGATTGAGACTAAATTGGAGGTTAGTATGATGCCAATAGTAAGGTTCCTCATACAAGGGGTTGGAAATCGTCGGGGATAGTGCAATACCGCGTAAGTAGGATATGTAGATAAGGTTCAGTTTCAAGCAAATTTGTTAATAATTGAAACCTTATCTACATATGCTACTTACGCGGTATTGCACTATCCCCGACGAAATAGTACTTCATGTTGAAGCAAGGTATATGCCCTGCGGGGATACGTAAGTCTATTTCAAAATTCAAGGAATTACGAACATTCTATTACCGTAATATAGTGGAAAATAATCGCAATGGCAAAAATAAACCTAAGATTATTTTTTGTATGAATGCTATTATTCATATATTTATTATATTGAACCAATTTACTGGCATGGCAATGAAAATATATATTTACGGACTTAAATTAATTTGTATTTTGTCAAAAATCGAGAGATATATATCGAACGTGCTGTTTCATGCTTTATAGTCGGTGTACCTATCCATATATCTGTTTAAAATGTCAGTATGTCATTAGATTAAGAATTTAGCTATAATAATAAATCTTAATAAAAAACACCGTAAAGCAGAGGTACAAGGTTTTTCCGCCAGTGTTCTCATGTATAGCCTAGTTTCTTGTAAGGTCGCATATTTTTCAGAATCCACCCCAGGAAAGTGTATCGAAGACGGCGGCCAATTTATACGCCGCGCTGGCTGCCTCCGCCCTTGAAGATGAAGACGATTTGGTAAGTTGGTAATAATAAGGAATACTGGCGCAAAAACATACCCTCATATTTACCTTTAACTTAACCACCAGTATTGACTGCCGTTGTCAAGCATATGCGTCAATTTTCGTCTCTGAAAATTGAATTAAGTATCTCTTGACGCCACCGTCAGTGGCCAAAATGCCATATTTGTGAAATGATTAGATGTTCCAATGGTGAAGTCATATCTTTGCAGCGGCAGTTAGAGTATCAAGCTTATCATCGCAGGCGACGAATCGAAATGAAGTGCGAGATATTGTTGAAAGGACTTTATTTCAAGGCATTAAGTTTCACAATCCAATATTCTAATGCAGGATTTTTTGACAGAGTTTGCTGCTTTTATATGAAACCATATGCCATACCATAACAATAAGATTTATTTTCCAAGAACTTGCTTCTATTCGCACCGTCGTCTTGAGTCATGGGGAGTGTTTAATGGTGAACCGATAATTTGTTCCATGTCTGTACATAGCACCGACCTCGAGGACTTATTTTAGCAGGCGCTCTGCGAGCTAAGGTGTTTTTGCTAACAAATATATGTTCATGTTGTCTTCCTGTCTCTAGTTTATGAGTTGAGATTTTATTAAGGGTTGACACACGGGGCGATTTTAGGCGCTTTCTTTCATCTGCATATTTTAGCATATAATAAAAGTTTATTAAAAACAAAATAAGAAAATGAAAAATGTTAATAATCAAAAAAGCGCAGTTAACGAATATACAGGTTGTTACATTTAGCTAATAAAACAATGCTACTGTTCACCATCAAGAATAAATATAATAAGAACAGAATTATAACCTTGTTTTGATCACGATTACACTAAGCGACCTGTAAAACTTTAAAAAAAATCTAAAAAAATCAAGAATGTTTATTTTCATGCCCTACTATGAAAAAATAAGCAATACATACATACATAATTACTAGTCGTGTTATGTCGTATTTCATCCTCGCGCTTCACACATACTCAATTGTAACGGCATAAAGCGATTAAAATACGTGTTCTAATTCTAATATTAAGAGTATAGACTATAGATGAAGAAAGTGGGATCCTGTTACTTTCGTATACGAGTATATAATTAAAAATCTACTGTACCAGTGTTGTCTATTTGATGTTTAGTCTATAGCATGCAAATTTTGCGGAAAATCGTGGTTGCCTGCATGTTTCTTATTGTGTCTATGAGTTTATTCATGTCGTAATACGGTAATATAGAGATAACATGACTCTAGAAACGGGAGGATTGTTCAAGTTTTAAGAATGCGTAAGAACGCTCTAGTTCGGATCGCATTGTATACGCCTCGACCTTGAATACGTATCGCGCACTCTTAAACGGCCGAAGAGAAAATACTCGTCTGTCTTTGTATTTTGCTATTGAGAGCATCTATACCGACTTGGCAACTATAAATGCGAAACCATGTTAACTTGACGTCATCAGGAGGTGACAGGATAGGACTATTATTAAGAGGAAATAGTAAGGCCGAGAGAATTGAAAATTAGGTTTTTGTAAAATGTGTCGTTGTCCCGCACTGCCCGCCTCTCCCCCGCAGAGCGCGATAGAGACAACTGCAGCTTGGACCGAAAATACCTTTTAAAATTTAATGAAAACAACGTTTCGTAGTCCCCTGATTTCTTCCCCAAAACTTAACCTATTTAACAATTTTTTTCATTAAACATTAAAGAAAGGCTTTGGCCGTGTTCCTATGTTTTCCTTTTTTTTTAATAATCTAGTCAAATTTGTTTTCTGGATGTGTGAACACAGCGGAAAATCTGGCATTTTTTTAAGGTTTTTGAAGGTTAATATCTCCTTTGAGAATCAATTTATCGTAAAAAGGAAAACATAGGAACATATTAATTGTAGCCATAGATTTTTGGACGAAAAATTATTGCTTTACTGGCATTAACCAGGGAGGAAACAGGGGACTACGTTTGTATGGAAAAACTGCCCTCATGTTTCCTCTTAACTTGTGCGCTAAATTATTTTATGTATAGGTGCCCGTAAAACAAGAGGCCGTTGACGTAATACAACCGCCGGTTATGGTCGGCAGCAGTGATAGCGGGTCTGTCATCATACAGGAGCCTATTTTACAGGTTTGCAACAGTAGTGTCGACGACTGCTTTAGCTTAGTTGGTAGTGACCCTGCCTACGAAGCACGAGGTCCTGGGTTCGAATCCCGGTAAGGGCATTTATTTGTGTGATGAGCACGAATATTTGTTCCTGAGTCATGGATGTTCTCTATGTATTTAAGTATTTGTATCTATTAAATATATCGTCGTCTAGTATCCATAACACAAGCCGTATTGAGCTTACTATGGGGCTAGTTCGATTTGTGTAAGATTGTCCCCTAATATTTATTATTATTTAGTTACAGTAATGGTCAAGAATATAATATTACCTTTGTGCTACGAATAAAAGCATACTGCCATGTTTTTTTTTTAATTTTCATAAAACAAGAAAAGACTGAGAAACAATCACTATATTTGGGCTGGTTTTCTCATCGGTCGTCCAAGGAGTCTACGTACTATTACCTGATGCGGTGTGCAGATGTTATATGAAATATAAAAAAAAGTATGGCTTAAAAACGTGAAGACGATATATTTTGGCCCGTACTGTACCTTTTGTATTATCTGCTAGGTATGTGTCCTTTGCTTCTAACATGACAAACGAAACAAACGTACGTTTAGGTCATATCTGTGAAGGGGCAGGCTGTGGAACGAGTTCCGTCCTGACGTGTTCCAATTGCGCTTTGTCATGGGGTTATTTAAGGTTATTCGAGTCGGTCGATTTTCCATACACATAATAAAGAGGGTCATAGCTTGCTTCCACGGCATCAATTATATTTGAAATGAGTTTTATTTTATAGCTAACGATGCTAATTAGCAAACGATCACCCTCTTTTGGTTTATATGGAAAACCGACCGACTCGGTTCACTTTAAAAAGCGAGTATACAAAGCTCTCAAAGGTTCCTCTATGCCAGTGTCCTTCTTGGCCCGACTCCCTTTATATGTAAAAATATTTCGCGATTCCCTAACCCCTGCTGTTTCTTTCTGCTTTTTTTATATGGGCATTTTCATTTAAAATGTCCCCTTAACTAACAGTTAACAGGTCGTCAAAAAACTGACCATTAGTGTTAATCTCCATATTTTTCTTCACGAACTGACAGGTTAGACGGTATTTAAACATAGCTTAAGTCCACCTAAACGTACATTTTAAAATAAAAATAGCCATATGTATCTTTTTGGGCTTTGTTGTATTTTTTTCTTCCTATGCTATGATACATTTACAAAATTCAAAATGTGTTCAGGTCCAACAACCAACTATGCAAGTACAGCAACCGACGTTGCAAGTGCAGCAACCTACTCTGCAAATGCAGACGACTATGCAGGTATTTTGAAATTACTTTGTTATCTCCTGACCAAATCTCGCTGGGTTACAGTCAGCATCTAATCTGTAACATCCAAAGCGCCAGATGTCGATACCTTTAGACTCAAAGGGCGTAAACGCCATTAGCACCTACGGCGTTTACGCCCTTTGAGTCTAAAGGTATCGATATATCGTCACACATATCTGTGTCTATAGCAATAAAAAGGTGTTGTGATATATTCGGCGTTTTGGATAAGACTATTTTATACTGACTGTACCAGCTTTTATTTTAAAAGTCCCTTAGATCAGTTGCGTGCACTTTGTAAAGACCAAAAGACGCTACCTACTCTCTAGTCGACGGTTATGTCGAGTCTGTACTTAGATATGGACTAATGATATGGGGTAACGGCACGGGAATAATTAGAGCTTTAAGATGCCAAAAAAAAATGTATTCGTGCTATCTGTGGTGTTGGGCCCTACGAGACCTGCAAACCAATGTTTCGCAAATTAAACATTTTACCATTACCCTGTCTGTATGTCTTTGAAATATGCAAATCTCACATCACACTCAATTATTCACCACAGTAGGATATATATACCCTAGGAAAACGAGAAACTGTGAGAGACTCGAGGTTGATAGGCAACAAAGAACAGCTCTATTTAAGAAAAACTGTGATGTATTGTGTGTCAAAATTTACAACAAGTTACCATCGGACATTAAAGGCTTACCATTTCCAAAATTCAAAAAAACCCTTCATGAGTGGCTGTTAAATAAAATGTTTTATTCTATTAAGGATTATTTAGGGTATAAGATATGATTTAAATTAGTAATTGTGTATTAATTATAATATTAAAAAATTGAAATGTGATATATTTGCATGCTGTTTGTGGACAGCTGAATATGGAGACACTATTATAACATGTAACACCTGTAACCTGACCCTATTCAAGCAAATAAATGATTTATGATCTAATTGCTTCCCTACTAAGGGTAAGACGGTAGAAATTAGTAAGATAGGCGGTATCTTAACACACTACTTATCAGTAGCGTGGCGTCCAAAGAACTAGATTCCTACCGGCTTGCCTAATATCAGGCGTTTGAGCACCTTATTCTACAGCTCTTAAGGAAAATGTACGCCAAATCTGCACCGGCTTGCCCAAGGATATATTTTACGCCACGCCACTGCTATCTATCCTATTAATTTATACCCTACCACCCTTTAAAGGGCACCGCCCATAAGTTATCTGCTTTGCCCTAAAGTTAACTGGTAGAGAATGCCTTATGGCATTAAGTTCGCCTTTTGTACGACAAGTTTTCCTTTGTGCAATAAAGTTTAAATAAATAAATAGGCTAATTAGAGGGTAGGCTGCGTGTTTTTCTCTTTTTTTTTTCTTTTTTTTGCAAAACTGACGAACTTGCAACCCTTATTGGGCGTACCAAAAGTCGTACCAGGTGGGGGCCGTGGCGTTCCCTGGGGTCAAACCAGGTCGCTGGCCGGGCTACCTCTTTTTCTCTTTAGGAAGTCCATGCTTTAGATCTATAAGACGTCCTACCCTCTGTGTTTATTCGTATGTACATTATGATTAACATTTTAGATGCAGCAACCAACCTTACAAGTGCAGCAACCAATGCTGCAAGTGCAGCCTATGGATGTCCAGAATATCCTGACATCGCAGTCCGGTCAGCTTATTCTACAAGGTATAATAAAACACTACTGGCTCTGTGAGTTGTAAACCTCGCGAGCCTGTCAAAACTCGTGGCTAAAAACAAAATTCTATATAATTATCGATCCTGTTCACAAAATTTCACGAGAATCGGTTGAGAAATGCGACCTGTAGAGGAGAACAGACAGACATCCGCCTGACATACTAAAAGCTAGTGTCCGACCGAAACTAGTTTTCACGGCCGAAACCGAAACCGAATTTCGGCTTTGATGTCGGTTTTGGCTGAAACCTGAACCGAAACCGAAACTTCCATATAAATTTTCGTAGGAAAATAAAAAAATACAATCATAAAATCAGTCTTCATGTTGAAATAACATATTAATCATTAAGTCTCTGACGTTCAGACTAATAGTTCATTATTATAACTTCTTATTTCAATTAAATTATCTGTGCTTTTTGAAATAAAGACTGTCCGATCGCAGCACGAAACCTCTCAAATTCAGTTTCGGTTTCGGCCGTAGTTTCGGCCGGATGGCAGCCGAAACGGAAACTAAGCCGAACCCCGTTTTTTTGTCGAAACTAGGCCGAAACAGAAATTTCGGTCGGACTCTACTAAAAGCCCATGTTGAAACGGAGAATTTCGTTTGCTTCGCTCACTCTGTCAAAAATACGTCATGGAATCTTATGGCTAACTTCTCGGTATTTGTGAGTCATACGCGAACACTCATGGTTTACTGTACAATGGCAACAAAAGTGAACTCATGATCTTTAAGGCCGGTAGCAAGTGTCCTAAAGATGTTTCTCCGGTGACCTTGAATGGAAACGCGCTAACAAGGGTTAAGCAGTTCAAGTATCTGGGACACTATGTTACCGAGGATCTTAGAGATGATGTGGACATTGACAGAGAGCGCAGAGCATTGTCGATTAGAGCTAATATGTTGGCCCGTAGATTTGCGAAGTGTTCAGACGCAGTGAAGGTCACATTGTTCAAAGCGTACTGCACTTCTATGTATGCGAGCAGTCTATGGGTCAAATATACGCAAAAATCTCTCAATGCTCTGCGCGTGCAATTTAATAACGGGTTTAGAGCGCTGTTGAGGTTGCCTCGCTTTTGCAGCGCGTCAGCGATGTTTGCTGATGCCCGCACGGATGACTTTCATGCCATCCGTCGAAAGAAGGTAGCATCACTCCTGGGCAGACTGCGAGGCAGCAACAACAGCATTCTCAACATGATAGCAAACAGGTTTGATTGTCCAATAACAGCCGGGCTAATCAAGCTTGTAAAATCTAATTTAGAGATTATGTTTTAGGTTAATAATTTTATTTTAATTGTGTTCTTCATTATGTACTAACATTAGCTATAAGTTTTAAATGTAATCTAACTCTAATGGATCTTTAGTTATCTGGAATAAATAATTTTGAATTTGAATTTGAATTTATGAGAAAGAATGATAAAACTATGGATGGATATGTGGAAAAAGAGACCGTCTTATCTCTGCATGGCTAGCGGGACATAGAAACAGTCGACGGCACAAATCCGTACCTGAGAAGCATAACAATTTAAGCAAGTATGGAAAACAGTAGGACTTACAGTGTTATGCTTCTCAGGTACGGAAATATGCTTACACTTTTCGACCTTATTACAATGAAATAAGGTCGAAAAGTGTAAACATATTTGGGCTCATCCAGAAATTTGGCCTATTTTAAATCATTTTTTGGTCGGACAGTATTATCCTCCCGGGGCTAAATAACTCGAATTTAAGGTATTCAACAATATTTTTATGTGTCTTATTATGTATTTCTTTTTCAGAGAAAATGACTTCGCCGCCCACACAGTTTGTTCAGCAACCGATGCAAATCATTGCTACCCCTGGCACTTCGCAAGGTAATAATCGTTTATAAACCAATTTGATGAAAGATGACGTAGAAATAACTCAACCATGTATCACTATAATTTCTGTGATAACGCAGACAGTGTTTGTATAATTATATTATAATTATTAACCATATTGATTTTGAGTGACCTCGAAGTGTCATACTGTCATGTGATAACATAGTTGTCACAGTTGATGTCAGTACAGTACTAAGACTTGTACACTTATTTTCACGTTACAAGTCGCGTTTCTCATTGTGTAATGAAAAAATACACATATGTTGTTTCTGAATGTCGTTGCGTAATTCGTCGCGTCGGTCAACTGGCCCTGTGGCGCAATGGATAACGCGTCTGACTACGGATCAGAAGATTCCAGGTTCGAATCCTGGCAGGGTCGCTAATATTAACTTTTTGCTTTTATGTTTTTGAATACTAATTAAATTTTTTATATGTTTTTTTAGATATAAATCATTTTTTATATTTTGTAAAATTTATTTTATACCTTTTTTGTTTTTTTTTTTTTATAAAAATTAAACAAATAAATCTGTATTATAATTTTAAATGGAATATATTTTTCAGGTCTTAGTTATATCACGCAAAACATGCCCGGTAATATGATGCAAAAAACTATTATTATAGTTCAAGGGCCTACAGGCGGTGGTCCCCTTACTCTAACGGTATGTATACCATTATTATACGTAACATTAATTGTACCTTATTCCTTCCATTGTTTTTATAAATATACTTGCGCGCATAAATAACGAGCATCATGAAAATAATTTATAACTATTCAAGTACAATAGAAAGATTTATAAAGTTACCTATTACGCTAAAGAGTTTAACATTCAAACCCAAACAAAATAAACCGTTTAAAAAAAAAACGATGAAATCTTAAAAAAAGAAGATATGGAGTAGAACGAAATTATTTGTACCTTTTTTTAGTATTGACTACACATTTAAAATACTCTTGTTTTGTTCGTTTATTATTTTTGCACGAAAACGTAATTCCATGAATTGTTAGCTCGTTAATTTGGGCTTGTACTTTTATTAAAACCCAAAATAATAACTTGTTTATTTTGTAGTACCATCGGAGACACTGTTAATAGTACATTCGTACAGATGTAAATTTAATTACAATGTCTTAAAAAGTCTATGGGTGGTCAGTTAGCAGTGGCTTCGTTGTCCAAATCTCTTTAGCATTTTAATTGTTGAATTATTCCTACATGTTCTTTGCGAATAAGGTGAACAACCCTGGAGGGCTGGACGAGGCGACGTTAAACAGCCTTATTACCCAGGCCACAGAAGCGATAACGCAACAGCAAATCATTCAGGTTACAGCCTATGGATAGCTAGCTTTTGTCACTAAATCACTAACATTTGGTTTGTCATGAAGTGCCCCATTACTCTCGGGCAGGCCGAAAGGGTAACTGTTAGAGTGAGATAGTAATACTTTTTCAAATATATGTATTATTATCCCTTTCTAATATAATATATTTCTCTCGGCTTGTCAGACTTATTTTATGGTGTACTAAGAGCTGTGCACTGTTGCTCTATGGTAAGGTTTTCCACGGTTTCTATGTATGAACTGGCAGTTGGCACTGTTTATCTGCCTGGCAGTTTGTTTGAATCGGTCAATCAAGTTTTGTTCCGGTACCTCTTTTCATTAAACAAAAAAAGCTTTTTTTTTTTAATTCATCTCTTTGATTTTGAAAGATACTGACACTGAGCTAATAAGCAGTCGTAGTTAAATTTAGTTTATTTTTTTATTTTTGCGGTCGATGACCCGGCTTTAGCTTACACAGATGTTCAACTTTTGTTTATTCACATTATTTGCTAGATTTTTATTTATGAGGGCTACAAAAAATGATTTTAGTGACGTTCATATGGCCTTTGATAAGCATAAAAAAAGTTGATTGACCCGAAAGACGTGTGAAAACTGTCATCCTGTGGCAGTGTACAGATGTGATGTTTTATTGTATGGGTGAATAATAAAAAAATGAAATAGACATTCTAATGCCATATAAATCCATTTTTGTCAGTGTCGATATCGTTTTTCCCCTTTTTGTATGCACCTACATAATATCTTAAAACTAAATGCCGTAGTTAACTTAACTTAGCATTATTAACTAAATACAAATGCTATTGATTGTTTGTACGGTTTTAAAATAACAAACTACAATAAAACTAATATTTTAAAATAACCGACTTAACACGAACCTATTTAATAACAACACGAGTTATTATAGATATACCCAAATCGCTAGTAGGTACCCATAATATTTGAAAAGGTCCTTCGATTTCCCCAGCCCACAAACACCTGTGATTTGGGACATTTTTTTCACATCTCCTATTCAGAAAAGAGGGATCAAAGTGATACTTTTCTGTTCAAGGACAACAGGGTATTTTTAGTTTGAACCTACTTAGAATATGCGATACCATAGACAGCTTTATTAATATATTACACACAGAGGGCGGTATAATAAGGAATGGCCCAGATCACAGGTGTTAGCGGTCCGAGCCGCAGGCGAGGGCCATAAATATAATATGGAAGTGGTAAATTCGTTCCGTCCGTAAAAAATAATACACGTTTTATAAAATAATAAGAGACTATAAATTGAACAATTTAACATTTCATTTTATTAAAAATGTGTGATTAACTATATATTTCGTTATTTTGGTAGGTAGCGTTTGTATTTAAATTTTCCTCATAGTCGGTGTGAAAAGCAGTATGTGTCACAAGGTAGCAAAATTATTTTCACCTCGGGCGTTAACACTTGAATCCCTCACTACGCTCCGGATTCTACTTTAGAATCCCTCGCTACGCTCGGGATTCAATTGTAGAATCCTTCGCTTCGTTCAGAATTCAATGTACGCCCTCGCCGTAAATATATCATTTTGCTCCCTTGTGACACAATCTACTATTATTTAACCACCCTTGGTGTGGAATATACTATTCTAGTCTACCCGTGAAGGACCCATACAATATTCATCACGAAATTCTCATTTCAGCTCCTTCTTTTTCAATCACGCTCATTGTTCTCTCTCACGATCACGTCACTGTCGTTTCGTTGCTTGGGTTCACCTTATGTGGTTACAGTTGAACAGTTGTCTTATGATCCACCTTAGTACTTTCCTTGGTACAGTTAGCTATATTAATAAGTAAGGGCCTGGCTATATGTCCACGTCACGTGGTCAGGCCCTAACCACCTACCAAACATGTTTGTAGGGGAGTTACTTATCTCTGAAGCCGACAAACAATTTTAAAACCATGCAACGGGCTTCCAAAATACAGTTGATGATGACGTTGAAAATGATGTGGTAACTAGGTGGATCAAGATTAAAACTGTTTGATTGTACCTCGCACTGATGATTTCGCTATAACACATGATCACTCATTATTTGTAACTAACTGTGTATATATTTTGTAGTTGTTTTCTTCATAATCGATTAGTGTCACCATTTTTATTTGGACTTGTTAGGAGAATGGGCTATATAATAACAAATAACAAACAAGGTATATTTTGCACTTTCTAATTTGTTTCTCAAACCCGCTTCTGAAGATAGCGTTTGATTGCAAAGAGATCTTAAGTATTTTTGAAAAACCTTTAGGGAAGTATGAAAAATAGTGTTTCGGTTTCATAATGTAGTCAAACATCGCTATGTGCTTGGTCGCCCAATTTAAAAATTGGGCGACTGAGCCTATAGCGATGTCGGTGAAATGAAATTTTATCAATACAATGCATCAAACAAATACCTAACTAATATACATTTCAATAAACATAAAACTAAATTTTTTAGAGATTTAAAGGGTCTCTCAAAACAAGATAAATAAATAAAAAAATAGAATATAAAGAGACGAATACTAAAATTAATATTCCTGCGCAGCTATCACAACTAGTCGCAAGTCGCAACTTCACTTGTCGCGCGACGCATCTATCTGTCCTGTCACTTTCGCACTATATTGAATTGAACGGGATAGATAGCATTTGTCGTCACAGTTGCGCTAGAGGCATGCAGGATGACATTGGTCTCTTCAATTTAATCCATCAAAATAATGTCGAAGTTAATGTAAGAATGGGTTTGAGAAAACAAATCTAATAAAATATGCTACCACAAATCAGTTGAAATGTTCCTATATAGCCCAAAGTCACGGTCTAAGACATACAGTCGGCCGGCGAAGACGTTTAGACAGAGCAATCGCGGATGGGCCGGATTGCATACCGTCAGGGATAGTGCAATACCGCGTAAGTAGCATATGTAGATAAGGTTTCAATTTCTAACAAATTTGCTTGAAACTGAACCTTATCTACATCTGCCGACTAAAACTAGACTAACCTCTACGGAATTGTATTAAGGTTGAACGTTTCAGAGAATTTTCATACAAATTTCAGTCCCGATTTTCTCCGACCGTGATCACTTTCTGGATTTGAAACATTATTAGTTCGATAGTACTTTTCCTTCTGATTCCGCCAATAAGAAAAAAATGCCGAAAATATAAGAAATATTCTAAATAAATACATTTGAAAACTAATAAAATTTTGATCAAACTGTTGTTTGTGTGAGTGTAGAGTATCGTGTTGGTGTAAACAAAAGGGCGGCATTTATCGAAAACAGCTGATTCTAGGTGTCAAAAGAATGCCTAGATTGTATAAAACCTACTCCTAAAACTTCTGGCCGCTAAGCTAATAAAAATTAATAAATAAAGTGCTGTCAGTTGGTGTCGAAGTTTATCTCCATCAACAAATTTCATTTCCTAAACTGATTTCAAAAAGGAGGTGGTATTGCATTGTGTAGCTGTAGCTACTATAAGATTGACGCTGCGTAGAAACAGGAAGACGTTCTGATAAGAACGTTTCCGATTGACGTCCGTGAGAGGCAGTACAGCGGCTACGACGTGTTCACCGCAGCGAACGCCGAGTGACTGTCGCGGCGCGGGCGCCCGCCGGTCACGAGACGTCGCGCATCCCCGGCAGTGAGCAACGGATTGATGCGTAAACTTTGGCGCTGCCTAGTTTTATATTGTAGCGAGAAGTCAAAACGCCCCATCGCGTGATTATCGTATGATCTTATTGGCATCTTGTTTTGATATAGTGTAAATAGTAGAAATAGCGAATCTCACTTGTTTGTACATATTCTAGTTGTAAGTCTACATTTTTAGTATAAGTATAGCCCTATTTTTGTAAATAAACCATTCCGATTCCGACACGCATCTGACTATCATTTAATTAGGAGTTACTTTCCTCTACCAAACAGTCTCTCCTAAAGTGGTGACCCCTGCAAGAACAAGCCCTGAGAACAAGCCCTGCAAGATCAAGCCCTGCAAGAACAAAACTCTGCAAGAAGAAGATGCCAGCTACCAACGAGGAGCAACCTACTGGAACCAGCATGCCAGCCACCCAGCCAGCACCTGCACCAGTTCCGGAGCCAGCACCTCGCAGCATAGTCGACGGAATCACCCTATCACTGCGCTCACAACAAATATCCGCAGTCACGCCGGTACCAGCAATGCAGCCGCAACCGCCACTACTCGTCCCGCAACCATCAACAGCACACTGTCAAGGCCACGACGACACAGCATTTCTAGTCGCAGAATTGAGAAGACTGTCGCTAGAAATCGCCGAACTTCGAACAAGGTCACAGCAGAACGAGACTCGCCACAGCCGCCCATGCAGCCGAAATCGTCTGCAGTCACGTTCGAGCAGTTACTCGAAGAATGGCGAAAGCAGAAAAAAATCACCATTGCCGTACTGCTACCATCATCGCCGCTATGGTATGGACACCGTGAAATGCAGCCCGCCATGCAGTTTCCGACCGATCCCTAAGCCGTCGGAAAACTAGAACCAACGCTGGCTGCGGCGGAATCCAGCGTCCCGGAACAATCATACCGCCTATTCGTCACGGACAGGAAGACAAAACTATCGTTCTTGGTCGACACCGGTGCAAACATATCGGTCGTACCGAGAACGAAAAATACACCTGCCACAGCTCTACCTTTTCAACTGTACGCTGCCAACAACACAACAATACCTACCTACGGCGAGAAAACCTACGAACTCGATTTCAACCTGCGTCGTCCGTTTAAATGGAAGTTTGTCGTCGCCGCCGTCACGAAACCAATCCTCGGAGCCGATTTCCTCAACCATCACCAACTCATAGTCGACCTGAAGAACCGAAGATTAATCGACGGCAAAACACAACTAACTACAAACGCACAACTTTCATCCGCAAATATACCTACAATCCGCAGTATCGACGTTCAACAAAACTACCACGACATTCTAGCCGATTTTCCTGGAATTACGCGACTCACTTCTATGAAACTCAACCCGAAACACTCCGTCGAGCATTTCATAGAAACAACTGGGCCGCCCGTCCACTGCCGCGCACGACCTATCGCACCGCATCGCTACGAACAAGTCAGAAAAGAATTCCAGAACATGATCGAACAAGGCCTATGTCGTCCAAGCAAAAGCCCATGGTCGTCGCCATTACACGTCGTACCGAAGAAATCGGGAGATTTACGTGTGTGTGGCGATTACCGAAGATTGAACGCGGTAACTAAACCCGACCGTTACCCCATACCACGCATACGAGATTTTACCTATCAACTCGCCGGAAAGAAGATTTTTTCTACGCTCGACCTGAACCGTGCTTATCAGCAACTTCCAGTCAGCCCGCAAGACATAGAAAAAACCGCAATAATAACTCCATTCGGTTTATTCGAGATGAATCGTATGGTCCCAGGTCTGAAGAACGGAGGGCAAACTTTTCAACGATTTATCCACGATGTACTCAGAGGACTCGACTACGTATTCCCATTCATCGATGACCTACTCGTCGCATCAACTTCCGAAGACGAACACCGAACGCACATACGCACCATACTACAGCGACTCGACGATTACGGCGTAACAATAAATCCCGCCAAATGTGTGTTCGGCCAGCCTACAGTCAAGTTCCTCGGTCATCAAGTAAATCAAGACGGAATACAGCCACCCGCCGAAAAAGTGCAAGCCATAGTCGAGTACCCTAAACCAGAAACAATAGAAGAGTTGCGACGTTTTCTCGGTATGATCAACTTCTACCGAGAAAACATTAAAGACGCCGCAACAATTCAAGCACCACTCAATAAATACCTACACAACGCGAAGAAACGAGACAAGTCGAAAATCGAATGGACCGACGAAGCAACGCGCGCATTCGAAGCGTGTAAAGTGAGCATCAGCAACGCCACTCTACTCGCTCACCCGCAACACCAAGCTCCGATCGCCATATTTTCCGACGCTTCAAACTCGTCAGCCGGTGCCGTCCTACAACAATGCATCGAAGGCAAATGGCAACCACTCGGATATTTTTCACGCAAGTTCACCGACGCTCAGAAGAAATACAGCACTTTCGACCGTGAACTAACCGCTATCTACATGTCGGTGAAACACTTCAGAAAAATGTTCGAGGGAAGACCGCTAATAATATTTACAGACCATCGCCCAATTACCTATACCTATACGAAGTCATCGACCGACAGCGAATCGCCACGCCGAACTCGTCAGCTACTCTACATTAGCGAATTTACCACCGATATTCGCTACGTGAGCGGAAGCGAAAACGCTGTCGCGGACGCACTCTCACGCGTCGACGCAATCAGCTGTCCAACGCCGATCGACTTCCAACAACTCGCCGCCGCTCAAGAAAGAGATAGCAACAACATTCAAAACCTACAACAACAGAAAAACCTATCTCTCAAACAAATTCAAATTCCCGGAACCGACTACAAAATTTACTGCGAAACATCTACAGGCAACGTTCGTCCATACCTACCTACCGACTTCCGACGCAACATATACAACTGTATGCATAACGTCAGTCACCCCGGTATACGAACTACGCGCAAGATGATTACAAGCAAGTACTTCTGGCCAGCAATGAACAAGGACATCGGGACGTGGGCGAAGTCGTGCACAGCCTGTCAACGAGCGAAGATACAGCAACATACTTCAAGTTCTATATCTACGTTCAAACCGACCGGCCGATTCGACCACGTACACATCGACATAATCGGAGCCCTACCGACGACATCGGAAGGTTATCGTTACTGCCTAACGATGATCGATCGCGCTACTCGATGGCCCGAAGCAGTCCCGCTTAAAGAAATTACCGCCGAAGAAGTCGCCAAGGCCGTCTACGAAGGATGGATATCAAGATTCGGAAGCCCAACCACTATCACAACGGATCAAGGTCGACAATTCGAGAGCCGAGTATTCCTATACCTAACACGGTTACTCGGAATCGATAAAGGTCGTACCACACCATACCATCCGCAAGCAAACGGAATCATCGAACGTTGGCACCGAACCATGAAGACCGCACTGAAGGCCAGACTCCAATCCGCGACCAGCTGGATCACCGAGCTACCTACAGTGTTGTTGGGTGTGCGCGCCGCCTTACGTAGCGACACAGACGTAAGCGCCGCACAACTTACCTACGGTTCAAACATTCGCCTACCCGGAGATTTCCTATCGCCCGACACGAACAATGACGTCATCATGGACAGTACCTACGTCGAACAGCTGAGAGAAACAATCCGCAAGCTGAAACCAATACCTACGCAACCGCATAGCAACAACAAACCTATATTTGTACATCGAGACCTGACTACATGCAAATATGTTTTCGTTCGTGTCGACGCCGTAAAAAAGCCACTTCAACCACCGTACGATGGACCCTACAAAGTACTACAACGCAACGACAAAGTTTTCACCATCCAGTTACCTACAAGACAAACAAACATATCGATCGACCGCCTGAAACCTGCCTACACCATCAACGAAGACACAGAATCAACACCGATACCTACAGCTATATTTTACAACGTCAACAACCAGAGTTCAACGACACCGCACGATCCCGATAACAACACAACACAACGAAGCACTGAAACGTCGCCTACGCACACAACTGCAACTCAAGCACAACAACCGCAACAGCCACGGACTTCACGCAGCGGCCGTACCATCCGTCTGCCCGTACGCTTCGCTTGAAGGGGAGCCATGTAGCTGTAGCTACTATAAGATTGACGCTGCGTAGAAACAGGAAGACGTTCTGATAAGAACGTTTCCGATTGACGTCCGTGAGAGGCAGTACAGCGGCTACGACGTGTTCACCGCAGCGAACGCCGAGTGACTGTCGCGGCGCGGGCGCCCGCCGGTCACGAGACGTCGCGCATCCCCGGCAGTGAGCAACGGATTGATGCGTAAACTTTGGCGCTGCCTAGTTTTATATTGTAGCGAGAAGTCAAAACGCCCCATCGCGTGATTATCGTATGATCTTATTGGCATCTTGTTTTGATATAGTGTAAATAGTAGAAATAGCGAATCTCACTTGTTTGTACATATTCTAGTTGTAAGTCTACATTTTTAGTATAAGTATAGCCCTATTTTTGTAAATAAACCATTCCGATTCCGACACGCATCTGACTATCATTTAATTAGGAGTTACTTTCCTCTACCAAACAGTCTCTCCTAAAATTGTAACCGTTTTTATCGAATAGATAAAAATTGTACAAATACTTGAGTTAATTTTTGCTATGGATATAAATACGTGCTCTTATTCTTAGTAAAAAATATTGGATTTTTCGATGCAGTGCATAAGTTGTAAAAGCTAAAAGAGTTTGCTATCATTGACCATAAGTATATTAATTGAAAAAAACCTTTTTCGTTATTGCACTCCCATGCTGGATTAAAAAAATATGTTGCCTACAGTCATATTTGAAGTTGTCAAATTTTTTCATACAATAGCAAAGATTTTCCTTGTTATTAACGTTATTATTTGTATAGAAAACGGTTAATTATATATTTCCTTGATCAACATTTTGCATATTACTTGGGTGGTAAGCTTGCCTAATGTGAAGTAGTCACCGGAGCGTACTGCCATTTTACTAAAAATAATGAAAACAACCGTACGCACACTCGAGACCAGATAGATTACCCAAGTAAATCCTAATTTGCGTCATCATCAGAAGTTCGTTGCCATCACCCCTGCTATGAAAAGCAATAGCTCTGCATGGAGATGTTCGGCTGGAATCAGCCAGACTGGAGATCACCTACCTAGTGCTTTCAAGAATTAAGAAGCGATATGAGGCAGCTGAAAGGCTTCCCTTTGTATTCTACCAGTCTATGAATAATATTCTATCGAACCCGCGAATCAAACTTTTTTTTACAGCGCAATAATAACAGATCCTAAATGTATGACAGAGTAGATAAGTACCTAGAACTAAAAAGTTTTAATAAAACAATACGATATAAAATAAGTTTTTTTCTTGGCTTGCGAGTAGAATACTATAAAAGTATACTAAATTAGGTCAGTAGGTAAGTATACTAGATACATGTAAGTTACATGTATAACTAACTATTCATATGAGAGAGGTCAAATTGCAAAGAAAGAAGTAACAAACATGTGCAGATAATCAAAAAATCAGAAATATAACAATATATTGGATACCTAACAATATGTGTAGTATGAAACTAAAACTTCATATTTCAACATCTCCTGATACTACGTCAAAATCTTTATCAGATTAAAATGGCGCCAAAATAATATGTAAACAAACATGACCTGTCATACTGTCATAATAATAATTATTGACAGTCACTGACACTAATGACTGTCAACGGGTACGCGTGTGTGCGAGAATGTAGAAAATTGCGATTATTTTAAAAAAATCTGTTTTATTGTCCACAAGAAGACTGTTGAGCTGAAATTGGTTGCGATTTAAGCTAATCATTTTTTATTGGTTCCGCCAAGACATAGAAATAGTAAATATTTGGTTGGGTTTAGCTAAAAATAATAAAAACACTACGCAAACGACGTACAACGCCATCTGAGCGGCTAAAATTGGTAACTTTCTGTAACGAATCCCCTTAAGGTAAGTCTAGTTTTAGATATCGGCCGGCAGGCATATGCTACTTACGCGGTATTGCACTATCCCCGACGATACATCGTCTTACTAAGAAACTCGGAACATAATTTTCAGAGCATGACTGTGTAACAGCGACTGATTGACGAAGATTGTGGTCTGGTATCGCTTTGGTCTTTCACTTTCACACTATATTGAATTGAAAAGGATGGGTAGTATCTGTCGCGAAACGAAGACTCGCATAGCGCGCGGCATAGTTATGGTAGAGGTCAAGGACCTTGAAATAAATAGCCGGACGGAGCGTCGCCAACAGATAACTGAAGCATTTATAGTGGGCCGGTGGCTTTGTACTTACGAGACGCACGCACACATCACCAAGTTTTTTCCTACTACCCGCAGCATGCACACATTGACCTGACCAACCAGCGTTGAAGAAACCGGCGGACTAGAGGTGCTTCAGTTATTTGCTACCGAGGCACAGTGTTTTAAGATCGCTTGTGACCAGACATTTGTAACGAATATCGAATATCAATGTAGTAAGTTGTAATAACACAAATTGCAAAAGAAAATAGCAATTGTGTAGGCGCAGAGAATAATTTTTCAATCATGGATAATTTCGCGGATCCATACACTACATGGCCGATTTTTTTATGACAGATAGATTTAAAGGTCAGTTACCATTTGTGAAAAAAAAATTCTGCGCAAACTACGAAAATAAAAAATAAAAAAATAAAAACTAAAATGAAATTTTTCGCGAAGATTTGTGTTTCTACTCATAATTCACAACTATCGTAAAGCTTAAACAATACATAATTGTACGTGTCAAAATGTGGTTACAACTTGTTGCCTTTAATTTTGATATACAAAGAAAAAAACGTATTTTGCGATTTCATACAGCCTCCGAAGTAGCAACTTTGACATTTTTTTTCTCCAAAACGCACAGTAATTGACATGGGGTTTCTTTTGCAATTTGTGTTATTACAACTTACTACATTGATATTCGATATTCGTTACAAATGTCTGGTCACAAGCGATCTTAAAACACTGTGCGAGGCTACGTCCGGCTATTTATTTAAAGGTCCTTGGTAGAGGTCCAATTCTCTGAATCACCTAAGTGACAGTCTTCAGTTGGTCAACTGTATGTCTAAACCGTGTCATAGTGAAAAGGTAAGTAATTCTGAACCTTCCTAACACAAGTGTTGTTGTACAGAACTCGGGCGTGATACAATCCACACAGAGGGTGATAGTCAGTCAGCCGACTTTAGTCAGCACCTCACAGCCTATCACGGTCGTAAAGACCGCTATTGCTCAGGTTTATATTAATGTATTAGCACCCGCTTGGCTGGATTTTGTAGTGTTTTTATATCGAGGTATATGGGTGAACGAAGCAGGCAAAATAAATTCCAAAACCTTTTATATTGATTTAATGATTAGTTTTTAATATGGGAGCTTTGGGAGAGATCTATATTTTACAGGAGGAGACGAATTCGGGTTGAAATGATGATGAATAAAGAGTTCGCTAAACCGTACCTGCAACTCTGAAATTAACATAAACAAATTTTGTGTTCAATATCTGGATGGTTTTAATCAGGGATGTTACGGATTTCGGATTCAGATTTTTCGATATCCGTTGAGTGCGCATGCGAAATCCTTAATAACTCTGGTTTCAAGAACGCTTTACGCTATGCTGTATCAATCTAGAGGGTTACGCAAAAAAAAATACGCCGTTTACCGTATATAAAAGTAGAATCAAGGAACACACATGTGTTTTAGCTTAGCACGGTAGGCAGTGATATGGGGCCATCCATAAATTACGTCATCGATTTTGGACCCCCCCCCCTACAATCATCCTATCGCCCTATTGTCGCCCCCTCCTACGTCATATTACCATCATCCGCTGACCAGACCCCCCCCCCTAATTTCAAATGACGTAATTTATGGATGACCCCTATGTAACGCTTGTAGGGCACGTTTGTCAACATAGAAGTGACAAGTATATTTCCAAAAGTCATCACTTTTTTGGTCGAAAATACACTTTTTGCGGCTTTATAAGTTGTAAGAAACACTAAAATGGAAATTGTATACTTAAAAGTATCAGTCTTCAACCGTGAAAAATCCGGCAATGGGATTGGTACCAATAGCATGCAGTAGATTGGGTTATGTTTATGTCTAGCAACGCTAGACGTAAAACGACCGCGACATGTCTGCACGACGCGGCTTGTAACAGGCAATTGGAATGGGTATCTGTTACGCAGTGCAATGTACGTACAGTCACCACACGGGAATGTTGCGCCACTTGCCACTCTTAATTTAGCTGGGTAATGCAAATCGGGCGAACTTTGGACACACGACTGATAAAGAATTATTTAACCGTCAAGATGGCGTACACCGTAAAGATATCCAGAGTCTGATGCTGCCAATAAATAGCACCCAAATAGTACCGACGAAATACCTAAGTGAAAAAAATAGTACCCTTAAACTTTTCAAAATATAAGGCCTGGTCACGGTGTACGCTACCGGGCCGTCAAGCTGGCGTACACCGCTTGTACTTGTATCTCTGAAACGGCTTTGTTTTGGGAAACGCTTAATATCTCAAAAAGTAGTACCCAAATAGTACCCCAAGGCTTTAAAATTTCATTTCTAGCTATCGTAGAAGCCGAGATATTCCATGACACGTGTTCCCATTGACTGTTACATGTCGCGCGCGCGAAACATGTCACGACCGTCTTCCTTTGGCCGTGTAGACCTTAATAACTATTTTAGATTACGATTTTTAGATTAAGGTAATTTGACTCGGTCGATTTTCCATACAAACTAAAGATGGTCAACGTTTGTTTCCACGGCATCGATTATGTTTAAAATATATTTAATCGTATAGCTTCATACATTTGTCTGCGCGAAAGGAAAGAATTAACGTGCAATTGGGCCTTTGAAGTCAGCGCCATCTATTAGCATTAGCTCTGAAAATCCCGGAAATAATACAAAAAAATCAGGGTTTATTTGAAATATTGTTATTTCCATTTCTTTCTCATTTTGTCGGAAGAATAAAATCATGTAATAATATAATCATTTATTAATGTTTCATATAGGCAAGGCATACGGCAATGTGTCAGCCAAGCTTTTAAAGCGAGACGGTAAGGCACCCACCGGGGGTAATATTACACTATTATTTCTGCCCTCCGACCCCTGTAGTTCAAACTTTATCACTAACTTGGTTCTATGAATGTGTGTGCACTTTCAGGTGATTTATGAAGATGTAGGTCATGAGATATTTTTCGTTAAAATAGCAACAGAAATTTTCATTGCTTTTTTCCGAAGAAAAAACGAGCTGTTTGGGAATAATACGGATTTTTCCGGCTTTTTTCAACGTTAATTAGCATCATTTGAAACTGAACGTTTCTTGGTAAAATTGAATATTTTTTAGCTTATTGAGTGTTCTCATGATATTTCGCGCAAATTAGTACATTACACAACTAAGGTGGTAATACAAAGAAAGGCCGAGATCGCAGGTGTTTGCGGCCCGAGCTGCAAGCGAGGGACGTAAATATGCGATTTTCTTTATTACCTCCCGTGTTGTGTACATAATGAGGGTGTTTAAAAATCATAAATCCACCAGGTGGCAGCAGGGTGGCGAATGGTCTATTTGGCAGTAGATGTCAAAATCTGGTGATGTGATTGGTGGATTTTGACACCTACTGTCAAAAAGACCATTCGCCACCCTGCTGCCACCTGGTGGATTTATGATTTTTAAACACCCTCATTGTATGTCTTCACTTGGCCATAAAGCGGCTTTTTCCGCACGCTGCGCGTACGGCCAGGTGTGGCCACACTTTATGGCCAGGTGTGGCATAAAAATGTATCAGGAAATAAAATAAAATACATTTCAAACATAATTGATGCCGTGCAAGCATACGATAACCCTCTTTTTGTTTGTTTGGAAAACCGGCCGATTCCAATCACCTTAAATTAGAAATGTGTAAATGGATATTACAAAACATGACACGGCGGAATGACATTTAAATAACAATCGTTTTCAACGTATTGTAGAAATGTGTAGTCTATTTTTATGTAAAGTTAGTTATTGCATGAAAAATGTTAGTTTGACAGCTTAATCTAGGTTCAGCTAAATTAGGCTTTATAATAGTATAAAAAAAGGTTTTAATGACGTTTAACATACAAATATGCGTATCAACAATTATACTACTGCATTATCAGTTAATTTGCATTAATAATAATAACAGTTAGCAATGAAACTCATATTGGTTTACAAAAATATCTTATCACAAAATTTAATTTTATTTGTAGTGAATGGGAAGGTTTTATTTATATAATTTTAGTAGTATATCTTTGATGTTTTATGCTTGTAAGGATCATCCCTTTATTTCGGTTTCTTTTGGGTCATTTCTGGTTTTGGGTATGTGAAGTCATGGTGAAATGTTCATGGTCCTTAGTCGGTAGTATAGTAGCTTTGTAGTTTTTACATTCCAAAGTATTTGATCGTAAATAATACGATTACTTTTTTAACAGAACGCACCACAGTTGACCGCAAGTCAGCAACCGATAATAACCACACAACCGCAACCACACAAGGCGCAAATCGTCAACCAACCACTAGTGGTTACTCAGAAACAACCGCCGGCACTCATAAGCACATCAACCAGCAACCAGATGGTTACTGGCAGTCCGCAAATCATTCAGGGCAACCAGCAAATTATAGCGGTGTCTAGCAACCAGCAGATTATTATGAACACGCCGATCAAACAAGGCGTGCACAGGGTTGTGCAGCAACCTCAGAGGTCGCAGGTGGTTACCAATGTCAATCAGACGCCGGCTCAGGACGACAAATCCAGTGTTATTAAGTCTTCCGTGGTAACGGTAAGTGTATTTTTTTATATATACGTCGACCCAACTAAGTAGTATTTACCGGCTGTTTTAGAAAATCGTACTTCCTAATCAGTATGTAACATTAAAAAATAACTTAAAGACATATAGACATTAGCCCAATTTAAAACAATACTTATTCTGCAGAAACCAGCTCAGCAACCTCAAATGCGCCAAGTGATAACTCGGCAACCAGTAATGGTTGGGAACACCAAAATCGGAGACCGCGAAATGGTTGTTAATCAACCTGTGACGCCAGAGGTAAAGCGTCGTAAAAAAAACGTTTTAATATTTATGTTACAATGGTTGTTTACATTTGGCTTTATATTTGACTAAGCATTTAAACTTGTACAGTCTGTACACTTTGTAAGGATCGGTCACAGCAAAGCTAAACACGCCGAAGATGCGTGCGCGGCAGAATGTACAGTCACCACAATGGTACGCCTCTTGTCACTGTTCTTAATTTAACAGTGTAATGCAAATCGGGCATACTTCGGGACCACGACTTCTAACGAATTTTAATTACACTGCTAAATTAAGTACAGTGGCAAGTGGCGTAAAGTTCTTGTGTGGTGACTGTGCGTAGAAAACGAGACATAAATGGCGCGTCACAGTGTATTTATTCACCGCTTTAAGCTTCGGTGTAGATCATATTTCAATCCAGCTATTCTCTAAGCGTTCTCCTTAGAGCACTTCCGAAAAGTCTCTATAGGGTCAAAATAATATTTAGAAACCTTGTTTATCCCTTCACAAGGTTTGAGGCTTTTGAGAAGCTTCGTCTTAATTGCCCCGGTTCTCAAAAATAGAAGCTATTTTGGAGCTCTGTACTCTCTGTAGCAAAAGAGCTGTTTTAATCCACAGCTCTTGAGATAAGATGGTTCTCTCTTGAGTTTGTGTTCGTAGTATCATGATTGAAGACGATCAAAGTGATCGTTGCGTTGAAGAATAGCCCCCCCCCCCCCCCTCATATTGCAGCGGCTTACTAATTATGATGTTGTGTTTTTCTTTTATTGTGTTATATTTTCTGACATCGAATTGTTGTTGCATGTCGTGTAAGGTATAAATATTGTTGTTTGAGCATCTTATTTCTTTATGCCGCACCTAGCCATAAAGTGGATTTCCGCACGCTGCGCGTACGGAAAAAGCCGCTTTCCGGCCAAGTGTAGACATAAAATGATGTACACAACACGGGAGGTAATAAAGAAAGCCCTCGATCGCATATTTACGTCCCTCGCTTGCAGCTCGGGCCGCAAACTTCTGCGATCTCGGCCTTTCTTTGTATTACCACCCTAGTTGTGTAGTATACTATTGAAAGCACGACTTGCTCCGATTACATTTTATTGTTAACCGAGCATTTCTAAAAAAAAGCCATTTTCTTCATTGTGAAGTTTTCTGCCTTTTTTATTTTATTTTTACTTTGAAATACGAGTTCTTTCCATGTTAATAGAAAAAAAAGTGTACCAAATTTTCTATACATTAATGAAAGGAATCTTTCTCCTCTAATTCCTCTGTGTTACCGTTATACAAAGTATATTAAGAAAGGGCAACAGAATAGGAAAAAAAAATGGGGACTATTTTTTGTCCCATTGTAATTGTAAAAGCCAGTAATTCTAAGTCGAAATAAAACAAAATTGGGTGAAAATTACACAAAAAACATGGCATTTTTTTTGGAAATGCTCAACTGTGAATTAAACGGTTAACTGATTGTTATCTAGAAGCCTGCAGCCCCGTCTGTGCCAAAACCGTCGGCAACGCCACCGCCCCAACCACAGCCGCAGCCAGCGCCTGGTACTTCCCAGAACACTGCCCTAGAAGACACGCCCTGGATCTGCCACTGGCGAGGATGTGGCAAGTCAGTATTTGCCTTCTCTTTCAGTATGCGTGTGTGAATGCATTCCGTACTGTGGCATGGGTGCGCATTAGGGTGTTCCAGATTTTGCGAAAAATTTAATTGAGTAACGCATACCCTCTAATTATGTTTGTTAAGTGCTAAAATGCCCCTAAACCAAAAATCTGCTAATTCTGTGTATGGGAACCCGTGCCGACTTTCAGTTGAGCAAAGTTTGCACCTGGTTTCCTTCGAATCACATACCAACCAGGTGCAAACTTAACGCAACCGGGATTGAAGGGCGCAACTATTGTGGCAGTGTTCGGATTAGCTAGTGCCATTTCGGGTGAATGACCTTAAACATTGAATATAACATGGATAACAAGTTACCTCAAAAAATTAAACAAGAAGCTAAAGATGAAATTTTTACAAATAAACTAAAACAATTTTTAACCGCAAAAGCATACTATACAGTAAATGAGTTTTTAAATGATGAATTATGATAAATAAATCAAATATGTTATAGGGAAAATTTACATACACATGCCTAGAATATTAATAGTTAAATTAAGAGCTTTGTTCCGCTAACATTATGTATTTAGGTTATAATATTACGCGGGCTAATTTTTCGCAACTAACTTTAAGGTACTTAAAAATGAAACTTACTTTGTTACTAATACACATTGTTGTACTAAAAACCAAATGTTGCTGTGCCCTTGCAGGGTTCATGTTGAAGCTGTAAATAGTTTTTAAGACCTCATAATGTACAACATGAAATGCAATAAAGAATCTGAATCTGAAAGGCTTGGGATTCGGGGACTCGAAAATTTTCCTATGCGAAATTTAAAGAAGACGCAAAAATAAACTTTAAATTTTTTATATGAAATCCCGGGGTTAAAAGGTACATCCATATTAAGCTTACGCACCGAAGTTCAGCGTAATGGCACTACTAATTCGACCACTGATTATAGGTGATTAAGTCCCATTTTATTGCACTCATGTATAATTTGGTCGTAGAACATTCTCGAACGCGTCGGAGGTGTTCGCGCACGCGGCGCACGCGCACGCGACGGGCGGCGCGAGCGGCGAGACGCCGTGCCTCTGGCTCGACTGTGACCGCGTGCCGCGCCGCACGTTCGCGCTGCTGAACCATCTCACCGACAAGCACTGCTCCCCACAGGTAGTGTCGTGACCTAAAAAAAAATTCGACTTCCCATTTAGGCGCTCATTCCCAAAATACCGCATTCCTAAAATACCAGATTTTTAAAATACCGGATCCTCGATAGGTACACCAGATTCTCCGTATACAAGATTCCCAAAATAACACCCAACAAAGTGATTTAGACCCTTGAGTAACTTTAGTACATTACACAACGGTAATACAAAGAAAGGCCGAGATCGTAGATGTTTGCGGCCCGAGCTGCAAGCGAGGGACGTAAATATACGATCGAGGGCTTTCTTTATTACCTCCCGTGTTGTGTACATAATTTTATAGCGGCCTTTTCTGTACTCGTGCGGAAAAAGCCACTTTATGGCCAGGTGCGGCATAAACGATTTTATAATCTAGTGTAACGATAATGTGGTAGACAGGAATATCATAAATCGAAAATCAGGTTTTTTGAAAAATCTGGTATTTCGGGAATGCGATATTTTGGACACGAGCACATTTCGGCCCCCTTTAAAAAAAAGTAAAAAACGTCCTTTTTCCTATTCCTCACGAGCACCTTGTATACACAAGGTGAGCTTATTATTTCTCGACAGACGTTACAATTGCAAACGGCTTGAAACCATCCTAACTTGTCATTTTCTTTGCAGGCGTTGAAAGCATTGTTCAACTCGCGTAGGCACGCTGCGGCCGAGTCCGAAGCCAGCAAGCCTGTGGTTCTCGGATATCCTCCGAACGCAGCGCTAGCTGCACTGAACAAGCATGCAGCGGACATGTTCAACCCTAGGGAACTAATGGTATGTAGACTCCGGCGATACTGTGCATATGCTGAAGTGTTATAACACATTGCGCTGAAATTACACCGTCGAAGGTGCTGGGGTAAACAGGCCCTTGGTTGCTTACCTTAGAAGGTTAATGGTAGGTGGACGCTGGCGATACTGTGCACATGCCACGTATTGCGATGAAATTATATCGTCGAATTGTCAAGTATTTATTATTGGGGTACCCTCTGAACAACAGGCATTCTGCGGATATGTTCAAGAACTAATGGTATGTAGACTTTTTATGCCGCTCTGTTTAGGCTCTCCGCATCTATCGAAGAGCGAAAACGACTTCGTTGTAGTCAGACCGCCGATTCGAGCCGAACAAGGTCTTTTTCGCTCTTATTGCGTGGACATAAAGCTTTTTTTAATCTGCTTAAGCTGATTTCGCGTCGATAGGTGTGGGGAGCAAAGCGTGATCGAATATGTCAAACTTTGGTCACGTAATTTCGGCATACTGTGTTATCACAATATGCATCGATTATAGACATGAAACTCACTGGCGAATTTTACAAAAGTGAAGTCTAATACTGACCAATAAGGCTAACATTATATTAGCAGGACATGATATTGATACTCCTGTTAAATGCAAAATAAAATAATAAATCAGTGTAAGGCGTCATCAGAGAGAGATCATAAATTGAAAAGATATTGCATTATGAACGATTACTGAGTCTAATAATATTTCTAAATTCTCTGTCTCATTATTCTGATTTATTCACAAGCTGCTTAGTTTTGTATAATTAAGACTGCACCGCTTTTAACACCTAGGTATTGAAAGCAACTATAGCAATGAATAATTTTTGCTTAAATTCATGAAGCCGGAATGTTATAGCCCTACCACTTAAATGCCGGCCTCGGTACCTGCGCTGACCGAAAGGTCACATGATAACTTCACTTCTTTTACTTGTGTCGCCTGGGCACTTTCGCGAGATAAAACTGACAGTTAATGTCAACAGTAAAGGTTTGGTTACAATGTGGAAAGTTTAGACGGCATTTAACATATCTTAAGTATAACCCACGAAAACGCCCACCTATCATGCGCCCCGGTCTATGCACAATCCGTGGGTATCGTCGAGTTAAGTGGTAGACCTATGATATCAAAAAAACAAGGCCGTAGCCAGAAAGCCTGTTTTATTATACGGAAGCGTTTATGCTCCGATTCGTTTACTTGTATTGTGTACTTTTAAAGTAACTATGAAACTGTAGGATCTTATTACTATACTCTCGGCCTGTGTAGCTCTTGCTACGTTTTAAGACCAATGGCATAGATTATGGCGCAGTGGAAAGTCCTACGAGTCTAGTGGTATACTTTATGAACAGGACTTCGAGAATCTTCTGAGGATTATTGATAAGGGCCGTAGTGTTAATTGGCAGACATATATTAGACTCCTTTTTCGATTACGCCCTTCCATATCAGGGATGGCGACATATCTTATTGACATTTCATATTTAATTTACACACGTATTAACCTGCTCTCAAATAATTTCTCACGTGATTGGTTCGCCATCCCTGTTCTATACCGAAGGCAGATTGGCCACGGCCTTGTGACCTCTGTGACGTCACTAACCATCGTACCGTTGTCTGTTCGGCCAGCACCGGGCGGTCAGTCGCACGGCGGAGCAACTGGTGAGCACATTAACCACTCAACACTTGTGTTTGTCCATTGTTTCTTTTTATTTTTGTTTACTTTGGTGCAGTCAAGGAGGGTTAGGGTTGCCACATGCATATATTATGGCTCGTCCAGATCATCGTTTTATTTAATAAACACATGTTTAAAAGTATGATTTGTTTCGGACATCACCATGTCATATCATGTTTTACGCGGTCATCATTTTAATATATGTCTAACCTCAAAATTAGTTTATTTTGTCTAAAATAGCTATATCTGAAACACGGCTTTGGATATAATATTGCCAATGTTTCTTGTAGGTTTGCTTTATTTACAAGAAAATTGGTGTTTCGCGAAATAAATGCATTTTAGGTTTATACAGTCATGTATTTAATAAATAAAATACTAAGATTTGGACGAAAATACGACCCGTGCCAAAGGGAGGAACACACCTAGTGTTAGCAATGTCATCTTCTTACCGTTTCACAAATTAGGCAGATCAGGCCTTCGTTGACTGGACTATCCTTAGCTATCCTAATCGTGCTCCATTGGGACAAACTTAATTCTGTAACATGCGTCACTTACTCTTACTATCAAATGACGATAGCATCGAGTGAAAGAGACATAGTATGGGCGCTTACTTAAAATTAAGTAAATATCCCAAAACCTTTAAAGATGGAAAAATAGGGCTCAGGCACTTAGATAATTAAAGGCGATCATTCGATGTTCCGCGAATCTGCACAGGGAATCTGAAGAGTACAGTAAGTCAACAAAGTAGTCTACCACTTTTGAAGTCTAATACTAGTACCACTTAATAAATAATTGATTAAATCAGGCGTTACTTTGCGGACCCATGTTAATTAAAACCAATAATATTGCTTTGCTAATCCGCGATATGATAACGTGTTAGTCAATAGGGAATATGCATGATATTTTTTATTTACTTTAATAAAACCTCATTCATATAAAACACAGTAGGAAAAAAATATTTTTCGAATAACCATAAAAATAACCAAGATATAACACAACAAAGATTTATCTCTATCTCTTTCTCGCAAAACAGAATATAGTATGGAGATTGTATGGCGGCCGTGTACTATGACGTCATAGTCCATATCGGATCTCTCTGTCTAATCCCGGTCTGATTAGTGCTTTAAAATGTTTATATCTTCCGTATTTCTCGGTCGATTTTAATTTTATTTTGAGTTTATGTCATCTTTTTTACGGTATTTTCAAATTTTGTTAAGATATGTGTTAAAAAAAATTAATGCATATTCCCTATTACTTGCGTATTTTATCATGCATTCACATGCAAAATAAATAAACATGAAATAGTACATAACACAACTAGGGTGGTAAAACAAAAAAAGCCCGAGATCGCAGATGTTTGCGGCCCGAGCTGCTACCTCCCGTGTTGTGTACATCATTTTATGTCTACACTTGGCCAGAAAGCGGCTTTTTCCGGACGCGCAGCGTGCGGAAAAAACCACTTTATGGCCAGGTGTGGCATAAATAAATATAACAAATCACCATCAAATATACAAAACTCGACACGTGTTTCGCCTCTCTACGCTACGAGGCATCCTCAGGAGATGCTGAAGTAATGTGGTAGAACATTTTCTTGGCTTACTGCACTGGATGCGAATCCCAGTGTAAATCAAGCGTTATCGCAATTTAATTCCTCTTTGTGCCTTGTATCTGTGCTACAATTAAATATATTTGTTAGTTTTTGTGGAGTTACCTTGGTATTCGTTTATGGGTCCCGTTTATATAATTCATAAGTTCTTTTTGTTTCTGCTTATAATTTCGTCAGTGTGCTATTTGTTGTGTTGTTGTTGTGATATTGTAAAGTAACGCCTTTATGTAGTAAAGCTTACCATGACTTGTTTTTACTTGTATTGTAAGATAAAGTACGCTGCACATAACTATTCAATATCAAGTATTGAATAGGTACTTGATATTGAATAGTTTTATGTGCAGCTTGTCCCAGAGGAAATTTATGAAATCATGTAGGCACAGACAGACAGCCTAGTTGGCGTACAAAAATGCAGTACGCCAACTAGGCTGACTATCTTTGCCTACATGCATAAATTTCCTCTGGGACAAGGTTTTTAGTAATTGTCATGGTAAGCATTGTGGAGGCTGGTAGTTAAATAAATTTATATTTTTTTGGACCGTGCTTTTAACTTACACTGCTCTGAATTTGGTTGTCTGATATTAGGAATCATTTATTTCGTATGACGAGAGCTTTTATGAATCACTTCGCAAAAAAAAACATGAAAAATGAATGATACCTATTTAGGCTCAGTTTATATTGCTTTTTGTGTTGTTTGTGCACGCCACCATTTGACATTAGATTCATTTTCAAAAAAATTGTACATAGTTAAGGGCCTAATAAAAACAAAATGACGATCGCTTCCTCTGTGTCACGAAAGTTAGGCATACAAACTATATGGGTAACTTCCGTAACACAAAGGAATAAATTAAGTTTTGTTTTAATTAAATCCCTTAATTGTGTACATTTTTTTTCTTTTTTTTTTGAAAATGACTCATTAGGGGTCATCCACAAAGTACGTCACACGATTTTTCAGACTTTTAGATGCCCCCCCCCCCCCCCCCCCCCCCATGTCACACTGTTTCCTAACATATTCATCTTTTTAACATAGGCTGTCATATTTGGCTAGATGGGTGTGACGTGCTGTATGGTTGACCCCTTACTTAGAAATGTCAAGTTCCCGTGTAGTCTCAGTATTGAATTTTTGACATTGTTTGACAGGACGAGAACGAAGGCCCTGTCACGAAGAGTATCCGGTTGACGGCAGCTCTTATACTGAGGAATATTGTCATCTACTCCAACACGGGACGACGGTAAAATCATTTCAATGATTCCTATTCATTTTGCTTTAAGCCGTCATCCTTCCCAATTTCGTTACTCTGAAAACCATGTTCCGTTGAAAGTTTTTGTTTTTCAAGATATAGTATACAATTATACTTCAGCAGAACACGTTCGGAACAAAAAAATACTATCGCTTATTATTAGTTAACAATTGTTGTAAATAGGTACATATGTATATTATAATTACAGTATATAATTTTTTGAATGAAATATTTTCTAGTCGTAACATAACATTTTTAAAAGTTTATTATTATTTACATATTTAAAATAGTAAAATATCTTACTTTTTATTCAAACTTAAAAATACTAGTCTTATACTCTGTCCTGTTAGGGATTTAAATAAAGGTAAACAAAAAAACCACGTGAGTCGCGTCGTTCAGCCAGTAGTATTGCGCCACAGATACAAAAAGTTACTTTGATAGGCTGAACGAGCCGAGTCACGTGGTTTTTTGTTTACCTTTATTTAAATACCTAACAGCACAGAGTATAGCTCGGCAGGTTAATATTAGTACCCAATAAAACGATATTATCAAACCGCGTTGAGAAAGGGATTCGAGTGTACCGTTAGCACAAGTGTACTTAATAAATGATTAAATATAATCATAAACCAATCTTTGATATCTTCATAAGTGCAGACCCTTATAGATAATAGAATTAATAGCTAAATATGATTTGCATATTTAAACTCTATTCTCGGTAAATATTGTCATTTGTTTAATAAAAAATAGTATTATCATATTTGACAAATCTGTCACCAGTCACATTATTTCGCTTTATCAAATTGCCGTAGCTTTTCAAAAATACGTTTGTATACAATATGAATCGCGGTAAAGTAGGTATTAAACGGTCGATGCCGAGAAATTTTCTACAATGTACTAACATATTTTAATAAAGAAAACGATAAGACGAAGGTTCTCGAAAGTAACTCTATTTGATCTGAAGAACTATCTCTTAATGCTATCGGAAATCAATAAAAACACGCTGTATAATTTGATATTTTTTCCATGCTTTAGAACTTCATTGTGCCAAAATAACAAATTAATTTATCTGCATACTCTACCACTGACAATGTCATATCATGCATTAGTTCAAAAATGACATATGAGCTCAATCCCTTTCTAAACGCGGTTTGATAATAGTAATGTTGCAATTGTTTGTCATCAGTCAACTACGGTCATACGAAGCACACCTGGCGACTATCGCCCTCAGCAGCGTAGAAGCCTCCCGGACCATCGCCCAGGTGCTCTACGATATGAACAACATCTGAGAATCGTAGCGGGGCGCCAGCCCCTACACTTAACCTGTTTACGGTAATCTCAAGGTACCCTAATCATTAGGGATCGGACGATTGAATGCAAATGACATAAGGAACAGGGCTAAGGCAGGTGCACTTCACTCGATTTTGGCCTCCCGCGCGGTGGGCGTAGCCGATCCGGTCGCCCGCGACCGAAACGTCACAGTGGCACAATATAACTATCCTGACAGTACGTAAACGCCGTTGATGCCGGCCGACGCCGCCGCCGAGAACTGTGCGAGAACGTACTGTACTGTGCGAATTTTACCGTGCTGTGGTGGTGGGAGTCTATTGTTTCATCGCGAGCGTGGTAATTCTTGTTTTTTGTACGGAAACGCGCGACAATGAAATATCTGTTTATATTCTCTAATCTGTGGCTAAGGGAGTAGAAATCAGTGTTACATTATATTAGTTGATAAATTTGTCGATGTCGTCGTGATAATGATAAAATATTTATGTAGGAATTTTATCTACGACATAGACCTGTTCGTTATGTCATTTGCATTCGATCGTCCGGACACTACTAATTATGATCAAAGCGTACCTCTAAGGAATCGGGGAAAAGCGCTAGGATAATGATGGTAATCTCAAGGTGCCTAAAATATGATTTGGCATTTTTATTTTAGATTACGTTACTTTTAAAATCGTTAATAGTTCAAATTCAATTGCGTTGTATGTTAAATCTGATCTGATGAAAATTTCTTTCGTTTATCTGTATATTTTCAAAATGTTGCTTACATAATTTAAATGTTATAGCATACTATGATACAAGTGAGCTGATTACCTGATTAGAGATGTGAGAAACTACCATTACTCTGTAGGCTAAAATTGCGGCCCGAATCGTAAAGCTAATCCCGACGGTTTTAAATTCTCACCTGTAGACGTAAAAGTGATCAATCCCCTAAAATTATTCAGATATATGCATTTAGTGATAGTACATTTGTAAAAGCGGAGTGCAAAGGCATTATCTGGGGTGTTCACTATGCTCCAGCTAATCTATGCTACTTACAGGGAAAGGTACCCAACTGTTCGGCTCCGATCTTATTTATTTCGATATAGGTTAAGAGTAGTCTAAAATAATAGACACGTATTTTTTAGCTGCCGTATGTTTTTTTTTTCTACATATGGGAATGAGCGTGCTACGGACTACGGCGTAGCACACGTAGCGATGCTTAGCAGTGACTGTTAAAGTTAAAAAATTGAATTGATTGCATTTGGTCTATTTATGAGGCCGTGACGATAATATGTATCCTAGTAGGATTTGTTTGTGGAAATAGGCGACGATATGTAATTATAAATACTTATACGCATTTCATTGCGCCTTGCCGGCGCATTATTGTAAAATAGGACCTAAATGTATGAGAGTGTCGACGAAAAATACAAGATAAATACCCTTCAAACTAAAATTGTGATTTAGACACGTCTGATAATTGCAGTTAGCAAAGTTGTTTCTACTGCAGTAATAACCTGTTCTTTTACTGTTGCTATCTTTATTATGTTAGACATGTTTGAAACTATTACACATGTATAAAAATAACTTGTGCAGTGCAAAATAATATTAAGAATAAGCCGCCGGCGAGTAAGCGAGTAAATTTGGGCGAGTAACAGTACCTTCTAGGCTGACGAGCTAGAGTGAGATCGATTGCCCTTCCCAGACCCGCAATGTAATGCTGAGTAGCCCAGTTTTACTCGCTCATTCGCCGGCCTCAAATAAGGGAATTTTAGACACCTGGAGGTACTCAGGTCGTTTTTTCAGGAGTTTTCGAAAAAATCATTTGTTATATGAATTCATGCAAATTGAATGGACATTTTTTGTCCCAAGTAATAATGGATATCTAAAATTCCCCCGTTCGTTGGAACCTAGATTGTAATTCTGATCAATGTTCAACTAATCTAGTATTTATATGAAAAGTGTGTTGATTTCTAAAATATAACCAGTGACTGATTTTTGTACTTCTCTTTATTATAATAAATAATCTTTAAAGGTCATGCAGCTGAAAGCACCAGACTGTATCTTATAGAATTATGTTAAGTATTCTTCTAGAAGCTTAAGTATTAGTTAGTTAGGTGACACTTCGTCTGATGACGCGAATAATATTAATTTAAGGTGTACATGAAGCTACTTAGATGAAAATAAAAGTACTGTTTAGTATTTGTTGTTTTACTTGCGTCAGCCTCTATGTATAAACGTCATGTCATCAATGCATTATCAACATCGCTAGTGTGAAAAATAGTGAAGTCCCGATACCTTTAGACTCGAAGGTCGTAAACGCCATTAGAACCTACGGCGTTTACGCCCTTTGAGTCTAAAGGTATCGATATGTGTAGGTATCTAAAGAAAATTGAGTTATTAAAACACGAATAAAAGCCGAATATACACAACGTACTTAAGTGCCGCACTTTGCTGTAAGGTGATTCGAGTCCCCTGGTTTTCTATATAGACGAAAAGATAGTCGGGTAGTTCTCTGCGATTTTATACCGCGATTTTTTTGTCATTACCATCGCCACTATTATTGGCGGTTTTATAAAAGCAATCAGGATCATTATGATAAAAATAGCAGAGGCACGCGACTTCTACAAGATAACCAAAAACGACTCCATAGTTTATACGGAGCTCATCTATAATGTGGCGATGGTAATGATGCGATTGGTGCGACTTTTTAGTCGCAGAGAACTACCCAGTCAATCATTTACTTTAGCGACATACATTTTGGTTAATATGCAATATTTCGTAGCGTAATACATTTTTATGTCTGCGCAGAACAACATCTGAAATCATCAACAAGTCTGAAAATACCTATAGGTGAAAATCTCAGTCTAATGCCGCGTCCAGACTGGTGCAACACAACATGCAATGAAAGAAATTGCCGTCCACATTGGTGCAATGTAATGTAACACTTTGCAACAAATTCCCATAGTCTAGACGCCTCCCGCGCACGAACCGCGCATTCGACGCGCACGCTACGAGTATTGCAAGTCGCGCGCGAAGTCATCCGTGATTTGTCGGTTTTTCCGACGAACAAAAAGGGGCGGGGTTATTCGGGTCGATTTCAGGCGTTTTTCCAGCGTTTTTTGTAACTTCATTAGTGTCACTGGACTTTTACCGTGAAGGACTATCGAGTGACGTCAACTTTTGATTAAATCATGTGTAGCCTCGATAGGGACCGTGCACGAACTATATATAGGTGGCAGCACTGTCAATGTCAAATATAAGGCAGAACCTTTAGATTGGCGTCACCAGTTGGCAGCACCTTCGTCGTGCACGGTCCCTATACCGTCTATCGTTTATAGTAAAAGTTAACTGTGATCACCACCGCTTGATGCTATATTTGCTGGAACACGAATGAAAAAAACCGCCGCGGTCGAAACACTCTGAAATCAACCCATTCCCACCTGTTACCACCAAATTGATTTAGTGGTAACAGCTTGGATTTTTTTCCCACTTGTTACCGCTAAATGTATGGTTTTAGTGGTAACAGACGGGGAAAAAATCCAAGCTGTTACCACTAAATCAATTTGGTGGTAACAGGTGGGAATAACTCAAGGGGCGCGTTTAGTGCGCGGTGCATAAATGTGGACGGATATATGACACTGCATAATGGTGGAAACAGGTGCGCGCGCGAGATGCGCGGTTCGTGCGCGGAGTAGGTACCTACGTCCATGCTTGCCGCGAACATGCAATGAAAGGCAAAACGTTGCATTGCACCAATCTGGACGGGCCATTATATGTCTGACCACTCGTCGCTTCAACTTGGCACCTTGATTACGAACTGTAGGTATTACCTACTAGTTCACAGGTCAAATTATACCCATTAGGGACGAGAGACCGGTCGAGATGATGATAATCCTGCAGATATCTAATTAATTGCATTACCCAATCAAAAGTTGAAATGACTTCATAAACGTTATTCTACAAATGTGAAAGTATTTAAAGCTCTTTAATCACACTTAAAAACGGCTTAAACCCAGCAGTCATAATCCTAGAATTTCAAGTTTTAAAAAGGTTCCAAATGAGCAAAAGAAATGAAATTTTGATGCTTCCCTCGCTTTACCATTACCCATATCTCATTGGGCTCTGACAGATATTAAAATCAGGAGTCGGGTATGATTTTCGTTTCGTGGCGGTGAATTTTTAGTAAAAGGAAATCTCTCTGGATTACTTATTTGAAATTTGAGTTGAAAATTTATTGCAGAAATAAGTAGGCTATACCTATTATATATTATTGACCGAGGCGAGCGTGAAGTGTGAACTTTCCGTTTCAGCTTGGGCAAAAATGCTTTCGTATGTCTGTCCTCTACATATTGCATTTCCCAACCGTTTCTAGTGAATTTTTATGAGCAGGTTCGATAATAAGATAAGTTTTTTTCGATTCGCGTGGGGTAAACGTACCTGTTTTTCTTATTCTTCGGAGTCCGACGATTTTTTCGGGATAAATGTACCTATGTTGCCCTGCTCAGCCAAAAAGGCCTATCTTAAACACGAGCCTCATGGATAGATACGGCTTTTTGGCTTATTACGGTAGTATGTTTCCGATACTGTTCATATTTAATCTCTATCTAAGTACCTACTCGCTTGCTTCTGGTTCCTAAGGTTACCTGGCAAAACTCTTATTTGTATATTAACAGAGTTCACCGGAAAATAGCAATTTTTCAGTTGTTTTTTTTGTTTATGAAATAGGGGGCAAACGAGCAAACGGGCTGATGGTAAGCAATCACCGTCGCCCATAGACACCTGCAATACCAAAAGAGTCACAGGTGCGTTTGGTAGTAAACTTAGTAGCCAGTGATATTTTTTTGCTTTTCGTAGAAAAAATAGTCGCCTAGCACATGTACTCTGTGTCGAGTGGCTGTAATCAACTGCTAGTATTTACCTCGGCCTAGCGCTGATGTTTGCTCACCGTTTCCCAATATCGCGCCGTATCTCTCGATTTGCAGGCGTTTGATATTTTGGTGCATTCATGGGCTGACAACCGATTTGATCTGCACGGCAATCGGAACGCACATTTGTAACACAGCGGAATGTACGCGGTTAGAGTGTAGTCAAAACAAAAAGGCACTTCTTGTTGTCTTTATGGAGCGCACGCCATTGGCCCGTCCATTATATGGGAGATGTTCCATGTGACCAGATTCTTTCTACTGTGCCCTGGACAAGACGGTCTAAACGCCCCAACTGTTCTCTTCCTTGTCGGATACTCTTGACAGAGAAGTCCTGGTCATGTAACACGTCGAGCAATTCCTCGCCAGTTGTCCCTGGCCGTTGCTTCTTCCGTAGGTGTTTTTTTGCTCGATGGTGGCATGGAACTAGTGTCCGACCGAAACTAGTTTTCACGGCCGAAACCGAATTTCGGCTTTGATCTGAGTTTCGGCCGAAACCAGAACTGAAACCGAAACTTCCATATAAGGTCATGTTTTCGTGGGAAGAAAAATAATTATAATCATAATCAGTCAGTCTTCATTTTTAAATAACATATTATTAATCATTTAGACTCCGATATTTAGAGTACGCATTACTTATAACATATTATGACTTCTTATGTCAAATAAATTATATGTGCTTTTTGAAATAAAGACTATCCGATCGCAGCACGAAACCCTTCAAATTCAGTTTCGGTTTCGGCCGTAACTAGTTTCGGCCGGATGGCAACCGAAACCGAAACTAAGCCGAAACCCGTTTTTTTGCCGAAACTAGGCCGAAACCGAATTTTCGGTCGGACTCTACATGGAACCCTTCATGGACGAATCCGACTCGCACTTGGCCAGTTTTTTAAATACATCCACACACATTCACTAAAACCACATGTCGATTTTTTTATTACGCGTACATTTCTCCCAACTAACTAGTCAAATCAAATACGGGAACATTTCCCCTAACTCAGGAAACTTTTCGGTCCGGGCTGCAATTTTATTGCGCGCCGCAGTGGAACTTTGACCGCACTTGCTAACCAAATAAATTCGCTTTTGATCTATTCGCACACTGTAGCATTACCTATTCAATTCATCAGTTACTAAGCCTTAAAAGACACGATAAAAATATTCCGGCCGTTAAGTTACTGGGAAGGCATGTCATTGTAATGTGCTGTAACTTATTTTTGTGGAGAAAACTTGCGAACTAGCTTTCGGTGGAAATACCTATTCAAGTGAATAGGATATGACGTCAAATTACATAATAACACATAACTAAATTAGAATAATTATAAGCTAAGCATTAAAATTCAACAAGATGGGTTATGCGCAGTGGTGGCACAGGTCATCTCGCGTCTGTGTGAATATCGACACTGGAAATTTCAAATGTCGTAAGGGACAAAGGTCGACTTTTCAGGAGAGCCAAAAAACAAAATTCAATTTAAAAAAAATCGTAACTCGGTCGTTTCTTAACCGATTAGGATGATTCTCAGATTTATAATTTTCAAATAACTTTATCTACACCGAACTAATTATTGGAAATCTATAACCTTAATAGTTTAGGAAATAGTGTCCCTTACGCAGTGAATTTAAGACGAAAATGTCCGTTACGAATCTGAAATAACCCGTTTTTTTCTTAAAAATATTATCATATTGTCGTAACTACCAAAAGCGTATTTGTACATTGCGAATTTCTGTTGTAAGTTATATTTATGGTTTCCAGGTTAATGAAGTAAGTAACCATAAAATGTATGAAAATATAAATTTGTATACTAAATTTATATGGCACTATGTTGTATGGGTCAACTTTAAATTTTAGGAAGTTACGACAAAATTTAATCTTCTCGTAACTTTTTTATTTGACGGGTTATCAAAATTTCAATCGAACAGATCGATAGAGAAAAAAATACTGATTCCAATGGTATATTTAGTGTACTTACGACAAAATGTCCCTTACGACATTTGAAATTTCCAGTGTCGATATGTAACGCGCGTTCCTAATCGGCCGAAGTTGGACTACCTACTTGTTCGTATTTGTACTTTAGTGGTGGACTAAGGCCCGGAGCGGTCAATTATTGGAGTGGCGTGGTGGCCCATAGTTCGCTTTTACGTCATTTTCAAAAAGGTTGTACACAATTAAGGGATTTAATTAAAACAAAACTTAATTTATTCCTCTGTGTTACGGAAGATAGCCATTTAGTTTGTATGCCTAACTTTCGTAACACAGAGGAAGCGATCGTGATTTTGTTTTTATTAGGCCCTTAAGGCATTCCACGAAAACGTCTCCTTTGTCGGCGACGTGACGGCTATGGCAGCTACCTTAAAAACAAATAGAAAGTCCTAAATGACATTATCAATTCTGAAACCAAGTTATAAAATATTGACATACCAAAAATGTACTTCCTAACTTTGTTGGAAGTATGAAAAAATGGCGTCACGTAGCCGACATTATTTTGGAATGCCCCCTTAACTATGTAAATTTTTTTTGAAAATGACTCTTATGCGCGAACTGTTCCTGTAGTTGCCATATTGAATGTTAAGTCATTACCATTAGCCAAAAAGCTGACTGTCAATTTCATTAGTGTGCCAAACACAACGACGTTTACTTTATTTTCTGTTATAACTTTTAGGTAAGTACGCTAATATATTTTTACCCGACTGCGGCGAAGCCCAAAAGGAGGGTTATGTATTTGACCTGTATGTATGTCCGTTCCTATGTCCGCTCGTAACTACTCAACGGCAAAACCGATTTTGATAAATGATACATCATTAGATTCGTCTTGACAGCACGAGTGTCGAGTTTTTAAAGTACAAAATATGGTTATGTTATGATTATGACTTGATTGTTTACTGTTGGAAATTCAGCACAAGCTAACACGCTGTTAATTACAATCACACATAAATCCGTAGTCGGATAGGTTTCCCAGCAGCAAACTGGTCAAACGGGAACGGAAACATTCCCCGTATTTCATGAAATTGGGCGGGCAGCTAGCGACGATTAAACCCCGCTTATTACGCCCCTATCGCGGCATTCAAACTTTTCACCGCACCGAGTGCCAACTAAACAAATTTAGTATTAAAGTTTTATGTTACCTACTACAGTTCATTCCGGATAACGTTAGACTTTAGACGACACAGAGGCAGGAATTCTGAACAGTTTCTGTAAAAGTGTGGTGTGGTTTGTTATAGAGTTAACAAATTATTTAGGTATACATTTTTAACACAGTTTGATTTTGGGGTCGGCAAACTTTTGAGATAAAGAGCCAGATGCCGGAAAAATATGGATTTCTCGGAAGCAGTGTTGCCAGGGCCATTGAGTCATAAGTAACGTTTTGTTTCTCGAAAAGTAACATTTTTGCTGGGAATGTAACATTCTGGTGAAAAAAATTTTTTTTCAGCTTTGACTGTTGTCAAGATTGAGGGTAATAAGGTAAGAACAAAGACTTCTACATTCTGCTGAGCTGTGGAGCGCGGGAAGGGCCACACGTTTAAATTCTATCTCCTGGGAGGAATTCGATCCACAGCTCTGCGACAAGTAACGTCAAACTTGACAACTCTTAACTCACTTGACATTGGCAAAGTGCCTTGCAGCAAAAGCCACAAAACAGAAAAAAATACTTCTACATTGGTACAATCCTGAAATTTGCTTTTTGCTAACAGGATTTCTTTTTCATAGTATTTGTACATATTTTGAGTCACACAAATACTTCAAATTGGAAAAAAATATTGTTGAATTAATATTGATTTTTTTTATTTTAGGGTCATTCCATCGTTTCGGGTGTTACACTTGAACTCGTAAAATAAGGTTTTGTTCAATGTTCTATTATAAGGACCTAGAGGTTATAACTTTGAATCATCTACTATTTTGATATTTTTTTCTTTTCCTCAATAACAATAATTAAAGTGTAAGGACAATAACGAGAAAATCACTGAAAAGTAGCTGTTTCGGGTGTTACACGAATTGGCCTATACCTTCTGACCATTAGTCCCAAAATGCATAATTCAGCGAATTTTCTTAAGTAACCTGTAGTTTTATTCATAACAAGTCGTAGTATAGCTTTTTTAGTCTACTAAAATGCTAAAATAACCCTCAATGTCGCTTTAAAATTATTTTTTATGAATTTAAGTACCTGTTTCGGGTGTTACTAATGGTTCGTTTCGGGTGTTACGAGTACAAAATTAAAACCGATTAGTTCAAAATTTTGAAACATTTTATTAAAATTATCGTATTTATAATACTACGTATTAAGAAAAATAGCAGCAAATGCTGAATTACTAAAAAATACATGAATATTTAACAATAAATTAACTTTTTCTCGAAGGCATCAATTTTCGTTGAGAATTCGCGAGTAAGTAGGTGCCATCATTTTCTACGTATGAAGTAAGACTAGGTAATACGGAAATTATGTCCTTATAACGTACATAACTCAAGTCCTTATTGTCAGGTCTGAACGTAGGTGCGTTATCATCAACAACTTTCTGTTTTTTCACTTTTTCACCAGTTTCAGGGTCTCTTACCGTTTTACAGTCTTTCCTCCCGGGGGCTTGACGACTAACATCATTCCTGTAAAAAAATCTTTTACTGCACTCTGTGTCTCCATAGAAAGTTTAGGGCCCTTATTTTTGAAAAACTGAGAAGATCCTCCTAACACGTCAGTTATCACTTTCTGGATAACAGCAGCCTTCTTTGTTGGCGAAACGGGGAGAGATTTCTTTACCTTTTTGACAGCTTTTGAAAACGTTTGTAATCAGTTGTAAGACCCTATTGAAGAATCACAATTTACAACTGCATTTTTTTTTCTTTTCCCTATGTGCTCGTACTCTTTCACGCACTTTTAAACGATGTTTCATTTTAAGATCTTCTGTACATAGTTCTTCTTTCTTCTTTTTCCGTCTAATAGCATCCCTTTCACTCTCTTTGCATAAATATTCAGCATATTTGACAGGATCATTCTTTCTGTTTTCCCTTAGCTTTGATAACCGATCTTTTGTTGACGATCCCATGATGATATGCCCTAAAAATACTATTACCACAATAACACACACCATTGCGTTATGAAACGGACGGTATAAACCCAAGTTAGTATGTGAAATCGGTTTAAGGTAAGCTTACATCAATGTAACGCCCGAAACGTTTCGGGTGTTACACAACTTCAAACTTTAAAACATACAACTAAAGCATACGCTAAAACAAAAATTATCACACATTTGAATAGGCCCACATAACAACCTTACTTTGACAAAACATGCTAGGCTACAGTTTATTAAGCGATAACTTACACAAACTATTATCTCTTTTTCGTTTCGGGTGTTACATCGAGACAACAGTTTAGAATACTCTTCTAAAAACTGATTAATTCATGCTTTTAAATATGTTTTATGACGAATAATATAAATACATTATCTTACCTCAAATTACCGCTGGAAAGTTGTGACAGTTCACTGCTACTTTCTTTTTAATTAGATTTGCCATATATTGGTTTACAAAGCACTTTGACGACTATGATTCAAACGTTACATTCAAGTATACGGAAAAACATGAAAAAATAAATATTTTTTTAATTTTCTTTCTGATCATTGAGGTTGGGTATGTTTTCTATAGAAATAGATTAGAATTGTCTTGTTAAACCAATAATAGTTTTTGAGCCCTTAGTAACGTTTATTATGGAATGACCCTTTACTTACATATTTTGATAGACACATTCACAATCAAAGCACATGGGAAATAGTTGCTATTAATATATTATTTAACATTTGGTGATCTTATTAATCTCTCACTCTTTATATATGTAAATGAGTACTATCATGACTAAAAACCACAAAATTTGTATTGAAAATCTTTTCACCGACAACTGAGATATTTTACTATTGTCGCAGAAGCAAGTAGCTTGATTCATAATTAAAAAAAACTGTATAACTGTACAAATATTACAAGTTCATAAAAGTTTAGGACAGTCAGTATAGATTCATGGAGTTAGAATGATTTAGGTATAAGAAGTTGAGATGCTTATTAATGCATACCTACGAGCCTTCCGTTTGCCTACATAAGCAACATAATATATGAGAAGGATTCTAATGTTAAATTAATTTTACAAGGAAAATTTTACAGGATTTTTTTAAACTATAGGTATGTCATAGTCTTTTAATATCACTCATTCTCTGTGTCTTTGGAATAATTGGAATACAATAAAAATCAATTGCAAGTATAGCAAACAATACTTACGCTGATTGTTATACAAACAAATTTCTAAAAGCCTCTTAACGTCGCTATCGCTTTTTAACTACTTACCGACCTCAATATCCTAGCGACACTCTCCCCTGCAGTCATTGTGGCCGGGGACCTTAATGCCAAGCACACCTCGTGGGGGTGCAACGCACGCAATGGGAATGGAATTCGACTGTTCCATCTCCTGCTCGAAGGCGTTGCCTTCGATCTCATCAGTCCCTTAGAACCCACACACTATCCAGGAAATGACCTTCACCAAGCAGACATTTTGGACGTGGCACTTCTAAAGAACGTCACTCTTAAGTTACGTTCTATAGAAGTTATCCACGAATTAGATTCAGATCACCGACCCGTAGTCATAAGACTAGGGGACGACAATAGTAGTACGACTCCTCGCAAGACCATTGTGGATTGGGAGAAAGTCAAAGAAGGCCTCCTAAAGGCATCCCCTGCTATTGATTCAATTCCAGACGTACTGACAACGACAGACGAAATCGATGAGGCTATCTCGAGCGTCAATAGTTACCTTAGCACTGTGCTAAGCGAAGCTTCGAGAGAGGTAGCGGCCACAGAAGCCCTGTACCGCCCCCTGTCCGAGGAACTGAGAGCACTGTTAACGCGAAAGAATGCCCTCATGAAACACGTCTCTTGGTACCCTTCTCCCCAAAATCGCAGTAATCTGCGGGCCTTGCAACGCGAGGTCAGGCAGAAGATTGCAGATTTTCGGGCGAACTCATTCAACGATCTGATAAGCGAGATACGGCCCAGTCACGTGGCGTACTGGAAGCTAGCCAGATCTCTCAAATCAGACACCGTTTTCACCATCCCCCCTCTGATTAGGCCTGACACTAACACACCGGCAGTCGAAGACTCGGAGAAGGCTGAGGCGCTGGCAGATAGCCTGGAGTCTCAATGTTCTCCTAGTCTTCTGAATGTCGACCAGCAGCAGGTAGACTGGATAAAACACGCAGTCGAATGGTATTCCCATCGCACCCCCACCGACCCTCCCATCACTCCCATTACCTGGGATGAGCTACACCAGCTGTTACGCAAGCTGCACATTAGGAAGTCTCCTGGTGCAGATGGCGTTTCAAATCGGCTCCTGAAGCTGCTCCCAGATAATTTAGTCCAACTCCTGGTCAATATTCTCAACTCCTGCCTCAACCTATCCTATTTCCCCAAACCGTGGAAGCACGCCACCGTCATCGGCATCCATAAACCCGGCAAACCCCGCAACATCCCTACATCCTATCGACCCATTAGCCTCCTCTCATCCCTTGGCAAGCTCTATGAGCGAACCATCCTATCCCGCATCCGACAGTTTCTTGAATCGAACAACATCTTGATTCAAGAACAATTCGGCTTCCGTAAGGCTCACTCATGTGTTCAGCAGGTGCACCGTATTACGGAGCACGTCCTGAGCGGATTTGAGAGCCGGCAGGGATACGCTGTGGACAGTGGTCTGAAGACGGGAGCGATCTTCCTCGACGTAGCCAAGGCGTTTGACAAGGTTTGGCATGATGGACTGGTATACAAGTTATACCAGCTTCACATGCCAGACCGTCTCGTACGCTTAGTGCGAGACTTCCTTCGGGATCGAACCTTTGGCTACCGAGTGGAAGCATCTATCTCGTCAGCACACCCTGTCCGGGCGGGCGTCCCTCAAGGGGCCGTACTGTCTCCCACCCTCTACTCCCTTTACACGAATGACATCCCAACCCATCCCAAGGTCCATCTAGCCCTTTTCGCCGATGACACTGCGTTATACTCTTCCAGTGTTAGCCTCGTGGCCATCTGGCAATCTCTACAGGAGGCTATCATCGACCTAGGTCGATGGTGCAATCTGTGGAGAATCGAGGTTAACCCTGAGAAGAGCGCAGGGATTATCTTCCACACTTCCTACAGACCCGTCCATAGTAGAGTAGATCCCGTTCTCCTTCACAACAGACCAATCCCGTGGCAGAATGAAGTCAAGTATCTTGGCGTCGTGTTGGATAGGAGGTTGACGTTCAAGAGTCATCTGCAGAGAGCGCGAAATAAGGCCGCGTTCATCCTCGGCCGGCTGGGCGTGATGGTCGGCAGGCGGAGTACAATGCAGTTTAGAAATAAACTTGCGTTGTACAATGCCTGCGTCAGGCCAATCCTCACGTATGCCAGCCCTGTCTTCGCCCACGTGGGCGTTGACAAGCTTAAACCTCTGCAGGTGATTCAGAACCGATTTCTCAGGCGGGCACTGGATGCCCCTTGGTATGAGACCAACCTCTTATTGCACCACGACTCCAAGCTCCCCACCATTCACACTTTTGTGAGGAATCTCTCAGAGGGATTCTTCACAAAAGCGATGTCCCATCCAAACCCTCTCATACGGGAAGCCGCGGACTATGTCCCGGCCCCCGTACCCCGACCACAGGACTTCCAAGTCCCCGCCCCACCACCACCTCAGGACCTTCTTCCTGTCGACATCCCGCTCCCCGGCAGGGCGGATAACTTAGCCGATGACTTAGTACAGCTGACTCAGACTATTACGGACAATGTCGCACTACGTGCTGCTTTGCGCAGGCTAGTGCGGCGACCGAGACATATTCTGACTGACCCTGATGACGTCATCACGGCCACCATCAAACGATGGTACCCTGAGGACGTCATCAGCGACCACGACAGTGACTCCGACGTAGTACACGACGCCGACTACTACTGGGACAGACAAAACCACGACGACCCGGACGGCACACGGCCAACTCAACATGCACGACGTCGACTCCGCCGGCGGGGTCGGCCACCGCGTTAGCCCCGCACAAAATCTCCTCTCGATAATACATGCATTTTAGACAGGACTACAACTCACAAGACCTATCTACAAACCGTATTCAGCTAGGTACACTGACCTTGGTTCGAGTGCCCTAGCACGCCAACGTTTTACTCCCATGGAGCTGAGGTTCAGCTGCGGCTACCTACCTCCATGCAGTCCGACTATTGTTACAGCCTTAAAGGCTAGCAGTGTACAAGCATAAAAAAAAAAAAAAAAAAAAAAAAAAAAAAAAAAAAAAAAAAAAAAAAAAAAAAAAAAAAAAACTGGAACGGTTTTACTTTTATAAGTTCATATATAATTCTGATAAAAAAATATTAAACGTTGTCTTCAAGTTTCATAAATTTAAATTTCCAATATTTACACAACACTGTCTACACTAGTCAAGTCACAGTAAGTAAACAATAACAAATATGGCCATTATAACGAAGCGAGCGCGGCCGAAATTTTGCGAAATTGAAAGTTCGTAAGCTGACATTCCGCTTACTCAAACATAACATAAGAGCGAGAAGAACGGCTAAACACGAACTACGAATTTCGAACAGATATGACTATACTTAGTACACGTAGTAGTGAAACTTTTTTTGGGTGCCTTCGGAAATTAAGAAATATTTTTTTGTGTGTACAAAACGTAATTATTAAGAAAAAAGTTAGGACCTAGAAAAGTAACGAAATTTGCTTAAGAATCAAAAATTACTAACATGTAACGTGAGAGGGTCAAAAGTAACGCAAAATGTTACAAATGTTACTAAACGGCAACACTGCTCGGAAGGTTTTCCATTTCTAGTTTTTCACTGATACCAAATTTTTTTAGGGGAAATTGAAATGTCACAGCTGATACTTCAAATGCGGCTTACACACCCCTGATCTAAACCATATACTCCCATATAAGGGATTTTTGTTTCAGTCTCGTTTTCTTCGGTGAAGAAAACATGTTATCGCATAGGTTTCCAAAGTGTTCCGTACCGCCCCCCAGTGGGCGCTGCGGATTCGCAGTGGGCGGTAGGGGCCTTGGGGGGGGGGGCGTTGATGATATCGCCTCGCCGGCAGGGGCTTCTCCAGGCTGCATCAGCCCGATTGAACCCTCCCCCCGTCGTCGTTGAAAAAAAAATTCACAACATTATGGTTGTTTTTTGTCGTAGGGGGCAGTGAAAGTTTTTATCATGCTTAAGTGGGCGGCAAGTCAAAAAAGTTTGGGAACCTATGTGTTATCCGAATCGGAAAGATCTCGCGATGACCTTTTTTGGCAGTAATTAGAGTTCTGTACAATAATAGTAAAAAACCCTTATGGTGCGGCTCTGTCTCTCTGTCCGTCTGTCCTTCTGTCCGTCTTCACAGCACAGCCAGATATCTCAGGAACTACTTTTGCTATCGATTTGAAATTTGGAATAGTGTTAAAAACCGCTAACCCGAGTCTATTCGACAAAAAAAAACCTTGTGCTTACCTTTTTTACTTTTTGAAATGGGATGTTAAAAATTAAAATTAGAGCTATTATATCAAGTGGGGTATCAAGTAAAAGGGCTTAATTTGTAGATTCTAAAGAACTCTTTTTTTTTTCTTAAACATGTAGTTTTTGATTTGAGATAAAAAACGTTAAAAAAATACCATTCCCACATATTATCTCCGAAATTCGGAAGTTATTCAATAGAAAAATGTGTAATAATTACTGATTATTAATATTATCCTGAATATTACACGAAAAATATAATAGTTTTCCTAACTTGCATCGTTTTTTAGAAATTCACAAAAATCGTAAATCAAAAAGGTTTACAACAGCAAAGTTAAGTTTGTCTCTCAATGCAGTTTATCTTGAACTAAGTACATATTTTGATTTTATTTATTTTTTATTTTATTTTATAAAGCTAGGTAAGAAAATGTTGAATAATTACAAAGATATGAAATGTGTGTAAAATTCTTATCACATAGTTACTACAAGTATGTTGTATGGAACCCTTGGTGGACAAGTCCGACTCACACTTGACCGGCTTTTTTTCTCATGCTATTGCTCGTCAACTCGAAACACAGCAATGTGTTGCATATATGTTTAGATAGAAATAAGCAAGCCCCCTTGACACGTGCACGCACTCTATCGTGACAATTTATTTCAATTGAATAGATCTTATGAAAATATCCTACTGAATCTGCATTTGCATCCGAATTGACCTTAAAATATCCAACTGATTCGGTTTCTATCCATCCGTAAGATCCCGTGTATCCTAACTAAGCACCCAAAATAATCGGCTTACTGGAACGCTCGACACGTCAAGGATGCGAGTCGGACAAAGAAAAGCTTTCGCGGTTGATTGACGGGGCACTCCGTCTTCATAGTGCCCTCAATTATACGCGGAAATTAATACGACGGTATTGTGTTACGTCATAAATGGGGCTTTTATGAGGTCGCATTGATGACATACCTGTGATGCGAGTATTTTTGTATTAAGGGCTAAGTAATAATAGATCGCGCCTGTTATTTTTATAACACGAGTAGCCAAGCGCAACATATGATTTCGGAGACATTTATTAATGTTTGCATTTTCCCGCGGCTTCGCCCGCGTTGTTCCCGCTACTGCCCCAAGGGAACTCTTTATCGAGATAAAAATATAAGTATCCTATGTTTCAATCCAGGACTTGGTCTACTTGCATGCCAAATTTCAGCTCAATGCATCCAGTTGTTACCCCGTTATTCAGTAACAAACATCCAAATATCTTCACAAACTTTCGCATTTATAATATTAGTGGGACTAGCATTTTCCCGCGGCTTCACCCGCGTTGTTCCCGTTATTGTCCCAAAGGAACTCTTTACCGGGATATAAAGTATCCTATGTTTCAATTTTATTTATTTAATCTTTATTGCACAATACAAATAGTACAATTGGCGGACTTAATGCCTTAAGGCATTCTCTACCAGTCAACCAATGGGCTAAACAGAAACATTGTTTTGGTGCAGGGCCTTTAACGTCAATTGGAAAACTTAAGATAAGTTTACAAATATACCTACAATATACATACATACAGTATATACTTACACAAATACAGTATTATATAATATACTTACATATACTACTTTACGTACCTTGTGAAAACCTCATGTCGATAATTAATTTTGGACCGTATTGAAAAGATGCTTGCGCAACATGCGCTTGAATGTGAACTTGCTTTGTGCTTGCCTGATGGACAGTGGGAGATCGTTCCAGAGCTTGATTGCTTTAACAGTAAAGGAATCCGACATAAAGCCGGTACGGTGAAGAGGGACATTGAGTTTAAGACTCCGAGATGTACGGAGACTGCAGCCAGGGCGGGAAGTTGTGAATTGAAATTTTGATCTAAGATACTCGGGTGCGGCTGGATCGAATATAATGGAGTAAAGTGTACATAGGACTCGTAATGACCTACGCTGACGAATGGGAAGCCAGTTAAGTTGACGGCGAAAAGTAGATACATGGTCATACTTACGGAGTCCAAAAATGAATCTAATGCAGTTATTAAGGAGTCGATCCAGCCGGGTCAACAACGCCTGAGTAATGTTCGAGTAACACACATCAGCATAATCAATAATAGGTAACACAAGAGATTGGATGAGGAGAGTTTTAGTGCTGATGGGCAGAAAGTACTTGAACCGATAAAGTGCTGTCAGTGTGTTGGTCGCTCTGCGACAAACATCAGACACCAGTGGCTCCCATGTTAGCCCAGAATCGAAAATCAGACCTAGGTTTTTCACGTGCGACGTCAGCGGAATCGGTATATTCTCGAACAGGATCGGAGGCATGTGGGCCACGCGTGTTGTAGAAATTGTTCGGGGGCTACCAAGTAAGATGGCCTGGCACTTTGATGGATTCACGGCGATCCCGAAACGTTTTCAATCCAGGACTTGGTCTACTTGCATGCCAAATTTCAGCTTGATCCATCCAGTTGCTATCCCGTTATTAGGTAACAAACATCCAAACATCCAAACATCTTCACAAACTTTCGCATTTATAATATTAGTGGGATTAGGGGAGACCGAGTATGGTTGTCTCACGGGCTGGTTGTCACAGCAGCCATTAAATAATACGAAACGAAGGAATAATTGCATCGCTCGGTGTAAAAAGATCGCAAGAGCTTCACCTCCTTCCCTACTTCACCAATCGATGCAATTATTCCATCGTTTCGTATTATTTAATGGCTGCTGTGACAACCAACCCGTGAGACAACCATACCCGGTCTCCCCTATATGCATTTAGGTATGCAAAAAAAATATAGTAAGTACCTACAAGGTTGCGAAATAATGAGAAGGACATATCCGCATATTATGTTATCTCTTCGAGTCAATCACTGAGCAATTAAGTGATAAGTCAAACAAAAAATGTGTTTTGTTTATAAATAATTATTTGCCAGCAAGAAATTAAATCTTGAGATAAAATGCATTAAAAAACACGACATTCTGCCGTCTCACTTAAATACCGCTTGAAAAGAAACTTTACCATCTCATCAGCCGAAATACGTTCACTGATGGACGTAGGCCTCCCCCAAAGAATGCTACCATGACAAGTTCTGTGCCGCCCGTATTCAGCGTACCGACGGCCACTGGGGTCAACGAGATTGTGGAAGAGGGGAGAGATCACTCTCCAGGCGGGTGTTGTGCCTGGAGACCGAAGTCCGAAGGAAGATGGTTGGAAATGTTATATGCATATTAGTGGAGGATTTAGTGCGATACGTTGTATGGACACCCTGCATTTTTTTATACAAGGCTCATACTTACAACAGCTGATCCTTAGTTGTTCCTGAGTGGATTTCCACCGGTAGACATCGGGAGACACCGCTCGGTTGGTGGGGGGAGGGGGGGGAAGTTTGCTTCTGCCGCGCTTCCCTTTGAGGCCTATTCCTTCCAAACTATAGGTACTAGGGCAAGTGAGGTATCATTTTCGGATAAAACAAGGATGGCGAATTCATTTATGGAACAAAAATATTGCTTTTCCGTACAAAAAAATTAAAATATTAGGCAAAACTCACAAAACGTTAAAAGTTTTTTTTTAAATAAACTTATTTTGCTTTTAAACTACTAAAGATAAACGTATGTAAAAAATATGTTCTGAAAGCTGAATTTATCAGGATTACAAATATATTATTTTTATTAGAATGCCATCAGAAAAAGAATGTAAAAAAAAAATCTGCGGACACAGACGGTCAAGTTTACCGCGGTTCTGTAGTACCTAAATGATTATTTTTAACTCATGAATCCATACCCTTTAATTGAAAAGCAAGTAGCATTATACTATAAAGTTACGTATTGTGTATTTGTTTACTATTTGTGTACTTAACGAGTACATATTTACATACGTAACTGTAAAATTTTGACGTTTAGTATCTAAATAAGGTATATTTTGTAAAATCTAGTTTACATTTATCTAAACGTCTAATAATTTATTTATAAGATCAAACTTTTCCTGCTAGGTTACCATCACATCTAGATTTAATCGAGAGCGGATTGCGATTAGCTATTTAACGAGAAGGTAAGTAGGTATAGGGCTGCAGAATTAGTTCGGTAAATATTATCAGTAATACTCACGCTGTGCAGTGAATGAAATATTATTTATTTATATGTAACATGTTCCATTACAAAGGCACAACTCTGAACATCTCAGCTGTTTTTTTGACAATTACATCTTGCGCTACATTTTTTCTTGCACTTGCACCTAACCATTTCCAGGCACGCTTCGGCAGCCACGGGCAAATCTGTCCAATTAGGCTCCCAGTTGCCATCGACTTTAGTCCACCCCCAACTAGTCGGACAGGGGAGACTTTGAGTCGGTTGTAGTTGACCCCATACGTGGACCCCTTGATAGACTGCCCGTAGGAAGTGCTGATATAAAGCGGCTCTGGTTGGTGGAATGTGTTCAAGTTGCCGGTCTTTTTTTGTGAATAAGTATTTTCGACACTCGTTCACAGTCGAGCATGAACTAGACCTGAAACAAAACCTGTAGTTTATGATAATACTCTTCTATAATCCATCTAAATTAACATCATTTCCGGATGCGACATAGAAATTCTGAACAAGAGGATCCTATATGGTGAACAAAAGAAATATCCTCTATAAAAATAATTAAGTCTATCTACCTGTCATATAAAATAACGATGTATTTTTCAATTGTCGTCATTGCCTCTTCTATTCGCCCTTCAATCGCTGACAGTAAACTCTCAGATAAAGCGGGAAAGGCCTCCCATGCTTCGAAAGCACTTCTTTTGCCTTTCCCGCTGAAGCAAGAGACAGTGTCACACCCAGTAAACGAGTGAAACAGAGGCAAGACTTTCGCTCTCTGTGGTCCTGTAAAAAATGTACATTATAGTATAAGACATGTACATTGTAGTAGAGTTCCAACTGAGAAGATCGCGACCTTCACCAATGAAGAGTTTTGGCCGAAGGGTGTCATGTTCCGGCGCTTCCGCGGGCGGCTACCTGACACCCCGAACAGCGTTACCACATCGCAGTGAAATGTGACCTAGTTGTTAAGTTTATTTTTGTATGATATGTATGTTAGATTGTAAGGTATTTATCTATGGGCCTTTGATGCCTGAAATAAAGAAATTATTATTATTATTATTATTATTATTATAACAAAAATATATTGTGTGTATAATTAATATAGCTTTTTAATGCAAACATTTAAGTATTTACCTAAGGAAGTCGCAATATCATGGCAGCTGAGATACTGGTGGTGTTTTCCAGTACCTATGTGCACCCACAGCTCTTCAAGCTGAGGTAATTCTTGCACCTGTGCAATAGCTAGCACCACGACATCGGTATCTACAGTACGTAACATAATTTTTGTTAAGCCTTGAGCGACAACGTCAGACAGATGTACCATCATGCGAGTATCCGCCTCTTCATGATTGCACGGTGCTAATCGCTGTGTGTCACGGTTGATGTTCGTGAAAACATTTGGTCCATCTGTGATACAAACTTCTTTCTCATTCTCAATTTCGTTTGCGTAGGATTGGTAGATGATGGAAAGCAAGTGAAACAATCCTTCTTTGTTTGAATTGTCCCTTAGGAAATTCCCCCAGCTTTTAGGTATTTTGGCCGTTGCAGAGACCCTCGTTTTTTGCCCAATGCCACGTTTTTCTCTGCTTATATTTTTTAGACTGTCGCTTTTATACATGTCCCAAACGATGTCTAATCTCGAAACCATGCTAAGTTCTTTGCGAAGAAACGGAATACGGATCTGCATTAGTCCATATGCTGAGTCCTGGACAGAGCAAGAATTTTGGTGAATATGCTAAAGAAGTATTTATACCGTTTCTTCGCAAAGAACTTAGCATGGTTTCGAGATTAGACATCGTTTGGGACATGTATAAAAGCGACAGTCTAAAAAATATAAGCAGAGAAAAACGTGGCATTGGGCAAAAAACGAGGGTCTCTGCAACGGCCAAAATACCTAAGTAAGTGCCTGGAAATAGTTAGGTGCAAGTGTAAGAAAAAATGTAGCGCAAGATGTAATTGTCAAAGAGTTGTGCCTTTGTAATGGAACATGTTACATATAAATAAATAATATTTCATTCACAGCGTGAGTATTACTGATAATATTTACCGAACTAATTCTGCAGCCCTATACCTACTTACCTTCTCGTTAAATAGCTAATCGCAATCCGCTCTCGATTAAATCTAGATGTGATGGTAACCTAGCAGGAAAAGTTTGATCTTATAAATAAATTATTAGACGTTTAGATAAATGTAAACTAGATTTTACAAAATATACCTTATTTAGATACTAAACGTCAAAATTTTACAGTTACGTATGTAAATATGTACTCGTTAAGTACACAAATAGTAAACAAATACACAATACGTAACTTCATAGTATAATGCTACTTGCTTTTCAATTAAAGGGTATGGATTCATGAGTTAAAAATAATCATTTAGGTACTACAGAACCGCGGTAAACTTGACCGTCTGTGTCCGCAGATTTTTTTTTTACATTCTTTTTCTGATGGCATTCTAATAAAAATAATATATTTGTAATCCTGATAAATTCAGCTTTCAGAACATATTTTTTACATACGTTTATCTTTAGTAGTTTAAAAGCAAAATAAGTTTATTTAAAAAAAAACTTTTAACGTTTTGTGAGTTTTGCCTAATATTTTAATTTTTTTGTACGGAAAAGCAATATTTTTGTTCCATAAATGAATTCGCCATCCTTGTTTTATCCGAAAATGATACCTCACTTGCCCTAGTACCTATAGTTTGGAAGGAATAGGCCTCAAAGGGAAGCGCGGCAGAAGCAAACTTCCCCCCCCTCCCCCCACCAACCGAGCGGTGTCTCCCGATGTCTACCGGTGGAAATCCACTCAGGAACAACTAAGGATCAGCTGTTGTAAGTATGAGCCTTGTATAAAAAAATGCAGGGTATATCGCACTAAATCCTCCACTATATAGAAATTTTGTCTATAACACTTCGATAGTGTGATGTAGAACGCGCCGTTTGTAAGGGCGTTGATGTTAAGGCCATCTGTTGGTCGTATCGATGTCGTTGTCCGTTGTCCGCTACTTCCAACATGTTCACTAGGTGGCAGAGTCATCACAAGTTCTTGAACCTGACAAACTTGCAAGCCTTACTGGCTGTTGCAAACATCGGACCCGGTGGGGGCCGTGGCATTCCCGGTCGAACCAGGTCGCTGGCCGGACCACTTCAAGTGGATCGGACTAGGTGGGGGCCGGGGGCATCTGGGCCCGAAACAGGTCGCTAGCAACAATCGCCAAATACCACAATACCATTCGTTGGTACCAATGTGAGTTGATGCTTGTAAAACGCTTGTTAGGAGACCGACCCTTTAAAAGGTTGATAAGAATCACCTACTTGATGTGGTTTTTATAATAATATCATTAGATCACACAGATTAACCAAAAATTCTATATTTCTGAGAAGTTATAATTATAAACTTATTTTCTAACTTCTATCTTCATCTGCCAAGAAAATAGGACGAAGTGAGCTCGCGGCAAGAAAATTCTAATTATTTTAATGAGTGGGAAATTGTAATTATTCGAGATGGCCCCGACTAACGACTACATTACGGATACCCTGAGGCATTATACTCGGAGTCATTTCTACAAGTTTTTTTATCAACTTGCAATAATAAATCATCTAATTATGCGCTTGGAAACGGCGCTTGGTAATGACGACTATTATGCAACCAGTAATGTAATATCAGTGTATTATCTGTGACAGTGTTATTATAACGTATGAAAAATCATAATAAAATCGAAATCGATACTACTATGAAAATCTAGTTGGTCATGATTTGAAATCTAATCGGCCGTGACGGCGCAATGGCTGTCATTCTTTGCGGTTCCCGGACACATGATTGACGATTTATAATATGTGTGTAGATAAATAGTACATTACACAACTAGGGTGGTAATACAAGAAAGGCCGAGATCGCAGAAGTTTGCGGCCTGAGCTGCTAGCGAGAGACGTAAATATGCGATCGAGGGCTTTCTTTATTACTTACCTCCCGTGTTGTGTACATCATTTTATGTCGACACTTGGCCAGAAAGCGGCTCTTTCCGTACGCGCAGCGTGCGGAAAAAGCGTAATAAGATCACATGATTTATGTATCAGTTGCATAATCTAAGTATTGCAATATTTTTCTAACAATGCTCCACACCCTGTGCAGAAGAATAAAATAGTACATTACACAACTAGGGTGGTAATACAAAGAAACGCCGAGATCGCAGAAGTTTGCGGCCCGAGCTGCAAGCGAGGGACGTAAATATGCGATCGAGGGCTTTCTTTATTACCTCCCGTGTTGTGTACATAATTTTATGTTTACACTTGGCCAGAAAGCGGCTTCTTAAAAAGTCACTTTATGGCCAGGTGTGGCATAAATTATATTATCATGAGTTTCCCATGCACGAATGCACCAGAAGTAGCTCTTAGAGAAGAGTGGTAACGTATCGTAAAGCGTGCCACCAACACCTGAAATGACCACCACGACCATGTCAAGAGTGATACCGACGAAGAAGAAGAACATTTTGAATTTCATTGGATCAGATCAGGAAACTGCTCCGTCCACATCCACTCTTCCAGATGAAATATTAAATGACATATCCTGAAAGTATGAGGAAGGTGCATGAAGCTGGTCTAATAAATGGGAATCTCTCTCTGGGAATTTTAAAGTAGTTATTCTCAACCGCTGATGAAGCTGTAATTTTGCATGTACATATTTGTAAATTGGATTACAAAACAATATTATTATGACATGGAGGTGATCTGATGATGGAGCTGGAAGGTGGCCATAGGATGATCTAAATGACATTTATAAGATGAACTCACCGTGTTTAAACTCATTGGCTGGTTTTGACATTCAAGAAAGGTACAGTTGATAATAAAAAGTTTGTTTCATGAATATTTTTTGACAGAAACTTTTAGGTAATTTTACGCTTGTGAAGTGCAGGGAAGAATGTTTGAGATATGTGATATGGTAATATTGTATGTGATGTAATACCGACTATTTTACCACCTTTCCAAACAGTGGCGTGAAATAGAAGATTATTATATGTCCCTTATATAATAATCTTCTATTTCACGTCACTGTTTGACATTCATGAAGCGATTATTTGTAGGTACGAACGAACGAAGCGGCTGTTGATTACATTACGTCGTAGGTAGCTTTATATTAAAAACGTTCAAAATTTTCCCACCGTTGGCCAAAGATTTGGCCCTTGTAATCTTTCCCCCCCCGATTACTTCGCTAAAATGACATAATAGGTAAAGGTTAGACAGAGTAACTACCAAACTACAATGTTTTAAATAACAAGCATCGTACAAATATCGTCCGTTCTGTGCTGAATAAGCAGTAAAACAAATGACTATCTACGTTGTAAGCAATCAGGAGGAAATGGAGTCACGTTCCCACAACTAACCGGGGAAACGTTTTTGTAATTTCACATTGTACGAGTGTCGACGGGATTTTAATAGAGGTGGGCCGACTACAGATTTTGCCGACTAGCTAGTCGGCCGACTAATCGGTTCTCAATTTGCCGATTAATCGGCCGACTAGTCGGCATTGCCGATCATACTTATTAGCTATATTCGGGTGCTCCCCGCCATTTTGTTGTCTTGCGTTCGTGTTTTGATCAGTTTTGAATTAAGTTGATTATTTTTTTGTGTTTGAGTAAAGTACGTAAAAATATAAAATAATTAAGAAAAATATGGTTGAATTTCTTCTGTGTCCTATATTCTCCGCTAGGCAATAGTGCCGATTATTCGGCATTTTTTGCCGACTAGTCGCCGTGTAATCGGCAGACTACAAATGATGCCGAATAGTCGGCGTTCCCGACTAGTCGGCCCATCTCTAGTTTTTAACCCATGTTACACTTACATTAAAGTCTACTAATCCTCAGTACAGGCATTGTCACGAAAGCACATTGCCTAACTCCGTCTCGATTTTTAATCTAATCATTCATAATGTATTACTGTGGAGACCAAAAGTACTAAAATGTTCCTAGACGAATGTTTTTTCACATTTTAGTATAACTATAGAAATTAATATAAGATTAAAAATAAAAACGGGGTTTAGGCGTAATACTTCGTCGTCGTGGGAATAATCGGGTATAGTTGTAGTTGTTTATTTTGTTAATCAAGTCACTTGCATTGTAAATGGCGAACAAAATGATTTTGTCTTTCATTGATGAAAACAACATTCTTTTTTAAATACCTAATCGACTTCAAATGAACCTATTTGATAAAAAATGCACGAGTTATAGTCCGTACAAACTTTAATATCAAATGCTGTCAAACGAACGCAAGCCAAAAGCTACTTTATAATCAGAGCATAAGGTAGTTTTTGGCTTGCGTTCGTTTGACAGCATTTGGTCTTAAGAGTTTGTGCGGACTGTACGACAAATACCCAAATAGATGGGCATTTTTATTCTAAAATGTACGGTTAGGCGAAACTTACGCTATGTTTAAATACCGTCTAATCTCATAACTTGTCAGTTGGTGACGAAATATATGGAATTTGACACTAATCGTCAGTTTTGTGACATTTTAAATAAATATAATAAAAAAAACCCAGATAGCTATTTGCATGTGTGCGTGTAAAATTTGAAGATTTCCCGCTTCCTCTAGTAGTATTCATATTTATTTATTGCATCAAAATCATGTCGGATAAGATTAAATTTAATGCATAAGTTAACAGCCATGAACCCTAGGACACAACAAAGAATAATTTAAAAAGTTATTCTTAACCTTTTAGTGATGATGATGAGGGACCTTTTTGACACTATTTTTGTCTTGCCATGGACCACCAGTCCACCAACTGTTTGGAGGTAATACTGAATTTTTAGATAGCTTCGCCGACCACTTTGCGTGCTGCCAGGAACCAGCCTGTCCACGGACCACCTGTTATATATAACCACTGCTGTAGTATAATGCCAAGTTGTTACAGGGTAAAATTCAACCAAAGATATCATTAAAGCGGATTATGAATCTCCAAGTTGTTTGTATGGAAAAATAAACGACTCGAATCATCTGAATATGTACTATAGCTCCCCTTTTATTTCATGGAATATACATACATAACATACACAGTTAAGTATAAAATTAAAAAAAAAATTAGTATAGCTTGGCAACTTCGTTGGTGACACTCACATGTGTGCTTTTTGTTATGTGCAGCCGTAACTACTTACACAAGTTACCGCGAACACGAACGGCGACCGACGGGGGCAGACTCCGGAGGCCAATAAAATAATAAAGGCGGAAGCTATAGTATTTTTGTCTAGCATATGTCACTGAAATATTCCCCAGAAGCATAACGAGAAAGCCGTAAATATTTTTATTTTATTACCCCTCAGGGGGCCAGGGCCGCGCAGTAGGTATAAAATGAACTATTAAATTTATAGATATTCCAAGTGGTGTAATAAATTCGAGAGGACTGCTCGGAAACTGAGAAACGTCTAAACTTGAAGCGTTTACGATGATAAAATCTGAAAAGAGCATTAAACTGTGACCGCGGGTAAGTTTGAGAAATGGAGTTTCTGCCCGCCAAAGTTTTTCTTTTTAGGGTTCCGTAACGAAATGGTAAAAAACCGGCCAAGTGCGAGTCAGATTCGCGCACGAAGGGTTCTGCACCACCGACCGTCGAGCAAAAAGACGCCAAAAACACATTTATCGTATGGGGACCGCTTTTTATTTTATTTTTATTATTTGTTGTTATAGCGGCAATAGAATTACACATTTTGTGAAAATTTCAAGTCTCTACCTATTACGGTTCAAAAGCTAGAGCGCTGTGACGGACGCACAGCGGAGGCTAGTAATAGGACTCCAATGGCACCCTAAAAAGAACATAAGGTGCGACTCTGTCTGTTTTATGTTTGAGAGGCAGCAAAAGGAAAGAGGGCAGCTCGGAAAATTCCTCCAAATATCTGACAGAAATGTGATTTTTATTTCATTACGAGTATGTATCAGGGTAGATTTCAGAGCGTTTCAACCGCCGTCATCACCAATCCCAATATTATGATGACATCTTTTTAAAAATTACATTATTTTTGATCATGAAAATAGTAGGTACTATTTTCGGATTTTATCAAAATAATGGGATACATTCTTAAAGTGAATCGTCGAAATTTAGGGATTGGTGATGACGGCGTTTGAAACGCTGTGAAATCCACCCATCAATCTCAATCTACGTGTTCAATAACGAGTTAATAGAGTTTGGTTCGAAATTTTGTCCGAGTTTACTTTTCAACTGCGTCCTGTCCCGAAGGAGAAGATTTTCAGAAAAAAAAAATTGTATGTCTAAGAAACATGTTTTCTAACTAAGGTGTTGTCATGGATTAAATAGACAGATTCAGTAATATGAAGTACTCGATTGAAGATCACTAACCGGAAGACGCAGCGTGAGTCGGCCTCCCACAAGAAGTGCGACCAATCCGCTCATTCCCAAAATACCGGATTCCTAAAATACCAGATTTTTAAAATACTGGATTCTCGATACACCAGATTCTCCGTATACAAGATTCCCAAAATAACACATCCAACAAACTGATTTAGATCCTTGAGTAACTTACGATTTTATAATCTAGTGTAACGGGATTAACGGGGGTGGTTTATGAGATTCCTATCTCATAAACCGAAAATCTGGTTATTTGAAAAATCTGGTATTTCGGGAATGCGGTATTTTGGACACGAGCGGACCAATCGTCGCTGAAATCTTTGGGGAAGACTTACATTCAGGAGTGCCCACTGCTGAAAATAAGTCCGATTGGCGATGATGATGAACTACGACTGACAGATTTTTCACTACCCTGTTGATCGTGCCACGACAACGTTCGTGGTCGTCGCACAACCGCCGTCAGGCGGTTGGGGGAGCCGTTCAGGGCGTTGCCCTCTTCGGCGGAAGCTACCGCAGCCCGTAACTACGGGCCGGTGGTTGGGGCGGGCTCCTGGGGGGCCCTGCGGATGCTTCCTCTCTTCTTCTTGCCTCGGCGAAGTCAGCCCTGCCGGGTGAGACCCTTACGGGAGGCCCAGCGAGCGACACTCAGCCAGAGGCTGGGAGAGAGGGGACTTCGGCTTCCTTGCCGCTGGACACGGTCCTAACTGCTCGACGGGGAGTAGTGGAGGTATCCAGCCAGCGGTGATTTTTCTTCTAGTGTGCTAGGAGTCTTCGTTGCCGGTAGTACGAGCATCTATGTGGCCTGGCTGGTCGGGTCGGGTGCTGCCTTCTGCTGCCTCTTGCAGCCTCGAGGGCGCTGCGCTGCCTCCATGAGCGCTGACCGCTTCGCGGGCGCGACGACTCGCGGGTGCGTCACCGCATCGCCGGCGCGTTGGCAGCCTGGCGGCGGTTCGCAGCCTCGCGGCGCTGCTACACCGCTGAGCGCCTGCTGCATCACGGGGGCGCTGCTGCCTCTCTGGCGCGGGCGCGGCGCAGGCGACCTCGGTGGGAGCTCAGTCTCTTGTCGGATGCTTCGGCGATAGGATGAGATGTTGTGTTGTCTTGTCCGGTTTCAGGGGGACAGGAGCCGCGCGCCTTCTGCAGCTACGGCTCCTGTCGCGTTGGTAGTGGTCCGGGTGTTTGCAGCCTCGCGGGCGCTGCTGCACGGCGGAGCGCGTTGGTGCGGCTCAGTGCGCTGCTGCCTCGCGGGCGCGGGGTCTTCTCAGGTGGTTGCGTCTTCTGTTGTGTTTCTGTTTCCAAGTTGTGAGATGCCAGTGGTGTGCGCGGAGGTGCGCACTGCAGGCGGGAATCCTACGCTCTGCAGTGCGCTTCTAGGGGTCCGGTGTGTCCGTGGGTCTGGGCTTGAGATGGTGAGGAAGGGTCACCGGGTTTACCAAGGCGCCCCCTGCCGTGCCCGGGCAGGGCGGGGGCGGAGTGGTGGCTCCAAGTGGTGTGCAGACGATGTTGCTGCGTGGCGATCAAGTAGGACGCGAAAACGCGATCGCGCGGCGACCAGCCTTACGGCGGCGCGGAGTCGGTGCGGGGCGATCCGGGCGTTACGATCGCGTAGCCAATCCGTGCCACGACAAGACGTCGAGTCGTGAGTTTTTACGATGCACATCGTAGATTTCTACGACACGGCGCCGTATCATAAAGGACGACCCATCGTGCTACGATACGATGCTGTATCGTATTTTGGCCCGTACGTGTTACGCTGGTGACCCTGACGAAGATGGTCAACCTTAAGGACGAAGTCACCAAGCGGTTAATGAGTTTCAAGCTTAATAATATAAACTGTATTCGATGTGTGATTGTGCAATACGTTATTTTATGATAGATGGGTTTGCATTTACCTTGCTCATTTGATGGAAAGGATAATTATTCCATTCAAAAATCAAATCAAAGCATATCCCTAAGTTACCATAAAACCATTAACATTCCGTCTGAATGAAATGGCTGTTTCTCGCTGAGCTGAAACTTCGTTCAACTAGTTAACCGAACTTTAAGTTTAATTATGCATCATCACACTTTCAGTTTTACAGGAGCTCGTTAACTGCCAACTTCAGTCAATCAGTCTAACTGCGTAAAGTGAAAGTCACGTTGCTTCAAAGTACTTAGTGTACTAGGTCAATGATAACAGGAGATTCTGTCACAAATATAAATAACTAATAACAAAATTAAATTTAATAAGACACATTGATATGTATATGAATCTATGACCTGTCCCAATGTTATTAATAAATTTTTCATTTGCATTTTTTGAACAAAAAGCTCTTTTCTGTACGAGTATGAGAGGAAAGTTACAATAGTACATTGTGTATCTAGGGCGGTAAGTAAGGAATTACAAACGAGTGTTTGTTATAAGGGTAAGGCTAAAAAATTGGGCTTATGTAACATAAAAGTAACTAAAAATATATGTTACTGAGTAACTTAAAAGTTACATAAAAGTATTCTAAAGGGATATTCACAATGTCTACAATACAAACACTTTTTGTATTACGTGTTTATTTAAGAGATCAAAATAGGTATATAAGGTCCTAATTTATTAGTTGCAGATATTTTTACAGCTGATAGTACTCGGTCTCTGGAGTATATTAAAGCATGAAACATTATAGCTTTTACGATGTTTTTTTGGAGAAAAAGGAAAAACAAATTTGCTACGTAATAACACCCTGTTAATGTTATTACTAAATGAAAACTCATTGAACAGATTCTAGTAGCTCTTTTACGTACCACTTAACTGTAACTGGCCACTTCACGTCGATAAATCCCATCCTAATGACATTTGCAGTTTTCCCGCCGAACCGTTTCGACATTTACGACAAAAAATTGTTGATATGACAGATAGTGTTATTGTGACATGTGATAATGCACATGATGATTTTTTTTAGACGAAATTATAATATTTTTTTTTGTTAGGTAAATGAAATCAGAAAAGTTATATGAAAAGATTTCTTAATTTCTATTGAAAGTTAATTATTTTAATGTAAAGTATAATGTGTTAAAATATCTGCAACTAATAAATTAGGACCTTATATACTTTGGTACATTTATGATCAAAGATGAATAAGTAATTAAAGGCTGATAGCCACACAAAAGCTGTCTTCACAAATAAAATTAAATCATAATTTTTCCCCGGATTACTTGTTATAATCATTGTACTAAGTATGTAAAATAAAATAAAAAACACGTTACTCTTCTTTGTGTTGCGCAGTTACCCAACTGCGCAACACAAAGCAAATAAAAATTAAAACAAACCAAATATTTTAAACTCAAAAACCCGACTGCAAGAACTTGTAACTGAAAAGAAAGCGTGAACAAAGCTTTACTTTACTTTTATGTTACGTAACTTAAAAATAAATTAAAATGGTAACATAAGTAACTTAAAAGTAACATAAAAGTTAACCTCTATTCACTTTCATTTGCATTATATGGAACAATAACAAACATATTAACTCGAACACGACACCTAGCTATAAACTAATATGAAGATTGTATTAATAATGTATTACGTAATACAAAACAGAACAAATTTACCATGAAATCCACTCGTAACTTTTAAATTCCATAAAAAATCCTTGGCACAAGTTGAATCGACGCACTGAACTACCCACAAAATGGCCGACCAGTGAGAGGTATACCACAGACTAAAGAATAAATAGTGTTGCCATTATAATGAAATCAAATTCCGCAAATCAACTGCTAAAATAGCAAGACAGAACGGTTACTTAAATTAAGTAACTTAAAAGCTTCAATATGTTGACTTGTCTTATGTTACACGTAAATTATTATTTTAAATGGACAATGCTAATGTTAAAGCTCGAAAAACGTTGCATTAATATATGACCGTTATAAAAAAAACTCCAACATATCAGTATAATATCACAAAACTAAAAAACAAAAATTACAATCTTTCAGGAACATTTTTGGGACATTTTTATTTGTATGGAAATCGATGTAATTGAATAGAAGAAAAAAAAATTGGAATACAAACACAGAGATTTACATTTGTTAGTGGACTAGGACTAGTAGAAAAAGTTTCGTATTTCGCACGGAAAATTAAAAAAGTAAAATTTTGTAATTACTTTTCGTAAAAACAATGCCGGACGCTTACAAGTCACGAAATCATCCCTTTTTTACGGCCTTACCCATAAGCCCGAGGTGAAACCGAGGGCTTTAATAACACGAGTTTGTAATTCCTTTACCGCCCGTGGCACACACAATGTTTTTCATCACACTTGTGAGGAAATCTTAATAAAATAACCTTACTTTTCGACCCAGTATGACAAGAAAATATTAATACAGACAGTGACATTTGTCACATAAATGTTCATAGATAATGCGAACGTCAAGTCACGTTCGGAAACCATAGCGGTAACGGCCATTTTAGTTGATTTTATATTTGCAAAATAAAGAAATACATTATTTAAACATTTAATTAATGTTACCGAAATATGTGTTTATATGTATTTGCAATTACAGTTATCTTTAAATGAATATTTCAGTGATAAAAGTTAAAAAAGTAAGTTGGCGTTTCCTTTGAACATGACAAATAAGAGTAAAACAGAACCAGCGTTTCAAATTTAAAAAGAAAACCATTACGCCCTAGGGCGTAATAGGCCATTTACGGCCCGCAGAACCTACGTGTAATGACACCATTTTCGAGCAAGTGTGATGAAAAATTATTTGTAACTTGTGCTGTGGATTTTTATAACAAAAAAAAGATCTCCTTTACGTACCGCTTATCTTATCTTATCTTGGTATTAGGGGTCCTTTCGGATACACTTCGACCCAATGGGATCTTTTGTGTAATTACCCCTTACCGCATCTACGCAGTGGCTTGCTCCACCACCTCCATAAATCGGATGATGGAACCCAGTGGTAGTGCCTGGAATTCATTTAGCTCCGGATAACCCGTGCCAAATTCACTCATTCTTTGTCTGGCGAGAGCATGACATTCACACAATATGTGTTTCATTGTCTCTGCCTCCTCGCCACACAGTCTACAATCTGTGTTGTCAAAAAGTCCTAACTTGGCCAGGAGTCCTTTGACCCCGAAGTGACCTGTGAACACCCCAGTTATGAGCTTGAGTTGTCTTCTGCTGTACTTCCACAGTTTGTTGGACCAGCTTGAGTTGACTCTTTCGATGAAGAGCTTCGAATGCCTCAGGCCCGCAATGCCATTCCACTCCTGTTGGTGCTGGTGCTTGGCATGGTCCTTGATGGCAGTTGTTATGGTACCCTGTGAGAGTCCCACACATGGTTCCGGCCCTACGAAATTATTTTCCGAGCCCTTTCTTGCCAGCTCATCTGCATTTTCATTGCCGACGAAGCCTTCGTGCCCTGGGATCCATATCAGTTGCACCTTGTTGTCCCTTCCAAGCTTATTTAAAACTTGGATGCCATTGTACACCAGTCTGGAGTCCACTTTTGGCGCCGTCAGCGCTTTAAGTGCCGCTTGACTGTCGCTGAGTATATAGATGTGCTTCCCCTTGGTTTGCCTGTCTGTATTCTCCTGGGCACAAGCGATTATGGCAAATGTTTCCGCTTGGAAGACAGTTGCTTAACCCCCCATGCTGATGCTGAGACTAAAGTCCTGAGCATGAATGCCACTAATTTTGCTCCAGAGGAAGAGTTCCAGCGCGTTGGTGCGACGCGATCAAAAGGGTTGCTAAGTGCGGTCTCTCAGGCGGTCCATAAAACCAAGAACCGGACTGCATGGAGGGCAATTGCATTCGGTCACGATCCTCAGCCACGAGGGACCGACTAGGAAAAATAATGTGATGAGGGGGGGATATAAGAGAGTTCTCATATATTTGTTAGACTATACAGCGGTGACTGCGCGCGCGACTGCACCATTAAAACATGTGGTCAAGAGTGTTTGTTGTGGCTTCACTCCACTTGTGGCTACTTGGTGGATAACTTACTTGGCTTCTAGGCTGCAGAGAGTTGTAGAGGAGTCTACAACTATCTGCAGCCTTGAAGCCAAGTAAGTTATCCACCAATTATGAAGACAAACAAGTAGTCAAACTTCGGCAGTTTAGAAGCGCGCGATACGTTTTCAAGGTCGAGGCGCAGACAGTGTGATCCGTTCTGGGACATTTTTAAAACTTTGTTTGTAGTGCGTTCGCTCACGGCACGCACACGTACAAGCCGCGCGATGTACCATTTGTAGGGTATTTTTTTTGGAAACTGACAAACTCGCAACCCATATGAGCATAGCGATTGTCGGACCGGGTGGTCGGCCGTGGCGTTCCCCGTGGCGGCCTGTGCGTCGAACCACGTCGCTAGCAGGACCACCCCGACTGTGCTATCCATGAGCTGCGTAATCATGAGAAGTAATTAATCTGATAGGATAACAGACATCAGACATAAGGCTACCTAAATATGAATTTCATACAAAAGTTCACCTGTTTGTAGATTATAAAATTGGTTCCATGAATAAGTAGGCAGGGTATTCCTTTGACGAGATATCAATATAATTAACTTGAAAGCTTTATCATCAAAAATGTAAAAACCTTTTGCTGTTGCCGTGCGTGTACTCGCTGATGAGCTACATTTTATACACGACCAAATTAGTTTATACGCATTTCAAAATATTATTAGTAAGTGTACATACCAAATAGTTCTCACGAACAGATACAACACTCGTAAGAAATATATAGTAATTTATGCCATGCCACTTTTCCTACAAGATAAGTCTGTCGGATAACAATTTAAGCGCCCCCATATGAGTTGAATAACATATTTCCAATGAACTACTTACTGTTAATCAAGTAGAAAGCTTTATCCATTTCTCAGACGGTTAGATACCGTAAGAGTTAGGTACCTTTATATTATATTAACGACGATAAAATGCTTGGATGTAAGTAGACGAGATCTGAATAAATAATGCGTTGTTCAAATGTTCAGTTCTCACCGGTAAGGTATAGGTATCCAACGCGATGCAAATATTAATTAGAATTAAATTTACAACGTTGAAAGTTGCGCTCTCCTCCACGTCTTTTGACGGAACTTTTAACCAGGCTTCTAGATTTACCAGTTTAGGTTATTATGAGCATATATCGATATTCATAAATTTCGATAAAAAATTTGGTCTACCTCTAGTACCTGTCAGGCGTTTGCCCCTTACATTCCTAGGTCTGGTTATTATCTTGGAGCACCTGCCTTCTGACACAATATATAAGCCAGCAGTTTAACTTCATAGAAACGTACATCGCGCGATATGAATGTGTGCGTGGCACACTGCGCATTGATTGGCGCACTTTAAACCGTGCACGTTATGCAATAAATATTTCTATTTCTATAATACTCCTGGCTCCTGGCTGGCTCCTATTGCGGAGCGCAGCTCTTTATGGCTCGTTTGTACGGATTGCGCTATGGTGTCACATCCATTGTTTTTTTTTGTGCTTGAACTGGTGTTAGCTCTAGGAGCTGTCACAACTATCGAACTGCGTGGCGGTAGGAGCACTGGTGCTTGCCTTGCGTAAGTAGACTTCCTACTACTGGAGATCTCGGTCAAAATGTAACCTTTGAAGTGAAGAAACTCCGCAACAAACTGTTCAGTTATTCTTTCTCAGGCTGTTCTTTTGCCTCACAAGATGACTGGCCCATATGTGCACACTAGTGTGTGCCCCGTCCTGCTAGCCTTTCCCGTCACGTAACCCTGCAATTTGTTCAGTCAGTCAGCCAGTGTTATATCTAAATAACAGCTCTCAAAATATGCCACCTGAATAGAGAAGAAACACCGCAAGAAACTGTTCAATTAGTCTTCCTCTGGCTATCCTTTTGTCTCACAAGATGACTGGTCTAAATGTGCACACCAGTGTGTCAATCCCCATCTCCGCTAGCCTTTCCCGTCACGTAACCCTGCAATTTGTTCAGTCAGTCAGCCAGTCATTAATTGCGCTCCTGACGCCACCTACTGAACGCTTTATATTGGGAAGGTACGTTGTGAATACGGTAGCTTTTCGGGCTCCGTAACCTAATTTGTAAAAATGGAAACCATGTTGTTTTATCATTTTCGTCGGTCTGTTTGTTTGGATGTGAATTTAAATTGTTTTTAAAGGAACACACATGTAATCTTGATGTGGCAAGCGTTCATAGGCCACGGTGACTGATTATCATCGGGTACGCTTGTTTGCCACCGTAATGGTATTTTTCTACTCCTGTACTGTTATCTGTCTTTTACTTGGTCACGAACACTAATATAAGAACATATATAATATGAGTTCAGAGAAGTCTATACTCTATTCCCCATAACAGCACTAGTGTCGTTATAGCCACTTTACGTTATTGCTAGCAACCACAGACTTCTAAATCTAGGTTAAACTGAGGTCAAGGATTAAGCGCTCAATTTTAACTTTACGGTAAAAATGCACAACTACCAACTTAACAAACAATTAAAATCCTACGGCTTTTAAGAAAAACAAAACTTTCTGAACTAAATTCATTGATGCCAACATAAAAACAAAAGTATTTTTAATATATTCACTGCGTGTCAACTTCATTTAAAAAATAAAAAGTTTACCATAGACACATACTGACAGTCATACGTCATATTTGCCTTCTTTGCAGGTTATGCCTTGTTTTTATAATTTTAAAACCTGTCGTAGAAAAAGTATTGTATGCAACGTTGTATAATTAAGTCAAAAAACGCTCATTGCGTCTCTATTGGCGATACTCGCCGCATTCGCGGCTCGTATCGCAACTCACGCAATTCGCATTTTTTGAACCTTCTTATACAACTGTTGCATAAAATACTATAAAAGGGGAATTTCTGATAAGTTAGATATCTAACTTATCAGAAATTATATATGCATTCTTAGCATATATATGCTAGATATCTGTATTCATTAGTTAGTACCGGTAGGTACTTTCAATTAAATAATCCTATTTAATCGGAAACAGCTAGACAGCCATGGAATTTTATTTATAAATGCAAACGAGTTTATCGCACCGTTTCCCGCCATTTCCGATGCAAATCGGAGCTGTATCGGTTACCTACCGTTTTATACGCTTGCACCGCAATAGTTTTGCATGCTGGCTTTTTAACATCTTTGCTAAAATACCTAAACTTAGCTTTTTAAACTGTTATTCACTTAGGCTCAAATATGTCTGCAGTCTCACTATATTAAAATTATCACAAAAAGTAAATATGAGGGAATTTTACAATTTTGTTTAATGTAGGTGCATGGATTCGTGTAAACTTGAATAATTTATAATGTGTACGAGTATAATACCAAGGACAATTAAAACAAGAGGACTGTCATTCTCCACACTTTGGATCGTGCCCCGACCGCAAGGAGATATCCAGGCAATAACCACATTTTTATTAAAAAAAAACCCGACCGCGGTGCACTTTGAAACTGCATAAAATCCGCCATTTTTACCCGACTGCGGCGAAGCCCAAAGGAGGGTAATGTGTTTGACCTGTATGTATGTATGTCCGTTCCTGTGTCCTCTCATAACTACTCAACGGCACAACCGATTTTGATAAATGATACATCATTGGATTCGTCTTGATGGCGCGAGTGTCACTGGGTATGAATTTCGTTAAAATAAACAAAATTGCGGATTTTATGCACTTTTAAAGTGGACCGCGGTCGGGTTTTTTTTAGTAAAAATATTTAGTTATGTTTATTTGAACGAACTTCATACCCAGTGACACTCGCACCATCAAGACGAATCTAATGTTGTATCATTTATCAAAATCGGATGTGCCGTTGAGTAGTTACGAGCGGACACAGGAACGGACATACATACCAGGTCAAACACATAACCCTCCTTTGGGATTCGCCGCAGTCGGGTAAAAACTAGATGGCGCTAAAAAGCTCAACATTTAACGATGTTATAATTGAACAAAGAAACATAGTATAGTAACAATTAGTTCGTAAACAGCTAATAATAAATAAATTCTAACATTTAAATACTGTGTCACGCAGGTCACGCTTGCAAAGTTAAATAATTGTAAATAATATAATTCTTATACCAAGCTTATACATAGATGGCGTTGTAAATATCGGTGAACAGCTTTTTGTATGGAGAATGACAGTCCTCTTGTTTTAATGATCCTTGCTATTACGGTTCAAAAGCTAGAGCCCTGTGACTCACCGACAGACAGGACAGCGCAGGCTTAGGGCCGATACAGACGGACTGCAACCTAACTGCAACTCCCTACGATTTGTATGGGAACTGCATCACAACTGCGCAGTCGGCGTGCAGTTGTGATGCAGTTTAGTAATAGGGTTTCGTTGGCAGCCATTTGGTATGGATCCCTAAAAACTAACAGCCTGTAGCGGACACGTCCCGGGTCGTGTAGTAATCAATTACAATGCACCGTGAAATACGAACGGGTCCGAATATTCACTGTTTTCTGTACTGGTTAGTTAATGAAATGGATGGGCAGGCACGTTGCCAGGGCTTTAGTCCTTTTGGTCGTTGGAATAGAAACAAATGGATAAAGAAACGGAACAGAGCTTAAGGTGATTCGAGTCGGTCTGTTCCATACAAATGTCGTTCGCGGCGAACTCGCTGCGAGGTTTTGTATGAAAACTCGCCCGCAGCTCGCCCGCAAATCGCAAGTGTGATAAGGCCCTTATGTTTTATTTTATAGCATGATACTTTCTATTTGCGTGAAATGATATGAGAACTCTCTAAAATCCAAAAAGATATATAATTTACACAAAAAACGTTTAGTTTCAAATGATGCTAATAGATGGCGCTGACCTTAAATAATTAAAGGTCATATTGCACGTTAATTCTAGATTTTAGAAACATCTCAAAAAGCCAAAAAACCAACTCGAATCACGTTAAGATTTATACAAGTGCACAAGTTCGAATGGGTGTCCCATAGCAACCCCCCCTACACAATTCCGCCACTCGTTCCGGCTCGGCGCATGTCCCTGCAGCCAGGGCTGGGCATGGGTTTTGTCATCCCGCCATCTTCTTTGCGGTGTGCTTATGTTTCGGTAACCATTTGTAGAGTACATCCGGTGGCTAATTTGGCCTATCCCTTCGAATGCATTCTGCAGGCGTGCCCGGCCCAGTGCCTCTTCAGGGACATTCCACCAGAATGTCGGGCATGTGAAGCCATTTTTTTCATACTTCTAACAAAGTTAGGAAGTACGTTTTTGGTATATCAATATTTTATAACTTGGTTTCTGAATTGATAATGTCATTTAGGAGATTTTATTTGTTTTTAAGGTAGCTGTCATAGCCGTCACATGCCCGACAAAGTAGACGTTTTCGTGGAATGCCCCTTCAGCTTAGTGGGCTTAATACCGCTTAGCACCCATATCTGATACCAGTTTTTACCAAGTCGGTATATTGGATTATTGGAGCAAAATAGAAGTTATGTTTTTATGCACGGCGACGCGACGGAGCCCGCTCCAAATACCGTTTTTTTAATAGGCTACTTGATGACAGTTCAAATCAGCTTCTTTTTATGAAGTGTCAAAACGCTCCGAAAGTATGCAGTTTAGTATGAAATACTATCTTGTGACGTGCTTGTGACGTCATGCTCAACATGGTGCCTTATTTTTAGTTTTCGTCATTGTAAAATCGTTGATGGCACGAAAATAAGTTTGAATGATTTTATCCGGGCTGTTTTGGAAGCGTAATTTGCTGGTTAGATTTAATGAATTTATTTTGATTGTTGTCAAATACCCTATTAAAACTAACGGTCTTTAGTGGACTTACCGCGTCATCAACACTCACTGTGTCATCAATTTCAGTATGCAGCTGATTCTGTGACGTAGGCCGCGTTGAATTTACGATGCTCTGAATTAGAGCAGCTAGTGTTAACTGTCACGTGAACAATTGGTCTTTCGAGCCAAGTAGGTATAACTTAGAATATTATGATACTGAAGTAAGTATGTGTATAAGTTCTATAACGGCTTACATAGCCCGTAAACTTAAGGTATAGGTAATTATGTATCCCTTTCCATTAAACATAGTTTACATAGTCCGAGAGAGACAGGTCATGCTCTGTCGTACGGCAAGCGAAGACAGGGTAAGTTCGGTTAGCGTAACATTTGTTTCAAGTTATGTTGACATTGAACATTATGATTTAGTATCAACATTTGCTTTCATTACACCGAATGGGAACAGCGGTATTTAGTAGCACGCGGACAACACGTCATGCGGCTCGTGTCATCAATTTCAATGTGCTGCGCCGCCGTGACGTCCGTACGGGTTAAATTTACGGCGCGCTGAATTAGGACAGCGTGGGTAGTGTGTAACGTGAGATCGTATTTATCCAATCACGTTTGAGTCAATTTTATATAACAGTATCAAAGCGCTGAATGAAAAATAATCTATGTAGCTGCCTAATGCTTAATCTAAATCAGTGGTTCCGAACCTGGGGGCAATTACCGCTTTAGGGGTAAAATTAAGTTTTCTCAGGGGTAATACTCATATTAAGTCGTTTTTCTTTGAGTACTTTCATATACTTGTCTGTATTACCTATTTTTTGGAGGGTTAACGATACAAATCTAGAGGAGGCCTGTGGCTGATGTGGCAATAAAGGTTAGGAACCACTGATTTAAATAATGTATTACTTAGGCATGTTTTATAATCTCTCAGTACCACTAGCACAACTGATCCTCGCAACTCTTTGTAGTGCGACAAATGTCACGTATCGTAAACTCTGGTTTTTGTGGTCCAGTGCATACAAATATGGTCCAAACTATTATGTACTCTCTTGTAGAATGTTGCACACCATTTTCAGCCATAGTTATATGATGCAGTTCAATTACTGCTTATGATACACGCAACTAAAGCCAAAATTGCCGCGGCGTCTACAGAAGGGGATTCTTCAAAATTACGACCATACTTGAGCGCATTGGACTACAGAAATCTGAGTTTACGATACCCAAGTAGGAGTAGCACACAAGCTGTATAACACTTAACGGTTATTTCAAGTCGATAGCATCAGTAGATCCTGAGATATCTTGCTGTGACAGACGGACAGGCGGACAGACAGACAGAGTCGCACCATAAGGGTTTCTTTTTTAGCATTTTGGTACGGAACCCTAAAAACAGCCGTTATAGCCGCCAAACTGAAGGTATAATGGCCGTAAGAATAGCGGTACTTAGTAGCACGGGTGGCTAAAAGCTAACAGTTCAGACAACACGTCAGGCAGCTCGTGGCATCAATTTCAATGTGCAGCGCCGCCGTGACGTCCGTACGGGTTAAATTTACGACGCGCTGAATTGGGCCAGCGCGGGTAGGGTTAAATGTATCTACAGATCGTTTAGCTTTTCTATCAAATACTTTAATTTGGGTTATTCTTTATTTTACTTTTCTAGATGTACCAATATCAAAATACCAATATCAAAATGTGACAGTTTGTGAAGATGTTTGGATGTTTGTTACTAAATAATGTGATAAAAACTGAATGGATCAAGATGAAATTTGGCATACATTTGTGACGTTCCGCAGGTAAAGGTACCTTATGGCGGGTAGGCGCTTACGCTGTTATTAACGGCACTCCTATATTAATTTGATGCTACACGACGTAAGTGCCGACCCTCCATAAGGTACCTTTTCCTGCGGAACGTCACATTTGGACCAAATCTTGTTTTTTTTTCACGATTTGACTTCGTTCTCATCTGTTGGTAAGTGAAGATGAAGTCGATGATCGTCCATGCTTACTTAAATAGTGCCTATTCACTCTCGACAAATTGAATTGAAACAAAGGTCACTTTTATCCTGGTGAAACCGCGGGTAAATGAAAGTATTTCTATTTATAAAACAGAATATAACGATAACCATCAGTAGTTAATGCCGTTGAGAGCAGTTATATCGCATTCTATTATAGTAAATTACTTCTTACCTACTACTTTAACAATAAAGAATGTCTCAAATAGCAGATATTTGACGCCCGAGCCGAAGGCAAGGACGATAAATATGCGATCTGAGACCTTCTTTACTACCGCCCGTGGTAAGTACAAAATGTTATGTCCCCCAGGCCAGGATGTGGGATTTTCCGCACGCGTAGCGGTAATTGCCACTTTGTGGCCAGGTGTGACGTAATAGTACATTACACAACCAGGGTGGTAATACAAAGAAAGGCCGAGATCGCAGAAGTTTGCGGCCCGAGGTGAAAGCGAGGGACGTAAATATGCGATCGAGGGCTTTCTTTATTACCTCCCGTGTTGTGTACATCATTTTATGTCTACACTTGGCCAGAATGCGGCTTTTTCCGTATGCGCAGCGTGCGGAAAAAGTCACTTTATGGCCAGGTGTGGCATAAAGTATATTATATTTATACAATAGAGTATAACGATTACCATCAGTTTTCTTTTCTGCAATAAAGTTCAAATAAATATACCCGGAATGCAAGGCCCGACGTTTGATGTGGGCCCTTGTTTCACGCACCGCCGGCTTTGGGGATTTATTGATAGTCCACGGTGACTGGCTGAATGTATAAGGGTAAGGCCGTAAAAAAGGGATGATTTCGTGAGTTGTAAGCGTCCGGCATTGTTTTTACGAAAAGTAATTACAAAATTTTACTTTTTTAATTTTCCGTGCAAAATACAAAACTTTTTCTACTAGTTCTAGTCCACTAACAAATGTAAATCTCTGTGTTTGTATTCCAATTTTTTTTTCTTTTATGCAATTACATCGATTTCCATACAAATAAAAATGTCCCAAAAATGTTCCTGAAAGATTGTAATTATCGTTTTTTAGTTTTGTGATATTATACTGATATGTTGGAGTTTTTTTTATAACTGTCATATATTAATGCAACGTTTTTCGAGCTTTAACATTAGCATTGCCCATTTAAAATAATAATTTACGTGTAACATAAGACAAGTCAACATATTGAAGCTTTTAAGTTACTTAATTTAAGTAACCGTTCTGTCTTGCTATTTTAGCAGTTGATTTGCGGAATTTGATTTCATTATAACGGCAACACTATTTATTCTTTAGTCTTGGTATACCTCTCACTGGTCGGCCATTTTGTGGGTAGTTCAGTGCGACGATTCAACTTGTGCCGAGTATTTTTTATGGAATTTAAAAGTTACGAGTGAATTTCATGGTAAATTTGTTCTGTTTTGTATTACGTAATACATTATTAATATAATCTTCATATTAGTTTATAGCTAGGTGTCGTGTTCGAGTTAATATGTTTGTTATTGTTCTATATAATGCAAATGAAAGTGAATAGAGGTTAACTTTTATGTTACTTTTAAGTTACATATGTTACCATTTTAATTTATTTTTAAGTTACGTAACATAAAAGTAAAGTTAAGCTTTGTTCACGCTTTCTTTTCAGTTACAAGTTCTTGCAGTCGGGTTTTTGAGTTTAAAATATTTGGTTTGTTTTAATTTTTATACCCAACTGCGCAACACAAAGAAGAGTAACGTGTTTTTTATTTTATTTTACATAATTACAATGATTATAACAAGTAATCCGGGGAAAAATTATGATTTAATTTTATTTGTGAAGACAGCTTTTGTTTATCAGCCTTTAATTACTTATTCATCTTTGTTCAAAAATGTACCAAAGTATATAAGGTCCTAATTTATTAGTTGCAGATATTTTAACACATTATACTTACTTTACATTAAAATAATTAACTTTAAATAGAAATTCAGAAATCTTTTCATATAACTTTTCTGATTTCATTTACCTAACAATAAAATTTATTATAATTTCGTCTAAATAAATCATCATGTGCATTATCACATGTCACAATAACACTATCTGTCATATCAACAATTTGTTGTCGTAAATGTCGTAACGGTTCGGCGGGAAAACTGCAAATGTCTTTTAATTTATCTACGTGAAGTGGCCAGTTACAGTTAAGTGGTACGTAAAAGAGCTACTAGAATCTTTTCAATGAGTTTTCATTTAGTAATCACATTAACAGGGTGTTATTACGTAGCAAATTTGTTTTTCCTTTTTCTCCAAAAAAACATCGTAAAAGCTATAATGATTCATGCTTTAATATACTCCAGAGACCGAGTACTATCAGCTGTAAAAATATCTGAAACTAATAAATTAGGACCTTATATACCTATTTGATCTCTTAAATAAACACTTAGTACAAAAAGTGTTTGTATTGTAGACATTGTGAATATCCCTTTAGAATACTTTTATGTAACTTTTAAGTTACTCAGTAACATATATTTTTAGTTACTTTTATGTTACATAAGCCCAATTTTTGAGCCTTACCCATAATGCAGTGTGTATAAGGCGATCTACCCACTTATAGTATATATGGCGCTGACTGTAAGCTTAAAAGTTAATATTTTGATGTTTGTAAGCGGCTTACAAACATGAAAATATTAACTTTAAATAGGAATTAAGAACTTTTGATTGGAAATTTTCGGAACATAATAATTAAATTAAAATTCTGCCCAAACATAATCTGTGCATTTAACTGAGAAGGTGGTTATCACTTTCTGTCAAGTTTTTGTCATCAATGACATTGATTAAGACGTTTTCATGCGATAATCAAAGAAGTGTTAATCACTGAATTCTGATTATCTAATTAACAGGCTGTTATTTTATTACGTTGCACAATTGTTTTCCTAATTTTCTCAAAAAACTAACATAAACTTTAAATTCGTTTTATATTTCAATCTATTTCTAAGGACGAGTACCTACTATCAGCTCTAGAAGTATTGGCATCTAACTTGAAGCATTTTATATTGTGCATTAGTTACATTACATTATTATAGCCAAGTAGCCAATTCCACTTACTTTTCAGGTGAATACTTAAATTAAAAATATGTATACACCACGGTCGGTAGTAAAGAAAGCTCCAGATCACATATGTATGGCCTCGTCTACGGCTCGCGCTACAAACACTTGCATACAGAGTTTTTCTTTATATTATCGACTTAGGTGCGTAATATACCTACTATTGTTGTGTAGTATGTACATACACCGTGTGCCCTGTAATAAGAGCAAATAATTAAAACGTAAATAGATTCTTCTCCTCAAACAACATAACTTGTGTTCTTTTTCATGCGAATTAAATAGCATTTTCAACGTATGTTAACATCAGTCTAATTGACGTCGCTTGTCACGTTACAAGCATACAAAAATCGCAATACATTGCGCCTTCAAATAAATTTCAAAGTGTACTAAAAATCAAGACATAAGTTATTTTTAAATAAAGTTGCTGAACTAATGTTGTTCAGTTTGAGGAGTAAAACCTACATTTTAATTATATTTTGCTCCTAGTACAGGGCCCGTATATAGTACTAGTTGCAAATAAATCATTCGTTATGCATCACTGCAATAAATTTGATTAAAAGATAACGATATGGCTATTACGTATATTCGGTAGGCTGCCTTATGTTGCATAAATCATCCAATCATCTTTATTTTCTTGTAATAAAATGTTGAACAAGTTTTCTTAAACGGCGTAACGCTATCACGATAAATATGCTACATCTATTCCTGACCTTAATTTTCATACAGACCTTACGTTCTAGTCTTTTCGCTCGCCAAATTGGCTTATCCTTGGTAATTAAACGAAATTCAACCTTATACTCTGACGTTTAAGCTCAAAATACAATAACGCCTGAGATACAATATTCAATATTAGAGCAGCATAAAGTTTGTAGCATCACGTAGAATCAATTCATCAGTAAATATGATTGATCATTCGTCGGGAAAAGTCATAGTCGCCATGATATTCGATAATACACTTTTTGTACTGGTCTTAAAGATCTAATTTGTATGGGTTTGGTAAAGAAATGATGCTATTTGCCAAGGTCAAGTTCATGTGGTAGATTATCTAACAAGTTGCTTTGCGTCAAAATATAAATTGTGTGTACAGTCAAGGGTGAAGATAAATATCCACACAAAGTTCCAAAATATGTATAGTACAGAGGTTCTTAAACTTTCTTTGGTCACGGACCCCCTACATTATTTCGAAAACGTTACGGACCCTTCCCGAATATAATCAGACAAAAAGAAAATCAAAGGCATATGAAAGTTTGTGTTGAAGGCATAGCCACGGACCCCCGGCTCTCGTACCACGGACCCCCAAGAGGTCCATGGCCCACAGTTTACGAAACCCTGGTATAGTACACAAACTTTACTGCCATAATAATAAGACCTGTGTATATGTCGCCACCAACTAGCTTAATTAGCTATTTCGTAAGCTGCCTAGCCTTTTCATTAAACAAACTCCTTATTTTAGGTTAGGTTTGTTAGTCAGCTTGTGTCCCTCAGAGCAGAAATAGAAGCCTCGCGCGGCGGGGCTTCGTCGACCTGATGGCGGGTCATAGTTTATTGAAAATGTTACGCAGTTAACCAAATGGCTAATAAAACCAGTTGGCTGCGACATATACATATTGGGGCCCTTGACTGTACAGTTAGCATCAAATATCCTGTAACTTCCAAAGCGCCATCGACATAGAGAACAGTATGTCTTAGAAGAAAGGTTTATTAAAGAACTCTCAATAGAGTAAAATTTGCTCTACCTATAGATATGATTTAATAACTTTTTAACAGTTCTTGTGAGTTCTGTAGGCTTATGATGCTACGCTTTGTCACGCGATAAATAAATGATAAAGCATCCGTGACGTTCTGACAATATGTGTGTGAGAGTGACGGATGCTTTATATGTAATTAATTTATCACGCGACAAAGCGTAGCATCATAAGCCTACTGCCATCTGTATTACATGATATATTTGATATATCTCCGGTAAGATTTTAGTTTTGAAAAAGTATTAGCGAGATCAATAGACATAACAAACAGACAGCGGTATTCTCGTACACAGTTAACTATTCAGTTCCCAGGGTACTGTTTAAATAATAAGCCAAGTCTGTCCAGACTGATACGATTCTGGACGGTTCTCCGCGCTGCATTGTTAACATCCCTTTTGACTGGGCTTCGGTCGGTAAATAAGCGACCGATTTCAAAATAGCTCATTTAATGTCCTCAACCTAATGCCTATAATGTTACAGTTGGATTTTGATTGATCATTTTTTTACATAGGACTTTGTAGTTTGAAACGAGAGTTAGTTAATTTGCTTGTTCTGTGTAATTAAGATGATTTGGACAAGCTTAATGAAATTGCATCATAATTTCAATACGGAGCAGCCATTCCTTTAATTGTGTATGTGTTTACGATAAACTGATACAATACACAGGGTGACTTCTTTTTCGTGATACAAGATAATTAAACCTCAATCTATCCATGATTTTGAACAACTTTTACTATGGGGTCAAGTTTGCAAATTGCAACAAACATAGGTACTACTCTCTCATACATTTTGGTCTATCTATTGATGACCTTTTCTATGAAACAGTTGATTTTTTTTTGCATTTACAAAGTTGACCCCATAGTAAAAGTTGTTCAAAATCATGGATAGATTGAGGTTTAATTATCTTGTATCACGTAAAAAAAGTCACCCTGTATAGATGTGCCTAGTTTTTTCATAATTTTTATTATTGTCATGTCATGTGTAAAATATACACATAAACATGTGTACCTATGATTAGGTATACAGGAAATGTAACGAAACACAAAAATTATTGATATCCATGATTGCGTCGTTCTCAATGACTAATAATTATGTGTGTCATGTTTCCTGTGGTTAAACTAGATTTTAAAATCCATAAGGTGAATCGTGTCGCTCAGTCGTCCATATAAGGAATACGAGGGTTTGGAATCAATTTTAATGTCATCGATTTTGGTTCAACTGTGTTTTTCAATTTACATTATACTTTGATAAAACATTTCAATCGAATTTGATGTCGTTAAAGTCGATTCTTAATCCTAATCTCGATTGTATGCCCCGACGGTAACTTGACTGACTTTTTTATAATTTTTTACAGTAAGAGAAGCCAAATGTAAAATTACCCATAGGTACATAATTCTCTTAGCGGGCTGAAGGCGCCTTCAATTTTTTATTAGATTTGAATGAATATTGTCATTACAAGGGTTAATATCGCGACATTACGCTTCGAGGGTTGGCTTTATTGACCTGAACGTTTCACTTTGTTATTATGAACACTTTATTTTGCATAAAAATAAAGAGTATGACTTGTAGTAGTATTTTTTGCAACAGTTGTATAAGTGGGTTCAAAAAATGCGAATTGCGCGAGTTGCGATACGAGCCGCGAACGCGGCGAGTATCGCAAATAGAGACGCAATGAGCGTTTTTTGACTTAATTATACAACGTTGCATACAATACTTTTTCTACGACTAGACTTTTTAAATTATAAAATACAAAAAATAAATGACGTTTGACTGTCAGTCGTATGTGTCTATGGTAAACTTTTTTTTTAATTTAAAATATACTTAAATTAAAAATACTTTTTTTATGTTGGCATCAATGAATTTAGTTCCGAAAGTTTTGTTTTTCTTAATAACCGTAGGAATTTAATTGTTTGTTAAGTTGGTAGTTGTGCATTTTTACCGTAAAGTTAAAATTGAGAGCTTAATCCTTGACCTAAGTTTAACCTAGATTTAGAAGTCTGTGGCTGATAGCAATAACGTAAAGTGACTATAACGACACTAGTGCTGTTATGGGGAATAGTGTATAGACTTCTCTGAACTCATATTATGTATGTTCTTATATTAGTGTTCGTGACCAAGTAAAAGACAGATAACAGTACAGGAGTAGAAAAAGGATCTTTAATCTCAACTGTTCAGATATATCTATGGTTTGCAAACTTTTTTAAAAATGAAATTAGCAAAAATTTAAGTATTTTTAAATATCTGTCTCAGCGTTGCCAGATAATTTTTTTGCCAAGTCGGGATTTTGAAATGTTTTTGAGTACAAAAGCGAGATCTGAACGTATATAATCAGAAGCTTCTCAATATTTATCTTTTTATTTGAGTTTCAAATTACTTGTCTGTGCACCCACCCGCGCTTCTTCAGCACGCTGCACGCACGGTCGAGTAATCTCCGAAAAGCGGGACTTGGCGGGACTGAGCCTGTCCCGCGCGGGACATTTAATTTTGATTTAAAATCGGGACGTCTGGCAACGCTGATCTGTCTCTCTCTTGAACAAAACTGACGTCCGGGTCCGATCACCGGATGGAACGCATCGAATCCGACCGTCTCTCTTTATCGCATAACGCGTCTTTGGCAAAATTTGGCACATTATTATTAGCTGCGGGGCGAAATCGCGGAGTGAGCCACTCCTGACGCTACGTCACAGGTTTCATTTCATTGTCGCGCATTTCCATACAAAAAACAAGAATTCCCACGCTCGCGTCGAAACAATAGATCCCTACCACCACAAGCCACAGCACGGTAAACTTAGCCACATAATAAGTACTTCGTGTCGGGGCGGTCCGGCTAGTGACCTGGTTCGACCCCAGGGAACGCCACGGCCGACCACCCGGTCATATGATTCCTACGCCCACTAGGGTTGCAAGTTAGTCAGGCTTCAAAAAAACAGTACTTTACGTAGTACAGTACGTTCTCGCACAGCTTTCGGTGGCGACGTTCGGCCGGCATCAACGGCGTTTGCGTACTGTCAGGATAATTATATTGTGCCACTGTGACGTTTCGGTTGCCGGCGACCGGATCGGTTACGCCCACTGCGCGGGAGGCCAAAATCAAGTGAAGTGCACCTGCTACCGTCTAGTCGCAAGATAAAATTCTTTCATATCTACAGGGTGAAATCGGAGACATCGGTTTTGATATTACTTAATTAAAAATTTAAACTTAATCATATGACATATGACATAATGACAAAAGAACCTAGGAGATTATATGCGTGATTTATACCTAATGCAAAGTTCTAAAGAGATTTAATTAATCGCAAACAATGTGTGATACTGCTAAAGGGAAATAGATGCAAAGAAGGTAAGTATCTCATGTCTTACTCGTGTTCTAAAAGTGTTCAACATTGACAACGACTGGCAATTACGTTGTCATTGTAAATGATGCGTTATAAAATGCATATGAATCCAAAGGTAGAAGATACTAGTGAGGTAACGAATATTCGTATTCGCATTCGTATTCGCGAATATTCGCATTCGCATTCGTATTCGCAAAAATCGATACCTACGAATATATTGCGAATATTTTTGGTGCATTTTAGATCCTAAAATTCATGGAAAAGAAAAAAATACGGCCAAGTTCGAGTCGGATTTCGAAACTATCAATGAGTAATTAAAAACTCTGTTAGATAAGTACCGAAATAAAATGAAAATAAGATATTTATTTTTAACCACCGGTTCCAATTTTTCTACCACATGCATAATCATTATCTTTAGCTAACGAATTATTCCAACTCAAACTTATTTTATTCCAAAACTGAATTAAATTTAAGTTAATCGTAATTGAAAACTAAGTATCGAATTTTCATAGTTATTAATTTGGTTTTTTTCTAGTACTATAAAATTTTATAACTAATATTCGTATTCGCATTCGCATTCGCGAATGTTCAAAAACCGATATTCGTTACATCCCTAGAAGATACTAAAAAAAGGTAAAATATAATTTCCTGCATTTGGGATTTATTTAATGCAAAAATGACACAAAAAGATTTTCTTTTGTGTGAGTTTTGCCTTAAAATGGCTGTCAATGCGGAGTCTGAATAACCACATTTTTACTAAAAAAAAACCCGACCGCGGTGCACTTTGAAACTGCATTTTGTTTATTTTAACGAACTTCATACCCAGTGACACTCGCACTATCAAGACGAATCTAATGATGTATCATTTATCAAAATTGGATGTGTCGTTGAGTAGTTACGAGCGGACACAGGAACGGACATACATACAGGTCAAACACATAACCCTCCTTTGGGCTTCGCCGCAGTCGGGTAAAAAGTGAGCTCTGATTACGTCTCCGATTTCAACCTGTATAAGATAGGTATAGATATTTTTATGAGGACACACAAGGTATTTGCTTCATAGCGAAAGGGCTCTTTGACTGGTGAATCGTGGTAAATGTAATTTAAGTTATACCGGTGTATGTAATACATATTGGGTATCGATTCCTGCGGGGCTCTGATGGTCGCGTTTATTAGAAAACATGTTTTTTGTTATTAGTTAGTGTTTGCTTGTCATTATTCTCGATAGTCTGTTAAGTCAATAGGGACTATTACACTTAATGTATTAAAGGGTTTGACATAATTCCATTACCTGTAACAAGAAAATATAACTAAAACCTATAAGAAAACTAAACTTAAAAAGTTAGGCGTTTACCCACTTAAAAAAAGGCTGGGGCCTTCGGCAGGGTGCCCATGATGCAGGCAGCGTTCCCGGGCTGGGTCGCTATGGATTGGAAAGCTATACTTATATAAGGTATTTCCAAATTAGATGCCAATACTTAAAGAGACGTTAACTTACATCAAAATAATTAACTTTAAATAGGAATTAAGAAAACTTTTCATATAAAATTTTTGTTTTCATTTTCCGAATAAAATAATTAAATTAAAATTCTTTTATCATTTAAGTGACATGGTGGTTATCGCTTTCTGTCAAGTGCATTAAGAGGTTTCATACGATAATCAAAGAAGTCTTAATCGCTGAAATGTGCTTATCTCCTTAACAGGGTGTTATAGTTGCTTTCCTAATTTTCTCCAAAAATTAACATAAAATTTAAATTAGTTTTAAACTTAAGTGTATTTCTGAGAACGAGTACTGTCAGCTCTAAAAGTATTGGCATCTAATTTGGAAACACCTTATATAAAGCTTATTTTATGATAAGTACTTGAAGTGAGTACCTACCTGCCTGACCGTTAATTCAATATTCATAAATTCGGCTTAGGTCATAAAATTTCGAAACTTTGAAGCATCAATATAATTTGGAAGTAACTTTGCATTAAAGACTCCTTGCTGCTTTCTTTTAAGATCTGTTTAAGTACAAGTCAAATTTGTTTTAGAATCTCTCTGTCTGGAGAATACAAGTTTTACGTATCTAAATAAATTACGATTACGTCACACCTGGCCATAAAGTGGCAGTTACCGCCCGTACGGAAAATCCCACTTCATTTTCCGCACGCGTAGCGGGCTTCCTGGGACTTCGTGGCCTGGGGGAGACGTAAAATTTTGTACTTACTAAGATCGCATATTTATCGCCCTTGCCTTCGGCTTGGGCGTCAAATACCAGCGATCTGGGACATTCTTTATTTTACCGCTTTAGGTAAGTAGTGTATGTACTATTATTTTCAAGAATTCTTGCATCTTTATTAATTTAACTGCTGATAAACGAAAAATATCTCGTATTATAATTTGCAGTATCTATGCGAACAAGCTCGAAAAATCGATAATATCTTAAATTAGTGATAAGCGGCATCGTCTTATTTATTTATCATTCAAGCTGATAATTATCTGATTTGGTGATTTCTGTATCATAATCCACATATTACATTAGCAGAAATGATTTAACTTGGTAATGTTATGATAGTGTCAAGTAGGTATACCAACTACTTAATTCAAATCCACTTGCTAATAGGTACTGTGAAGGTTACCTATGTTCATAAGAACAGAAAACTGTGCCGTCGGCGATGTGCATAACATCTAGAGCAGATCAAAGAACATCTTTATTGGCAATTTACACGCACAAGCGCACAACACACTTAGGAAATATAAAGCTGTATATGAAATCTGTATACAGGTTGGAACGGAACGAGGGGCTTTCCTGCAAATATGGCATTGTTTAGCCTGTATACATTATTTCCTCCAAATAAACTAAGTTAATATATATCACTGTTTTCAAGTTACAGCTTGTTAAACTTTCATGCTAAAACTGCGTGTTTCAACCCTATTTGCAGGCCATACGCGGACGCGTACGTAATAGGCTAGTTTCCTGTAGTAAAAAAAAATATTTTACACTTATTATCTTATTAAGCTTCCAAAACTGATCCCAAATAAATCCAGATTTTCTTATTTTCTTGCTTTTGACGATTTTAAAAAGATAAGATATTAAAATAAGGAGACAATTTGACCCTAGCACCCTGTGACGTCATATATTCATATTTTCTATGAAGCTCCATACTATCGTAGCGTTTTGACACTTCATAAAAAGAAGCTGAGTTGACCTGTTAGGAAACTAGTCTATTCCTAGTATCATTCCTAACTCAAGAGGTACATTATCCAGTTTGTGGCTGTACATATCAACAGGATTCGAAAGAATAGCTGCGAGGCCGTCGGACCGTCGGACGGAGTCCGACGCACACAGCGTCGACCCCGCCGGCAGTAAGTGCATGAATAACGCAAGTAATTATAATGGGCTAGCAATTTATCTAACACGTTATCATATCGCGGATTAGCAAAGCAATATTTTCGTTTTAATTAGAGGATAAGACGGTACTTATTCATAGTAACAACGCTGCCAGCATCCTGGGCACTAGTCCAACTGAAAATGCTCAGAAAACTTTGGTTTATGATATACTACTTTTAGTTCTAGTTTTGTTTTATTTATCAAAACCTTGTCTAACTCATTAAACGATAAAAAATATTGCATAAGAAACCATCGGAAACTTATTCATGCAATCAAGGACCTTAAAATAAATAGCCGGACCTAACTTGGCTAACAGATAACTGAAGCACTTCTAGTGGGCCGGTCGCTTTGTACTTAAGCGCCTCACGCACACATCAACTAGTTTTTTCCTACTACGAGCAGCACGCACACATTGACCTGACCGACCAGCGTTAAGCGACCCGGCCCACTAGAGGGGCTTCAGTTCTTTGTTAGCGCGGCTATGTCCGTTTAAGGTTCATGCATGCAATTCAGGGCTCGGATACCGGTATTGTCTCCATACAAAAATACCGGTATTTTTTCCGTTCTTTTCATTCTTTGTTTTATTATTTCACTTTTTAATCGGACAATCTAATAATACGAAATCATTACCGTCAAACCCTCCAACTTTGCCCACCGTCCAATCTTTGCCCAGGAAGAAAATATACTATTTTCTTCCTGGCGGTGGGCAAAGTTGGAGGGTTTGACTGTACTTAAATACATGATTGAGCCCTACATACAAAGCATAAAATAATTCAAAATTAGGGATGTAACGATACCGATACCGATATATCGGCCGATATATCGGTATCGCCGATAATATACAACCGATATTTGAAGAACGCGAAAAGAATTTGCTGTATGAAAAAAATCTGCAAAAAGTAATTTCAATTACTGACTTATTTCATGTATTGGTCTATTACCTTGTGCAATGACAATTACTATGTTAATGGGATGTGAAGGGGCGCACTCGCCACCTAAGCGCCCCAAGCCAACCTCTCCTGCCCGTGGTGCATCCTGCTGAACAACGAACGAGGCCCTGGCGACCGACAAATGGCGGTATAGCCATTCAAAACCGCGTAGCCATAAATATTACAGACTGATGACGGGCAGCAGCGTTACTAGTGCAAATGGCTACGCACTGCGATCGCCAACCCGCATGCCCAGCGTGGCGATTATGGGCAAAACCAAACATGGCAAGTCATATCAAACCACGGCCCCCAGTTCCTGGCCGCCCCGCTATTCCTGACCAAGGCGGCGGTCATGGTTACGGCGGGGCAGGGGGTGCTAAGAATCCCCGGGCTACGGTAGGCCGCCACCCCAACAAACAACAACTGACCCTGGCTACGTATAATGGACGCACGCTACGACTCGATGAACATCTTGTGCAGCTGGAAGAAGAACTGAAACACATAAGATGGCACGTTCTGGGCTTGAGTGAAGTCCGAAGAGAGGGAGAGGACACCCTAACGCTAGAATCGGGCCATCTTCTGTATTTCAGAGAGGGAGATCAACTTTCCCAGGGTGGCGTCGGGTTTCTGGTTCATCGAACCTTCGCTGACAACGTTGTAGAAGTGTCTAGTGTGTCAACAAGGGTTGCGTACCTTATTATCAAGCTGACTGACAGGTACACCCTCAAGGTTGTTCAAGCGTATGCACCGACTTCGACACACTCAGACGAGTCCGTGGAGACATTCTACGAAGATATCTCCAAGGCGCTACACAACACCTCTAGAGCCCACTACAACGTTGTCATGGGAGATTTCAACGCTAAAGTGGGAGTTCAGACCAGCAGCGAACGCTCAATTGGACCACACGGTTATAGCACCAGAAACCACAGGGGGCAAATGCTTGTCAACTTTCTCGAAAGAGAGGGCCTGTTTTTGATGAACTCATTCTTCAAAAAGCAGCCTCAAAGGAAGTGGACGTGGCAAAGCCCGGATGGTGTCACAAAAAATGAGATTGATTTCATCATGGCGGATAAAAGGCGCGTTTTCAGTGATGTCTCAGTGATCGCCAGGGTGAAAACCGGAAGCGATCACCGACTTGTTCGAGGCACTCTGAATATCGATTTCAAACGCGAGAGAGTCCGCCTGATGAAGTCCAGGCTCCGACCAAATCTGCTCCAAACCGTTGTGGGATCCGAAGTTTTCCAGATAAATCTGGAAAACAGATTCGCTGCCCTGGAAACTCTTACTGACGTTGACCAGAAACTCGACCAAGTGGTGGGAATCCTTAGGGAGGAAGGCAAAAAACTCTGCGAAACGAGGCGCACAGGCAAGAGCTCTAAACTTGCGAGAGAAACTTTAGAGCTTATGAATGAGCGACGTGAAAACCCTCCGTCAACTTTGTCAGAACACCGGGCTCTAAACAAGAGAATAACGAAACTGGTACGACGCGACCTCCGAGCTTCCAACACGCTTTTGATTGAAAAAGCAATCGAGCAGAACCGGGGGTCGAAAGTATTCGTCCAGTCACTCGGAAGAAGCCACCTGACGAAGTTGACCACGCACACGGGGACAGTGGTCACTTCGAGACCGGAGATTCTCTCGCAAGTCCAAGACTTCTACAGCCAGCTTTACGCCTCACACGCACCCCGACCTGACCTACAGGATGAAGATCCCAGAGCCACCCTCACACGCCACTTTACAGAGGACCTGCCTGAGATTAGCCAAGACGAGATCGTGCTGGCCCTTAGGCAGCTTAAAAATGGAAAAGCCCCTGGGGAGGATGGTATCACGACGGAGCTCCTGAAGGCGGGAGGTACCCCCATACTGAGGGAGCTTCAGGAGTTATTTAATACTGTCCTCTTCAATGGGAGAACTCCGCAAGCGTGGAACAGAAGCGTGGTCGTTCTGTTTTTCAAGAAAGGGGATACGACCTTGTTGAAAAACTATCGACCCATATCGCTTCTGAGCCACGTATATAAGCTGTTCTCAAGGGTCATTACGAACCGCCTCGCACGAAGACTCGACGAGTTCCAGCCTCCGGAGCAGGCCGGGTTTCGGAGTGGTTACGGCACCATAGACCACATTCACACAGTGCGGCAGATTATACAGAAGACCGAAGAGTATAATCGGCCCCTGTGTCTAGCCTTCGTGGACTATGAAAAGGCCTTTGACTCAATCGAAACTTGGTCTGTTCTCGAGTCCTTGCAACGATGTCAAGCCGACTGGCGATACATCGAGGTGATGAGATGTTTATATGAAGCTGCCACGATGACTGTGCAAGTACAGAACCAACAGACAGAACATATCCATCTGCGTCGGGGAGTGAGACAAGGTGATGTTATATCACCAAAACTGTTCACTAACACATTGGAGGATATGTTCAAGACATTGGACTGGAAAAATCGTGGCATTAATATAAATGGTAAACATATCTCTCACTTACGATTTGCAGACGACATCGTCATCATGGCCGAGACGTTGCAGGACCTGCAACACATGCTAGACGGCCTAGCTAATTCGTCTCAGCGTATCGGTCTCCGAATGAATTTGGATAAAACCAAAGTTATGTTCAACGATCATGTTGACATTGTTGACATGGGACCGATCGCCGTAAATGGAGTCTCCCTCGAAGTTGTATCCGAGTACGTGTACCTGGGGCAAATGCTCCAATTGGGCAGAGGCAACTTCGACAAGGAGGCCAAGAGGCGAATACAGCTGGGCTGGGCAGCATTCGGGAAACTGCGTCGAGTCTTCACGTCGTCCATACCACAAAGCCTAAAAACGAAAGTTTTTAATCAGTGCGTCCTACCTGTCATGACCTACGGAGCCGAAACGTGGCCGCTCACCGCTCGATTGATTCACCAATTAAAAGTCGCTCAGCGAGCCATGGAAAGAGCTATGCTTGGCGTGTCTCTTAGGGATCAAATCCGAAACGAAGTTATTCGACAGAGAACTAAAGTTACCGACATAGCTCAGCGAATCAGCAAGCTAAAGTGGCAGTGGGCTGGGCATATCTGTCGTAGAGCCGACGACCACTGGGGTAGACGAGCTCTGGAGTGGAGGCCGCGAATCGGAAAACGTAGTGTAGGGCGCCCTGTAACAAGGTGGAGTGACGACATACGAAGGGCAGTAGGTGGTGACTGGAGGAGGAGAGCTGAAGATCGAGCTCAATGGCGTGCCATGGGAGAGGCCTATGTCCAGCAGTGGACTGATACAGGCTGATGATGATGTTAATTAAATCTTTGGTTCTTAATAAAAATTAATAAGAATTTTGAGTTGACAATTTATTTATTTTTACTTTACACTTTCAAGGTTGACTCTCTGGTAAATATAGCCAGTAGTCATTGCCATTAGTTATAATAAAGACATACAAATATCTGAAGTTCATACTTCATTATTTAGCTAAGATATCGGTATCGGTATCGGTATCGCCGATATTAACTACTATATATCGGTATCGTATCGGCAAAACTGTGTACCGTTACATCCCTATTCAAAATATTGGGTTATTTCGAGGTTTTCGCAAAATACCGGTTCCGAGCCTTGATGCAATTATTTGTCATGGAGAGGAAATCTATTATGTTTGCAATTATTTTTAAAAATGCATTTACCGGGCTTGCCCGTGCTTTGTGCATCAAGGGACGTGGATTGCAAGTTTTATACGATGTGGCTTCAGTTCAGATAACCTATTAATGCCGAAAAACGTGGAAACACGAAATGGATTGTGCGTCACTAACAAATGTTTTGTACGCTACATTATCATAAATTAATGTTAAAACTTATTAAATACATACATAAGTGTATTTCTATACAACGTTTCACGCTTTAGTATATTCCATTGAAAACACCAATATTAAAATAACAGTTGTTTAAATAAAAATACAATTATTGAAATACTTAATTGCAAGTTACAATCACATTTGGCGGACGGAACTCTAAGTATTATCTTAATTAGCAATACAGATAGTGAGCGAATAAATGTATAAAAGGTAATCTGACTACTTTTAAACTAGCTTTTGCTCTAAATTTTGGCAATGAAGGTTCTCCCTATATTGAGCGTTTTGGTTTGTGTTGGTGGTAGTTTGGCTGCGTCCGTTCGAGATGGTAAGTAACTACTTACTATATTAATGACCGAGCCAGCGCGAATGTCTGTCTGCCCAGATGTCGGTCTGTTGTTAGAGGTCGGATTTACTCAACCGATTCTTGTTAAATTTTGTGAAAAAGTTCGATAAATATATAGATTTTTTGTCGAATCAGTTTTTGGGTTGACAGACTCACTAACTAGGTCTACAGCTCACATAGCCACTAGCAATGGGTTTTATGTGTAATACGTGTTCTCATAGATGGCGTTCAGGTTATAAACCTGTTAAACCAGAATGATACAAAAGTCAAAGTAGATGATAAAATTGAGGGCACTTGCTGGGTGCTCCGGAGGTCAAGTGGTTAAGGCGCTGGGCCGGAAATCCAGAGGTACCGGGTTCGATTCCCGGTCTGGACCACAGGTGAGTACCATTTAATTTTTCTATGTACTTTGATTTCTTGTATCTATAATTATATGTAATAGGTTTTTTAAGGTCACCAGATGTTGCTTGAAGAAATGGGGCTGTCTATAATGGACTAAGACTTCATTTTATTTTGAATTTTAAGTTTATCGCAAATGATCCGATATCGTCAGCCAACCGATAGGCAGCTGCTTTCATATTGAATGGAAATCAATGTTGATCTACCTGTTTGTTGGTTGTCTTAGTTCACTCGTGTAATTTTTTGTCCCATTGGTATTTTAAAAGCCCTTAATTCTAAGTAAAAATAACATAACATTGCAGAAAATTGCTCAATAAAAAACATTTTTAGAAGTGATCAATTTATTTTTGTCGGTTTATCAGTTTGTTTGTGCGCGCATATCGCAAAAACTAGCAAACCGGGATCCATGAAATTTGTTGTACAGGTAGATTATGCTCCGATTAACACAGAATAGTTTTTACCCAGCTAAGGTAAAATAAAAAAAGAGACATTTAACTTTTTTCCCCTCCGCGAATGAACCGGTGTCACGCGGCATCGTGTTCTTATCTGGGCATTTTTTTTAAAGTGCTACCATACGCTTAACTTTTTAAATTTGATAAATTTTATGTGATTTGTAAATCACGAGTACTATCGACCCTTTTAAAAAAAAAGTGTCGGAAAATTTTCATACAAAGGGTATAGCAGGATAGCGATGGAAAAATTTCGTGCTTTCGTTCCGTTATCCGTTATATATTACAAGTGTATATGGAAAAGTAACGGAATGGGAATAAAAAATATTAGGACACATTTTTTCTCTTATTATTAGTTACTATTAACTCTACTCGCGATTCTGATTAGGAATCACTTACCAAATCAAATTAAAAAAATTAAGTGTGTCAGGGTTAGGGTAGCGCTTTAAAAATGCCCTTCTACAGTTTCACTATCTCCACAGCGTCAAGCGGCGTGGTGTTCTGCTACTACGGGACCTGGACCAACGAGAGGCCGGGGGCGGGCCGGTTCGGCGTAAGCGACATCCCTGTGGACCTGTGCACCCATGTCGTCTACTCATTCCTGGGCCTCAACGCCACGGGCGACCTCGTCCTCGCTGAGGAAAACACGCTTGAGGGCAAAAGCAGTAAGACGGGTTCTATCATTTGGTATATTTATTAACTGGCTTAAAAAGGACGATCTCAGTTCATCGGGATTTATTCACCGAGTTCAAGAACAGAGGTTCTTAGACTTCTTAGAGCCTTATCACACTTCGTACGGGTACATAAATAATATAGAGTATTTATTATGCACATTAACTTTATTGTAAGAACATTTTCTTTTTTAAACAATAAGTTTCATGTTGCAAGAATGTTCTCAGAACATTCTCGAAAATTTTGGGAATGTTCTGCAACTTGTACAAAGCCCACCCCTGCCTCACCCACTTTTCATGTGTCATGTTGTGTCAATAAATGTATTTTCATTTCATTCATTTTCATTTTCATTTGTATCGATTCAAATCACCTTAAATTTAGGGTGAATTGTGGAGCCGGAATTTTTCAGCCGTAAGTTTTTCCAGAAACTGCAGGTTTTTAAGATTTCCATAAGTTTAACTGTCAGACATAATAGACGGATTAAGCTCAGTATAATACATTTATCTCTCTCCGTTCCTGTTATTAGATTAATTTGCATGAAGCGATTCGCTTTAGCATTCTTTATGGAGGCCGCAATGGAATGCAATTCTCCCCCGTCTTCGGTATTTCTTGACAAATATAATTTAAGTATTGCCCAATAAAATTCACTGAATCAGCGACATTCTTTCTTATCATCAACGTGAAATTTAAGAGACGGAACGTCGAAAATAAACTATAGGTAGTCGAAAAGTGCTTACTTTGTTGTGAGGGATTGCAAATGATTATTTTTAGAATAAATAGAAACTCGAGTTTTAACCGAAACCGAGTTTTTCTAAACAAGAAAATAACCGAGTCGCATTCCTTGTTGGTTGTTCAAAATAAAAAAAATTAAATATACTCCCAACTTGGACAAAATTTTCGTACTTGTGAATTTCCAAAAAATATTTTGAACATCAGCGTCACATTACTGGGGCCACAGGGCCGGCAATGCCTAGTGTGTGAGTCAGTTTAACTGTAAAATTTTGAAACGCCATTTTTGAAATAAACAATTTGTATTTGCGTTAGATTGTGTTCTAGCCAATTAAAGCTATAATTAAAACTAGTATTGTACAGGCAAATGCAAAAACATGTGTCAAATTTGCAAATAAATCGTTTCGGACACATCTTTGAACATTACAATACAATACAAGTATGCACACAACACAAGTATGAACATTACTATACTATGCACCCATGTTTTTTACACTTGGCTGTTAAGGAAGAGAATTTCTAATGTATACCTAACTATTGCTACGAATCATTTACACCACAAACTAACCCGACTACTTAAGTTTGTGGTGTAAATGATTCGTAGGAATAGTTAGGTATTCATACTTCTGTTTTCAGACATTGTTGCTGATCTCATTGCATTGAAGGAGATCAATCCCGATCTCAAGATCTTGGCTGCGATTGGTGGCTGGAATGAGGGGTCCTTAAATTTTACAGCGGTAAGGAGATCTATATTTTATCATTTAAAGTGCGGTCAAACCGCTGCTCTAAAGACGTTGACGACGTCAATGACGTGACTCATGCGTCACGTTTTTAACGCAAGCTGCTCAAATGCCCACGCATCATCCTATATTCTGCCCACTGCTGGGTACAGCCCTACTCTCATAGGTGAAGGCTGTAGTCCCCACGCAAGCCCGCTGCGGATAGGGGACTTCACAATCTTCATTCATATACACCTTTGAATTTCTTCGCGGATGTATGCAGGTTTCCCTTCATCTTTTATGGTTCTTATTTTAAGCACCGATTATGGAAAGTATACTTTCCAAATCGGTGCTTAAAATACGCATGCATCGTCACTGCGTTTACGGTACGTTAACGTCTTTTGAACAGCAGTGTGGGCAAATTAAAGCTATGGTAGCTGAGTGGTCCGGACGAAGACGCATGCCTTTTAAGCAGAGATCGTAGATTCGATTTCTGGCTCGTACTAATGAGTTTTTCGGAACTTATTAGGTACGCTTCAAAAACGTGACGTATAAGTCACGTCACTGCGTTACGGTGTGATCTTTTAAACGGCGCGGCGGTTTGATTGCAACTTCAGTTGTTATGTATGACCACAGAGAAACATTGTTAAGTAAATAACGGATTGCAAAGATGATCGCTTCGTAGCGGAAAATCGTTTACTTATTGTCTTTATTGTTTTCGACCCTCACTTACGTTATGAGCTTGGCAAGTTCTTGTAGAGTAGTCCTAACCAAGTGGGGGACTTACAATCTTGCAAGCTAGCTATCTCTAGCACAACTGTGACACGCGACTCTTTGTCGAGCGACAAATGCTACCTATCTCTTTCCACTCAATATAGCGTGACAGTGACAGGTCATTTTCTGACGCGCGAGAAACGAAGTCACGGCCTGTTATGCACCATCAGGTCAAGTGTATACAAACAAGTAGTCCAACTTTGGCCATTTTGGAGCGCGTGACATGTATTCACACAGACGCACAATCGCGCGTCTGTGTGAATACATGTCACGCGTGTTTATGTTTTAGAGAAATCAATCATTTAATCGTTATTTATTCAATTATAAAATGCGACTCTATTTTCCTCTGTTCATTTTTGCCACGACACCCGTACGCTAGTGATCAGTAGGCTTATGATGCTACGCTTTGTCGCGCGACAAAATAAATGACAAAACATCTCTCACACACTATTTGTCAGAACGTGACGGATACTTTATCATTTATTTATCGCATGACAAAGCGTAGCATCATAACTAAGCCTAAGGTTTGCCAGCCGCGGCCACTAGCGACTTTTCGCTGACCGCTCAAAGTAAGCGTACGGACCAAGGACCTTAAAATAAATAGCCGGACGGAGCCTTGCTAACAAAAAACTGACGCATGTCTAATAAACCGGCTACCTATGTGTGCATGCTGCTCAGGAAAAAACTAGTTGATGTGTGTGTGTAGTGTACAAGCAGCCGGATTATTAAAAATGGCTTCAGTTCTCTGTTGGCGAGGCTCCGTCCGGCTATTTATTTTAAGATCCTTGGTACGGACCACCGGGATACTCTGAAACGAAAGTCATTACCTTTTTTTTTGTGTTCAGGTGGTTAACGATGATGCTATAAGAGCCTATTTCGTGAACACCGTGTACGAATACATCGACTCCAATGGCTTCGACGGTTTGGACTTGGATTGGGAGTACCCCGCGCAAAGGGGGGGAGTGGAGTCGGATAAGGTAAATTAGATGCCGCTTACTCTTATAACTCTTTTTTTTTTCTAACCTTGTTAGACTGTAGGACACCTGAATCGGCCCTCCAACAGTATAGCACATAGGTGCACGGGGGAGAGAAGCTCCCACGCGTGCGGATAGTGGCAAATTTATATAATACTATCAACTTCAGTTTTTGGTGTATGAGTGTCGATGTAATAATAAATTTAATCCTAATGTAGTTGCAAATAATGGTGTAAAGTGTAGGTATGGTCGCAAGAGACGTCCGTCGCCGATAAGTGCCGTAAGCAGAATGTGTGACTCTTACTCTTATAACTCTTTCTACACCTTAGTTTATATGGCTGTGCCATTCCCTGTCCCTTTCACTCTACAGTGGGTCTTTCACTCTACGGAGAAAAAAAAACCCGACAAGTGCGAGTCGGACGCGCCCACCGAGGGTTCCGTACAAATTTGTACGTACATATTCTATTAAAGTACCCTATAAATTTTGATTCCCTAGTACTGACTATATTTTTTATGATTTGATTGCAAATGTATACCTATAGTTTTTAGATTTTTCCTTATACTTGTAGTATAAGACGGTATTACTTGCTAAATTTCATAGTTCTAGGTCAACGGAAAGTACCCCATAAACTTTGAATTCCTTGTGAGTGTTGAAATATACGTTTTTTGCGGCATAAACGACCGTATCTTTTTTTACGTTTACTTGAAAGTTTGATTTTTCTCACAGCTTCAAGGAACTGTAGACCTGAGTATATGGTTTTATTTTCAACTCGATATCTCCACGCGTTCTCGACATAAAGGGTCTTTAATCACAGACAGACGGACGGTCGGACAGACAGATGGACAACAAAGTGATCCCTGAAGGATTCCGTTTTATCCTTTGGAGTACGGAACCCTAAAAAGGACGAGTAATGTCCTAAAAACATCTTCAAGTGAAAAGTAAAAATACAACCAGACCAATGTATTTATATTTCAGGAGCAATTTGTGGTGTTAGTGAAGGAGTTGAAGGCAGCGTTCACGCTGAAGGGGTATCTGCTAACCTCTGCCGTGGCCGTCACGCAGTCGCATATTGACTTGTCCTACAACGTCATTGAGCTCAATGAGTACGTGTAAAATATAATAAAATAGAATATTTAAGGGTTGCCAACCGCACGGGGTTTCTATCTACGCGGACATTTTGTAGCATAATTATGTGGTGTATCGTCAATTAGTTCTATACGATCATACTACTCGCAAATTATTAAATCGATTTTATTTTTATAGCGTCAAAATGGTGCCGTTTTAGTGAAAAGTTCTCCAAAAGTGGAAGCGAGATTCGTAACCTGAAGTACGAGGTTTTTAGTTGTTCTTGTACGAGCAAAAAGTTCAAGGTTTGGTAAACCTTGAATGGACTGTAACCTACCAGTGGCGTGGCGTTGAAGAAATCCTTGGGCAAGCCGGAGCAGCTCTGGCTTAAATTTTCTTTAGAGCACTATAATTAGGTAAGTGCTGTACCGCCTAATATTAGGCAAGCCGATGGGAATCGAGTTCTATGGACGCCACGCCACTGTAACCTACCTAAAACTATTCTGATCTGATGGTTGATGTGGTGATGTCAGCTCCCCTTTGAAACCGTTACTCTATTGTCCTAACGAGGCTTTCCAATGTCGGTGCGATTAAATTGCCTTTGACTAGTGAATAGCGCAAATATTACATTTTACAGACACTTGGACTACTTGAATCTGATGTTGTACGATTATCACGGCATCTGGGACGAGACGACCGGCGCGAACGCACCCCTCTATGCACAGGAAACTGATGCGGCTAACCTGAATTTAAATGCTGTTGGCAAACCTTTAAAATTACATAGTCCGATCCTAATAGTAATCAATGAGATATGCCGCACGCCTGTTCTTATTTTAATTCTACGAATGAACTTGTGGTTGCTATTTGATCAAGATGTCCATGCCACATTCAGTTCAGCACTAAGCAAACTTTAATCAGATTCTTCTTTATTTTTCTACAGAACCACTCCGTGAATGTCTGGATTAACAACGGCGCGACTCCGTCCAAATTACTGATGGGTCTGGGAGCGTATGGGAAGACCTTCACCCTGACAAGCCTGAACGATACTTCTACCGGCGCACCATTCACTGGAGCAGGAGAGGGCGGCCCTTATACCTACGAACCCGGTAATTGGGCGTACTATGAGGTAAACGTCTCTTTTTATAAACCCTCTGTGCCCCACTGATCTGCCTTCACTATCTTCTTTCATTGTATTGTATTGCGTTTATTGGTAAAAAATTGTTTACATTGATCAATGATCTCGGTTTTGAACTTCGTCTGGCCAGTTCTTTACATATCCAAGTCATCACAACATTCGGGTTATGGGGTAATCTTACACAAAACTACTACTTGACTGAGGATCGTAGTGAGCATCAGATGATATTGAACATTATGTTAGAAGTTAAAATAACGATTTATCTCCATCCGAAACTAAGTAGTTATGCAACCTAGCATTTTGCGAATAATTGCAGAAAACTTCACCCTGACGATGAGGTCTTTCCATGACTTTACCATTGAATTGTCCATAAACGTTTCATTGAATGTTTCATTTAATCGAAAGCATTTTTCTTTGAAAGTGTGAACTCTTTGGGAGTGTTATAATTGTTCAAACTTGCACGTGCGGGTGCTTAACGTCGCTTAGTTTTGTATGAAAAAGCGGTGTCATACCAAGTACTTAATGAGGTGAAATGCTCACACAAAAGTGTTACTAAATTATGTAGGTATGATGAAAATCATGAATGGCTTTTAAAAATAAAGAAATGTTTAATCTCAAGAAAGTTATCGAAGCAATGAAAATTTAAAGACGCATTCTACGAGTTTGCCAGTGCAATCGTAACTCTTGTGTATTATATAATCAAATAAATAAATAAATAAATATTAGGGGACAATCTTATACAAATCGCACTAGCCCCATACATAGTAAGCTCAATAAGGCTTGTGTTATGGATACTAGACGACGATATATTTAATAGATACAAATACTTAAATACATAGAAAACATCCATGACTCAGGAACAAATATTCGTGCTCATCGCACAAATAAATGCCCTTACCGGGATTCGAACCCAGGACCTTTTGCTTCGTAGGCAGGGTCACTACCAACTAAGCTAAAGCGGTCGTCAAAATGTTTCTAGATTTGCGAAGATCAGGCGAACAATCCCTCTGAATGGAACATCACCGAGGTGACCGGGAACTACGTGTATGCCAACAAGGGTCTCTTCTGGGTCGGCTATGACAACCCTAGCACAATTTATGCTAAGGTAAGAATCATGAATTATTATTTATTAGCTACAACTTAGTGACAATTAACACAAGATGGCTGTGATATCTTGCAGTGACATAGCATGTATAGGTAAAAAACTTAACTAAAGCACCTGTTGCATGTAGTAGTGTACGGAATTTATATGGAACTTGTGTCCTTTTCCTAAAATGGAACGTCAAACTGTCTATACGGACAGGTTACCACATGCAACAGGTGCTTTCGTTAAGTTTTTACCTATAACAAACAACCAACGAGAACGCGCGTACATTGCAACTCTCAACTGCGCAATCGAAGAGGACACTTGGATAACATGTATTGGCAGCATATCCACCTTTTTTTTTAAATTGTACATGGCAGTCGCTGAAATAGTCTCAAATTGAGCTCGATAAGCTTACCCAAAATATACTTCTTATATGATTTTGTAAGCACCACAAAGTTCCTAAAAAAAGTAAAACCACATTATATCAGGCTAAATGGTTTAAAAATATCCTCAGATCATACCCTCAGTACACAGTAATACAAAAGAATATATATTTCAACAGTCAGACTAGGATTTATCTGTATTTATTATTAGATACGCGTGCCCATTGGCTGTTACTAGGCCGTGAATCGGGAAATTTTAGTATGAGAGAATCGGGAATTAGCGGTATTATACCATACTAAAATTTCCCAGTTCTGCACGTTCTAGCTGTTACATGCTGTATTGCGCGCAAAAAATGTCTGCGACCGTCTTGTGCTGTGCCGATTGTCAATAAGGACCTCGGAAAGGCTATTTGTATGGAAATGCTATTAAAATACGCCCTAATGAACATACCTTTTGCTCGCGAATGTCACTTATTTTTCACTACCTATACTATTATTACGTACCTCAGAAAAGTATTACTAGTAAATTTCACTTTTTGTATATTTAGATCTTTTGAACGCCACTTAAAATACCAATTACGCATGTTATTTCTGTTTAGTCATTTCTTATTTACATGTAACTTAGTTTGTTAACCATCTTTCATCACCGAATTGTTCAACTAATAAGAATTATATGGACCCCTCTGTATACTGTCTGTTAATCATTCTGTATTGTAATTATAATTGTTTTCATTCACAAATCAATCGTCTAGGGTTTTTAAACCCAGCACCCAGTACCTATGTATAGGGGATAGTGGATATTACTGGCGCTATAAGCATTTTTACCTTTTACTGAAAGGTTGTGTAAATCCACAGGCACAATACGCCAAGACAATGGGTCTCGGTGGTATCATGTACTGGGCTGTGGATATGGATGACTTCGGTGGCCTTTGCGGGGACAAATTCCCTCTGATCCGTCAGGGCATCGCTGGATACAACTCTGTTTAACTCTCATAATGAATCATTATAGCAGCCGCCAACCAAACTGACGGCCGGAGCAATAAAACCATTAACATCATGCATTTTCTTTCGCACTCGCGTGGTATTACAGAGCGCGACTCAATGGAGAGCCAAAGTGCAAGTAGTAAAACCGCATAAAAAAAATCTTGTCTCAGGCGTCAGCTTGGTTGGTGGCTAGTAACGTTTCGCAGCAAATACAATTTACTAAAAAAGATATTCTGCTTTTTATTCATCATTATGTTTTCATTTCCTGAGTGTTGTGGTGTCTTCATCGATTAAATCCTAAGGCCTACCTTAGCGCAGATGACCAACTTTAGTAAATGTTCTTAAAGCTTAAATCTAATGATTATGATTTCAAATGGTTGAGAAGAGTCAATCACCTGCGTATGCCCAAGTTTAAGCCGCATTTGTACATTTCGATATCATTTGTATTGCGTCTGTCTTGGTAAAGTGTATCATTTGGTACGTCATTGTCGTGGTAGAGAATAGAGCAAGATTCACCAAATGGTGGACCGCGGTCCGGGTTCAGACCGCCGACCTGTTTTAAATAAATAAATCTTACACAAATCGAGCTAGTCCCAAACTAAGCAGTGCTTGTACTGTGCGTGTGTGTTGTATTTTGTGCGGACCTTAAGTACTACTACTTTACTACGGAACGGACCGCGATGGTCATTTTATTTCAAAAACCGGACCCCTGGAGAAACTAATTGGTGATCCCTGGAATAGAGCAATGATGGGCAAACTTTTTTCATGGGGGCAAGAAAATTTAAGAAATTTCAGAAAAGGGCCCAACCTATAGCGAAATTTAATGATGTTTTAAAATCTATAAAACTAATCAGTCAAAATATATTATTGCGGGCCTTATACTAATTATTTCAAAGGTTCGTTGGCGGGCCAGATTCCCTTCTTTCCCACCGTCCACCTCCCGAGACCACCTGGGTGAACCGTTGAAAAACATTTTTTACTACCGTTCACCTTTGACCAGCTGGGTGTACGATGGAAATTTCTTCATTTCCACCGTACACCTTGTTATCAATATGGCGTACCTATCTATTATCAGAACTCTTCAAATTTCAAGTTTGTCTATAGACATCATTTCAATATGGCATTGACAACTACTATTCCGGTTTCTTGTGATTCTTATTTAAATGTATATACATAAACATGGAAAAATTTATTGAATCAATTTCAGAGGTGGATGGTCACCAATATAAATTATACGATATAATTGAGGGTGAACGGTAGTAAAAAAATTTTTTCAACGGTTCACCCAGGTGGTCTCGGGAGGTGGACGGTGGGAAAGAAGGGGCCAGATTAAGGTAACTGTCCACTTCACCGTATCATACCATGACCGTACTATGAACGTGTCAGGCAAAATAAATATTCTTTGTAAAGTATGAGACAGACAGAGCCAGCTAGCACGTTCCGTCCCCGATCGGCATTTGTCATACCGTGTCTGATACGTTCATAGTACGGTCATGCTATGATACAGTATAGTGGGCAGAGACCCTTATACTCTCCCGCGGGCCGTACTTTGCCCACAACTGGAATGAATACCGACTTGCAATGAAGCAAAAATCTGTGAAAGAACGTATTGTAGAGGCGCTGGCTGTCTCTACAGAAGAATTATGAATTTAATTCAAATATTTCAAATATCTTTCAGTTTAACGTTATATAATGAATATAAAATATTGACGGAGTTCTCATCTGAGGGCCGCCATAGAAACAATATGTAAATATCTCGGAATAAAACCAATCCTAAATTACCCAGTGGAAGTTCACTTCAATACTCCCCCGGCTAGACCCCCCACATTATGGTGGAGGCGCGAATAGAATACAGTCTGTCTCGCTCTAGTTTAGTAGTTATGTTTTAGTCTTAACTTTGCTCTAGTACCGAGCATTTGAAATAAACAGTATATTATCAAAGTATCATCTTTTATCTTATCCTGGTCCACCTTCACAGTATGATGCACATTAGCGCAATCAGTATAATGAACATCCGCCCAAGCGATTTGGTTTACGGAGATCGCTATCAGCTGCTGGCTTACTATTATTGTCAATATCGTGCGTTTGTGTAGCTTATGTATTGTACCCAAGCCCTGTTCATAGACCAGTTTTGCTTAGGACAGTTCTTTGGCAACTATAAAAAAACATAGCTGGCGTTCAAAGGGTCAAAAAATGAAGAATAATAGTTTTAGCGTATAAAATACAGGCGAACAATAATACTGCCTTCCTAACGTAAAGTGTAATAACTATGTTCCTGGCTCGAACATAGTTATTACACTTTAGGGCAGAATACAGAAAAAAAATAAGTGGTAAATTGGAACCTCACTAAGCCCTGGCATTGATTTTCAGTGCACCCTCCTGAAAAAAACTAGAGAATTTACTCAAATACTGTGAAATTCACAGGCACAATACGCTAAGACGATGGGTCTCGGTGGTATCATGTACTGGGCAGTGGACCTGGATGACTTCAGCGGCATCTGTGGGGAGAAATACCCACTGATCAGACAAGGCATCGAAGGATACAAATCAGCATCATCTCAACATTTACTACAGTTAGCGCTCAATCCTGTACCATTTTTGTTCCTACACCTTCTGTATTCCAGATTTTATTGATCAAAAACATCTGGGCGCCAAGTCGAACACAAGATTTACTTTAGTGGAAATACTCGCTGTCGTTTCATGTTTTATGTATCTGTATCTTAGAACCCTGGTGTAAGCATCGTGTTATTTTAGGAAAGTGAGCGCGGTTGAAACACTGTTTTAATTGCCTAAAACGATCAGATATTTTTGATAGCGAAAGATGCAAATAGCGACCTTTATCATTAAATCATGTCTGTTTATGCCATAAGCGTGCATTATAGGTTAACATGTTAACTGTCCGAATCTGATTTGACTGAACCTTACGGCTATGTAATAGAGGTTTGCCGTGACCCATATACGGGTCACGGACACTGTTCTTGTCAGTCGGGCAGTAAACGTGTTTAAAAAATGTAAATGTGTAAGTTCAGTACAGTCATCATGTGTATTCGTACTTCGATATGGAAATTTAAGAGTAAATGATTTCCAATATTTATAGTTGTTTAGTTTACTCACTCATCAAGTTATTGTATATTTGACACCAATAGGTGTAAAACAGTATCAGATATTTTTATTTTCCATGGGTCTGTTCTGCGCACTCACAAGAAAATTTATAAGGTCCTACACAAACACATTTAACTACAGGTTTCCTTTTATCGCTGTTTAGTACTATTATATTTTTAATTTATAAATTTTGCATGCTTTAGGACGCTTCGGTGATAATATGGGGCACGAAGGAAAATCCAGATATGACTAAAACTTCACTCCTCTCCTATGTATATAAAAGGGCAGTAAATGACGGATCGTGTGATACAATTTTAAACCCAAATGAAACGTATTAAGATTTCAATTGCTACTTATACACCGCGAGCCGATGCACTTAAGTATCAAAGGAATTCACACCTGAAACCGCAGTGACCACCTGACCGGGATTCTCGTTAATTTATACGGAATAAAGCACGCAAAAGTAGACTCTTTACCTTTTACATACGGTCTATAATGTGGTGGCTGGTTGGCAGCCCTGTAATAACACTTGGAGGGTTGGGGTCCTAAGACAATATTTGCTGTTGAGAGTGCGATATAACAACGCGTAACGCACAGTATCGACGCAGACGTAAACAGATTGTAGAACGAATTGTTAGAAAAGATAAGATACTACACTGCCCGTTTTACCGACAAATTTTGGAACTTAAGACACGCGGGTTAACATTAGACAAAGAAAATCCTGCCCAATTTCGGAAATGCTGCCATCAACTCCGTTACCGTTTATAGTCTTTGCATATTGGACTAACAGCCCCATGGTCATTCCTTCAACTACCTACAGTTCTTTGTAATCAGTCATCATAATGGTTATCAGGTTATGGCGTTATAGTACAGGGTGACTGGAACGGGCTGAAAATCCGTACCCGAGAAGAACACTGTAAGTGCTATTGTTTTCCATACGCACTTACAGTGTTATGCTTCTCAGGTACAGAAATATGTTTAAGGCGTCTTAAAAGGAAACTCCCAAGTCACTTTTTCAGACGCCTAAAACTTAAAAAAAAAACGTATAGTATAGTAGATATGCGATATGGTTACTTCTGAAACCTGTTCCTAATGGAATCGGTTAATTCAAACACAACCATAATCACTAAGAAACCTATAGGTACAAACTTTGTTTTCAAATTAATCGATTTATAATAAATATTCCAGAACTAACCCTTAATTACTCCTCTAACGCCAAAAATACCATAGGAAGCCTGAAGGAGCGAATTTAAGCAATATCAAAAATTCTGGTTAAATAAGAATATAAGAAACATCAAAGTATATAGACCATACTTATGTATGGTAGGAGAAGAGACATACTTATGTATGGTAGGTTACACTATGGGGTTAACTATGCATAGCGTCTAGGCCATTGAAAACTAGTCCGATGTACCACCCGTGAAAAATAAACAAAGACACATATAGATTTACACTGGCTAGTTTTCCGTAAATCGACGCCTAAATAATGCGTCCATCATGCAAGAGGAATACAGATAAATTCATATAGATAAAACAAAAAGCAGAGACATGCGAAATCAATCGACAGACGGGAGAGATATCCATTAAACGATCTAGATGAATCAGGAAATTGGAGTGTTCGTGCTATTGAGTCGAGACGGACACTCGGCCGAATAGCGTAAGGCGATAATTGTCTAGATTGTGAGTGAAGAGGCTTGGTTTGGTTTGATTTATAAGATTATTTGCGGATGATAAGATTTGGAGGACAGGAATTCTATTTCAGAAAAAAGAATGTTCCTAGTTTGCGAAGAAGAGTTAAAGTGAAACAAACCGCTGTTTCACAGTAAGTCTTGTAAAGAATATTGTGAACAAAATCACGACTGAACTTCGTTCTGCCGCAACTGTGCTACGAGCCGCGACAGAATATCACACGGTGAACGACAAAGTAACGTAAGAATATCATTTCAAACATATTTCACTTGGCATATTGAAAACAGTACGGCAAGGTATGGGCGAACAACTTAATTGAAAGGTACGGTATCTGTGAGCAGAGAGTAAAGCAGAGAGAGGGTGAACAATTACTAAACCCGACCAGTCACGGTTTTTGTTTCCCTGTCTCTCAGTCCACTTGCTGCAGGTCATAATCAATGAAACATATAAGACATGACAAAAACATTAATTACATAATAGTAATAAAACGACTCAAACGGATTAAATCGCGTATATTACTACATTTTAAGTCCCGACGTTTCGTAACCCTTTTCAGTGTTCGTGGTCGCGGGCAGACTGCGGGTGTTGTATGAGTGATAATCGCGGAAACCGAAGACAATATTAATTACATCAGTTAATGTCAAATAAATAGGTATCTTTTGTTTTGAAGCCTGACAAACTTACAAGCCTTACTGGCTGGTGCAAAAATCCGATCAGCGTAAAAATCGGAACAGTGCAAACATCGGACCAATAACGTGCAAAAATCGGTCCAGCAATAGGTATCACAAAATAAATCAGTATGAAGCAGTGTTGCAAGACCGGCTATGGTACGAGTCGGCATGAATCGAGTTCTACGAATGCTACTTTTAGCTAGACTTGGTGTTTTAGACGCCCCATGCCCTCCAGTGTCAACACGTAATCCGCGTATAAAATATTAATTTTATGCGCTAGCACTCTTGCTACCGAATTAGGTCAGGCAGTTCGTGGAGATAGGCTTTTCGAGAGTTGACAACTTTTGATAATAGATGGCGCTAGTGGTCACCACATATACAAACAGAAACACTACTGCAGTAATTTTCCCCACTGTGCCTATGATGTACATAGTCAGTGCGCATTTAGCAAATGTGACAGGTCAGTATACAATAGTACATTACATAACTAGGGTGGTAAAACAAAGAAAGGCCGAGATCGCAGATTTTTGCGGCCCGAGCTGCATGCAACCAAATAAGTAATTTTATGTCTACGCGTGCGGTAAAAGCCACTTTATGGCCAGGTGTAGCATAAAAGCTTTTTACAATGGATGACAAAAACATTACTGTAGTAATTTTCCCTACTGTGGCCTAACGTAGTCAGTGTGCACTCAGCGGACGTCGCAGCTGCAATACGTTCGCGGGATGTTTTATATTCAAAGCCGACGTCTTGCTGAATTTATTACAGGACGTTATTGCTCTTTGACTTTTACGAGACGTCACTAAAAGGCCGTTATTATAAGTAAACAAAAATATCTCGACGCCTTTTTGTTTTTTATTGAATGATTAATATAATCGTAAACTTGATCGGGACGTTTCGTGTTGGAATGATATCAAACGTTGGCGTTACTTAAAGCTCTTCGTGTGCATCAGGTATTGATTGAGGGCTCCCCTCTCGCCTGCAGGCGACAAGTCGTGAGGTTTTCACCCAGTCTGACCCCTCGGGGTGGTCTGGCTAGCGACCTGGTTCGACCCGGCACGCCACGGCCGACCACTCGGTCCGACAATGCCCAGAAGGGTTGCGAGTTTGTCAGTTTCCAAAAAAAAAAAATCCTGAGGAGGCACACAAGTTGAATTCGGCTGACCAGAAGCTGCTCGAAAATGTAAGTCTTCTGTTATCAGTTTACAATGGATGTTATAGTTCAGACTGAGTGATCAGTCCTGAGGTAAAAACGTTTAGTTGCGTTAAAATAAACTTACATTACTCTCAAGGCTCTACATACACATTTAGTCTTATTTTATTATACAAATACTGTAGAGATCTGGCTGTCTCTATGGAAGAATTATGAATATAATTCAAAATAGCTGTCAATCTAAGGCAATGCTTGAATATAAAATATTGTTCGAGTTCTCATCAGAGCGCCATCAAACCAACATTATGTATTCTTTCGGAAAATATTCAAGTTCAAATTATAAAGTAAATGTTTGTCTTCAATAAATCCACCGACTAGACCCCCTTTACAATACGCGTTCGCGTTTTCGATGCAGGTAGAACATACTCGTATATTAAATTTATGAATGTTATTCAATAATATGGGTTATTCAAAGTAAACGTCTTGGAGACTTGTGGCATTAAAATCCGCTTACATTCTGTTTAAGGAGATGTTTGTGCATCCAAAGCGGGAGGGAAAATATTATTTTCTTAGCTATACGGTTATTCTGGAGTTTGTTTATGTGAGTTTATCCGCTTAGCTAGTTTAACCTGCATGTTTATCATTACAGAAATATAAATATCGAGATAAATGGAAAGAGTGTATGTACCTCGCGGGCTGAAAGGAAGAGCCGGGGACCTTCTTTGCTCGCTGTCAACTTCAGTCGTCGTCAACATTATTTTCAAATTATAATAATGGTATACCTAATTATTTATTTCTTCTTTATTATGACAAGTTGGTAGTTTTCAAACTATATAACTATATTCATAAAAGGAAATGAATTACATTGTATTTGACAATCTAAAAACTATATCTAACTACTAGTAAACTAAAATTAACTATAAATGAAATTAAACCTAAAAATTTAAGACTAAAGTGTATGTTACAAAATATCAAAAAAATTGGGCCCCCTTGGCATGGTGCCGAATATGCTGGCAGCGTTTCCTCGCTGTATAGCGATGCCTATACGCTGTGCGAGGAAGCTGCCACCTGCCAGCCCTTCGGTCACCAGTGCAGTGGACCAGCCTTTTGGATACGTCCTTGAAGAGCGTGTGCGCGCAGGGACCCCACGGGCCAAGGGTCTCGACGCCGAATGGCATGGTATAATTAAGTGTTCAAATGCCACAAATGAAATGGAAAATTTATGTTTTCTATTACTAAATTATTCTCTTGGCATCAAACGTCAAACGAAAAATCTTACAAATCAACGAACTATTTCCTTCTCTGTCTATTTCTGTCTCGATATATTTCTGTGTTTAGGTATCATGTTGAATTTGGTCCGTTGCTCACTTTGCACAATCAGCGAAACTTCGAAGTGGCCGGTGCTAGCAACTTGCTTGCAGGTCTGTAAGTAAGCCCCATTAGTTAGGACTCGTAGGCAATAGGGAACGTGCACGACGAAGGTGCTGCCAACTGGTGCCGCCAATCTAAATCATATACCCTCTCATGCTGGGGCCACATTGACGAAAACGCCGTTAATAACGTTAGTTTATCGCGTTGAAGGACGATTAACGTCAGTGTAGCTACGACTACTATATTTGACATTGACACTTACATATTATCATTGACATTGACAGCTTGATTTGACAGGGGCGATAGTTTCCTTTATTGTCCGCCCGTGTCTCTTGTTGTTTAGTGCTGCCACCTATAAGTTCGTGCACGTTCCCTATGTCACTGTCAGGTACTAAAAAAAATCGTGCGCAGAGCGAGACTACCGGTTAACTACCAGCCACTATCACCACCGTTTAAAACATCGCGGTGTTAAGTAACTTAGGGGATAACTTTTAGGGCTTGAACAACGCACTTACTCATATGTGGCTATATATAAATAAATAAATAAATATGGGCATGGTCAGCCATGCCCATATTTTTATTTGACACAGTTTTAAAATTTACTGGTAAGCTGAATGCTTAGATAACATATGTTGGTTAATGATGATACACCAATAAACGATATTGCGAGCAAACGTAAAATACTAATAAAAGCTTTTATTTAAAGTAAAACATCCTTTTGAAAACTTTTGACACCGCCGGAGAAGCCTGCTCATCGGGGATTGAGCCAAATTCCTGTAAACGAAAGATTAGACGGAAATATTCCAGAGAATTCGATTTTTAAAATATCCGAAGGCGCTCTAATGGATGTTGGTTCCATCTTCAGCTGAAATTCAATATTGTATCGTATCGAGTGTAAGCTGAATTCAACTTTAAATATATGGAGATAAAACTGAGTTACCGTTGCATACGTAATGTCCATTTTGCTTTCAATTTAAAAGATGTAACTAAATTCGAGAGTTTTCCAGATACTTTGCAATAAGTGTACGAAGTATGCTTTTTGCGTATCAGTTTGCTTGCCATGCAATTTGAATATTGCATTTTTGTGGCATTTTATTCCGTCCTAGTTTTGTTTGTATTTTAATGAACCAGGCATTCCATAGTGCTTCAAAGTGCATTCATGCATAAATATCGGTCTGCGTTAGAGTAGAGTATCGTCGTTTGTCGTATTATCCGTTAAAAGCAGCAGCTAATTTAAAATTATGTACAATCATGGCAATTTTTACCCGACTGCGGCGAAGCCCAAAGGAGGGTAATGTGTTTGACCTGTATGTATGTATGTCCGTTCCTGTGTCCGCTCGTAACTAATCAACGGCACAACCGATTTTGATAAATGATACATCATTGGATTCGTCTTGATGGCGCGAGTGTCACTGGGTATGAAGTTCGTTAAAATAAATAAAACGGCGGATTTTATGCACTTTAAAGTGCACCGCGGTCGGGTTTTTTTAGTAAAAATATTTAGTTATTACAAAACTTTATTTTCACATCACGACTGTTCATTTTATTCTGTAACAGTGTCTGTATTAGTAAGTGCATTATAACGTAGAAAAGAGTTTTACTCGTATAGCTACAAAACTGTGTAATATTAAGCCGTGAAACAATGGATTATAGCGGTTGCGAAGGCTCCTTATGATGGGGGATGGGGATGGCTCAAGGGAAATATTCAGAAAAGGTGTCATCCTAGGACGAGTTTTCTCGGTCATGGCGCGTCAGAGATCATTATTTGGTTGTTTTGTTCTAAAATTCTGTAAATAAATTGTATAAGTTTTTTTTTTCAATAAGAGGGTAGGTCTAGTGTGTAGCGTAACGCGCACACACTGGCATCTCTCGTCCTTTATATAAACAGCGTTCTATATGTAAATAAGCCAGTATTAAAGCATATCTATTCCAAATAATACATACTTATTTTAATCCCAACATCACAGTCCACTGCTGGACATATGCTTTCCCTATTGATCACTACAAAGTGCGGTCCTTTGCAGCCCTCCTCGACCGACCCCACTCTTTGTGGAAACATTCTGCGTAGGGATGTAACGATACCGATATCGATATATCGGTATCGCCGATGTATCGGTATCGCCGATTATATACAACCGATATTTGAAGAACGCGAAAAGAATTTGCTGTAGAAAAAAAAAACTGCAGAAAGTAATTTCAATTGCTGGCTTAATTTATGTATTGGCCTATTACCTTGTGCAATGATAATTACTATGTTAATTAAATCTTTGGTTCATAATAAAAAAAAATTGAATTTTGAGTTGACAATTTATTTATATTTACTTTACACTTTCAAGGTTGACTCTCTGTTAAATATACCCAAGTTTTAGGTATAATAAGGACTAGGGATGTAACGATACATAGTTTTGCCGATACGATACCGATACCGATATATTGTAGTAAATATCGGCGATACCGATATCTTAGCTAAATAATGAAGTATAAACTTCAGATAGGTACTATTTTGTATGTCCTTATTAGGAATGTAACGATACCGATACCGATATATCGGCCGATTTATCGGTATCGCCGATATATCGGTATCGCCGATAATATACAAATTATCGGCGATACCGATATATAATTAAATTCTGCGTAATGCTTAATATTTAGTAAATCCACTAAAACTAAACTCACTTTACCGCGTTTCAAAGGAAATATAAGAGTCCATTAAATAGCATCGCTATAAACACTCGCAAAGGAAAATCCAGTCAAAAACTTCCACTCAAAAGCTGAAGTGAAAACATGACAGCACAAAACTAGTGTTTCAGCCGTTACTGTGCTTTCTATAAACAAAGGGCGTAACTGCCTTACTTTTCCGCATTAAATAATGTCCTCTTATTATAAGGCGGCTGAGTATTTAGCCAACTGTAATTAACCTTTATGTTTCTGAGCTTGAAAAGTGGGAGCATAATTCGGCTGCTCAAAATTAAAGACAAGTAACTAAGTTTTGGTAGAATTTACCGGAGAGCCATAAAACGCCTCTTAACTTTAAAGGCTTACGTAGTAACTAGAATTTTATTATTATGGATAACTAAAAAACTATGAAAATGACAGAAAATGTAAAAATTAAGGGCTATTCCCAGTTATCCGCACCCCGTAGTTCGCACTCCGAACTACTGAGACTTCTTTTCCCAGTAGTCCGCAGTGCGAACAAATGGGAATATAAATTCCCAGTAGTTCACACCCGCGGCAAGTGGTACGGACTAGTGAGAATCTATTTTCCCATCTGTTCGCACTACGGACTACTGGGAAAAAAAGTCTCAGTACCTATAGTTCACACTGTTTTATTTAATATGTTAAGTTACGTTTGATTTTTTCTATGCATTTAATCTTTGTATCTCTAATCGTAATTATGATGTGTTGATTGGTGGCAGCTATTTGTACGTATGAATGTATGTCAACACCTTATTGCACAAAATAAGACAAAGTACAGTACAGGGTTGTAAAATAAATGTATATGTACAAAGACGAACTTATCCCTTATTTGTGGGGGTGGACAGGAAGTATCTCCCTCTTACTTATGTCTGTTGCCAAACAAGTATCACTAGTGTACTAATGACAGACATTTACTTCTCGAGGTCGTAATTGGGCGTTTTCCAAAAAAACGTGTCCGAAAATTTGTATGGATCACCACGTCACGTCAATGGATCGTCACGTTCATACAAATTTGTATGAACGTGACGTAGTGGAAAAAAAATCCATACAAATTTTCGGACACGTTTTTTTGGAAAACGCCCAATTACCTACCCACCGATGTTCCGAAATGGTTTCTTAGGGCCTGTGCACACGGCGTCTTTTGAACGCGCCGTTAACGTGCGTTTCGTAGCGCTCGCTGTCGCTTTTACACCCTAAAAATAAATAGACAGCCCTACGAAACGCGTGTCGACGGCGCGTTTAAAAGACACCGTGTACATAGAAAAATGTGTGACCATATATATGTGACGCTTTGAATGTTACAGACTATTTCATGCTGACTGTACATTTCATGAGACGAACATTTTTCGTACAGAAAATACAAATTGTCTGGGTTGTATACAATAGATGTTAGGAGCTCGTGACTCGCCCACTATACCTGATAGAATTCAGCGCTTAGCCCTTTTGTATGTTAAGAGCATTTTACTGAGATTTGGCAACGTCTCCTGTTTTGATGTTTTTATTCATTATTTTGTAAAATTTCAATACAACCTACTAGAGAACCTCCTGTTTGTAAAGTCGGTAAAAATTACAGAAAGACGTTGCCAAATCGCTCGCTATAAATGCTCTTTAGGTGACACGATAAAAGCTATTTACGTGCCATCTCGTACCTACATGCCCTAAATGAATATTCAGGGTTCCTCCTTGAATTCCAGTTATAACCGGATCGGGGGTTTCCTTCATTCATAATTCATCGGAGGGTTCCACGGCTGATGAAATTAAAAGTAATTCCGGGGAGTTATTCCGTCTTTCCGATGTAGAAATAATTGATCACGCGCCGAAAGGAGTTGGGCTTAAAATAAGAGTTCGTTTAGGAGACATTATTTAGGAATTTATTTTTATTTAGAACAACAGAACATTAATATGAAGCCTTAGAAACAATTCAGTCGAAACTATGACAAAAGTATCGATAATATCTACCAAATGATTGATGTGTGAATGATTGATATTATGATAGTTGTGTGGGATAATATTTAATGTCATTGAGCTTAGTAGAATACAAAAATGCGATTTGAGCATGAATTTTAGCAATTTAGAGTGATGTCTAATATAGCATTTCAAAAACGCATGTCTACTGGATTCTACTAAACCACAGCAGCCCTAAAGTCCACACGGTAACGAATAAACGTCAAGACCAGTCTTGAATCAGTCTTAGACTAAATCGCATCGAAATATAATGTATGGAACGGTAATGCCTAACAAAAATTACGTTGAAATTTGCCCCATAACACCCTCTTTTCAAAATAAATACGTCTTACGTATCAGTGGTGCTGACTGCTGATAACCAACTTAATGTTTACTATGTTCAGTTTACAGTCATTTATGACCAGAGCTCGGAATAGGTAGTGCCTATTTACCTAAACTTCGGGGCAGGACGTAACTAAGAGTGGTTACAACCACCAAAAATAATTGATTATTTTTATTGAACCCGGGATTTCCCTGGTTTAATAATAATACATTATCCATATAAATTCACGCTCAGGGTTAGATTATTAATGAAATACAATTATCTAATGCAGAAATTTTGAATGAAGTCGATTTTTGAGTTCGCAATATATCTTACATTTCATTAATAATTTAACCCCAAGTGTGAATTTGTGTACAGTACGTATTCTTATTAATCCCAGGAAATCCCACGTTCAATAAAAATAAATAATTATTTTTGGTGGTTGTAACCACTCTTAGTTACGTCCTCCCGCGAAGTTTAGGTAAATAGGCACAGCCTATTCCGAGCTCTGTTTATGACCAATATCAATATAAAGTTAGAGAAGACAGCCATTTCAAATAAGTTGCATTATAAATATTATAATGAAGAACCCTCAAACATTCTTGACATAAATAACACAAATAATGTATTAATGAAATCTTATATAAACGCCATATTGTTGTAATACTTTTTGGTTCAAAAGAGAAACTGGTGAGTTTCTTCAGGCGCTTCTTCTCACCAGAAGGTCAGTACCCGAAGCGCCAAAAGAAATAATTATATATTTAGAATCAGACTTGTAAAACAGCCCTTGAGGGCCTACTTACAGAAATAAATTATTTTATTTTTTAATTTATTTTCAGTTCGGGAAAAAGCCTAACACGAGCTTCAAATTCTCTTCAGAAGCGCAATACCCTGGAGGTGTAATCAAAAACCGAAATCGATTATAAGAATTCAATATCCGTCTTTCAATATGTCTGCCCGATGATCGCCGATATCTCTTTTATCTTTTCTACGCTTAAGTGCCTTAAATTTATATCGAGTCTTCGGAAATCTTTTGAAAATGAAAATACGAGATCCATTTTTATTAAAGTGCAGCGCGTCGTGAAATTTCCATTTGACCGTTAATAATTAATCATCACCCTAATTATGGTGTCAGTCCTCTGGTGGACATAGGTTACTCTAAAAGTGCGCCACTGAGCACCTTCTATATATACTTTCATCCTCTATTCGAGATTATTTGTGAATGAAATTTCAATAATCCTTCCGTCGTGCTCACCTAAGTAATAATTAATTTATTTGCTAACTTTTTCTTATTACAAGCTTTTATTTAGTTTCATGTCTCGGTGTCTGTGTCTGTAATAAAATCTTGTGAGTTAAATTTGACCGACTTTCTCAATTTCGAAGGCTCATATATGGATATCATATATGGAATTAAAATTAGGTACAAATAAAATATGACTACTTAGTATGTATGTAGTTTAATCTAAACTTAATAAAAATTAAACTAATCTTACGAAAATAAACCTAAATTAAAACTAAAAATTATCTAAAAAATTAGGCCCCCTTGGCATGGTGCCGAATATGCTAGCAGCGTTTCCTCGCTGTATGGCGATACTTTTTCGCTGCGCGAGGAAGCTGCCAGCATTTCCGTCACCAGTGCAGTCGACTATGGAATAAAGGTGCGCAGTTTAGATACGTGCCCTGGGCGCCGTTTTACGTCGCTACGCCACTAGGTTGATAAAAAAATAAATATTGTATGGCACAGCTCGGAATCTAGTGTTACTCGTACCTACCTATATTAGGGTGGCCCTTATTCATCAAGTCCTATGGATGGACGCATCGCCATTGACAAATCTGCATATACCCTATATCTGCCTACGGAATCTATTCCCATCAATATAGGCCTTACTTTCAAAAATAATTCTGTGCATTTTACGTTCACTCTTTTTTGATGGTATTAAATTGAATTACGATTTTTATGATCCTATCATGCTCGGCGCTTTCGGTAAAGTATTGCTATTTTATCGCTTTATCTAATTATCTGACTTTTCTCTCTTGGCCAGGAATGCCCCAGGTTTTTATAACCTCAGAGCCATTTAAGTGATCTCATTTTGTCTCAGACAAAGGTTAGACATTGCCTTTTTATTGCAAAAGTAGGTTTCTCTTATTCTTCGGGATCCATTCATTTTTGGAGGTAAAAATGGACTGATATTTATGAAAAGAAACTCATACCTAAATATACTATTACCGCCTATTGTTTAGCATTATTTTTATACATATAAGTTTGCATGGTAATGTTCTTTTGGAGTGTAATTGGGTAATTCTTCAGAAATATGTCTGCGGTCACCTTATTTCTCTGGCCCCTTTTCATACTAAATGTATGGAGACAGAGGAATAAGTCGCAGACATATTTCTGAAGAATAACCCAATTAGGTTTTTCTAGTACTGTATTGTAAAGTTGTACAACTTAATTGAAAACTGAAGGATGCGGGAGGCGTGGGATGAGGACAACAGTGAGTTGATGTACCTCACTACCACTTCTCACACACACCCGGACTTTTAATTAAATTGCACTAACACTGAAGAACTGGTAGCGCATAGATATAAAGAAAGCCAACGATTAAAAATCGTGCTGCAAAAGGGATGATATGAATTAAATTGCACACATGTATGTTCCTTCATATTGTGGCTGGAAGACGCAGCGTGGTTGGCTCTCATAAAGTGGACTTGTGATCTGATGAAGGTCGCTGGAGACCGCTGAATGTCGGCGGTGCAGAACTGGTCATGGTGGCGTTCTTTAGAGGAGGCTTACCTACATCCAGCAATGAACCTTTTTCGTTAATAATCGTGTTATCATGGCCTAGTTTCAGTAGTTCGGTGATTTAAGTCCGGTTCAAACAAATATACAGCGTGTAAGTCTAATACGGGCGATAAATTAAATCGGACATAGTATTCATTAGTGTAATCATGAAGTAAAAGGTTTTTTTTAAGTTGCAGTTCATTACGACCCCATAATTAATTTTTTTAAATTTCTCAGCATCAATGTACTGTAAACATGGTTGCGGTACGGCGGTACCGAAATGTCAACGTAACTGTCAACGAGCGTTTAACGTGAGTGTGTTTGCATTACATTGCGGGCTGAATTATTTTGTATGGACAAAATTATTGTTGCAACTTTAAGTAAATGTTATCTAATTACCTTCACTTTGTCCTATATTAACCACCGTTAAGAGATTCGCCCGTATTAGACTTACATACTGTATATGAACCGGACTAAAATCACCGAACTACTGAAATTAGGCCGTTATCATTAGGTTCACCGGAGATCGTTAACACCAACGCCGTTGCACCGTGTAATGGTCTCTATTCAGATGGAGTAATAACTACAGTTCCTTACGAGTAGCAGTTTATTTTGGGACAGACGAGCTATTGCGGTAGAACGTAGATAACGAATGGAATTATACTTGTAAAGGCCAATAAAAGTATCGAATTTAGTAAGTAGTACTTAACTTTGTTATAACAAATTTCAAGTGAAAAAACACAGGTTTTTTTTAATTAATTTTTTCAAAAAACTGACCTGCGATTGCCCTTAGTAGCGACTACGAGGCCGAATATGTAGCTCACCGGTTCAATAGATGCCTATTTACTCGTGTCTTGAGGAGTCTTAACTTGTATTTGCCAGGAAATAGGGACGCTGGGAGCCAGTTCCATTCCTTGGACTGCGAACGGACGCAATAAAAATGTTGAAGCACATCGCTTCGTGCGAATAAATGGAATATCGACAACAAAAGAATCAAGAACTTATTGTAAACTAGTAACTACGCGAGCGGCTTCGTCCGCATTATACCTACTTGTTATTATACCAAGCTTCTTATTGTGATAAGAAATGTGGTTTCAATCCAGTTCTTGGTCAGATACTTGTATGCCATATTTTATCTTAATCCGTTTAACACGTTATCGAGTAACAAATATCTAAGCATTCAAACATCTTCGCAAACTTGTAATATCAGTAGGATAGGATTAAGGGCTAATAATGCCGACTACGAGGATGGTTTGATAATTCCTGTTATTTAGTACTTCTAGAATCTTAACATGCTCATGTTTCCGGCTATTGTATGACACATTATTTATAAGGATTTGAGCCAAATTTCAATAGAGTCGCATCTTTATTTTTTGAATTATGGATCACAACACAAACTGCACGATTCCGACGACGACGTGGACGTAACTATGAAAAAATTAAAACAGTTCGCCGCAAGATCCACTCATATTTTTTTTATTTAATAGGTAATGGAAAAAAAATATTATGTCTGTTTTTGAAAACTCTCTAACTGTTATAGTTCACAGTGTTTTTATTAGAATATAGATTTTTTTTTTAAATAAGAGCCGATTCTTGACAGTATTGGATCAAAATTGACACCGACTAATAAAACATATAAAAAATTGGAAACCACATGTCTAGTGATCAATGATGAAGATTTAGGTGATGACTAAAGTCCTTGACTTACGTGTTGGTGATTTTAAGAAACTTAAACACATTGGATAAGCAACAGAGTGTGGCTCCAAATGAGCACCAAAAATGGGTTCACGATCTCAACTTGCAATTGGGTTCAGGAAAAAACAGGATAGCGAGTATTTATTGATCTATCACCATTGTTTACACTGGATTTCTAGCAAGTTAAAAAAATAGAAAAAAAAAGAAAAAAAGTTGTCCCGTAGTAAAGATACCCAGAAGCCTGTTATGCGACTACATTACAATTTTTTAATTTTTAAGAAAAAAAAATTATGCCACAACAATAATACCTAGTATATTCAGCTAGTAAATAGCCTAGCTACAAACTCGTAATGCCATTTACGAAAAAAGGTTTCATAAATAGTTTTTTAAAAAGACTTATCAAACGGCCCTCGTATTTCGTTGATCGAACGTATGGTATGGTCGTAAATCGACATCCCCTATGCAACATGGAATAGCATCTAGTCGAGGTGACTAATAACCGAATTTCCTTACGAGTACCATTCTATTTAGGGACAGACGAGCTATTACTGTGACGACGCGCTTCAGTTAACGACCGGTGATTGGAGCCTGTCCAGTCCGATAGCACTTAAGAACTATCGATAGTTCACGCCGGATAATGTTGAGTTTACACGAGCTCAGTATTTGTAGTATGTGTATGTAACGTAAGTTGCAGTAGATGTTTCCTTGTGCACGAATGCACAGGAAAAGAGCAATTAGAGAGGAATAAATAGCAACGCATTTATTTATATATTATGTCATAATTCTAATTAAGTTTTTAACCAAATCAGGATTTTTAGGCTGTAAATAAGTGTTAAAATCATAATATTTTCGGTACTCCTCAATTTAAAGACTCGTTTAGTCTTATTATAAGGCATTGTACAATTCTCCACTTGTATTCGTTCGTTCGTATACCAAAATCCGAAAATAAAGGACAATACTTATTAGTTTAATATTATTATTATTACTACTTTAATGCAATATTGCTTGCTTTAATGCAAATTAACGTGCTATACTTCCAAATAATGTCAACAAACATTAAACAGTGATTGCGACTCCATTACAACAGTATGGAGACAGAACTGTCATGGGGATCATCATTCAGCGTGAGGTGTATGGTAACATTAGTGAAAATTAGGTGCCAGTATTTGGGATCGAACCAGGTCACTAACCCCGGTCCACCTTGAGAGGGTCGGACTAGGTGGGGGCCGAAGCGCCTGGGATCGAACCAGGACGCTAGGCCAGGGCCACCTTGAAGTTACACTGATTGCTCAAAGTGAGCAGCGGACCAGCGGGAAGGTTGAAGCGGATCAACCTGTCCTTATGTGGGTGTGTGAATCGAACGAATGGGAGTTTTAGTTACCGGTTCGCTAAACCTAGCCAAGCTAAGAAGACTCCGGCAAAAACTTAGCTGGGCCCGAGCAAGGTCGGAGTGAGGCGGCAGTGTACTACGCGTTACAGTGTTTAGTTTGTGTGAGGATTCAGTAGAGATATTTAAAATGAATGATGCATCAAAATATATTTCACATTCGTCATATAAAACTTATATGAATTAAACTGCATTATTGTATGTTGGCAACAAACATTCAACTAACAACCGCATTTTAAGCGAAACTACATTCTAGTTTCAAATCCGCGAGAGGCTTTTACTGCCATAAGATCGAGGAAAACTGTGTTACTTATTCCAAAAAGACGTATGTTATTAATATAATGTTATTAGTTACAACGTTTAGTAGCTAAAGGAAGGTACAGCAAGCGACAAGTATATTTACAATGTATCACCTTAATCAGTTGCACTAAGGTACAAAATGTTTTACGTAGTTTTGTCACTCATTGTATGGTTTAATTGAAGAGCGTGCATCGTGGAAGTCTGACGTATGCCAAGGTTTTCTTGGACCACCCGGCCGCATACGTAACCGAGTTTGGTAACTAGTTACGAAGGATTTTTCTCTTATTTTGGTACTGGGTAAGAACTAAAATACGACCCGAATCCATGGATCTTTCACATCGTACACAGAATCTGCGTGATTCAGTGATGCAGCGCCCCGCGCCGTACCGTAGATAATATGTCGTCGCCCGATCGTATAATTGGCCATATCATGAATCATAATATTCCTAGCCTAGGCATATTACGAAATGTCGGCATATCATGATATTCCTAGGCATTTCAAGATATGCCGGCATTTCATGATATTCCTAGGCATATCATGAAATGTTGGCATTTTTGGCAAAATAAGAGTGACAGTTAGTGGAATTTTATTGTTTCTTCACCAGGGTAATTCCATGGCAAAGAGTAACGTCAGGAACCTATTCCGCGCGTGTTCTTTTATTAATGTTGCAAATTTAAATGATAATATACCTAAGGATTAAATGAATACTGACATAGTGTAAAATTAACACTTAAATTTGCATCAAAAACAAATACTAAACACGCGATGAAGTGGTAACTTGCGTTACATTTTCATGGAATTACCCACGTCAGTGATCCGTCTGTTCAGTGACAGCGGCCCCATTGTATCGTGAGACAGATTTATTGCCGGAAGCTAGAGGAAGTGAGACGGACTTTAATGAAAACGTCCCCGTTCATTCTTTGATAATGGTGTTACAGAATGCGTCTTAATTATTAGCGGTTACAGTTGTAGTAGAACAGGTAATATCGTAAACACGGTTTTTATGGTTCAATGAACTCAAATATGATCGATTTCAATTTTGGCTTTGATTGGGTGAATCATGAGTAATAGTAGTTCAATATCTACTGAACCAAGCCGAACTCGGGTTTTGAATTCTACCCCGACATTAGGGACTAAATTCTTACATCTAGGAATTGAACTAAAATCTTACGCCTAAAAGTTGTCTTAGGCTTAAAAAGTACAGGTTCGAATAAGGATGACGACTGGGTTAAAAATATATACAGCTACATACTGCTATCTTTCAAGGCTTAACCTAATACAATAGTGTACAAGTATCTAAAACTAAATTATAATATATTTAAGTACCTATGACATTATTATTTTTTACACAATTCACAGTAAACGACGTCTACAATCCTAAAATAACATAAAACATAGAGCGTGTCCTTTATGAATTCGCTCAGAGCACAGTGAAATAAATCTATGTCCGTTGCTACACGGTTAAGAGTACGATTATAAAACCCTTCTGCGACCATTTCTCGAAAAATTGTATATGCAAATATTCAATCCTTCAATAATATTGTGGGTAATAAAATTAAATAAGAATCTTGCTATTCGAAGTATGTTATCCTTGAATAGTTGTTTAAGTTTGAATTGAAAGTAAATCGAGATTATGAAGATTCGAATCTGATGGCTTGAGGGTTTATTTATGTACAGAAATGTAGAATATAAGAAGGTTCACAATCACAATTCGTTGGCGGTGACGCTCTAAGTAATCTAAGTTGCTAAAATCAAGTAACAGAGTTCAACAATACACAGACACACACATACACATATTCCCAAAATAGCACGTAACATGTGAAGGATTAGATACGTTAACTATTTCAGTGTAAGAATATAAATAAGTAAGAATTAAATCCGGGCATTTCTAGGCGATAAATAATTAATCGCCTAGAAATGCCCGGATTTAAATAAATGGTTTTCGTAAGTTTACATACTGTATAGGCGGAACGTCAGTTTTGTTAGAAAAAAATCTTCTACATGTATGTAAATTACTTAATCTGTGATATATTCCAAACTGCAGTATACAATGAGGTAAGGCAACCTTTTGTTACCATCATAAAGTTGAACCATCTTGTCACTGCATGCGCTGTGGCTCGATAACTCAACATCTGTGCTTTCTCACAGATATTGAATCGGAGCTGTCCAGATAGATCTTCATATTGTAAGTACAAGTATCTACAAAAGAAGACAGTTTGACTGACTGAAGTAAAGCTGAGCTGTCGATGCTAGAAACTTGAGATAAGGAGGCTTGTGTATTAAGATTAAACGCTTTTTTATACAGAGTAAATGCGAGGACGTAATCCGTCTTGAGTTCACTCCATTAAGAATTAAAATGGGATCATTGTAACCAGGGGTCGAACTTTTGGTGCTGATGACGTCAAGCTACATACAGGTTGATTCAGGTTAGGTTTTACATTGATTTACCGCTACCGTAAATTACCGGTATCTTAAAATGTATAAATTAACTATGTCACTACTTTCATTGGTTGGTGTTAATGGTAGAATACGCATACTGGAATTAATTCATAACTTTAACGATACTGGTAATGATAAATCAATTCAAAACCTGGAGCGAATCATGCTTTAAAGCCCGTGTGCCTACCATGAGTTGAGTGTACGATCGGCGCTAGCGAGTTTCTCGTATCGAGAGTCAGTGCACCTCTCTCGCACGCGCTAATAGTACGAAAGAGATAGACTGTCATCAAGCGCTCGATACTCGCTAGCGCCGATCGAAAAGTCAACTCATGGTAGGCACACTGTGCACATCACGTGTTTTAAACACGCCGTCGAGGCGCGTTTCGTAGCGCCTGTCTCAGTTTATTTTTAGGGTGTAAAAGGGACAGCGCTACGAAACGAGCTTCAACGGCGCGTTTAAAAGACGCCGTGTGCACAGGGCCTTATGCATCTTGCTACATACAGAGTGATTCAGTTTAGGTTTTACATTGATGTACCGTTACCGTAAATTACCGGTAGCGTAAAATTTATAAATACTGCACCTTGACGTCATTTTGACGTCATCGGCACCAAAAGTTCGGACCCTGATAATAATATAAGCCAGTGTTTTTCAAAGTGTGGGTCGGGATCCCCTGGGGGGTCGCAGAGCCTGTTGTAGGGGGTCGCTGGGGTCGAGAAACAACAGACAAAAAGGAAAAAAAAAACGAAAAAGCTCACAATTGTAATGGAATAAAATTCTAAATCATGGAGGATAGGGGGTCGCGAAATATTTTCACATACAAAGGGGGTCGTGCCATGAAATAGTATGAAAAACACTGATATAAGCATTTTACTTTATCACACACATGTTCTAAATTAAATAATTAATTGCAAATAATGTGGAGGGTACCAAAATACATGCCAAGACATATAGAGATACGTATCTGATCGTAAAGCAAAGCGTAAAAGCAAAATATACCACGCAATTGTTAGATCGTAAATATGACAACGGTACCTGATTTATTATAATGCAGTCATTTTTACCGTTGGCAAAAAAAAACAATATCAAATAATTTGTGTAATCTCCTGTATTATTTGTTTACAATATTATAAATGACAAGAACGATAGAGACAGATTTAAATTTAGGTTTGAGGTTGGACGAGAAATAATTAATTTACTTATAGCCTTACTCAACCTTTTTACAGTCATCAAAAATAAATAAAATAAATAAATAAATAAATATTAGGGGACGATCTTACACAAATCGAACTAGCCCCATAGGAAGCTCAATAAGGCTTGTGTTATGGATACTAGACGACGATATATTTAATAGATACAAATACTTAAATACATAGAAAACATGCATGACTCAGGAACAAATATTCGTGCCCATCACACAAATAAATGCCCTTACCGGGATTCGAACCCAGGACCTCGTGCTTCGTAGGCAGGGTCACTACCAACTAAGCTAAAGCGGTCGTCAATGATTTATTACTTACTTACTTGCCATGATTGCATTGACGTATTCTAAATGTCATGGATTGTAATAAATAATAATTATTAGGAGATTTCCAAGTAAATGTTTTTTTTTAAACTAGTAAGTACACGGATTTATGTTTTAACGAAAACAGAAATTAACGACATCATAGTTGAAATGCGATAATCTGAAGAACGTTGTGATGACACGTTTGTTATGTTTACTTAGTTGGTTTACGATAAGACAATGACGCTTAGATTGTTTACATCCACAGGCTGTTTCGAAATCATCTGCAAATAACAGCTACTTAACAATATCGAATCAATTAGCGATGGGCGAGTCGAGTTGTCTGATTCGAATAACTCGAATCAGACTCTAAGCGAGTTGATTCGAATCAAGTTCATTCGCAACTCGAATCAACTCGCATACCTAACTCTAGCTAGAATTGACACGGACCGGATAACGAATGCGAGTTAAGCGAGTGCACGCGAGTCACCGATTCGCCAACTCGACGAATGTTCATTTTTTTACGAATACGCTGAACTCGACTCGACTCGCCGATCCGTTTGGCTGCTGCCGCGAAGCGGATCCCATCCAATTGATGCGAGTCGAGTCAACTCGAATCCCGATTCGAGTTGACGGGCGAGTCAACTCGAGTTATCCGAGTTGGAATAAAATCAACTCGTAACATCGCTAGAATCAATCGCATATTTATCGCCCTTGCCTTCGGCTCGGGCGTCAAATACCTGCGATCTGAGATATTCTTTGTTTTACCGCCCTAGGTAAGTAATGTACTATTTCATGCTAGCATGTATTATTGACTAATGACACTGAACTGAACAGTTCCAAAAGTTTTAAAAATACCTTTAACTCTGTGAGAAATTCGTGAATTGGTGATATAGAGCTCAGGTAGCGATGGTTCCTAGAAATTAAACTTTAAATTTTGAACAATAAGACCGCATTTCCAATAACTCTAATGAAATAGATACGATTTTTCAGTATTGAGTTGGAAACTTTTGGGACGACTACTACTATAGAATTCAGACACTTTTTCCTTTTACGTCGAACTAACGTGAAACTTATGAAAAACTTGAAAAACCAAGACAAACGAGTATTTAATGAAACTCCGAGCACATTGTCTTTACGAAACAAATATATTTTTCAAACATCATTAATTTCACTTAAAGTTTGGCGGCCATTGAAATAAATTCTACCAAATTGCTTATAATGGACTTTTTTGTCATTGTTCAGTTAGTCTTTAACAATGAACTACACTGTTGGTGTCATTTGGGAAAATGTCAAGGTTGTTGTAAACCGTCCATTATCTATCTTTTATCTATCTATACATTACATACAAATCTACAGTGTGGGCCCTGTAACAAGATCCAAAAATCAAAACGTAGATTCTACTCCTTAAACTAAACAACATTTGTTCAGCGACATTTAAAAATAACTTGTGTCTTAATTTTTAGTTTTAGTACTATTTAGTACTTTGAAATTAATTTGAAGGCGCAATGTATTGCGATTTTTTTCGTTTGTAGCGTGACTAGCGACGTCAATTAGACAGATGTTAACATACATTGAAAATATTATTTAATTACTTAGTATGAAAATGAGAAAATCTTAATTCTACATAATTTTTAAAAGTGTTTGAACAAAAGTTACATTGTTTGAGGAGTAGAATCTACGTTTTAATTTTTGGATCGTGTTACAGGGCCCACGGTGTATATGTCGCAGCCAACTGGTTTAATTAGCCATTTACTTAACTGCCTAGCCTTTTCACTAAACGGCGCCATTAATTAACTGCCTGGATTAAATTTAGCCAATGCGTCAATGTATCAATTAACGATATGGCTGGCCAATGCTTAGGCCGTTCGTTTAGTCAGGATGAAAATGGGCTTTGATTAGGGTTTTCTGTCTAAATAACTATGACCCGCAGCAGGTCGACGAAGCCCCGCTGCGCGGGGCTTCTGTTTCTGCTCTAAGGGACACGAGCTGACTACTATGAGAACGCTACGACTAAACGCCATCTATGATAACTTGTATTACGCAAGTATCTCACCCCAATGCGCACCTTTACAGCTACGACGATAGGTTAGGGACGTTAGGTTAAATCCTATTAAAACAGAATGATACGGAAGTCAAAGTAGATGGCAAAATTGAAGGCGCTTACTGGGTGCTACGGTGGACGAGTGGTTGAGTCGCTGGGCCGGAAATCCAGAGGTACCGGGTTCGATTCCCGGTCTGTACACAGGTGAGTGCCATTTAATTTTTCTATGTACTTTGATTTCTTATATCTATATATGTAACATAAAATGTGGTGTAATTTACCCGCATTAAAAAACCAATGAAGAGACAAAAAAAAATCTTTCATATAAAGCAGAAACTTCCTGTTAATTAAATCAATTCCCATTACTGTAATCGTTTAAGGGTAGGTATTAAATAATAATCCCATTTAACATTTAATCCTTTCCGATTGCCCTGGGTCCTTTCCGGTAAGGTTAAGTGAGGACAAAGTTTGGTTCCCTGCATTATTTCATTTTATACCGGTTGAGTTAGGTTTGCACCTCCACTGTACGCGACATCAGGTAATTCAGGTGCAAACTTAACTCAATCGCCTTGGTAGTAAAATTCTAGTAGCTGCTTACATAATAAGGTTTAGTTAGAAATGGCTTTAAAATACTTGATAATTAAGCAGATGAAGCAAAGGAAATGGTGAGACGCTTCTCCGGATGCTTTCCAGTCTAGGCAGAGAATAAGTAATAGTACTCTCTTCTCTCTCTTAGACTTAGTATATTTGACATTGACACTTCGATGTTGTCATTGACATTGACAGCTTGATTTGACAGGGGTGATAGTTTCCTTTATTGTCCGCCCGTGTCTCTTTTGTCGTTTAGTGCTGCCACCTATATATAGTTCGTGCACGTTCCCTATAGCGATCCAGCGCGGGAACGCCTGCGTAATGGATACGCAATTTTTAATTTTAATTTTAGTTTTAGTTTTATTATAGGGGTACGCCTTATTTTCTACTATAATACACGATATTATAATTAAATGTATTTTTAAACACTTCCACAAGAAAAGCATCACTGTATTATGACCAGCGAAATGATAACACGGTCACGTAGAGAGTTGAGAAGTGCGATTTGTGTTATTATTTCATTATGACCGGGCCGTAATGAACGAAGTTGTGAGATACGGCCGGATAGCCCGGATTAACCGGATAAAATAACTTTTAATTACGGAGAGAAATCTTACGCATTTCTTATATTAGGGCTGGGTTACACTGACTGATTATTAAATTTTAGGTCGTATTGCGGTCACGGAATTTTCATGGTGATATATTTACACGTTTTGTGTATATGTAGTCGAGTTCATCATTATCTGAGCAAAAAACGGATCAAAAATATCTGATCTATTTCTTATGCTTCTGACAATAAGGTCCTGTTCAGATATTTTTGGTCCAATCTTTGCTCAGATAATGATGAACTCGACTGTATTTTAAAACAGAGTATTTTATACTCTGTTTTTAGGTATTTAAATAAAAATAAACAAAAACCAAGTTACTCGTAGTTGTAATAGTACATTACTGCAGAGCCCGGGAAGTAAGGGCCGTATCACACTGGCGATTTGCGAGCGAGTTGCGAGCGTGATTTCATACGAAACATGTCGCGGCGAGCTCGCGGCGAGTTCGCCGCGATCGAAATCTGTATTAGAACACGCTTGCAACTCGCTCGCAAATCGCCAGTATGATAAAGCTAAGGGTTTGCCGGCCGAGTACATTAGATGGCCAAACGAAAGCGAGGCCATCTGGCCTCGTAACTATCCAGTTACGAGGCTGGCAACCCCTTTTCACGCCGAGGTATGTGTAGTGCTTTTCTCAAATGTGTAATGAAATAAATTAAAAACATTCCAAATAGTAAAGCAAAGTAGACAAAAATTGAATTACAGAATTAAAAAAATTCAATTTCCTTTCCAAAAACTGTTTCTGTACACATTTTCACCGCGATTATTTAGATGAAATATTTAAAATCCTTTGTCGTGTAGTTAAATTTGCAATAAAAAATTGTTCATTAATGTGTTATCACAAAAGGAGATTGCCGACTTTTGGTACCAATATCGTCATTAAATTGTGTCACAACCAAAACGATACCAAAAACTTAGTTTTATTTTTTTAACCAGAGGGATTTTTTTATTACTGAATTTAAAATGGGAAATCTGAGATCAATTAAAAAAGAATGTGTTGTACGATTTCCGCCGCCACCATGAAAAATGTATGATTTCCTTAAAACTGTATTTGACAGACAAAATCGGTCAAAATCTAAAAGGCCTATGACAGTGGCACCACCGTCTACACAAATGTATACAAAAATTGTAATTCCATAAAACTCCGCGGTTCTTTCTTATACGAACTGCATCCAGCTGTCCTGTACCCAGGAAAGTAACATGTTTGTCTCGTTCTTTCTTAAGACTACTTCTCACATGAGTGTAAAAGACAAAGCTAACTTCATAGATACGTCTTAATACAATTAATTATGTATGTAGTTTTCTTGATCTTAGCACGAAAATTGACAGCTTGACATTCTGTCTTATTCTAAGTTTAAATATAAGGTACTTTATAAGACACGTCTTTTCACAATTTTGCGTCAGAGGTCGTAAATCATTTTAAATTACTTATTTGGTACAAATAACTAGTGATATTTCGCTGATACTTCACTATACGAGACATTGAGCGTAAATGTAATGCAACAATATTTTTTATCTCACGATGTATCAAAATAGTATCAAATAACTTTTTTTATAATAATATTTTAACAATCTGAATAGGCACAATAAAAAACCTAAAACAGGTATCCGAAATGGCATGTCATACGACTAAGTTAAGTGAAGTCTCGTCAACGTCAGGAATTAAAGTTATTAGGTGATTTTGTATTTGGCCGGTTGACAAATACTTTGACGATTTGCTACGCAAAAACTCACTTCGAAATCTGGAAATCAATCTCAATTTCCTATGGATCCCCGAATACAATTTTAATGGGATTTAGTGATTAGGAAAGGCAGTTTCTTGTTCTTTAAGATACAGTCGGTTTCGTGTTGACACAATGACTTTTGATTTGGTACGAGGCCCCATAGACGCGTCGGCAATCTCCTTTTACGAGAATTGGTTGAGAAATGCGAGCTGTAAAGGACAGCCGGATATGCGAAAGAATTTTTGACAAAGTTCAAACGGAGACGTTTCGTGCTCGCTCGGTCAGTGAACTAATTTGTGTGAGGGGTTTTTTTACAAAGGCCGTGCCAAAAAGTGCATACATTACTGGTGAGTTCCGTCAAGTTGATTAGACTGTACAAGTGTACAGTCACATCTAATAATTATGTTTACATTTCGCAAATTACTTCTGTGATCCATCCATGAAGATTAGTAAAAATCGTAAACATATTTTACACCTGGCCATAAAGTGGCTTTTTCCGCACGCTGCGCATACGGAAAAAGCCACTTTCTGGCCAAGTGTAGACATAAAATGATGTACACAACACGGGAGGTAATAAAGAAAGCCCTCGATCGCATATTTACGTCCCTCGCTTGCAGCTTGGACCGCAAACTTCTACCATCTCGGCCTTTCTTTGTATTACCACCCTAGTTGTGTAATGTACTATTTAGACCTTTCCTTACTAAACATTTGCTCGAAAAAATATTTGCACTGCTGAAGAAATTAAAACGATCTACAAAGGCTTTTACTCTTTTGACAATAGTATGAACGCGACTTTACTGTCAAGACGTAGATCAACGGTAGAACAACGTAGAAAAAGGTGTTATAATGATGCTCTCAATTGCGCTATACAAGGCGTTTAAAAATAACATGTAGTCTCCTTTCAGCAAAATATCCCATCTACAATATTTGAGGTACTTTCCTTTCTTGCCGCAGTCTTGGGACGACCTGTAAACTGCTAAAGATTCTCCGTATCAATCAAGCGTTTAGTGGAAACTCAAAATATAATCTAAATTGGATCGTAAATCGAAAGACATACGGTTGAAATTAAAAAAGAAGAACCTGGAAATCAGTTGAATGCCCTACTAACCTAGGGTTACCAGACGTCAGGAGTTTTCCGGACATTCAGGAATTTCGGCTATTTGTCAGGAAGGTGGCTGGAACACGAAAACGTCAGGATTTTCTATGAATATATATTTTTTCTAATCTAATTTAATGTTTAACATCATAAATATATATACGGATGAAGTGACAAAATTTTCTAGAATGACAATTATGTCAGGGGATAAGATATTTTTGTCACCTTGGTAACGTATATATATTTATGATGTTGACTGTAGGTACATGCATACAAAACAAAAATCCGTGTTCTCTACTTCTTTTCAACACTTACAAACTTCTCGAAATTAAGTATATGGTTTATTTATCTAAAGAAAGATAATTAACGCGCCACACACACCCAGACGTCAGGAATGTTATTCGCAAAACCAGGATTTTGTACCGTATTTAAATTTTTGTATCTGGTAACCCAATACTAAGCGGACGCACTGACCGGACGATTTAAATTACTCTTCCATTCAAGAAAGCAAGCGATTCTCAAAGAAGTTCCTTTTACAGTTTAAGACGCGCACTTTAGAACCTTTTCGGGGTAACACTATTAGTACAATCGTTTGAAACGCCACTCCATTGTGTGAGTGATACGGTTCTTTGGATTTTTTTGTCCGGAATGCTACCTTGTTATAGTCACATAGTCAGGTTGTGTCGCGACGATAGTATCAGACGAGGAATCGCGTAAGGAACGCAATCAACCGGATATTGGAGAAGTGCCCGCAAGAAGCATGCGGACAGAATAGGAAGGTATTTAAGCGTCGATGCTGCTTGAAGAATGTTTATCTTTGACTTCTATTCTATTACTTTATTTGTCTATGACTTCTCTGCACGGCTAGGCTAGAGCAAGATGGCCGCAACATAATTTTCATCACACTTGCTCCTAAAGCGTGTTATAACACGCAGGCGATTATTTTTAAAATATAAATATGAGTTTATTTTTTAAATATAAAACCCTCACGTACGTCCTTTCAGACTAAGGAGGTTTCAAATCAGCCAAGGCCAACACGTTTTATCATTATTTTATTCCCTTTTACTGTATTATTCGTATATTAATTAAATCCATTTCAATATCTTATTTTTAATGTATTTAGTTTCTTAGGTCATATATTTTACTATAAAATTATATTTTTAAAAGTAGCAATAAATAAACATTGATACAAAATATAAATGACTAAAAAAAACCTAACCTAGAGTATCGCCGGCAGCGGGACGGGGCCCAAACTACCGGCGGTGGTTAGGGCTACAGAGAGAGGAACCTCCTGACTATGCGTGCCATGCCAGAAGTAGGGGAGACCGGGTATGGTTGTCTCGCGGGTTGGTTGTCACAGCGGCCATAAAATAATACTAAACGAAGGAATAAGTGCATCGATTGGTGAAGTACGGAAGGATGTACAGCTCTTGCAATCTTTTAGCACCGATCGATGTACTTAATGTTTCGTTTAGTATTATTTTCAACCAACCCGCGAGACAACCATACCCGGTCTCCCCTACCGCCTTTCGTATATAACCCTTGAACTCAATCCAGCCATCTAGCGAGAGTCTCTTGAGATGGTGATCGAGACTCTTCGCTATAGCCCGTTCGCCGAAACGACTATGGGAATAATGATCGTCGAATCAACATCCCACATGGCGGTAACCTCGTGAGCCTAGTTATGGTAATAGGTACAGTCACCACATGGGAATGTTACGCGACTTGCCACTGTTCTTAATTTAGCCGTGTAATGGAAATCGGGTGTAGGGGAGACCGGGTATGGTTGTCTCGCGGGTTGGTTGTCACAGCGGCCATAAAATAATACTAAACGAAACATTAAGTACATCGATCGGTGGTAAAAGATCGCAAGAGCTGTACATCTTTCCGTACTTCACCAATCGATGCACTTATTCCTTCGTGTAGTATTATTTTATGGCCGCTGTGACAACCAACCCGCGAGACAACCATACCCGGTCTCCCCTACTTCATCACACGACTGCTAACTGTTCTTAATTTAGCAGTGTAAATTATGATTACACTGCTAAATTAAGAACAGTACTTAATTTAGCAGTGTAAATTATGATTACACTGCTAAATTAAGAACAGTACTATACCAAGTGGCGTAACATTCGCGTGTTGTGACTGTACCTTATTATCATTACGTTTCAAATATGAATCTACTCATATTTTCCCTTTTCAAGATTATTTTCCTTAAAATCTCATGACGGAACTAGACTAAAATTAAACGATATAAATTGTACTTGTTGGATATTACGAAATATGCAAGTTTCTCTACTGTTTGTTTGTTTCAAGTGATTGTGACAGTGCCGTGCACCGGAAATTGGCCGTTAGTTGTATTTGACCTCCTCGGACATAACGCCTTTGTATGGCCTTAACAGGACGACAAAACGTCATAACCCTTCTACATTTCCTATTAAAATACGTCCTTTTATATAAATAGGACACTTCAATTATGACCGAGTTCCCTCCATTTTCTAATAAAAATACCTGTTTCCTAACAATGACAAAAGAAAAGGTCTATCACGTGAAAGTTGATTATTTGGAACCCTAATGTCTATGACGTAGGGTTGAAAAGAAAAGTTTGTAACTTGTAACAGGGTTTTCTTATGTTACAATATGATGTCATTGTGCCTGTAATGTTTTTGAAACATCGATGACCTATAAATATTAGTTTTGTGAATCGCGGTTTTCTTATAATTCACTTTCAGGAGCTCTACTCTTCTCTTCTTATCCATCGTTCCCTCACTGCTGCTGGCGATCGTGACTTCCATCAATCAGCTGTCTCCATTTGTTATGCTCCGTTGCTTGGTGGAGTGTGGAACTGACAGATATTTCCAGTTCCTGTGATATCTGGTCTGACCATCGTTTGGGACTTCCGCCTCTAGACCTTTTGTCTTCAATTTTCCCGTTATTATCAGGCGTTGTAAGTTGTTTGTATCTCTGCGTTAGGGTTGATATATCGAATGACCGTATTATTGGGAGAAAAAAACAATTTTCCGGGATTTCGGGGCCAAAAATAAAACCAAATTAAAGTACTATATTACAAATAACAATATTTATTATTTTTGTTACATCGTCCGTTGTCGATAGAAATGTGTACATAAATAAATACTAAGAAAAAAATCAGAAAATGGTTTTTGCTGCTACAAAATGTTTCGCTTGACGAAAATTCGGAACTTAAAATTATTGTTTTATAAAATAAAGTGGTTTTCGGGAGATTTATTATTTTGTGGGGAGTCGGGAGGACATACGAAAATTCGGGAGAATCCCGCCAAATCCAGACCATCTGGAAACCCTTCTGCGTGCGATGCCCAAAGAGGGCCCTGAGCTCTACACATTTTAGGTTCCCCATACTATGTAAAAGTCGATCCATTTAACATTGTTTTAACGGCGATTTTTACCTACGTTTTTCACTTTCCTAAGTTTTGAGAGAATTTTAAAGGCCGTAGCAGGATAAGGGAAGAAAAAATGCCCTTGAATGATTAAGAGCTGTTTATTTTTTCTATAGTTGCTTTCATTTAGTTGTATAGTTGTGCAAAGTTTGGTTGAAAAATTCCCAGTGGTTCAGCCGGGAAAAAATAAAAACAAAATTTATGAAATTTCACGTATCTCTAAAACTATAAATCTTTATCATAATATCTTTAATTCATTTTGGTAAATTGATAGGTATGTATGCCTTAAAAGAAAATTGAGTCTCTATCTTTGCAATTTCTGTAAAAAACACGTAAGTCAAAATTTCAAAAAAAAGTTTTTTTGATACCTGAAGGAGTGACCACTCTAAGTGACATTTCTAAAAAAGCCTTATTTAACGATCTGTCAGTCATATAAGTTTGACGGTTAAAATCGAAAAGCAACAGTGTCAAAATTAAAAAACTATGTTGGTCGGATTCTGTTACATTTTATTCTTATACTATTCTAATCTAATACAGCCAAAGAACTTAAAAATAAATCTTCTTTGTAAGAAATTAAAAATAAATCAATTATTGACATTCCCATTAATATTGGCTTGAAAATATACAGGGTGGTTTTCGATAATCTGTACATATGAAAAGGGGTGAAATTTCGGCCAATTTTATCGGTAAAACTGATTTTAATTTTTGTTTGTGGTCATTCGTTTTTTTTTTACAGATTTTTAAACTTTCAGTGAAATTTTCGGCAGTACATCTGTTTGCCACGGTATAACTTTTGAACTAATTGCTTAAAATTGTAAGAAAAAATTGCAGGGTCATGGCAATAGACACGTTATTTAGTAGCAATAACAATAAACCACCGACTTGAAAAATTATAATTGTGAAAAACGGCTGCAAAACTTCAGTTTTTTTTACGGAAAACACCGTTTTTCTCGAAAGTTTGCGAATATTGTGACCATTTTTTCATGCTTATCTTCGTTTAGCACTTAATTGTGATCTTACAAACATTTTTTTCTTACAGCTTTGAACAATAAGATCAAAAGTTATACTGCGTCAAACAGATGTACTGCCCAAAATTTCATAGCAAACTGTAAAAATCTGTAAAAAATTTTTTTTTGCCCAGAAACAAAAATTAGTCATTTTTACCGATAAAATTAAATGGAATTTCACCCCTTTTAATATGTACAGATTATCGAAAACCTGCCTGTATTTGTATTAATTGTCGCCTTTTAACTTATAAAACCTTTTTTTTTTCAAATAGGTAATCATCATTATTTCTAATTAAGCCTTACTTATCGTTTCACCAGATATATTCATTCGTAGGTAGGGTGTTGTTCACACATTGCCGCAATTGTGTACTACCTATCGCACGCAAGATATTTATCAAAAATTATTCAGCCTGCCGAAATTCTTAGTGGACCTTTTTTGAGAAACGGTATTAGTGTTACCGTTAATGAAGATAGCGATAGTGATTAAAATAAGAAGTAAAAGACATTTTTAAGTTGATACATATACGAGTAAATGCCATAAATTTATTTTATTTTTAGTTCTTAACAAAGAATATTTATGTTTAAGTTCTTTGGCTGTATTAGAATTGTATAAGAATAAAATGTAACAGAATCCGACCAACATAGTTTTTTAATTTTGACACTGTTGCTTTTCGATTTTAACCGTCAAACTTATATGACTGACAGATCGTTAAATAAGGCTTTTTTAGAAATGTCACTTAGAGTGGTCACTCCTTCAGGTATCAAAAAAACTTTTTTTTGAAATTTTGACTTACGTGTTTTTTACAGAAATTTCAAAGATAGAGACTCAATTTTCTTTTAAGGCATACATACTATTTAATTAACCAAAATAAATTAAAGATACTATGATAAAGATTTATAGTTTTAGAGATACGTCAAATTTCATAAATTTTGTTTTTATTTTTTCCCGGCTGAACCACTGGGAATTTTTCAACCAAACTTTGCACAATTATACAACTAAATGAAAGCAACTATAGAAAAAATAAACAGCTCTTAATCATTAAAGGGCATTTTTTCCTCCCTTATCCTGCTACGGCCTTTCACACAGGAGTAATTCCTAGGTTTATTCGAATATATCCTAGTATATGTATGCAAATGATCTAACAGAGAATGATTGCTGGGTATATTAAAAATCATCTTTTTGATAGGTAAGTTGATAATTGGTGAAGATTTTAAAATTTGAGTCTCTGAAATCCTGAACAGTCCAACTCGTTAAATAACAAATACGGTATAGGTACCGTATTTATAAATGGAATGATCCCCGAACTTTTTAAACTAAAATAAAAGTTAATAAAATAAAAAAGACAATTTAAGTTTGAAACAAACAAAATGAGTCTATTGGACCTTGAAATTGTCTTTGCTCGAATAAAATGGAGAAATAAAAATGATTGTTAAAGAATAAGTTTGCTTCGTTTGTCAAGTATACTGAGAAGTTATAAACGTTGTTCAACGTTCAAAAGTTTCAGGGTTCCGTCGAGTTGAACCAAATAATCTCGAATAATTCTATTCATAGGGTGTGGGATGGTCGTGTTTATCGTTTGTCAAAGACAAGATAAAGTAGGTATAATTTTTTCTTTTTTAGGACCACGTTTAAAAACAGCTGATGACTTATCTACTCTACATTGATATTTTACCAGTGAGTAGTTCAGTCCACGAAGGCGAAATTGGGGACAACATTTGTAACTCTCTTTGTAGGTAAGTCGAATGAATTGCAATCTACTCTTTACCATATTTATGATTTGATTTGATAAACATTCTTAAATTCAATATGTCTGCAGAAAATACGCTTTGAAAAGTCTCAAAAGTAACCCTTGTGAAATATCTACGAACATACTGAAAGTGTCAATACTAATTAGCAGGGGTCGGACAAAAAGTGCGGATGACGTCAAACCACTTATAGGATGATTTCAAATAATATTTTTGATTTTCATACACAATTATCACTTATCATTTATCAACCTCTTTATTAAACGATATCGCCACTTGAAATGAGTAAGTACGTTTTTGACTGACACATTGTCAATCAGATGAACAATAAATTGACTTCGTTATTGTTTAGCTATTGTATCTTCACGATTATATTTAGCTAAAATTTATATTTACTAATGTATAAAAAAATTTTTACTAATGTATAAAAAATAATGTATAGTAAAATGTCATCTTTACTCGAATATTGTGGCAATTTTCCGTTTTTTGGAGGTACGTGACAAACACGTATACTGCTCTTGCTGTAATCAAGATATACCAACGAAGGTAAGCAATATTAAAAGACATTTGGAGACAACCAAACATGTCGGAAACTTCGTTACTACATGTCACACGGAAGTTTAAACACAAACATCATTCTGTGTGCACGATTAGGTACGTCATTTTTACGTCATCCGCACTTTTTGTCCGACCCCTGCTAATTAGCTTGCGGTGATAGAAACCTTTGAAGTTTGATTAGGTACATTAAGCGGTATTTATTTTCCCCGGTTCGCTAAACCTAGCCCAGCTGAGAAGACTCTGGCAAGAAACTTAGCTGAGCCCGAGCAAGGTCTGAGTGAAGTTAATCCAGGACTTTCGGGTCCTCGGGACGCGGCCCTTGTGTGCTGTTATCGCGAGGAGGTCGACCCCGCCGGCGCGGACGACGCTGTGTGTAAGAATACTCCAGTATGGATCGGACTCACACAGACGTGCTGTAGCGCGTCTGTGTGAATACGTGTCGCGCGCTCCTGAACGGCCGAAGTTGGGCTACTTGTTCGTCTTTATAATTTGCTATAGGTGGGATTAGGGTTGCCAGATTGAATGATCCTATTATCGGGAGAAAAAAACAATGTGTCGGGATTTTGAGACTTCGGTCGGGAGATGCCCCGCGCGCTCGACGCGAGCGTTTGTCGGGAGTCGGGAGGACATACAAAAAATCGGGAGAATCCCGCCAAATCCCGACCATCTGGCTACCCTGGGTGGGATTCTGTTTTGCCTAATATTTTCACTGTAGACGTCTATACTTGTATGCAAGAGCTTAAAATATTACGTATCCTCATTACTCAAACCGCTGTTAAAACACATTTTCGCATCCTTATGAAACGTTTCCATATTCTTTAAAATTATGAAAGGATAGAAAAGAGCAAGCTTTTTATTTACGTAAATATTTTCGCTCACAAGAATTTAAATTGTGGTCGTTTCTAGCGTTATTTTCGGTGCACTAGCAGGGCGTTGGAATAAAAACAAATAAACCGCAAAACTAATACCGCGTGGTGCCTGTAACAGGAGCAAATATAAAAACGTAGATATTCTACTCATAAAACAATAAAATTTTAGTTCAACAACTTTTAAAATATATATAATCTTTAGATTTTATCTTTTTCATACAAATTAAATAGTATTTTCAATGTACGTTAACTCATTCTAATTGAAGTCGCTTGTCACGCTACAAACATAAAAAACATCGCAATACATTGCGGTTTCAAATAAACTTTAAAGTGTATTAAAAATTAAAACATAAATTATTTTTAGATGTTGCTGAACAAATGTTGCTCAGTTTGAGAAGTACAATATACGTTTTAATTATTTGCTCCTAGTACAGGCAACATCTGGTATTAGTAATACCATTTAGATACTTTTTGTTAATGCAAATATACATTATTGTGGCGCCGCCGGCGGTTCGGGCCACATACATCTACGATCAGGACCGTTGCTTATTAGGTAGGTATACCTACCTATAGTCTATTTTTTTAAACTATAAACTACTGGGATGACGATCTCCCTTCTTATTGGTGACAAGCCAACGTTTACATAATAATCGTCCACGGCGTACAAGCTGTATTCAGCACAAAATTATAGGGGGTTGAAAATGGCCTGAATGGCTTCGAGAAAAGGATTGGACGGCAGTGCCTTTGTTTGACTTGACTTGGCGGGGGCACTCCCGTGCCCCCAGATAGACTATAGGTGTGTACCTCGCGAGTCTGACTTTAACATAACTAAACTAAGTACTACTATTGCTATACTTAGCGAGCGCTCTTACACGTTCGTTCTTCTTTTTCTTCGTGGGGTGCCTTCTATCGAAGGTCGGCGACTAACTTCGCAAAAAACATCTACAGAAGGACCACAATTCAAGCATCGCCGGGATTCGACAGTAACGTGCGATAGGAGTTGGAAAAAAATACAAAAAGATGGCCAAAGAGTTTGTGAACTGTGGTGCACATTGTGAAGTTAAGGGTTAAGGCAATTTGTACCCTCGATACAGCAGACCTATAGGTGTATGATACTAGGCGAACATATAAGCACCCCTTCGCTGTTTAGGCTTTTGATGCTACGCATTGTCGCGTGATAAATAAATGATAAAGCATCCGTCACGTGTGTGAGAGTGACAGATGCTTTGTTATCGCGCGACAAAGCGTAGCATCCTAAGCCTACAGTAGGCTTATGATGCTACACTCTCACACACGACAGACAGAACGTGATGGATGCTTTGTCATTTATTTTATCGAGCGACAAAGCGTGCTATCATAAGCCTAAACAGCGAACCGGTGCTTATACATATGTTCGTTGTAATACAGTGTGTAAGGAACCCGCCATTAGGTAACTAGTACGAGTATATATTTCGAAGAGTATTTCGTTTGAGTCTGTCTGAACATTTAATTGGGGCCGCTTCAGTAGAACATCCAACGAAGAGTCAATAGCTCGAGAGATCCGCTTTTATCGGAAACGCCTCAAGTTTAAACACATGAATCGTTAGAAATAGAAATATGGGAAAACACCAGGACGTGACTCTTTCGATAAGCATTGTGTAATACAATGTGTGCCTATTTTGTATGTGTATAAAATATACACTTTTTATGTCAAACTTCTACAGCCAATAAAAACTAATATTATAAACACGAAACTTTGATTATTTTTTAATCTTTATTTTTAGGGAGCTTTTTCAGACTAACTATGCCAGCTCCGTTAAGCCTCGACTATACAATCTTCTAAGAAAGGTTGGATTTGGTATAGAAATCGTTTAAGACCACATGAAGGACATCCAGGTTAGTTTTTATCCCGGAAACCATCCTTAAAGTGAGTGAAAACGGGCGATGGAAATTTGTGTGCAAGCAGACATATCGTCAATACTTTGAAAAATACTTGTATCTAAAAGAAAAACGTCAAAGTTACATACGCACCTCATATAAACTTATTGCTCTTTTACCTGCAGGCTTATGATGCTACGCTTTGTCGCACGCTTAGTAAATGACAAAGCATCCGTCACTCTCATACACTATTAATTTGTCAGAACGTGACAGATGCTATCATTTATTTATCGCGAGACAAAGTGGAGCATCATATGCCTACTGGAGTCAGTATAAGAAACGTGTTTTTTTTAAATCATCATCATCATCATTTCAGCCATAGGACGTCCACTGCCGGACATAGGCGTCCCTCATAGATGTCCAATTAGTTCGGTTGGAAGCAACCTGCATCCACCGTGAGCCAGCAGCCTTAACCAGATCATCTGTCCATCTTGTGTGTGTGTCTTGCTGCGCTTGCCGATTCGTGGTCTCCATTCGAAAACCTTTCGGCCCCAACGGCCATCTGTTCTACGTTTTTTTAAAGTACTGTCGATATATCCATAGCAAGTGCTATGGACGCCACGCCACTAATGTTTATGCAGGGTGAATTTTAAATCGTGAATCGTAATATTTTTTTTGTAGTCTATACATAGTTAACAATAACTTAAAATGCTTTTAAACGTAAATTAAGTACGTTTTTATTTTGTCCACTTTTAATTTGATTTATCCTAATTTTTAAAATCACATGTGGTCACCCTACATTCATGTTTCGTACTTGTCATGAAAATTTCAACATTAGATATCCAACCTCCTAATATTGAAGTTGGCTGGATAGAATTTTGGCACGTATTGTCAATAATGTCAACATCGTCGACATTGTCAACATAAGTACCTATTTAAATCGTATTTACTCATAAAATAATTCAGTTTTATTACGATTAATGGTATAAGCGCCTCCACCGTTTTGTTCATAATTAATTAAGCGGGTCTTTAATTGTAATTAACACTAGTGCTCTGTATTAGTCTTAAGTAGCTTAAAATTTAAAATTCACCCTGTATATTTATATTTTTTTACCAATATATTTCGTTAACTTTCACGGTTTAAACTGCGAACCGTCTATAATTCATCTACGTAAAGATAAAAGGCGGAATCCTTGCTAAAAATCTGGCCAAAAGCCTTAACACGGCCCAATAAATATCCCCGTATCCAGCATCCAGTTTGCTTTACGGGGCACTTAATCCGAAATAGTGGAAGTAAATAAGGGGGTTGATTTATAAAGACAGAGCGCTATTTAGTGTCGGTCATTCATTAGACGTAGGAATAGAGGGGTCGGTACAAGGAGAGGCGATGTGAAGTGTATATGTTCAATTTGCTATGGGTTCATATGGTTTTTTATATCAATAAAAAAATAAACAAATTAAATTATCCGATTTAAGACTCGTATTCAATTAAAAAATGCAAGTTTCTATATCCAAATCGCTGTAGGCGTACCCATAATATTTAAGGAGTTCCCTCGATTTGAGATCCCGTAATTTGACCCGGTGACAATAGAATTAATTGAGATGTAATAATGCCCCTTAAAAAGAAATTTCCTAATCGATCCAGTTGTCTTCCAGTAATCTGTCGTTTTAGTCTAAAAGGCGACTTGTACTATGTAAACTTATAGTAAAAACTCGTTTAGACTAGGATGGCAGTAATTGGGGAACAAAAAAGTTTCCAATGAACATCCTCCTATTTTGAAGTCCGTTAAATACTAGGAATTCTTTGCAGATGGCGATACTCGCATGGTTTAAGTTTATAAAACCGTTTTTATTGACTGGATTTCAAACCGAATATTAGATTAAAAATTTAACATCAAATTCCTTACTACATATGAAAGAAACACGATGTTTCTTTATTAGTTTTTAATGCGGGTAAATTACACCACATTCTTATGTTACATATATAGATACAAAAAATCAAAATAAATAGAAAAATTAAATGGTAGCTCTCTCTATTAAACCAGAATGATAAAAAAATCAAAGTAGGTGGTAAAATTGAGGGCACTTGCTGGGTGCTCCGGTGGGCAAGTGACGCTGGGCCGGAAATCCATGGTACTGGGTTCGATTCCTGGTCTGGACCAGATTCATAAGAGCTGGCGCGGATTTAATATGAAATAACTGGTTACATACAAAATCCGCGCCAGCTCTTGTGAATCGGTCTGCACTATTTAATTTTTCTATGTACTTTGATTTCTTGTATCAAATTCCTTATTTAAAAAAATTAAAGGTGTTGAATGAGCAGAGGTCGATTCAAGAGCTGGCGCGGATTTAATATGGAATAAGCACTGGTTGCATACAAAATCCGCGCCAGCTCTTGTGAATCGATCTGTACCATTTAATTTTTCTATGTAGGTACTTTGATTTCTTGTATCAAATTCCTTATTTAAAAAATTAAAGGTGTTGAATGAGCTCTCTTTGAGGCCTTTCCCATCAATATTTTTCTAAGCTCAAGCAAACGAGGCCCTCAAAGTTGGACAACGTAGAGGCAGCTACTCTGGTCTAGCAGCTTCTCATGTAGACACATCGTATATTTCCCATGTCAGTTTTTCTTTCACAAAAGTGGTATCAGCTTGTGGAAAAGGATGTAACATTATTATATATTATTACACTGAAAACTATGGTGAAAGTACACTGAAAAAATTACGCTGGTATTTTTTTAGAAGTAGGTATTAAAACACAAAAATTCGCAGGAGCATACATATTGCTGATACATCTTAACTTAGCAGAACTTTAATTATTTTGTCTGCCTAATGAAATTATTTGATACAGCCATTCCTAAATTCTGTAATTCTTAATCAACATGTGACATTAAGGCAAACGAGCACACAGGTCACCTGATGGTAAGCGACTTCTGAGGCCCATGGACATTTTAATATTTTGAATTTTGTATTGTATTGACGATTCTTATTGGGAGATATGATTATTATGATTAATGTTATTTTATTATTTGAATTTCTATTTTGAGTATTTTTAAATTTTTATGTTGTAATGACGACCCTTATTAGGAGATACCATTCGATATTATTTTGATTTTAGACATTGTATCTTTTTATTGTGAGCATTTTATATTTTTTGACGATCATAGTATAAGATTCGTGTAAATTGACATAGTATAATTTATATTGTAACTCTTATATTATGAAATAAAGAAATCTAATCTAATCTAATCTATTACAAATGCATTGTCAACCCTGAGAACTAACATGGAATGCCTCTATGCTAGTACTCGTAATTACACCGGATGTCCGGCTGGCCGACTGCGGTTTTTGTAGTCTGGATGCAGAGGGCACACAATGATGCAATTCGTGCTAGCTCTGATTCTGATGTGATTCCAGCTCCCTCTTTCTCGTTTCATTCATTTCTTCTGTTCCGTTCCCTTTGTTTTACTTTTATGCATCCTATCCTTTTTTTCCCCTTCCTTTTTTTTCTCGTCTTTTTAGGGTTGCACCTGCCTCATTAGAGAAGAATAGTTAAAAAGCAATCGCTAACCAGCAATCACTTAGACCACACCACGTCCATGTCGTTTTACAAAGGACGTGTCGCGGGAACATGAAATGAAGGCTCGCAGAATTCGTGGTCACTCAAACGTTAACGAGGGTAATGTCTGACGTCGCAGACGCCGTGTACCTTTGTCAAATAGCGGGTATTAATCTCCAGTGGATACGCCGCTTTGTATGGCAATGTGTTTAAAGTTGATGGTGCGCTGTTGTATGAACTCAACACTACAAAGGACAATAGAGATCTCGAAAAGGCGGGATGCTTGGGGACTGAAGTTATATGAGTTAGTTGGATTTTGTTATGCAATGGATTTAGGACGCTTTCATACCCCGATGACTATTATAATATTACATTTAAGTATCAAGTCGTGTTGATAACCAACTTAATGTTTACTATGTTTAAGTCTAAAGTCAAATATTCATATATCATAATATCGTTTAAAATACAAAAATCTGTTATTAAACCTACAGACGTGAGAAATTCATTTGACGCTATAGTTTTTTCTTCAGTACTAAATACTACCTTCGCCTCCGTTAGTAGGTACGTAGTCCGTGGGGTTCATTTTGAGTGTCAGTACTGTCAGTTAAGATTAGACAAGACACATTTAGGTATATGTTGCATGGATGATTCGCTTTGTCTACGAATCTAGTACCTATGTATTGAGAATCATCATTTGTTTGTCCTTATCCCTTTACTTGGGGTCGTTGTAGCTTATATTTTTCTTCCATACCTCTGTCACTTAGTCATCTCATCGCCTTTCTAGGGTTCCGTACCAAAATGGTAAAAAATGAACCCCTATGGTGCGACTCTATCTCTCTGTCGGTCTGTTTATTCTTTAACTGTCCTGCGATTGACTTCAGTAGCGCCTGATGGTAAGCGACTACGAAGCCGAAGATGTAGCACGCCGATTCAGTAAATGCCCATTTACTCGTATCTTGAAGAATCCTAATTTGTATTTGCAAGGATATACAGACGCCGGGAGCGAATTCCACTCCTTGGCAGTATGTTTACATCTTTCTTAGCCGGGTTTCATCTCTCACACTATCCATCCACCTTTTCCTTGGTCTGCCCGTTCTTCTAGAACCCTCCACATCATCATCATAGAGCCTTCTACGTCTTGACAGACGACTTAAGCAGCGTCTGTGCGCGAAAGGCACCGCCTTTCGTGACTAAACAGCCCGATCCGAGATTGACATATCCGTCCGCATTTATGGCACGAGAACACAGGGGACATAATCAGGGTTGTGCCTTAAAGCCCGCTTTTCGGCCAGATCTCGAAACCACGCCTTGTCATGAGTCGCAACCTTCCAAAAGAACACCCCTCTCCTCATCGCGGTCTACCGCAATATCCTCCCAAACGTGCAATCGATGCCAAATACAACCATGTCGCGTTTCGCACAATCTTTAAAACCCTCCGGAATCATACTCAGTACTGGCCTCGTCACATGAAACTTTTGAGAGTAATATTATAAAATAGAGATTTCTATTAGGGAATTTGAACACACATTGACTCACCTACTTATTACGAAGTACTGAAAGGTGTTATGCAATCCACCATCCTAGAAATACGTACGGCGATTGTACGATCTCGTTCAATATTGAATGTCATCGTGATTGTTCGAAGAAATTTAATTATCATAACTTCAGCAACCTTTTAGTAGAACAAACGTTAAAGTAATGAAATTCCATTCGTATTGGCAAAGCATCAAAACCCAGTTCCCCTGACATTGGGCGTGGGATCCACCAAAACTTGAACCGAATGTCACTACCAACTTAGTAACATGCAAATTAACTTTTGCAGTTGTAAAACTGATAAATTTACACTTTTGTTTTTGTGGGTAAGGTTTTTAAGGTGAGTTTTGAAAAGAATTGGGTTCGCGGGCGGTACGCTTAAGTTTGTTATATAACAGTTTTGTTTGGAGAATTGCCAACCGCTCGGTGAGGTAAACAGGGGTCTGAGGAACTGTAGCTAGTTCCAGTAGGGCGTCGAAACAGGCTATCGGCATTTTATTGCCTGTTAAAAAATGCCATTAACACTAATTGCCTACTCATTTCGTTCATTACTACTAATGATAATTATAGCGCTGAGTGTCTGAGAGCAGTACAGTTAATTGGCTTTTTGTTGCTATATCATACTGAGGAGTATTTCCAAAACTGACCTTTGAAACCTGAAAAAATAAGATACCTACTAAATTCACTGCTAATGTAGTTGTTTCTACATTTTCACACTTGAATATTCGAATGATAAGGAAAACTAGAGTTCTAGATAATAAAAGGGAAATTAGACTGAATTTGCTTTTGAATAATGTCATTTGTCCACTTTAAATTGTTTTTGAATACTTAATGTTATTTGTCTTATTATATTTTTTTGTTCTGATGTGCAATAATGTTGATAAATTTGTATTGTATTGCCCTTGAGGGACGCCTATATTCAGTGGTGGACGTCTCAAGGTTGAAATTATGATGATCTGAATAAATTAATTGTATCGATACTCGATATTTTGTCAATACAACACTAGAGAGTACACATATGTCGACAGTCGAATAAAAACACTGCTTTATTTTGAGGAAAATCTTATTTGTACTCTTCTCTTGTTGCCCATTTTGCGAGTAGTTACGTAAAGTGTTATTTAACATCTGTAGTACGCTTTGTAGATGTGATTGTATGGTTACAGGAGAAAATTGTTTTTTTGGGGTTCCGTACCTTAAAAAAACGGTACCCTTATCATCATCATCAGCCCGGTCCACTGTTGGACTCTCACATGGCACGCCACTGAACTACTTCAAATTTACAAGCATTAGGTACAATAGTTGTGATAATATTACATGCAATTTCATTAATAAAATGCAAATAGTTAACTAATATACGTTTAAATAAACATAAAAATACATTTTTTAGAGATGTAAAGGGTCTCTAGGCGTCAAAACAAGATAAATAAAAAAAACATAGAAAATAAAGAGAACTACTAACTAAACTGAAATTAAGACAACTCTGGAAAATCAGACTGTAACTTCCTCCTTGCCCCAGTTTTTGGAAGCTGTATTTTTGTTGTATTAAGAGGACACAGTAAGGTCGAGAGAATTGAAAATTAGGTATTCGTAAAATGTGTCGCTATCCCGCACTGCCCGCCTCTCACCCGCAGAGCGCGATAGAGACAACTGCAGCTTGGACCGAAAATACCTTTAACATTTCATGAAAACAACGTTTCGTAGTCCCCTGATTTCTTCCCCAAAACTTAACCTACCTATTTAACTAATTTTTTCATTAAACATGAAAGAAAAACTTTGGCCGTGTTCCTATGTTTTCCTTTTTTTTAATAATCTTGTCAAATTTGTTTTCTGGATGTGTGAACACAGCGAAAAATCTGGCATTTTTTTAGGTTTTTGAAGGTTAATATCTCTTTTGAGAATCAATTTATCGTAAAAAGGAAAACATAGGAACATATCAATAGTAGCCATAGATTTTTGGACAAAAAAATATTGCTCTACTGGCATTACCCAGGGAGGAAACAGGGGACTACGTTTGTATGGAAAAACTGCCCTCCTGTTTCCTCTTAACACCGGCACCTGGGGCGTTTTGTTTAATAAAAGTAAAAGGTAAAGGAAGATAGCCGCTGCCTCAGTGACTTCAATTTGTTGATTAAAGGAGACTTATCATCGATCTGATTATTTTCCTACGGAGACTTCGCTAGGGAAAACGAGAAATTAACACAGACAACAGAGAGAATTTCGAAATTCGTACAAATTAGGTTCGGTCTTTTCCTGTTCAGACTACAAATAGTACATTGTGTATCAAGGGCGGTAAGTAAGGAATTACAAACGAGTGTTTGTTACAAGGCCGAGGCGAAGCCGAGGGCTTTAATAACACGAGTTTGTAATTCCTTTACCGCCCGTGGCACACACAATGTTTTTCATCGCACTTGTGAGGAAATCTAATTAAAATATCCTTACTTAACCTAAATAAAATGGTAAAACTGACAGTGACATTAGTGACATATCCATAGACAATGCGAAAGTCAAGACACGTTCGGAACCCATAACGGTAAAGACCTAAAGCGGTTGATTTTATATTTGCAAAATACTGAAATACACTATTTAAACATTCAATTAATGTAACAGAAATATGTGTTTATATGTATTTGCAATAACAGTTCTCTTTAAATAAATATTTCAGTAATAAAAGTTAAAAAAGTAAATTGGCATTTCCTTTGAACACGACAAATAAGAGTAAAACAAAACCATCCTTTCAAATTTAAAAAGAAAACCATTACGCCCTAGGGCATTTACGGCCCGCAGAACCTACGTGTCATGACACCATTTTCGAGCAAGTGTGATGAAAAAGCTTATACACATTTTTGCTGTAATAACATCGTTAATGTTTGATTTTAGTTTTGCTCATGCGAAGTTGTCAATCCCTATTCATTTGGGTTTTTTTATTTAACACGTACCCTGTCCTAGTGCCCCCAATGTGGGGTAATGAAGATTTTTTCAGGAGTCCGTGCTTCCACTTTAGGGTCACTTCCCCATATGATTGATTGATATTTGTGACATTGTCCGATAATTTTGTATGAGGACAGTGAACATGTTAAAATGTCCTCTCGGTTCGTCAAAAAATTGACGATTAGTGTCAAACTCCATGTATTTCGTCACCAACTGACAGGGTAGACGGTATTTAAAAATTGCTCAAGTTTCGCCTCACCGTACATTTTAAAATAAAAACCGGTCAAGTGCGAGTCGGACTCGAGCACTGAGGGTTCCGTACAAACTCCTAGGTAGATTCGTGAATAGTTAAAAAAAAACTGTATGGCGGTTAGCTTAGTAGGAGCAAATAAGTATGTGTACGATTTTTGACAATTTCTAAAAAACGATGCAATTTAGGAAAACCGTTTTATATTTCCTGTAATATTTAGGATGCTATTAATAATTGGTAATTATTACAGATTTTTCTGTTCAGTAACTTCATAGATAATAGTGGGGGGAATGGTATTTTTTTGATCGTTTTTGGTCATAAATCAAAAGTACAAAATTAAGAAAAAAAATAAAAATGGCTTTGGAATCTACAAATTAAGTCCGTTCATTTGATATCCCACTCGATATAATAGCTCTACTTTTGTTTTTCTACATCCCATTTCGGACCCCTTTAAAAAACAGTAAAAAAGGTATAAGATTTTTTTTCTATCCAATATTCATATTCATAATAATTCATATTACATGTCAAATTAAATTAAATTAATACACTGTATAGGTAGGCTTGCGCGAAAACGAAAGTAATTGATGCCCTGGAATACAGCCTCAAGTTAAAATGGAAATGGGCCGGGCACGTAGCAAGGATGCACACAGAGAGGTGGACAAAAATCACCACACTGTGGACCGGCCCACGGGGCAAAAGGAGAGTAGGTAGACCCAACGCAAGATGGGCAGACGACCTTAATAAAATAGCCACCGACTGGCCTGAAGTGGCTAAAAACAGAAAAGACTGGGAACAGCTGGAGGAGGCCTTTACTCAAGAGGGGTCCAAACCAAATTAATTTTCTATTATTTACCTATGTTAGTTTTTTTTATTGTATTTTATTGGTTTCGGAATAAATGGGCTTTTTATTTATTTATTTAGAGGTAGGCTTGAGTAAGCGAATTTTAACACTATTCCAAATTTCAAGTCGATAGCATCAGTAGATCCTGAGATATCTTGCTGTGACAGACGGACAGACAGACAGACAGACAGAGTCCTTTTTTACCATTTTGGTACGGAACCCTAAAAATGCCCAATTAATAATTATTTAGACGGTTTAATGAACGCTAACCATTAAATTACGTTCCCAAATCTGCTTGGATAGAATCGGTTGCATTCATTTTCGTGCCATACCTAAACGATTTTAAATCGACAAAAACTAAAAATATGGCACCATGTTGAGCAATGACGTCACAAGCCAGCAAGTGGCGTGGCGTTGAAGAAATCCTTTGGCAAGCCGGAGCAGCTTTTGCTTCAATTTTTTTTCAAGCCGATGGGAATCGCCAGTATAGCCAGTATCTCATACTAAACTGCACACTTTCTGAGCGCTTTGACACTTCATAAAAAGAGGCTGATTTGATGTGTCATCAAATAGCCTATTAGCCTACACCTCCCTATAGAAATATAATCAAAATATGCGCATATGTTACTGTAACTATTATCGAGCGTGTCTATTTCAAGCGTGTCTATTTAGAGGCTGTAGGACCGATGTTCGTCAGTACAGATAACGCATATTGATGGGCACCGCTTTTACATGCAAATGGCTACCCACAATAGGCTCCGTTTGTGGGAAGAAACGATAGTTTGGTTCTCTTCCAAATTCAGTTTATTCAATCACAAGGGTTAGTCGAAGATTCGGCCTAATGTCGACATCCCTTATTCTTTTTACCCGACTGCGGCGAAGCCCAAAGGAGGGATAATTATGTGTTTGACCTGTATGTATGTATCGTTCGTTCCTACGTCCGCTCGTAACTACTCAACGGCACATTCGATTTTGATAAATGATACATCATTAGATCCGTCTTGATGGTGCGAGTGTCACTGGGTATGAAGTTCGTTAAAATAAACAAAATGGCGGATTTTATGCATTTTCAAAGTGCACCGCGGTCGGGTTTTTTTTATTAAAATTGTGGTTATTCCTAATTGAATTAATTTTGTATACGATAAGACCTAAACATAACCACAACTCGCTAAGGTTACCACCCCGAGCTCCTGGCAAGGCTATATTTAAATGAAAATTATCTACTTAGTTCAAATGTTTATTTAACAGTATACTACCTATAGGTAGCACTTGTATAAGCAAAAAACAATAACAATTAATAATAAAAGACACCAATAAAACGCCAAGGTATGTTTGTCTACCTTTTCCTGATCGAAATAATGTAAATTAGATTTCAAATATATCCTTTAAATCGCAGTAACCATAAATTTGCCAATTTTTGCAAAGGCAACCCTGTGTGTTTGCTATAAAATTACCTGTTTTTCTATAAATATTGGGTTACGATAAACTCTGGATAAAAAATAGGAAAATAGTATTTTATGCAACAGTTGTATAAGAAGGTTCAAAAAATGCGAATTGCGTGAGTTGCGATACGAGCCGCGAATGCGGCGAGTATCGCAAATAGAGACGCAATGAGCGTTTTTTGACTTAATTATACAACGTTGCATACAATACTTTTTCTACGACAGGTTTTAAAATATAAAATACAAACAAGGCATAACCTGCAAAGAAGGCAAATATGACGTATGACTGTCAGTATGTGTCTATGGTAAACTTTTTATTTTTTAAATGAAGTTGACACGCAGTGAATATATTAAAAATACTTTTGTTTTTATGTTGGCATCAATGAATTTAGTTCAGAAAGTTTCGTTTTTCTTAAAAGCCGTAGGATTTTAATTGTTTGTTAAGTTGGTAGTTGTGCATTTTTTCCGTAAAGTTAAAATTGAGCGCTTAATCCTTGACCTAAGTTTAACCTAGATTTAGAAGTCTGTGGTTGCTAGCAATAACGTAAAGTGGCTATAACGACACTAGTGCTGTTATGGGGAATAGAGTATAGACTTCTCTGAACTCATATTATGTATGTTCTTATATTAGTGTTCGTGACCAAGTAAAAGACAGATAACAGTACAGGAGTAGAAAAAAACCTTTATGCCACACCTGGCCATAAAGTGACTTTTTCCGCTCGCTGCGCGTACGGAAAAAGCCGCTTTCTGGCCAAGTGTAGACATAAAATGATGTACTTACACAACACGGGAGGTAATAAAGAAAGCCCTCGATCGCATATTTATGTCCCTCGCTCGCAGCTCGGGCCGCAAACATCTGCGATCTCGGCCTTTTGTATTACCACCCTAGTTGTGTAATGTACTATTTCGTACGCGTGCAGTCCGCGCAATACAAGGAGCGGCAGCACCTTGTATCTATTTTTACCTTATATTTTATACAAAAGCTGTTTCATTAAGAAAAAGGATGAGGTAAGGTCGCCGGTAAGCGGTCTTTCCTACTATGCCACACGTCTGTGTGGGCGGGATTAAATAGAAACACCCGGAGCAATAGAATTGGTGATACACAATGCATTTGTAACCAGACTCAATCAACTTGCATACATATACCTGACTAAGCCTGAGTAATTCCCTAGAGTGCGAGGGTATGGTTATTTTACTGTATCTGAAATTTGCTTAAATTATTTATAAGACCCTGTTAAAACAAGCAAAATAAGGAAATATGTTGAAATTTTTAAGTGTAACCTGTTTTATAAGCCTTCAAAGTTGGGCGGGAAAGTTTATTTTTGATTTATGACAATATTAATAGTATTTTATGCAACAGTTGTATAAGAAGGTTCAAAAAATGCGAATTGCGTGAGTTGCGATACGAGCCGCGAATGCGGCGAGTATCGCAAATAGAGACGCAATGAGCGTTTTTTGACTTAATTATACAACGTTGCATACAATACTTTTTCTACGACAGGTTTTAAAATTATAAAATACAAACAAGGCATAACCTGCAAAGAAGGCAAATATGACTGTCAGTATGTGTCTATGGTAAACTTTTTATTTTTTAAATGAAGTTGACACGCAGTGAATATATTAAAAATACTTTTGTTTTTATGTTGGCATCAATGAATTTAGTTCAGAAAGTTTTGTTTTTCTTAAAAGCCGTAGGATTTTAATTGTTTGTTAAGTTGGTAGTTGTGCATTTTTACCGTAAAGTTAAAATTGAGCGCTTAATCCTTGACCTCAGTTTAACCTAGATTTAGAAGTCTGTGGTTGTTAGCAATAACGTAAAGTGGCTATAACGACACTAGTGCTGTTATGGGGAATAGAGTATAGACTTCTCTGAACTCATATTATATATGTTCTTATATTAGTGTTCGTGACCAAGTAAAAGACAGATAACAGTACAGGAGTAGAAAAAAACTATTACCATTCAATAGTATACCATAAAATTTATGGCAACTTTGTTATAACAGCGTTAGGATAAACGAGAATTTTTACATAGCTTATTTTTTCATAAAACGTATAACAGTGTAATGTAACACGAGAGTATGCTTTAGTACGAAGCGTTTTTTGGGAAAGTCTAAAACTGAGATTTTAACATTGTTGTATCTCGGTGAGTTTTTATGATATTGAAGTAGTTTTTTGACTACTATTTCTATAATTGAGAGCTTTTTAATATAGCCTATTTAGTCAGGTATCTTAGTGGTCGTGCTTGTGAAATGGTTAGTGTATTGTTTCATTCGTTAGGTGTTATTATCGTAGTGGCAGACGATTTTTTATGTACGTGTGTGTAAGTATATATTGCACAGACCCTTGTAAAAAGGCTGACTGTTTTGTATGGGAAAAATTCCTCGACACCCTTCCGTGTTGCTAAAGGGGTTCACGTTGTAGTGTGATTGTAGTATGTAAATCGGTTCACCTTGCTTTGGCATAATTTTATTCGTCCGAATGTTCTATTTACCCGAATACTATTTACGCATAATTGTTATTTTACAGATAATATTGACTTTTCAGAATAATTATAAAAAAAACCTAACCTAACCTAATATGTTCTAAGTGGCTGATGTAAAAGATTTTGCAAAACATTTTCCGTTAAAGCTAGAGAAAATTTATGCGAAATAAAATTTGGGCTGACAATACATTCGGACAAATAAAACGTATGCCAAATAAAGGGAACCCATGTAAATCAACACATAATCACATACACAAGTACATGTTTAAAACCGTCATCATCGAGATCATCAGCCTATACACGATGATTTTTAATCGGTGAGCATAATTTATGGCGGTTACGTTAGTCGTAATTAATCACATGGAAACAACCTTTTTTTTCTATGAAAATTTTTATTTTGAATTCCATTTTATCCTTAATTCCTTGTAACCCTACTCATCTCTATCTGTAAGCTTACAACCTCTTTAAAAAAATGGCAATCATAATTTATGAGTAATAAATAACCTGTCATTGTCATCAAGTCTATTGACTTAAGATCTATAAAATTTTCCGCCAAAGTGATGGCACGACTGACCTATCGTGACCACGTGACTTTTTTTCAATAATTAATGAAGAATTACCATGTAACCAGTAATTATTAGTTTAAATTATGTTTTAACTTTTAATTAATTAAACAGTGAGGTAATTGCGTGAGACCTCGCTTATTAAGTTTAATTTTAGCTAGATATGAATCTTTTTCTACTCCTGATCACCGATTAAAAATCGTCGTGTATACGGCCCACTGCCGGGCTCAGGCCTACTCTCATAGATTAAAGCCTTATGTAAAGCAGAAACAGACTTTCCTGACAAGGCAAAATTAATGCGATTATTACGAAAAATCAGCCCCATCTCACTTCTCACGAAAAACTTTTTCCTAAAGCTAATTTACGAGGCGTATTCCGGCTCGCAAAACCCCCGGTTTTCTTACATCGGTACTGCTAACAAATTGATGTTTTACTGGTATGAATCCAGAATCCTCGACTTAGGGAAATAGATGCGAGTCTCAAGCGGGATAAATCAACGTTCTTGTTTTATGAAAAAAGCCTACGGGCAAATTCAGAACGACTTTCCTGTTTCAAGGTCCAAGTTAGTGTGTGTCGTCTATTTGGGTAATTCTCCTTATTTTAACCGCCATTCACAGCCGTGCGTGTCTAAATTGCTGACGATTTTCTGAGGCAAAGCTATTACAATTTTGATATGAATTGTAAACGGCTCTGAGTTCTATAGGATAGCTGCAAATGAAATTTGAGGCAACAGGAAAGCCGCCAATAATATGATGTGACGGTGGTTGTGAAGGCGACTAAAACTATCGTAAGACCTATCGGTGTCAAATCTTGTAAACTTATTCACCCATATTTAGAGACACAATTGACTTCAAATTTAGTCTTAAACTTGTGACTGTCAAATACTCAATCCCTCCCATCCCTCTCTCCCACTCATCCCTTAATACATTATAGCTGTCGTGTCGTAATAGCTTTGTAAAAAAAATAGCAAAAAATATTTGGTTTACAATGAAATTTTATATTAATTTCGCTGTTACGAAGAACGTGGAAATGACAGGAAGCTTCGGATAGCCAAAAACACATTTATTTAGAGTAGGCTTACCTGTATTGGGCCAGGTGAATATTAAATTCTTTTGCACTAATTGTTTCCGATTTAAATAAAAATGTTTTTATTTCATTTCTTAAACACATAAATGATCTACATCCGATAGACCTCGAACTAAAATCAAAAGGGTTTATGTCAAGGTAGGTATACATATGTCAAAGGTGTATCTAAAATATTAACATTACTTATTTAAATCACAAAATATTTATTATATTAATAGGTGACAAGAAAATGACAGTAAAAAATATATATACAACTGGGGATTTTAGGCATAACGACATGTACAACGTTTTAAAATATTGCGGTTTGAATACATAAACATGCATATAGTTTTACAGAATTATAAAAACAAAATTAAAAAAAAAATAACTAACCGACTTCAATTGAATTCCTTCTATTTCTCCGGGACCGCATCATAGATCCTGATTTGGTTGCAATGGGACCACCTCGGAGGTATATCTTTTCAAACAAAAATTAGATGATGAATTTTTCAAATCGGTTTAGAACAAAAAATCATCATGGAAACGAATTGAGAACCGTCCTTCTTTTGGAAATCGGTTAAAAACTACGAGTATGACTACATTTACTACCTGAATTATTTTAGATCCATAAAACTCTTGAAATATTTTAGACGAACTAGTTTATTTTAATTACACAGCATCATCTTACATTTAAGGAAATATTTACACATAGTTTTAATTATGAAATCCAAGAATCTTATCAAAACAAATTAATTATTTTTTAAACAAAGGAGAAATCCCGTAAACATAATCTCTGAGAACAGAGTACCTTTCCTATTCCATTAGGAAAGTCTAATTAATTAAATTACTACTTTAAAAGATTGCACAAATCCTACACAATACCTCCATTCTGTGCTGCTTTAATAATAATCTGTTTTTCCTCCTAGTCCGACAAAATAAAATTACAATGCACCGTCGTAAAGTTTACTTCCTGGAGCAAGGTTTATGAGCAAAAAGAATGTTTCCGTTATGAAATATTCCACGAGGTTGCTAGGTAAGCAAAAATATAACGTCTTTAAGGTTAGGGCAGGCAAGAATATGCAAATTTTTTATTAAGAAAATAAGTAAAATTCTCTGCATACATTTTATGGTGAGAACACCTTGGAACACCATTAATATTTAGTTGGCAAAAATGCGCCAATTTTTCGACAAAGTATAAGGAAAGAGTAGTTGGCACACTCCTGCCCTTTAGGACAGGGGTCACCAAACTACGGCCCGCGGGCCGGATCCGGCCCGGGAGCCGGTCTTGCGGAAGAGCCCATGATCCGGCCCGCAAGAGCTTGCTTTCCAGTAAATACACCCATCCCCCCAGGACTACTAAACGATTACGGAAGTCCGTGGTCGACCATGTCGTGTGGCCCGCATGAGATTTTCAAAGGAGCAGTGTGGCCCTTTGGCAAAAAAGTGTTTTTTTTTTTAGAAACTGACAAACTCGCAACCCTTATACGGGCGTAGCGATTGTCGGACCGGGTGGTCGGTCGGTCGGACTGGGTGGGTGCCGGGGGTGCCTGGGGTCGAACCAGGTCACCTTGTCCACCGGGACAAGGTGAGGTTGGACCGCCAACCTCGATATAATCGGGCTAGGTGGCCAAAAAAAAGCTTAGAGACCCCTGCTTATGTAGCCCTGACCCTGATGATATAGGAGCGCGCGACGCGAGGTTCGAGGCGCAGGGCTGCGGTCCATCGGTTTTTTCGCATCCGAATGCACTGCAGTAGGTATATACGTTCACGATACAATTCGTGTCATATTTTCTGGCGGTCTCATGGTATCGTACCGAATTCAAAATAGCATCAAAAAATTTTACGAAAAATGTACTAAATTGTACGTTAATTAAAAAAAAATGTATGACACATACTTACGAGAAAACAACGATTAATCTTTCACTGCTAGGAAGGATACTTTCTGTCGGGCGCTATCTATTTTACTATGTTGCCGTCGCGTTTTCGACTTTCTTATGAATCAGTAAAAATGTACGGAAAATGTACTAAATTTTAGGCTAATTAAAGAAAACTGTACTACACGTACTTAAGCGATTATACGATTTTTGCTGGTGTGCATAGTTTTGGAGTAATAGCTTAAAAAAAGTGTCGAAACCGAACTTCTCACCTCTCCCCCTACCACCCCCGCGAGGTTTCTTGATTGTTCCCAATGTCAAAGCACCGTGCCCGTGGTAAGTACAAAATTTTACGTCTCCCCCAGGCCATGAAGTGGGATTTTCCGCACGAGTAGCGGGCAGTTATTGCCACATTATGACCAGGTGTGACGTAATAGTACATTACACAACTAGGGTGGTAATACAAAGAAAGGCCGAGATCGCAGAAGTTTGCGGCCCGAGCTGCAAGCGAGGGCCGTAATTATGCGATCGAGGGCTTTCTTTAGTACCTCCCGTGTTGTGTATTTTATGTCTACACTTGGCTATAAAGCGGCTTTTTCAGTACGCGCAGCGTGCGGAAAAAAACACTTTATTGCCAGGTGTGGCATAAATGTTATAATGTGTGTGTTCACCAAAAACGGCAGCAGTGAACACCTCGCTTACAAGAAAATTGTGGATAACTTCATTATTCAGACTAATTCAGAGATTACACGATTCATTATCTTCTGGCTGGAAGAGGCTTATTTCTCCTTGTTATGAAAAATGTTGTTTACCGGTCAGCTTTTTCCTCCCTAATTAATGTTGCAGACAGAAGTAACAAAACATTTTAATTAGGATATTAATAAGACTCTCCGAAAATACCTCTTATCACAGAGCTGCGGCTTTAGTAATATCCGCAGTAACTACAGTCTAGGAGTCTAGGAAATATTATTCTTGCTTCAATGAAATATGGATGACATTGCCTACACGTCTACACGGTTGTTGCTGCCGATATCGCTAGCACGGCAGAGTGGTAGGGTAATTGTAATTCCGCAGGAGATAGCCATACGAGAGAGATGACCGATAGAGAAAAAGATTAACTGATAATAAACAATTGGCACTAATTTCGATTTAGTTTACCTAGTTCAAACAAAGGTTTACCATGATAAAAGGTTTAAATGAAGCAGGTGACATAATGACTTCTTTAAAAACGTCTTTAAGATCTCAGTACGGGGGTACAGCGATGTTAAAGATGTTTTTTTCTATTAACTACATGGAAAATCAGTGTCTATGCGATTTCCAATAGTCATTTGTATCGCTCCAAATAATTCGGTCATCTAGGTGTGTCAAATTGTTCCATCGATACGCATCTCTTGCGAGAATGTATGAAATCTCGATGTAAGATTACATGGGTAATCTTCAATAGATATCTCGATGGAACCGGGAAATTGTTCAACCAACCGTGAGTGATTAATTTTCCAAACAAAACCTGCAGTGCGTAATGGCTCTTAGGTTAGTAGTTTACTCACAAACAAACACATCCGTAACTATAATTCATTCCATTTGTAAAGGAATGAGACATTTGTCCTTCAATTCTGTTATGATCTTGAATGTTATCGCATTCAATCTTCGAAAGAAGATACTTTATTATTCTTACATGTGAAAGTTAATTTTTGAACTTTAAGACATTGTTTAGTAGTTTCGGCTGTGATTCTTGATGAGTCACTCAGTCATGCTTATATGTATGCTTCTTATAATTATAATCATTTATTAGTAAAACAATTTTTCTCAAACATGCAATGAAATGTTGAGATTACGTGCTTTATAATAGGCCGCAAAGTACCTCGTTTCCGGTGCGGCTTGACACTTGGCATTTAATGGAATTTCGTTCAGCCATTAAAAAAACAATAAACGATGATTGCTATTACTATTAATTTTGCAGTTTTATTTTTATAAAATCGACATGAACATAACAAAGAACACATAATAAACAATTTCCAATAATTTTAAATTGCGAACTTAACTACAAGAATACACATTTAAAATATTTCATCTAAATATTCGCGGTAAAAATGTATACTGAAACGGTTTATGGAAAGCAAATTGAAAATTTTCCATTCTGTAATTCTATTTTTTGTCTACTTTACGTTTAGCGTCTCTAGAAAATAAAGTTTGATTTTTTGGAGTGTTTTTAATTTATTTCATTGTATATTTGAGAAAAGCACTATAGATACCCCGGCGTGAAATGGGGTCGCCAGCCTCGTAACTATCTAGCCTCGCGTTCACTCGGTCATCTATATGTACTCGGCCGGCAACACCTCACTACCCGGCCTCTGTAGTAATGTACTATTACATGTCAGGTGGATAGTATATTGTAGTATGTGTAATAAAGGTTCAATTACACATAACAACTCGGTACTGCAACGGCAGCGGCTCAATTCGAGCCGCTCAGTATTCTTTGCGAGAAACTCCTTGCTGTAACGCGCACTTATCGGCATCGGAACGGCAAGGTCTTGGCTCGGCACAGGCTAGCGGCGCGTGGGCAACTCACGGTCACCGCGCTTATAATACATCGCGCCACTGCCACGCTTACGGCTCGCCGCTGGCACGAGTCGCCCGCGCGGCGCTTGAGATTTTCTGGCTTGTACCGAGGCGAGCCTTGCGGTAAACGTGCTGCCAGCCAGCCGTAAGCGTGATGACATTTCGGACGTGCCGATTCACTTCCCTTACGTGGTTACGTATGGTTGACGGCGAAACGACGACGACGTGAGGCGGTGCCGTTCCGGTGCCGAGGTGTTGTGTGTGCTTAAACCTTAACTTTTGGAACAGAAGTTTTTTAAGTCTTAGTCTACCACTCTTTCCCAAGAGGAAACCACAATGAAACTTGGCGACATACAAAGGATCAAGATAGACTTCCTTATTTGTGACGTTCCGCAGGAAAAGGTACCTTATGGAGGGTAGGCACTTACGTCGTGTAGCATCAAATTAATATAGGAGTGCCGTTCATAACAGCGTAAGCGCCTACCCGCCATAAGGTACCTTTACCTGCGGAACGTCACATTTATTATGTAAGGTAAGGTACCTACTGAAATAGACATGATTCGTATTGAAAATATTTTCCCGATAATCAACATGGTAATCCCACTAATATTATAAATGCGAAAGTTTGTGAAGATGTTTGGATGTTTGGATATTTGGATGTTTGGATGTTTGTTACCTTATAACGGAGTAACGATGAAATGAAACGAAATGAAATGAAATAATTTATTTCTGCAAGTAGGCCTCAAGGGCTCTTTCACATGTCTGATTCTTTTGGCGCTTCGGCAGATGACATTCTGGTGAGAAGAAGCGCCGGAAGAAACTCACCAGTTTCTCTTTTAAACACATTACAATAATTGTGACAATATTACATTGCATATCACAAACAACTACTTAACTAAATACATTTCAATAAACATAAAACTACAATTTTTGAGATGTAAAGGGTCTCTAGGCGTCAAAACAAGATAAATTACTAAGAAAAATAGAAAATAAAAAGGCATATACTAAAATTAATGGAGATGTAAGGGGCCTCCGTTGTCAAAACATGTTTTGGAGGTGTAAAGGATCTCCAAACGTCAAAATACAAAATGGGAAACGAGAAATAGACTATAGAACTATCATTAAATTTACATGGTTTACACAAAACGAACGTACAGAAATGTAAAAAAAAAAAAAAAATCTGTGCCTCACAAAACTTAAAAACTAAAATTAAAACAATTTTTCTTAGAGATGTATGTCGTCTCTAACAACTGGATGGATCAAGCTGAAATTTGGAATGCTAGTAGACCAAGTCCTGGATTGAAACACAGGATACATTATATCCCAGTAAAGAGTTCCTTTGGGACAATAACGGGAACAACGCGGGCGAAGCCGCGGGAAAATGCTAGTATTTTTGGATCTGCTTATTGGCGATTAAATCAAGCAATATTCAACTCTTTCACCATGCAATAAAGTTTCGATCGGGCATCTAGACATTTTCTTTTTAAATACTGGATATGGATTTTCCCTCGGTTCAGATATTATGACACATTGATTGATGATCATTTCGGTGTATCATTAAATACGAGTATAAGAAGGCTTTTTACTTCGTAAAGGAAGATGGAACATTAGCTAAACGATTATTGCATCTTACAATGAAATGAAGAAAATATGTTGGAATAAGGAAAAATCGTGTTGAGGACGGATAACTCGAATTGCTAATAGGTAATCCGATCAAGTTCTAAGGAACTAAAACTATGTGGCAAGCGAATAGAACTCAATTTTTTTGTGATCTGCTAACTTCACGGACATACTTTTTCGTACCTAAGTACCTCACCTCCGCGCGTCATGCATTCCCTATCTCTCCAAGTGTATCAGCCAATAGGCTATTTTACTGCACTAATTTGTTAAAATTATATAAGATCCTGTTAAAATCAGCAAAATAAGGAAATATGTGAAGTTTTGAGTTCGATACATAAAGTGTAACTTGTTTTATGAGCCTTCAAAGTTGGGGGGAAAGCTTATTTTAAAACTATGAAATAATAATAGTACATTGTGCACCGAGGGTAGTAAGAAGGGAATTACTTACGAGAGTCTATTAGGAGCCCGACGCCGTAGGCGGAGGGCTTTTAATGACTCGAGTTTGTAATCCCCTTACTGCCCGTGGTACACACAATGTTTTTCATCACATTTGCGAGGAAAAAAAATAAAACAAAAATCAAATTATTTACTGTCAACTTTTTCAATATAGTCTTCTACAGATAATGCTAAGAACTGCGTTTAGTTATCAAACTTGACAGGCAATACCGCCAGATTGTACCGATTTTCAAAATAAAATTTTAAACTAAATTAATATAATTGCATTAAAATAATTGCAAAAAAATCTGAAATAATAGTAAAATATACCATATAAGTTTTATATACACTAAAATTGATTTTGTAGCCAAGTTTTGAAGATGTGAAATAAGCCTTGGCTGATTTGAAACCTCCTTAGTCTGAAATGACGTACGTTTAGGTTCTATATTTTAAAACTAAACTTATAACTCCCACGGGAGTTATAGATTTTCATACAGTTTTTCCACCCGTGGGAGTTATAGATTTTTATAACCCACGGGAGGTAAATCGGCTCGAGCTGGTCTAGAAGCGTGCGTGTTATAACACCCTTTACGAGCAAGTGTGATGAAAAAACTATTAATACCATTGAATAGCCTATACAATTTATGGTAAGTTTGTTATGAAATTGACAACATTTCATTTTAAGAACACTTTAAAATGTATATACGATTCGAAAGCATTTTGTCTCCTGAACACTACACTATTTTTATAATTTTTTAATATCGCTTAATATAAAAAATACAAATGAATAAAAAAGATGTTCTCATTTTACCAGTTCTACGGCACAATAGATGAAATGCCAGTGCCATTTGCCACAGAAAAAATAAGCTGTCATAATTTTGAATTTGACATTGTCAATGCATACTGTGAGATCGCTTAATTTTTTTCGATCGCGATAAGACTAAAGTAATGGTTTATTCTACCGTAGAACTGTAGTTACGCCCTTTTAGAATAAGTAAATATTAATATATTAATTATAAATTAATAACAAATCCTGGTGAAACAAATAAACTATCAGCGTATTCGTCTTTTCAAACCAAATACAGTGAACCAATAAAATTAAAGGCTCAAAAAATTGAAAGGTTGTCAATTGTTAGGATAAATGCAAGTTTTTTACATAGCTGCATGAAAAATTCTTGATTTCCCCATACAAAGTATAACCGTGTGACATTACAACGCTAGTATGTTTCAGTACTTTAACTTTATGTGTTTTCTGGGAAAGTCTACAAACTGTGATTTTAAAATTGTTGTATCTCGTTGAGTTGATATGATATTAATAGTACATTACTGCAGACGCCGGGAAGTAAGGGGCTGCTGTCCGAGTACATAGTTTCTCAAATATGCAATGAAATAATTTAAAAACACTCCAAAAAATCAAACTTTATTTTCTAGAGACACTAAAAGCAAAGTAAACAAAAAATAGAATTACAGAATGAAACAGTTTCAATTTCCTTATCAATCACTGTTTCAGTACAGATTTTTACTGCGAATATTTGCCGGGACGGGTTTTTGACGTATGTACCTACGCTTGTTCCAACTAAGCAAAATAACATATTTAAAATTTAAAATTCTACAAAAATGTACACGTATATTTTGACAATGTCATGTGATGAGGCGCCCAAAAACGTTAATTTTTAAACTATGTTAGGTTAGTTAGGTAGATATTACACCGTTTATTTATCCAAGGCGAAGAAAAGTAGGGAAACTTCAAATCCTTCCAATTTATGTGGCGTAGAAATCGAGTAAGGAAATCACACGAAACCGCCATTAAGATAAAGGCTGACGCGATTTACCGTAGGCCCCGGGGTCAGGGCGACAAAAGGATTACAAAGGCTGCGATAAAAGCAGCTGTTGCAGTGCAAAGCAGAAGCGGTAGCGGAAAAAAAACAGTTTAATGACACCATATCGATACCTTTAGACTCAAAGGGCGTAAGCGCCATTAGAACCTACGGCGTTTACGTCCTTTGAGTCTAATGGTATCGATATATCCATCGACCTGAAATACCTAAGAAAAAGACAACCGCCTGTCTACGGTAAATATGGGTTGAATCATAGCATAAGTTTATTAGTTTAAATTTTTTTGTGTGTTTTTAAGTAAATTTGTTACTTAAGTTTATTATAATGTAATGCATCCGGAAACTAAACAATACACATTGCTGGGTAAAAATCAAAAATTTGTGCCCAGTTATTTGCATGTTGCATATTTATATATTATGAAAACATGTCACAGTTGTTGTTATGCTTAATGTTTGTAAAAGAGAAACTAATGAGTTCCTTGCGGCGTTTCATCTCATCAGTGGTCATATTTTGTGGGGTGCTGGTAATCAGATGGATGGAAAAGGAGCCCTTGAGTCCTATTTTCTAAATAAATAAATTTACTTGAATCTGGTTTAATTCGGTCGTTTACGAATTTTAATACACGTCTGACTCAAAATATTGCACGTGAGCTCAGGGTAACAAGGATTACAGTAGTTTTGATAAAATATGTTCTGCTATTGGGGAAGTGTTGTAAAAAATCGCTCTCGTCTAGATCATACTCTTTGTGCCAATCCAGTTTGTTTGCGGTGTTATTTTGACAAGCAGAATTGTTCGCTCTTAATCCGTCTATGCTAACGCTGGCTCGTTTATTTTGTACCAAACTTCACACAATGTAGCCCCTATTCGCAGCAGTATCACGAAGATCTCTCGCTAGTAGGTTTCCTGCACAATTGAAACTGCATAGCAAGATTTACTTCATATGGGATTCGAACGTGTACAATAAAGGCCGCAGAAAGATGATAGATGGTGAAATAAACTTCAATTTTCAAGAACTCGGGGTCATTATACTATAGATAGGTTATAGGCACAGGCAACCTCCACTAGACGGAGCGTGTTAAACGACTCGCGCTCACCATGCATGCGTATGGTCGATTATAACTATTAGAGTTCTCGGAAACGTTCTCAGTTTTGTATGGGAATAGTTCTCGAGAACGTTCTCGCTCCATAAAAAACGGAGAACGTTTCCGAGGATGGCACATCTCTAATTATAACTATAGCATTACTATATTACGCGACCGGCCGCTCGTTCAGTTGCGACGCTGTTTCTGACCTGTGTGTGCACCAAACGTGAAATAAATATTTCTGTTCAATCCGACGAAAATCTCAAACATAGAATGATAAAAAAGATGTGAAACACGCGTTGTACTAATAATATCGGTAATAGTTTAATCGACCATATGCGTGGTGAGCGCGAGTCGTATAACATGCTCCGTCTAGTGGAGGTGGTCTGTGGTTATAGGTTAACGCGGGCTAGTTCTCCGCAACTCGACGATAGATATGCGCCTATTTTGCACGATGGTTCGTAGGCACTTTTGCCAACCCAACTGTAGTAGGAAGCCTAGCAGACCCTTGATGTTACCGACCACTTTTGGGAGTGACCTCGGCGTTCTGAGGTGTTGCGTTCGGTACTTGCCCTATATGACGTGGGCGGCTGTCTTTTCCGCTTCCATATAGACTCTGCAGAGCTGACAGTGACGGCAGAGCAAGTGTTTGTTTAGTAATATATCCAGTGATAGCTTCTGTTAGAAGCCGTCATGATACTAAGAAAAATCAATGTACAAACCAATGCAATGTACAACGTTTATGGCAAGTGAACACAGCTATTTCTCGGATGCTTCACTGACGAAATTTCTCTTTAAAAAAGGTTTTTTGTAGGTCGATGATGTAGCTTGGTTCATTTTAATTCACTGTTATATTTGCATAAGAGTATAACTTTTACGAATATGAATATAAGTATTGTATAAGTATAACTTCATGACGGGTCAATTTTTTCTATCTTTTGGTAATTTCTTCTCTTCGCAATGAGATTCTATTCCTTGAAAACAGAATGGTCTTTATGTACGAGTATGTGTGAACACTTGATATATATTTGGAATAAATAATAAAAATGAAAATATTTTTTGCTCTAAAAAGGGTATCTAGAAACAACAAACGTGACAGAGGTATTTTCTGCGATGCGCACAAATATTGTTGCGCCAGCAGGTAGCAAAATGAAATGGCGGAAAATATTCTCACTTAAAGTTATAAGTTGTCGTTCTAAAAGTTGCAAACGTGTAACCCTGTAGGCTTATGATGCTACGCTTTGTCACGCGATAAAGCATTCGTCACTCTCACACAGTATTTGTTAGAACGTGACGGATGCTTTATCATTTGTTTATCGCGTGACAAAGCGTAGCATCATAAGCCTACTGGTAGTGTTTTTGGTTATAGAAATATCACAAAAATGTTTTGAACCATTTTGTGGCCATTGTAGGCGTGAAAATGCTAGTAGGGAGGCCACTGCATTTGTATAAACGTGTTTGCAGAATATTGAATTTTATATGCAATTACAGACGAATATACAAAATCACACTCTAGGTATAGTTACATCCAACGTACACGTATACATCTACTAGCTGCAAGGTAATCGAAATAGAAATCCATGCAGAAGGCATGTTTTGCAGACAACGTATGCTAAGAAGGAGACATAATTATGTCTGAATGAAAGGATATAGATAGATATGCGTAGACGGAGTAGCCTACTATAAGTTCAGCCCACGTACCATTCCCGATTATGATTCATATCCACACGCGTTCGAGAGATATCGTAATTTCATTCACACTAGTGCGTGGAAGTCAAAGGGAGTTAGCCCAGTGGGAATTAAGAACTAGATCATAACGTTATATATTTGCTAGTGGTGATATCAAAGAACTGTTTCAGGGTCCCATACTACGGGTGAGATGTCAACATTTATCTACTTTAAAGCACAATCATAAAAAAGTACAATCTGCGGACTTAATGCCTTAAGGCACTCTCTACCAGTCAACCATGGGGTAAAACAGAAAAAAAGAAAAGGTACATTTTCTGCGTGCTAAACCGAGCTAAAGTTGGCTTTTTCTTATTAGTAGGCAGAGTGTGAGTTGGACTGAGGGAGGATTTATTTTTTACCCGACTGCGGCGAAGCCCAAAGGAGGGTTATGTGTTTGACCTGTATGTATGTATGTATGTCCGTTCCTGTGTCCGCTCGTAACTACTCAACGGCACAACCGATTTTGATAAATGATACATCATTAGATTCGTCTTGATGACGCGAGTGTCACTGGGTATGAAGTTCGTTAAAATAAACAAAATGGCGGATTTTATGCACTTTTAAAGTGCACCGCGGTCGGTTTTTTTTATTGTTTATTTAAATACATAATCAAATAGGCGCAGGTTTTGCATTGTGCCATGCAATCATCGGCAAACCGACTCACACTTGACCGGTGTTGTATTATAATATAAAATGTCTCACTTATGATATAATGATTTATCTACTACCAGAAAAAAAGGTTAGGTTAGAACTGCAAAGTGTCTGCTTAATAACTTTATGAAAATATAAAAGTATGAAGATTTTTTCTATGCGAATCATTAGTAAATGACTTGAATATTTATGTACCGTGTGTTAGTTTGCTTTCTGGAGTGCAAATAAGTATATTTGTGTTGTATTGTATCTTAAGAGGCCGATGTTTGAAACGCTCATAGGTTTAGGCTACTCTACAGGGTGTTTCGGGAGACGTGAGCAGGATCAACCCTACGGATTCTGTAAATTATAAGCTACTATTTCGTATCAGTATTAACGAGATTAACGTTATTTTTTTATGGTCACTCTACAATTAGAATTGACAACCTTTCATTTTTTTGAGCCTTTAATTTTATTGGTTCTCTGTATTCGGTTTGAAAAGACGAATACGCTGATAGTTTACTTGTTTCACCAGGGTTTGTATTTAATTTATAATTAATATATTAATATTTACTTATTCTAAAAGGACGTAACTACAGTTCTACGGTAGAATAGACCATTACTTTAGTCTTATCGCGATCGAAAAAAAGTAAGCGATCTGACATTTGACGTTGTCATAATGTCATCATTGTCTTAAACTGGTCTGTGGAGTATTTTGTTCGTTAATATAATATAATTCCTATATTTGTGCAAAAAGATAAGACTTTTACGACGATTTTGGCTGTGATAAGGGATACCGATATTGCATTGTATATAAATACGACACCTGGCTTTCATACGGATTCAACGGACGATAATAAACAATAATAAACATTGACTATTTAGGATAGAGTACATGCGTGACAACGAAGCATTCAATGCTGCTGAAATTCGAGGTGCTAAAATTTTGCATTCAACTAGAGACGCATACGTTGATAATGCTATCGGATAAGTGGCTGTCAAAAGACAGGATGGGAAATGTTTAGTTAAGTGCCGTATTACTCCTGAACATGGAATTAGAACGAAAATGTATAAAATAAAATGTATACGGTCACGGCGACCATTTGACTAAAAGAAAAAAACAGGTTGCTCAACCCGTCCCACAATTTACTAAAGACAATTTTATAAACGAGTGCAAGAGAAGGAAAATCAGTGATGTATTGATTACCGTTTTTAATTTAGCAATAAAATGCAGTATAGAAAATGGTAGTGATTTTACCTATTATCAATTCAAAACATTCTGTGAAGAAAAAATTACTGAGGAGAAGATCAATGATATACAAAATAACACACTGGGTCAAAGAAGCACCAAACTCTGGCACAATTTATATTTCTTAAAGTTATGGCGTGTGCACTAAATAAATAAATTATTGTTATTAGTAAAAGAACATGGTTTCTTTTCCATTTTTTAATGTTGTTCTCTTATTAAAATAAAACACACTATAGCTTGGCAACTTCATTGGTGATATGATATAATGTGCTTTTTGTGATGTTACCGACGGAGGCAGCCTCCGGAGGCCCCGGGAGGCGGTTACTTGTGTAAGTAGTTACGGCTGCAGATATAACAAAAACCACACATGGGAGTGTCACCAACGAAGTTGCCAAGCAAAGAAAGGCCGAGACCGCAGAAGTTTGCGGCCTGAGCTGCAAGCGAGGGACGTAAATATGCGATTGAGGGCTTTCTTTATTACCTCCCGTGTTGTGTACATCATTTTATGTCTACGCTTGGCCAGAAAGCGGCTTTTTCCGTATGCGCAGCGTGCGGAAAGTCACTTTATAGCAGGTGTGGCATAAATGAATTTATGCAACACCTGGCCATAAACTGGCTTTTATCGTACGCTATGCGTACGGAAAAAGCCCCTTTCTAGCCAAGTTTAAACATAAAATTATATACATAACAGGGGTGGTAATAAAGAAAGCCCTCGATCGCATATTTATGTCCATCGCTTTCAGTTCAGGCCGCAAACTTCTGCGATTTCGACTTTTCTTTGTATTTCCACCCTAGTTGTTATTTATTATGAGACTACAGTCAAATGTATATTCGGCAAATAAAAACAGCAAGACAGGTATAATACATTCATTTATTTACCCCTTTTTATTATTATTGGAGACTAAACATTTATTGCATCAATGATTGCTTGGATATTTGCTAGATATTTGGTTTTACTTGAGTAGATTTTGTGGCAGTTTTTGGAGTGCAAATTACAGACTTGTCTCCAAAAACAGGTCCTACACATTTCGCTTTTGACACTCTTGATGGCCCTGGTTCATCTTCGTTATAGTTTCAGTTGTGGGTTTGGATATTTTTTTTTAAATGGCACACCGAATCTCAGTTTGGCGTTACCTTTAGATATCTTCCACGATTCATGGGTTTCAAGGTCATATTCCAACTGTAAAATTTAAAAAATACACATTTTTTTTGTATTGTACTGATGAAATGTATAATAGTACATTACACAACTAGGGTGGTAATACAAAGAAAGGCCGAGATCTCAGATGTTTGCGGCCCGAGCTGCAAGCGAGGGACGTAAATATGCGATCGAGGACTTTGTTTATTACCTCCCGTGTCGTGTACATCAATTTATGTCTACACTTGGCTAGAAAGCGGCTTATTCCGTACGCGCAGCGTGCGGAAAAAGCCACTTTTTGGCCAGGTGTGGCATAAACAGGTAAAAGCGATGTCTTATGCCAATACAAAAACTTACATCAAGATAGGGTCCTTCACAGATGACTAGTGGTTTCTTTGGACTCACTACTTTCTCTACTGCTCGATACCACTCCGCTTTATTTTTATGCGCCCATATACCTTGTCGATCCATACGGGTTTACCTATAGTAGGACTACTTACTAACTAAAATAAAATGTAAATAATCTTTTAATTTTACTTCGGCACGTTACGCATTAAAGATCTGACAATGTCAAATTCAAAATGATGACAGCTTATTTTTTCTGTGGCAAAAGGCACTGGAATTTCATCTATTGTGCCGTAGAACTGGTAAAATGAGAACATATTTTTTATTTATTTGTATTTTTTATATTAAGCGATATAAAAAAAATATAAAAATAGTGTAGTGTTCAGCAGGCAAAATGCTTTCGAATCGCATATACATTTTGAAGTGTTCTTAAAATGAAATGTTGTCAATTCATCCGTCAAGTACGATAGATACTCTTCGCTTTTCTTGTGAATGTTTGTAAATGTTGACATTGCCAAAATGACAAAAACAATTTACTTTTCACGCCATTGTTCGGAAAGTTTGAATATATGCTTGAAATAGATGGTCAGGTCAGTTTTGTCTGTCTGTCATTGTCGTGTCTGGTCTCGCTCAGCGCAGCCAGGCATTGGTGGATTTTTTCCTAGCGTACCGCTTCGCTTTCTCTCACAATGGAAACTCAGTCTAAAACTATACTTGTCTATGTTATTATTAACACAACCGTGAATAATATCACCACGTTTGTGCGTAACACAGGGATCGGTATTCTGTATCGTAATTCGTGTAATTACGCCTACAATGGCCGCTGAGGCTTGACACGCATTGTGTCGATATATTGGGTTATCTTGTTTGCATGATACGTATCTCAATTCAAGGTTCTGTGTAATACTATATGGTTACTTGATATTATGTTTACTGTATAGGTATAGTCCACGCAGCACTGTTTAGTTTAAGGTATTTATCCTCGCAGCCTTTTAAAAGGATTCAATCTTTATCAAAAGGAATACAGCTGCATTTGTCGCTGGTCGCTTGTCCCGGTCCACCTCGATAGGGTCGGACTAGGACTTCAGGTAAAACACGGTGCATGTGGCTGGAGCAAGTAATGGCGCGAGCTACTTGCGCGAGCAGTATGCTCAAGCTTGATCCATGCGTGGTGTTTGTATACAGTGCAAAGTTATTGGAGCAAGTAAAGCAAGAAAGAGCAAGTTTCGGTAGGTGACGTGCTCGGGTCGTTTGCACTGGTCGGTGGTTCTGCAGTCACTGGTCCTTGTTAATGCGCAAGTGCCTCAATTTGCAAGCTACTTGCACCGTATATAAGAACTATTTACCAAGACATTTCAGACGTTTAACAACTACAGTCGCATGGTCGTTACGACAAGTCCGAAATGTGGAGGCAAATAAATCATATTTTACTCAGAAAACTACCGTGGGACATGTTTCGGAAGCGATCGGCATTCCCTTACTTTAGGGAATTCCGAGTGCTTCCGAAACATGTCAAGTGGAAGTCTCGTCTTTTTTACAACGTGAGTGATCCGTTTTTAATTCAATAAATAAATTTAACATATTTTTATGCGACGAAGTCTCTTTTTGATATTATGTTAAATGAGTGAACATCGTGAAAGTACAGCGTGTAAGTCTAATACGGGCGATAAATTAAATAGGACATAGTATTCATTTGTGTAATCATGAAGTAAAAGGTTTTTTTAAGTTGAAGTTCATTACGACCCCATAATTATTTTTTTTTAAATTTCTCAGCAGCAATGTACTGTAAACATGGTCGCGGTACGGCGGTATAGTAATTGTCCGTTCAACTGGGCTAATGCTTCACATCTTCATCTCTACGACCCGCGTAGCGGGTCGTGGGGGTGCCATCTCTGGGCTGAGCCCACTTTGGCGGTTGCGGTCTCGCGGCCGTTACTACGGCCGGGGCTCTGGGTGCTTTTGTGCGGCGTACACAAAGGCGATAGGCATCGTGCGCTCATTCTGAGCGTTTTTGTTGTTTACTCTCTGATTATTTGTTCTGCGTCTTGTTTGTGTGTGCGGCGGCTGTTGCTGTGTTTCCGGTTCCGGTTACGGGGCCGGGGGAGCGGGGTGGTGCGGTACGCTCTCTTCCACGAGCTTGTTTTTCCTCTTCTTTTTTGAAGGCTTCTTTTTGTGCGCTGCGTGTTGGTTGTTGCCTCGGGGAGTTGGTTTGTTTGCCGGCGCCATCAGAGAGCCGGGCGCCGACTCCGTGACAGTTCCCGAGGCGTTGCTGCTTGTTCCCGGTTATCCTGGTTGCCGGGTGTTTATTGTTACTGCTCTTACGCCCGCTTTCCTGTTTCTGGCCTCTTTCAGGAATGTCGGGCATCGCCTGTGGTTGGCCGGGTGCGGCCCGCCGCAGTTTGCGCAGGTGGCTGGGTCTGTTAGCGGTCTCGTACAGAATTTCGCTGCGTGGGGCTCCCCGCAGCGGACGCATCTGATTGGTCTATGGCACCCCAGGGATGAGTGCCTAAAACCTTGGCATCGGTGACACTGGGCCGGTCCTCTTCTCGGCCGCCATGCCTCCACTCGGACGCTTGTCATATTCAGTAATTCTTCAATCTTGTAGATGGCCTCGTAGTCCCTTGGGGGCCCAGCAATCTGGAGGAAGTAGATGCTGGTTTGGCGTCCCCCTCGGGCTTTTATCTCTTTTAGGTGTTCCACGGGATATCCCAGCTCGTCGCAGGCCTCTTTTATGGCTGTCGGCAGGGAGGCCCCGCACTGCGACTTTCATTCTCTTATCCCTTTCCAATCCATATACGTGGTAGTCGACTTCTCCTTGGCCTGCGGCCTCCAGGGCGTCCAGGTGACGGATGATGCACCTGTATTCCGTCTCGTCCTTGGGGGTGAAGATGACTCCCTTTCCCATTGGTCTGGATCTCGGTGTATACTGGAGCTCCTCAGTAATTGCTTTTAGTACTTGGGGCCAGTCTGGAAGTACTGTCGCTATTATGCTGGGGGCTCTCTTTTTCTTGGCGGCTGTCTGTTGGTCGGGTGGCTGATTTTGAGTCTTCGTTTGTGTGGCGATTGCTTTGGGAGCTTGGCGATTGCAGTCCCTTGTTGTCGCTTTCGTAGCAGTAGGCGTCTGGTTGCCTAGTAACCTCGGCGTGTGTAGTGGCGAATGCGGCAAAATGATTGCTTCGGGAGCATTGTGCGTTGAGGCTTTCTTGGGCGGCCGCCCCGCTATCAACTCGTCGTGCGGTGGCGGGGTGAGGGGGCGGGGGGGCGACGGCGGTTTCAGTACGATGTCTCTGTATGTTGGCTGGTTTTGGTGTCTTTGTAGCCTCGGGTCACGCGGCGGCGATCGTTGTTTGCACGTTTTCTTGCTTGGCGTGTTTTGGGCGGGCGGGCTACTGTCGCTCGCTTTGCGTTTTGCTTTAACTTCCGACGTGGTCTTGTTTAAAAACTTTCTCAGTTTGGCGTCTTCGTTTGTCAGCTCTGCGCTTTCCCCCAGGTCATAGGACGTAAGTCTTATGAACGTCTTGATCCATTCGAGCAACTCGTCCGAAGGGCGATCGGTTGTCTCCATGCGGGCCACTAAGATTCGGTCACGATCTAAGTGTTCCTTACGGGTGGCCGGCCGTGCTGCGGGCGGGGTGGTCGCTTGTGTCGTTGTGGCGGGCTCTGCGGGTTTGGCTGAGTCAACGTTTTCATTCTTGGGCGTCGAAGATATCGATTTTATCGGTTGTGTTGATAACCTGGGCGCGGGGCGTGGTGAGGGGGGCGCAGGGGCGCCCACCGCTGCTACCATGTTTTCTTCTTCTGGTGTGGTGGGTAGATTGTAGTAGCGAGTTTCGTTGCTACCCACTGAGGTATCTTGTTGCGGCGGGGATGGGGGGGGCCGCTTCTGTGGCGATGGCGATGGCAAGTGGCCTATGGGTATAGGCTTTAGTCCCATGCTGATCCTTCTCAGGTTTTCCCGCTCTTCTGGTGAGCTGAATAGCCCGAATAGACCACAGGGTGATGATGGTGGCTCTTCTCGGTAATGATGCTCGGGGGTCGAAAGGGTGGGTTCGGTCGGGCTTTCTTGGGTAGGGTTCGGTTCCCACGGCGCTGATCCCTCCATGAATTCCCGTAGATCCTCCAATTCTTCCTGTAACGACGGGGCTTCAAACAGTGTAGGTTGGGTTCGGTCTCGCGACCTCCCCCTTCCCTCCCTCGGCTGAGGGGGATCACTGTTTGAAGGTAGACTTCGGCCTGACGGTCTAGGTCTACCCTCCCGATACGTTTCTTGCGGCTCGTTTTCCATCTGGGCGCTAATTGTGGCCCAGTGTTTTTCTTGTAGCTATTTTACTGGATCAACCGCGACGCATTTTCCACCGGCTGTGATCCCGAACTGCACCGCTTTCCCCGGGGCTTCCGTTTTAGCGGGACCGGGGTCGACGGCGCAGCGAAGGCAACCGGCGGAGGCTTCTTTAGATGCGGTGGCTGCACCGGCACAGTGCCGGGAGCTTTATCGTGCTGGCTTTTCGTAGAAAAGTAGTCGCGATGCGCTGCGTGGGTTGCGTTGCGTCCGAGCGGTGTGGCTGTCCAGGGCAATCCTGCTAACTGTTAACTGGGCTAATGCTGTTAACGAATACAATGCCATTGAGCGAACAATGCCATTGAGAGAATACAATACCACAAAAAAAAAATAACAATGCGTAACACGAGTAAACCCGGGCGGTCTACCTGGCTCCCCGTTGAATCTGTAAAAGCAAAACGCATTATTATTTTTTTGTTTGAAAGCATTTGCCGCCTTATCATTACGGTCATAGGTCTTTTATCTACGGAATACGCACTTGCAGACCGTCGGGCGAATGTGAAATGCAAAACAAATTAAGATCGCACTTATCTATAACTGCTTTACACTTTACTGTCTAGTAAATAGAATCTAAAATCTAATGATCTTTCAAGGCAGTTATACTTTTTTGACACTATATTCTCGTTATCCTAATTTGTGGTTTACCTCTCAATGGCATTGTATTCGTTAACAGCATTAGCCCAGTTGAACGGACAATTACTATACCGAAATGTCAACGTAACTGTCAACGAGCGTTTAACGTGAGTGTGTTTGCATTACATTGCGGGCTGAATTATTTTGCATGGACAAAATTATTGTTGTAACTTTAAGTAAATGTTATCTAATTACCTTCACTTCGTCCTATACTAACCACCGTTAAGAGATTCGCCCGTATTAGACTTACACACTGTATAAAGACACGTAGCAGTAGCAGTAATAAAGAAGTTTTGACCCTTGAGATGAACCTGTTTTACCGAAAAGGGTGTAGCAGGATAGCCTAGGAAAAACTGCCCCCAGCGATTTTGGGCCGAAACTGTAATCAAACGATGCCTTTTAGGGAGGTTATACTCTGCACAAAGTTTCATCCCTCTGTTACCCCCTGGGGGTGAAAAACACCCGATTAACCCCAAAACTGTTTTAATTATTTTTTCCTAAACTATCAAAGTGACGAATTTCAAATTTTGTACAAATATTAATAAGACTAAAAGCTATGTGCTAAAAAAATATTAACCCCCTAACCATTTAAATTCTTGTAAAAAAAACAAAAATAAAAAAAGAATCACCCTGTATAACAAGTTCCGCTCTTGGTACCAACTCCATTTTTTTTTCAAAAATGAACCAATTTATATTCTACATTATACAAAAGTTTCATGGACCTACCCCAGAAGGAACATTGCGAAATTAATATGTATTGGCTCTTTGGTGCGTACTATTCATTGAACTCCTACTAAGATGGCTTGCGATCGGACCGCTGCTCGTGCCCGATTTGAAAAAGGCGGGGATAAAGAAGTATGAATCAAACTCATTTGTATTTATAAAAACATTTTTTTCTTTCCTATTGTTAACATATTAACATAACTTTGTGTATTTATACGTTACAAGTAAGTTTTTAAGTAGAAAACAATTATTAATTAATCTTCATCACTGTCTTCGTTAATAATTGTTAAATTGTCTAAGTAATTATCAAATATTTTATATGAAAGAAACATGTTGTCTCTTCATTGGTTTTTAATGCCATGCATGTTTGTTTTTAGGTTAATTCCTATTAAAATAGAATGATACGGAAATCAAAGTAAATGGCAAGATTGAGGGTGTTTACTGGGTGTTACGGTGGACGAGTGGTTGAGTCGCTGGGCCGGAAAACCAGAGGTACCGGGTTCGATTCCCGGTCTGTTCACAGGTGAGCGCCATTTAGTTTTTCTATGTACTTTGATTTCTCGTATCTATATATGTAATTATCCAATATGTTAGTCAGAATTTCGGCTGGTTTTATAATTTTTGATTTATATCTCGCATTGGATAAGTTTTGAAAATAAGAAATAAAACCATCTTTAAACATATATCAAGTAATGACTTATTGGACTTTCCTGAGCTGACAGAGAATGATTTACAAATATTCTTTGGAGGTTCGTATCAATTAAACAGTCAATATGCTACTTAACAGAGTTGCAAAATGCAGATGGACGACATTCTAAGAATACACATAAAGTCGCGACATATGAATAAAAAACATATCATATTTTCATACGTTATGTGCCCAATAAAAACGACTGTGAAGGTATAAGGCTTATACCGTGATCGCTTATAGTACTACTATAAGCGATCACTTCTGTACTTGCCCCAACGGAAACCGAACTGCAGATTGCTGCTCGCATATAGCTTCAGTAATATATTACTTATCCAATGCGAGATATAAATCAAAAATTATAAAACCAGCCGAAATTCTGACCAACATATTTGATAATTACTTAGACAATTTGACAATTATTAACGAAGACAGTGATGAAGATTAATTAATAATTGTTTTCTACTTAAAAACTTACTTGTAACGTATAAATACACAGAGTTATGTTAATATGTTAACAATAGGAAAGAAAAAAATGTTTTTATAAATACAAATGAGTTTGATTCATACTTCTTTATCCCCGCCTTTTTCAAATCGGGCACGAGCGGCGGTCTGATCGCAAGCCATCTTAGTAGGAGTTCAATGAATAGTACGCACCAAAGAGCCAATACATATTAATTTCGCAATGTTCCTTCTGGGGTAGGTCCATGAAACTTTTGTATAATGTAGAATATAAATTGGTTCATTTTTGAAAAAAAAATGGAGTTGGTACCAAGAGCGGAACTTGTTATACAGGGTGATTCTTTTTTTATTTTTGTTTTTTTTACAAGAATTTAAATGGTTAGGGGGTTAATATTTTTTTAAGCACATAGCTTTTAGTCTTATTAATATTTGTACAAAATTTGAAATTCGTCACTTTGATAGTTTAGGAAAAAATAATTAAAACAGTTTTGGGGTTAATCGGGTGTTTTTCACCCCCAGGGGGTAACAGAGGGATGAAACTTTGTGCAGAGTATAACCTCCCTAAAAGGCATCGTTTGATTACAGTTTCGGCCCAAAATCGCTGGGGGCAGTTTTTCCTAGGCTATCCTGCTACACCCTTTGCTCGGGCTTTCTTTGTATTACCACCCTAGTTGTGTAATGTTCTATTACGATAAATACTATAAACGATAATCAGACCGTAGACCACTAGGTCGACTACAAAGTCTTTTATATAAAGTACTAAAAGACCAGATTTCGTCACTTTCCTTACACTATAAAGCCTTCCTACCGCTTTATAAGTTTGGCAGAAATAAAATAAAGCAAATCTTTTTTCACAAAGACTCCCTTTGACAAACCGCGGATTCCTCAAAACAATTTAACTTACCTCAAAATACCACGCAAAGGTTTCTTGGGGACGTTTATTTTCACTCGTACCTTCGCGGGGACGGCAGAGCTATGCCATTAAAGCGGCAAATTTCCAATTCGCCACTCGGACCGAATAGACGGCAGTGGAAATAATTTGGACGACAAATAACACCCACCGAGCTACATTCTTATGTCGATACCTTTAGACTCAAAGGGCGTAAGCTCCATTAGAAGCTACGGCGTTTACGTCCTTTGAGTCTAAAGGTATCGATATACGCCTCCGCTGCGAAGTAAGGGGGACAAAAAAAACCTAAACAAAACACAGTGTATAGATCTAATCAATAATATTTTACCATCGGGAAAACTCGGAATATGACTGGGTCTGAAGTGTCTATGTATTACCGTATTCAATGATTCAAGTTGGCATATAACACTTTATCTGTAAAGGTTGTAAGAGTAAGACAAATCTTGGCATTAAGTTCACCATTTGTAGAAACCTACAAAGGTTGCGTTACGTTATGTAACGTGCAATATAGGACCATTTTGTGGCAGCGTTTTTCGTACCTTTCTTTACTTTATAATATCTTTTGTTGTTTTTTTTATCTTATGCTGTCATGAATAACAGCATTTTCTTTCTTTCAATAATGTTTATCATCATCATTATCATTTCAACCACAGAAACATATTGAGATAGAAGGAAGAAGTCTATATCTTTTGTATCATATATAGATACAAGAAATCAAAGCACATTGAAAAATCAAATGGTACTCACCTGTGTTCCAGACCGGGAATCGAACCCGGTACCTCTGGATTTCCGGCCCAGCGCCTCGAGTGGTACTCTATATATGTAACTTAAAATGTGGTGTAATCTACCCGCATTAAAAAATAATAAAGAAACATCATGTTTCTTTCATATGTAGTATCTTTTATATCGTTTTGTTTTGCTGCCACTACAAGCGCCTCAGCAGTTTACTACATTATTCATTCTGTAGTGGCGATACCTTATATCTGGCCGGGCCGGCTTATATTTCGTGGATCCTGCATATTTTACAGCGAAGCCAGTATTTGGGTACTGGGGGTTAATAAGTGCTGATACAACAAATAGCGAATATTTGGGAGAAATGTAAACTTTGCAAGTGTAAAACGTAGGTAGAGATGAAATTTAGCTGCAATACGGATCGAATTTTACTTGGTTAGCAAGCCGTCAGTATAGCGACTTTAGATATAGATCATTATTTGTTGATATTGTTAAGCCACCACTAAATAATGCTGTTCTTGGTCTGCTCATAAACAGACCCTGATGAAAAACTTCCTTGATGCACCATTTGTTTGGTTTGCTTCATTGGTGCAATTCGGACCTGTCATTTGTTTAGGCTGGTAACATTTTTTTAATAAAAATGTAAGTGGGTAGGTCCTAGTCCATGACGATTTTAAATTTAAGGGTAGTTATTTTTTTTACTTCTAAGTCTAGTGTCACTCGCGTAATTTCGGCACTGTTTTTTCACTTTTCTCGTGCAAATTACATGATGATAACACTTTCCCGTCGAAAATAGATAGTAAATATTATTTTTTTGCACTTTACGTTAGCTATTAGGTGATTTAAACCAATAAGTTGATTGAATCTTCAAGAGCACAGTATTTCACTTGTGACAGTTGACAGGTGTCCTCTAATTCGTGCACAAACAGACAAAATTTTCAAAATGAAATTATTTATTTACCTTTTTTCTTCAACAGCTACCAACAGTAGGTACAGTCCGTATCAATGTCAACTAATTTCTTCAGACTTCAAAGTAAACAAGGATTTCAATAAATCAATATTAAAGTCAGCCCAACAAAATCGGTAAGGCCGAAGTAATATAAAGTTGGAAACTTTCTTAATTCGTTTCATTAAGGGAATGATAAAGTCTTCAAAAGGATTTTAAGGGTTAAAGGCTAATGATAGTCATCAGACCAATGCATATTCAAGTAATCAAAATGGTCGTCGGACGAATCAATGGAACCAAGACTTATCTAGTGGTTTTGAACTGCTACAATACAAGCGATTGCAGATACTCCAAATTAATCTTATAGCTTATAGTGCTCGTACGTTAGCGCTGCATGTCAATGAAGAAATAAAATTTGCGGCTTACTTACATCAGTAGGGTGTGAATAACCGGGAAATTTTAGCACCGGGAATTCTCGGTACTGCCATATTAGTCAGTAGTATATTCTCAGACTAGCACTCGAATACACAGACTCTTTGAGAAACCCTGCTTTAATTAAAAGTATGTTTTTGTACGTTCTGGGTCAGAAATATGAAATTAAGTCCTGGCTGTCATCTTTGTCTTGATTAATTCAAAACGATAAAATTAATTAACAATCCAATTTATGTCAATGTTTGCTTTGATTAAATTCGGTCGGTTTGTTGTCTGAAATTAATAAGAACCCAAATGAACACAGCGATATAACGTGCACGAACAATACAATACAATCATACTTTATTACTCACCAAAAGAAAATTACATGGCAAACTTTCTTTTTTTTTTGCACGAACGTGTCTCTTTTGTCGTTTAGTGCTGCCACCTATAGGCAGCACTAAACGACAAAAGAGACACGGGCTGACAATAAGGGAAACCATCGCCCCTGTCAAATCAAGCTGTCACTGTCAATGATAATATGTAAGTGTCAATGTCATATATAGTAAGTCGTAGCTACACTGACGTTAATCGTCCTTCAACGCGATAAATTAACGCTATTAACGCCGTTTTCGTCAATGTGGCCCCAGCATGAGCCTTCGTCGTGCACGTTCCCTATATTTTGTTCGGTTCGGTTTTGTACCCACGCCTATTTCGCCGAGTCAACCAGTACGCGCGCGTATGTACATAAATGTACGTATAATTATGTACGCGCGCCTAGATACTTATGTAAAGACACCGACTGTACTACTCCTAACTAGTATCAAACTATGTTTTTTTTTATTATAGCATTAACGTCTGCCAACGAATCTGTCTCTTCTAATAAAATATTTAGTGTCAAACTAATATTTGAGATACATTTGGCGAAAGTTTCAAAAATGTCATCAGGTCACAGTTTTATAAAAGAAATAGATTCTGAATGCATGATGAACAGAAATTGAAGTTTTTGTGGCACGAATAAAATTGTCCTAGGGACTTCCCAACGTTATTATTTTATTGACAAATTTTACTTTCTTATGACAGTTATGACTATGAGATAACATATCATATGAATATGTAACTCGCATACGTATTTTACAGTATAAAGTCCGTTTTAGTTGTTCAAATTGACATTTATTTGAATTTTAAAATCCCTAAAAAGTATGCCTATGAGTTACTTAAATTATATATTATCATTAAATAACATCGATGGGTAGTAATCACCATTTAGTTAGGTAATTTATATTTTTTTCCGGGGAACTTAATATCTACTATGAAATGTCACTTTGAAATAAGTATTTGAAACAGTTATCGATAAATTTAATATTGGAAGGAAGTCCCTAGTTCATTGACGTTTTTGCCACAAAAACTTCTATGTCTGTTGATGAAACATATCTTTGACGCGTCTTGAATTCCAGCCCTAACTAAACTATTATATGATAAATCAACTTTTTCTTCGATTGCCAGCAATGTTGTATCATCAATTCAACATCAGGACACGCGTCGCGTCGGTACATTTCTATGTTTCTTATAAATAACAAAAAGATATACAAAATGGTGTTGTTCTTTCTGGAATAAGATAAGACAGACACATTTGTCACTGTGAGAAATGCTTGCGTGTCGGTCAGATATACATCATTGCCCCCGCCACGGCTTAATGCAAAAACAGAATAAGTACGTATTATGGAGTTCCGTGGTTCCTGAAAGCAATCCATTTGTTAACATGTAAATAATCGTTGTGAAAGTATGACCAGTTAATACTTCACGTTTATTCAGATTAGAAAAATAGGGTCCCCTTGTATCCCATAAAGTTATAGGTTATACTGTATTGTTAGTCATAATTATCGAAAGTCTTGAAGTATTTGTTTCTCTAAATCTTTTTAGGTAATCTTTTAGGATATTTGAATACGTTAGCATAATAGAAAACAATAGGTTTGTTTTAGAACAATTCTGAAAACTTAACGGTTGCGTAGATGATAGGTTGTATGACTTTCGATAATTATGACTAACAATACAGTACGACTTTTAAAAAATGAGTCGTGTTATCTTTAAAACGTAATAGAAGTTCGATCTCACACTCTACATAAGGAAAAGTTGAACCGTTTCAACCAATCCTGCTGGTCCGTCGCTCACTTTGAGCGATCAGCGAAAAGTCACGGTGGTCGCGTTTAGTAAAGTAGGACCCATAGGTCAAGTCAGGTTCTGAAAAAATGTAATAAGTGAAATTAGAAGGTACAATATTAACCTCTGATATCCTTGGGCACTGAAGAACCGTGGATGAAAGTGCTCTTTAATTGTAATCTGTAAAATTTCGTAGTAAGTATTATAGAAACATGTATTTTTTTAATGCCGCTTATGACATTTAAATCGCGAACGACATTATTTGTCTCATATCCTTGTCCGACAATAATCTAGAATACTGATAAATTATGAAACTTTTGGAAGTCTTTCTTTAAAATTTAATATCACCGTGCATACCAATATTTGTTGATTTAGACACTGAGGTGGTTAACTTTTTAACCAGGGATCGGAAACCGTTCCGAGTAGAATACCGGTTTTGTTCATTGACCCGAGAACGGAAAGGTTCTGGTTTTTGTTTGTGATCACCGGTTAAAGAACCGTTCTTTTGCGATACCGTTTTTTACTAAGTTCCGTTTCTGTGGAACGAAATTAAACGTTTTTCTCGTTGCGTAACAAGATAGAACGAGTTGCTATTTCTAATTTTACCTTGAGTTTGCCTGCGGGATATTTTGTTTTTCGGTATGCTGCGCACAATGATTTTGTATTTTTTGCTTTTGTGCGTTGCTTAGGTTGTTGTGTTGTTTTGTTACGGATTCATTCGGATTATAAAAGTAGTTTCGGACAATTAACCATTTTTCGTAGATAATTTAGTTAGCAAGTGTCTAGCGCGATGTATTTGCTATATGGTATACATATAACGAGATTAATTACACTCACGGTCAATTAATTCGGGTCATTTTCTAAGGACAATTATAATAGGAAATGACCAGAATTCATTGTTCGTGAGTGTATTTAATTATTTGTAGGTATAATTTTAATTTATATTACCGAGTGAAAAACAAGCATTCTGTCGACCTGATAGAACAAATTAACGTTCAAACTGTTCAAAGCAAAAGATTACACATGGGTGGTCAGTCTGGGGACTAAGATGTAGTGTCTGATGCACTGTTATACCTAATACATACTTATATTTAATTTGGATAAATTTAATGATTAGAGGCAGGTACATTTGTTTCGTCTTGACGAGTACTCTGTACCGGAATAATATCCAGGGTCTGATGATGGAGCCGGAAGGTCGGCATGGGAATTCCGTAATAAAACGTCGGAACCCCATCGTGTCTGGGCTCATTTGTTTTGTCTTGACGAGTACTCTAAACCGAAATGATATCCAGGGTCTGATGATGGAGCCGGAAGGTGGGCATGGGAACTCCGTAATAAAACGTCAGAACCCCATCGTGTTTGGGCTCATTTGTTTTGTCTTGACGAGTACTCTGAACCGAAATGATATCCAGGGTCTGATGATGGAGCCGGAAGGTGGGCAAGGGAACTCCGTAATAAAGCGTCGGAACCCCATCGTGTTTGGGCTCCATCATCAGACCCTGGATATCATCTCACTTTAGAGTACTCGTCAAGACAAAACAAATGAGCCCAAACACGAAGGGGTTCCGACATTTTATTACGGAGTTCCCATGGCCACCTTCCGGCTCCATCATCAGACCCTGGATATCATTTCACTTTAGAGTACTCGTCAAGACAAAACAAATGAGCCCAAACACGATGGGGTTCCGACGTTTAATTACGGAGTTCCCATGCCCACCTTCCGGCTCCATCATCAGACCCTGGATATCATTTCGGTTCAGAGTATTCGTCAAGATAAAACAAATGAGCCCAAACACGATGGGGTTCCGACGCTTTATTACGGAGTTCCCATGCCCACCTTCCGGCTCCATCATCAGACCCTGGATATCATTTCGGTTCAGAGTATTCGTCAAGACAAAACAAATGAGCCCAAACACGATGGGGTTCCGACGCTTTATTACGGAGTTCCCATGCCCACCTTCCGGCTCCATCATCAGACCCTGGATATCATTTCGGTTCAGAGTACTCGTCAAGACAAAACAAATGAGCCCAAACACGATGGGGTTCCGACGTTTTAATACGGAGTTCCCATGCTCACCTTCCGGCTCCATCATCAGCATCTGGATATCATTCTGGTTCCGAGTACTCGTCAAGACAAAATAAATGAGCTCAAACACGATGGGGTTCCGTCGTTTTATTACGGAGTTCCCATGGCCACATTCCGGCTCCATCATCAGACCCTAGATATCATTTCGATTCAGAGTACTCGTCAAGACAAAACAAATGAGCCCAAACACGATGGGGTTCCGACGTTTTATTACGGAGTTCCCATGCCCACCTTCCGGCTCCATCATCAGACCCTGGATATCATTCTGGTTCAGAGTACTCGTCAAGACAAAATAAATGCGCTCAAACACGATGGGGTTCCGACGTTTTATTACGGAGTTCCCATGGCCACATTCCGGCTCCATCATCAGAACCTGGATATTATTTCGGTTCAGAGTACTCGTCAAGACGAAATAAATGTACTTGCCTCTAATCATTAAATTTATCCAAATTAAATATAAGTATGTATTAGGTAGGTATACCAGTGCATCAGACACTACATCTTTGTCCCTAGACTGACTTTTGCTTTGAAGAGTTTGAACGTTAATTAAACAAAAATATCAATAACGCGGTAATAATATAAGTAACGCCTGACTCAATCAATCAGTTTGATTGAACGTTTTTTTTTTTTTTTGACAGTGACTTCTTTATTGAAAGAAAGTACAGTAAACTAACAAATACATAGAAGATAAAATTTAAATTTCCTAAAACTAAATAAACCTAAAAACTAAATTAAACTACCTAAATTAAAATACCTAAAATACAATAAAAATATTGTAAAAAGAAGAACGTTATTTGTATTATTTAATTTTGCATTCAGTTTGTTCTGTCAGGTAGACAGAATGCTTGTTTGTCACTCGGTAGTATAGAAATACCTGCAAATAATTAATTTAGTTAAAAAATTACTATGTATCATCTTTAAAAACTTAATATCACAAAACAAACAGTATTATAATAAAGAGCGCGCGCGCTTCAACACTCAGAATTTAAACTTTCCCGACAAAAATTGAAAATAAATACATCGCGCTATGCGACGCGCTACAAAACACGGAATTTGACCTTGTAAATGCCGGCGCACATCGTCACCACCCCTGCGAGCCCCTCGGCGAGCTCGGCTCGTCGAGAATACCGGTTTTTATTCTCATCAGGAACGTTATCATTTCGTTCTTCATCACTTAGCGATCACCGAAATATTCCGTTCCGTTCCATCAAAATACCGGTTGTAGCACGAACGGAGTAAAATAACGGTATTTCAACGAAATAAAACGGTAATTCGATACCGGTTCCGATCCCTGTTTTTAACAGAACCCTCGCTCAAATAGGAAGTATACTAAATTGATGAAGATAAAGGGAAATAAAACGAATGGCTGATAAGAGAGTTATCGTCCCCGACGATTCATTTGTTCGAGTTCTATAGGTAGCAGTAGCGTGGCGTCCAAAGAACTCGATTCCTACCGGCTTGCCTAATATTAGGTATTTGAGCACCTTATTCTACAGCTCTTAAGGAAAATGTACGCCAAATCTGCACCGGCTTGCCCATGGATATATTTTACGCCACGCCACTGATAGGTATGGTTAGACCAGAAAAAAAAATTACATTTAACTTTTTTGCTTAGTATCCTTCATGACGGACAAATGGTTAAATGTAAGCCATTAACATGTTACCTCCAGAAATCGATGGAGGCAAAAAACGTTCGATCGCTCGTTGTGGAAGTGTTCGGAACTTATGTAAGGAGTGACTCACTCCGCGATTTCGCCGCGCGGCTACTAGTACTAAATGTTGCCCCTCCAGGGGGCTTAGCCAGCGACCAGAAAGAGCACGCGTTATGCGGCAGACCCGCACGTCAGTTTGGTTACAAAGGGAAACTTTTGTACGTAGTACTATTCTGCCGTCCTAGTCTAAAAGGTGACTTTTTGCTATGGAAGTTCATAGTAAAAAGTCGACTTTTAGACTAGGACGGCAGTATTACGTATTCCGTGCCTGTGGCAATACAATTTACATTTACAATATTAACTAAGTAGCTAATATTGTAGGTAAACAATTGAATTATTAAACAGTACCATGACGTAGCTTTGAATTTAAAATACTTGGCAGATTACTGCAAACGCTAAATTTTAACACACGACGTCTGTCCCAGCGTTAAAATTTCATTTATATCTGACAAACAAACATTTACACACTAAAGTGCACGGCGTATTCGAACGCGCTTACCCCAACATGAGCCAGATGATAAAGAATTCAATTTCGCTCGGTTGTTGCGTAAAATTGAAAATTGTACGCAGCGGAAACACCCCTGTAAACACGACACCGTGGTTCCGTGGTTATTTTTGAACGGACGGAACATTGACTTATACAGAGTGCGTTTTTAATCACTAGTAATACCTACATCTAAAAAAATATCTGCTTGGTGGAGTCCAGCTTATGCAGTGCGTTAACGCGACAAGAAAAAAACATTTTGAGACATTTAGGGGTGCCATAGCTGAAGATTTTAGTATTATACTGAGCACCAACTTGACTAGCCTGAGTGACACCAAATGAAAAAATACGGAACTCATTATTTTCTTTTAAAATCGTTATCCTTAATTTTCGCTTGTGCTAATAAAGCATTCTGTATACATCAATGGAACGAACCGGATATTTATTGCATAGCGTTTTCCTTGCTTCGTCGCGGATTTATCTGAAGAAGAATCCGAGATTGAATCATAGATTATTAAGATGCTTCCCGTTCGGATGCTGCGTTATCGAGACTTGAAATTCGTGATTTCCGATATGTTAATAAGTCATACAGAGTGACTTGAAGGAATAGGATTTTGTTTTTGTACACTAGGTTTTTTTTTCATAATTGTCTCTGTTAGAAACTGAGGATTTTTTTTTAATTTATTTTTCTCAAAGACATTTGGTACATTTGGTTTTCCTTTAAACTCGCCAAACATGCGTTTATTGGCGATAAATTACCCTCACTTTAAAGTTAGTTTTGTAAATTTACCCTACCATACAATTAACTTAATCGTAGTCATGCACCTTGAGAACTAACTTTGATTCTTGATAGCTACAATTAATCTACCTACATCGCCTTATATTTTCTACTTAGCAAGCTTTATTGTATTTAATCTATTTTTATTCGTGTATGACAGTGTATTGCTCAGTTTGGATCATAAGTCAGCGTACTTAGAACCCTGTCACAATGAGTTAGGTACGTACGGAAACCATGGGAAATAATTGCCTTAGTTAGACCTCTGGCTGAGACAACGTCTCATAGCCCATAAATCAAGTTGGGTGAGAGCAATGGCCACATTTTTTGTACTATAGTGATGACATAAATATTATACAATACAAGTACCTATTCTTTATTGGACATGGAATACCGAACATAAAAATATTTTTACTAAAAAAAACCCGACCGCGGTGCACTTTAAAAGTGCATAAAATCCGCCATTTTGTTAATTTTAACGAACTTCATACCCAGTGACACTCGCGCCATCAAGACGAATCCAATGATGTATCATTTATCAAAATCGGTTGTGCCGTTAAGTAGTTACGAGCGGACACAGGAACGGACATACATACATACATACAGGTCAAACACATAACCCTCCTTTGGGCTTCGCCGCAGTCGGGTAAAAACAATTAAAAGGAGATTATGAACAGAGAGGTAAACAACAGGCGTTCCACAGAAATATATCGAGATGGGAGGATATTGTTCGTAAACCAAGCTTGTAACGTTTTTCGCTTGGCGTTTGACGCCAAAAGTGGAATTTAATGATGGGAAACATAAGCGTTCCATTTCATTTGATGGTATTTGAACAATTAGTTATACCATAATTATCAGATTTTTAAATCACCGCCACTTCTTTTTAGCACGCGAGGTACATAATTACACTTTTTCATTCTAGCTCGATATCGATACCTTTAGATTCAAAGGGCGTAAACGCCGTAAGTGGTAATGGCATTTACGCCCATTGAGTCTAAAGGTATAGATATATTTCTGCGGTCTTATCGCTAAACAGTGATATTTTCTGGATGTCGATGTCGTTCGTCGTAGGCGTGTTCAATTCAAGGCCGCGCCGCCCCTGTGTGCAAAGTGTGCAACGCACACAGGCGCCAAGGCAATAGAGGCGCCGGAATTCGAAACACGACGACAATAAAGAGGTGGCTTCATAGGTTTGCACACAGGCGCTGCCGGGGGTCGGCGCGGGCCTGGTTCAATTTAAATTCGCAAAGAACATACCTACCTTATTTTACCATGAGCGACGCGTGCCACAATTGTGGTAGAGCTACTGATGATTACATATTTTAGTCTTAGTTGTTTCTGTGACGTAGAAAAAGACATAGACAGGGGCTAAGCTAAGTACCTGATAGAAATATATAAGATAGTAAAGTTTGTGTGTGATATATTAAACAAACTAGCTATTTCCCGCGGCTTCGCCCGCGTTGTTCCCGTTATTGTCCCAAAGAAACTCTTTACCGGGATATAAAGTATCCTTTGTTTCAATCCAGGACTTGGTCTACTTACATGCCAAATTTCTGCTTGATCCATCCAGTTGTTACCCCGTTATTTAGTAACAAACATCTTCACAAACTTTCACATTTAAGTATAATATTAGTGTGAAGATTTTCGAATGTTAAAAGTTTAAATATACCTACAATTTAATATAACCAGAGATCGGAATAGGTAGAGTATATTTACCTAAACTTCGAAGAACATAGTCGAAAAGTGGAGAGACCTTACAACAAAATTTTTATCCGGGACTTAAGTCTCGGAATCTTACTAAAAAAATATATTATTGGTATTCTTTAGCACATTTCTCGAACATTCTAAGTATAGCTGTCTCTTTCTAATAGTGCTGTCTCTTTCACTCCTTCGAGAAATTTCGCCATATACTGAAGTGTCCCAAAGGCCCATAAGGGGTCCTGAAAACGGATTTTTAGGTTATTGCGCCATCTGATAGAGGGTGTCCTGGAACAGACTGAAAACATGTTTCAGGCGACTGAAAACAACGGCAACTTGGGTGAATTTTCAATCTTCTACTATGTGAAAGAGCCACCTCTGACACGGCCTGAAATCACCTTTCAGCCTGCTGAAAACGGTTCTAAAGCACGGAAAATCACGTTTGAAGTTTTAACCTATACCATCGGCGCAACACACATACACACATTACTTTTGCGCCGGTGGCTCTTTCACATAGTAGAAGATTGAAAATTCACCTAAGTTGCCGTTATTTTCAGGCGCCTGAAACATGTTTTCAGTCCGTTTCAGAACACCCTCTATAAGATGGCGTAATAACCTGAAAACCCGTTTTCAGGCGTTTTCAGGACCCCTTATGGGCCTTTGAACTACACTTCAGTATAGTTATGGCGAAATTTTCGAAGGAGTGAAAAAGACAGCACTATTAGAAACAGACAGCTATACTGAGAATGCTCGAGAAATGTGCGGAAGAATACCAATAATATATTTTTTTAGTAAGATTCCGGGACTTAAGTCCCAGAAAAAAATTTAGTTGTAAGGGAGTCTCTACTTTTCGACTTTGTTCTTCGAAGTTTAGGTAAATATACTCTACCTATTCCGATCTCTCTATATAAACTTTCAACCCCTATTTAAACCCCTTAGAGGATGAATTTCGAAAAACGGTGATATCACTTTTCTTGTAATCTAATAAAAAGTCTAAACATGACGTTTCAAACCTCTTACTTCTAAAATCTTAGACTCTCCATACAAATTTTGAACCCCTATTTGAACGCCTTAGGGGATTAATTTTGAAAAATCCTTTCTTAGTGCACATTTAGACCTTATAAGGATCCTACGTGCTAAATTTGGAATTCCTAGGACCAGCGGTTTGGGCTGTGCGTTGATATACAAACTTTCAACCCCCATTTAAACCCCTTAGGGGATGAATTTTGAAAAATCCTTTCTTAGTGCACCCCTAGACCTTATAAGGAACCTACGTGCTAAATTTGGAATTCCTAGGACCAGCGGTTTGGGCGGTACGTTGATATACAAACTTTCAATTCAACCCCCATTTAAACCCCTTAGGGGATGAATTTTGAAAAATTCTTTCTTAGTACACCCTTAGACCTTATAAGGAACCTACGTGCTAAATTTGGAATTCCTAGGATCAGCGGTTTGGGCTGTGCGTTTCAACCCCCATTTAAACCCCTTAGGGGATGAATTTTCAAAAACGGTGAAATAACTTTTCTTGTAATCTAATAAAGAGTCTAAACATAAAGTTTTAAACCTCTTACTTCTAAAATCGTAGGCTCTCCATACAAACTTTGAACCCCTATTTGAACCCCTTAGGGGATGAATTTTGAAAAATCCTTTCTTAGTGCACCCCTAGATCTTATAAAGAACCTACATGCTAAATTTGGTATTCTTAGAACCAGTGGTTTGGGCTGTGCGTTGATAAACAAACTTTCAACCCCCATTTAAACCCCTTAGGGGGTAAATTTTGAAAAATCCTTTCTTAGTGCACCCCTAGACCTTATAAGAAACCTACATGCTAAATTTGGAATTCCTAGGACCAGCGGTTTGGGCTGTGCGTTTCAACCCCCATTTAAACCCCTTAGGGGATGAATTTTGAAAAACGGTGCAATAACTTTTCTTGTAATCTTATAAAGAGTCTAAACATAAAGTTTTAAACCTCTTACTTCTAAAATCGTAGACTCTCCATACAAACTTTGAACCCCTATTTCAACCACTTAGGGGATGAATTTTGAAAAATCCTTTCTTAGTGGACCTCTAGACCTTATAAGGAACCTACATTCTAAATTTGGAATTCTTAGGACCAGTGGTTTGGGCTGTGCGTTGATAAACAAACTTTCAACCCCTATTTAAACCTCTTAGGGGGTAAATTTTGAAAAATCCTTTCTTAGTGCACCCCTAGATCTTATAAGGAACCTACATGCTAAATTTGGAATTTCTAGGACCAGGGGTTTGGGCTGTGCGTTGATAAACAAACTTTCAACCCCCATTTAAACCCCTTAAGGGACGAATTTTGAAAAATCCTTTCTTAGTGCACCTCTAGACCTTATAAGGAACCTACGTTCTAAATTTGGAATTCCTAGGACCAGGGGTTTGGGCTGTGCGTTGATAAACAAACTTTCAACCCCCATTTAAACCCTTTAAGGGACGAATTTTGAAAAATCCTTTCTTAGTGCACCTCTAGACCTTATAAGGAACCTACGTTCTAAATTTGGAATTCCTAGGACCAGCGGTTTGGGCTGTGCGTTGATTAATAAACTTTCAACCCCCATTTAAACCCCTTAGGGGATGAATTTCGAAAAACGGTGAAATTACTTTTCTTGTAATCTAATAAAAAGTCTAAACATGAAGTTTCAAATCTCTTACTTCTAAACGTAGACTCTCCATACAAACTTTGAACCCCTATTTGAACCCCTTATGGGGTAAATTTTGAAAAATCCTTTCTTAGTGCACCCCTAGACCTTATAAGGAACCTACATGCTAAATTTGGAATTCCTAGGACCAGCGGTTTGGGCTGTGCGTTGATATGTCAGTCAGTCAGTCAGTCAGTCAGTCAGTCAGTCAATCAGTCAGTTTCTTCTTTTATATATTTAGATAATTAAAATAACCAAATTATTGTAGAAAGTAGATAGTTTAGATGCAGCTAAATAATTGTAGAAAAAACTTTGTGATATATCTAACTAAGTAATGAAGAGTGTAGGTTAAGTATGAATTACATATTGCAGGGATCTGCAGGGTTTCACATCTGAGCTATTAAAAATGTTACTCGTTTATAACACCTACGAAAGCAATGCGCGTACAAATTGCACGTACAAACTGACTACTATAGCTTGGCAACTTGGTTGGTGACACTCACCTGTGTGGTTTTTTTGTTATGTGCAGCGTAACTACTTACACAAGTTACCGCCAACACGAACGGCGACCGAGGGAGGCAGCCTCCGGAGGCCCCCGTGTCACCAACGAAGTTGCCAAGCTATAGTAGTACCATGAAACAGAACGAAGTCGCATCATTTTACGGAACCTCGTCCCTATTTCACACTCGCATTCGACCCGTAAAAAGCCAATGGAGGTTCCGTATCTTTTAAATTTTTATTTCGCCCTCCCGCCGCCGGTCAAGGTCTGTCTGCACATTTAATTTTACAGGACCCTGCTAATAGAAGGGGCTTCTCATGGAACAAAGGGACAGCAGGTTCTCTCACTGTTGAAATGAAAACTGAGCCGCTGCGCGCTGGCAGGAGTGGCTCATTCCGTGATTTCGCCGCGCAGCTAGTAGTACCAAATTTTGCCTCTCCCGAGGGGCTTAACCAGCGACCAGAATGAGTACGCATTATGCGATAGAGAGAGGCGGTCGGATCCGGTACTTTCCGTGTGGTAGTCGGATACGAACGTCAGTTTTGTTTGAACGAGACACTTCTGTACGTAGTACCTACCAATGGCGTGGCATAAAAGATATAGAATAAGGTGTTCAAATGCTTGATATTAGGCAAGCCGGTAGGAACCGAATTCTTTGGACGCCACGCTACTGGTACCTACTATTATTTATTTTGTGCCGCTGGTAGGTTTTCTCCTGAATTTCTTTGTTATCGTGTCATACAAACTCTGCTTAGCCAGGACCTTAAAATAAATACCCAGACGTAGCCTTGCTAGCAAATGACTAAAGCACCTTTAGTAAGCCGGTCGCTTAACACTGGTTGATGTATGCGTGCTGAGCGTAGTAGGCTATTACGAGGCATCGGAAATTCGGATGCTTATATACCTAAACTTTGGCGTCGGTGTCGGTGTTGATTAGTATGGAGGCGGACTCAATTTTATTTTATTTTTGAATTTCCCGGAATTTCTAAACTAACTTATTAAGCCTATTTGAGTATGTAAATTAACGACTTATTTACAGTTATTTTCCATGTACTCGTTTTCTGAAGTCGGGTAAAAATAGCCAAGACCTAAACATATTTTGCGAGACATTATCGTGACGTTTTGTACAATCGCGGAATCCCGGTATCTACAAATAAATCAAAATTTTAAGAAGCCGATTTCATATTTGCTTAACTATTCCCGCGATTTTTCCAACTTTAGGTATAAAAGCATCTGAATTTCCGATGCCTTGCTATTACGCTGGTTGATGTGTGCGTGCTGCTCGTACCTAAGTACAAAGCGATCGGCTTACTAAAGGTACTTCAGTTATCTATCAGTGAGGCTACGTCTGCCTATTTATTTTAAGGGCCTACCCACCTGCTAAGTATCTGTGTGCGGTAAATTCCGTTTGCTGGGCGTCGTCTCTCTTCACCCAACTCCTCTGAAGCCCTCGGCCGGGGTTGTGGCGGGCGCTGATCTGACGTCTGCGACGTCAAAGCCGGACTGCACCTGCTGCTCTGCTGGACATGAAAAATTAAGCAGAGGAGTAGGAGAGTAGCCTAGACTTATTATGACCTGGTCACTCGGATCGGAGACCTTTGGGAGATCTTTTAGTAAAATAAACAAACTAGGATAGCCGTATCTAGTCTATCATACTCAATTAGTGATGACAACCGTTATAATTTCATGTCATCATATTTCATATAAAATTAGGCAAATAAAGGTGATATTTCTGTAAAACAAATTGTTCACAGCGGTTCTACTGTAAGTAACTTTGTATTTAGGGGTTTATGCTCTTTTTCCGTTTTGCACTGGTACTCTGGTATTCCATTATATTTTGGTTGTATTGTTGTACTTAACTTGTTTTTAGCGTTTACTATGCAATTTAGTTCCATCTGTTATACTTAAATTGTGTAACATTAGAAAAAACTATGTTTCAGCAATTTCTTTGTGTAAAAAAATCAAATTTTCACTTTTGTGTGTCATTATTATTAATGTATCCTCTGATGATGGGTATTAAGTATATTATGAATTCACTTCATGACGTGACTCATTCAGGCTGAAAAAATAGTGCATCTTATAATTGATCGTGTTCGTGAGCGAGGTCTATGAGTCGAGAAGGAGGAGAAATCGACGGCCCAAGTTAGTAGGTATGTTTAGGACCTTGACTGAATTATCAAATTACAGAAAGTCTGAAACACCTCTCTAATTCTGGAACTATTCTAGAGAAACTTATTTAATAGCACTCAATCAATTCTTTATTTCTCTCACGGAGTAAACCAAAACCGCGGGGAAAGGCTTGTATTTTTAATAAACACCAACTAACAATAAATCAAAGACTCAAGCACTAAAAGATTCTTCTACAGTAAGAAGGTGATTCGTATTCAGCGCGGCGAGACGCGTGCCTTATGAGCAAATAATCTATTCCAATTTTTTCCTCGTACATTCGGCTCTTAACTTTCTCAAGAAAACATTCAACGCCTTTTTCCCTATTTCCACAAAAGGGTTTATTTTATTGATAGACTTAATTCCGCTCCTCGACATCAACCCCGTGAACTTTGCAACATGTTCACGCTGGTGTATTTCTTTATTATAAATTAGACGATTAGAAACGAAAAAGTACTTAAATAGTTTTCTAGTTTCTACTGCTTTCATACTGCAGCAGAATGGTGGGTATACGTGATTTTTTTCCATAGAGGCACGTGCTAGAATGTACATAGGTTTCTTTGAATCCCGAAAAAAACTGTTTGTTTCCTGAGAAATAAGCGCCATGCAGACAAAACTGCGGCAATTGTAGATATTCCTTGTAACCAATATCAACCATTTTTTTCCAGACGGTTTTTTGTAAACAATTACTATAAGTGAACATGTTTTCTCTAACAACAAGGCAGACATAATCCATTATATGGAAATTTCCCAAGGGTAAATGAAGTCTATGAATACGAGCTCCAATGTTCATTAGAAAGCGTGTAATGAAAATCCAAGTAGGTATGGACTTATTATTAACCGTCTAGTGCACAGAAGATTATTATCGCTAATGCATAATTTTCCATTAGGACGCTTGATGTCACTCTTTGCAATTAAATAACAAGTGACGAGTATGCGGCGTGACTGCGTGTTTGTGGCTCGGTAAATAAATGATACAAAATCCATCAGTCTCGCACACACTAGCAAAAACCTGATAAGTAGTTTTTCTTTTTTATCGCGTCATATATGCCTGCTAAATTAGCACAGAACTCTAGTTGCAGTTGAATATTTATTGCGATCCGATAGCGCTGGAATCGCTGGAAAGGCAAAGAAATAGCGTTAGAGTAGTTGGCGTAGAATTGAAGAGATGTTTACAAAAACAACATAACTGACTGGAATGGTTGATTCTTATAGAGGAACATTTTTAATGGCAGTAGGTTTTAGTTTAGTCAGTTATATTGTTTTTGTGAACACCCCTTCAACTGCTCAGCGTGTTAAGTGACTACGATAACCTGTCAAGTGTTTGTTGAAACGACTAAGAAGAATTGCTGCTCAATTGCGAGCTAGAGTATACGTGAGTAGAAGAGAGCTATTCCTTCTATGCTATGCTAGTCGAGCTTTATCCTACCTCAACCTCGCACGGTGTGAGGGTGAGGAAGGATGCGATTCGCACTTCACACATGCCGTTACTCTCAAATAAGTTGTGGACCCATAGAAACTAGTTTGGCCAACCCGATACCCGCCATACCCGCCCTGGTCCGGCGGGCTACATGAATGGCTTAGTCAGTCCGCTATATCCGGCCCATTTAGCGCTGCCAGGAAACATGCTTCTGGTGTCGAGCTTTCAATGTGTTCACACTAATTACTTAACAACTTTAGCCTTCACACATGGAAACCATCCTACGCGCTATCAACATGTTTCACTAGATTGAGTAGGCGTGTAACAAAAACTGATTCAGGCGTCGTATATAATTTATCTTCAGCTTTACGATGCAATAAATTATGGCTTATCTTGTATCCCATTCAAAAGAGATTTCGTCGCCGTCGCGTGACATAAGGGCGGAATTAATGGGAAATGTAGGTAGTTACGACCTTTTCGATGGAAAGGGTGTGGTAATCCCTATAATGGGGGTGTGTGGAGCCGCAGCGTTGGCATTTTATAACGCAGGAGAGTTTAGGTTAGTGCTTATGTATACATAAGACTTTTTGGAAACCTTATGTTTCGCTATTCTCAACATATTTATTTATATATATATAACTCTGGCTTCGTTCAGGTCGTGTACCTTATCCAGACTATAACGAATATAGCTAAAATATAATTATTCTTATTTAGAGCATTGTAGTAGATAAATTTAAATGTGTATAACTGTGATAAATACGCATTCGCACATTTGATCTTAAACAGTAAAGCTTGACTTTTCGATTCGAATTGGGTGCTATGGGTATTAATGAGTCATACTACTCTTCAACTCGGCACAGGAGGTACAAGCCTGCGAACGGTATTCGTCTTATATACGCCGGCAAAGGAACAACCAAATATGATCGAGTTCAATTTCAGCTGCTGCCATATCAAAATTTTAAATCCAATTAAGCTAACAGGAGACTCGGGTTGAATATTGTTGTTTAGCGTACATATGAACGAGATATGCCACACGATTTGAGCAAATTTACTCAACGTGGCAGTTGGTGAGTGCCAGCCTCAATATGAGTCGATCTCAGGCAAAAAGGTATTAAGTACCAAGCTAGTTGTCAATAAGGTTTTAGCAATAGGTTACTGCTATGAAGATGCTATTAAACATAGTCCTTATTGACAAGCGGAAAAGTATCATATTTTATTTTGTTTGAAAATTATGGTCATCCATTGGTGATCGTGGACCATTGTCCATATCGAGTGCATGCATATTGCAGTTTCTTGATGCAAATGTTTTCTAAATTAGGCGCGAAGTACTAAATATTTATAGTTTTCTAGCTAAAGAACTAATGATACCCAGTTACTATCGTTTATTAAACTAAATGCGACCGTAAGTCGCGTATTCTTTTACAGTGGCCTTTTCATTATGGGATAAAGCGGCTGTGTAACTGGGAGGAAAAGTCAAAATGGTGAATTTAGCACAGTAAGCGTTTTCTTCCATTAATATTCATAACAAAACAGTAGAGAAACCTTGCAATTTTCCCCCACTACGTTAAAATTCATCTATTTACTTTCCCAAACTCTTAACTAACACAAGAATTTGATAGCAAAATCATCTGTATTCCAAGCGGAATATAATTTAAATTTCTATCTAACGGCTGTATCGCACACCAGTTTCCGAGAGTGCCTTTTGAATTGACGTTACCGTCGCCCTACCAATTTTCTCCGACGAGTTTTGCCCTCAATTCTCCGTTTTCGTATTGTATTACAGTTTTAATCTCGTACTTTATGGGGTTGCCCCCGGTTATTCGCCTTAAATTAGCTATTTGTCAATATTACCTACCCGTCGATTGACAATTTGCTTTGAAATTCATCGCTCATGAATTTTTATTGCGAATGTAATGAAAATCTTAAAGGTGTAAATATGAGTCGTTGAATAAGACTAACGTACTATGCGTTTCGTACGATGAAAAAAAAACACTAGTAAATTTAGTGTAATTACTTATATGAATTATGAACTGTAGAAACGGTCAACATGACCAAATGTAGTGGACCATGTCCAAATTGACAGTCTGGTATTATGTAAAATTCTCTATCAAAAAATACTTTATTAATAAAGAAGAATTTTACATAATACCAGATTTTTCAAAATAGCGGATTTGCGACTTATCAGATTCCTGTCTTACCACATTCCCGTTACACTAGATTATAAAATCGTACGTTACTCAATGGATGGATGTATTATTTTGTGAATCTGGTATTTTAAAAATCGGGTATTTTAGGAATGCGATATTTTGGGAATGAGCGCTTCAAAGTTCTGTTTCTCGCTCTTTATAGTCTCTTTCGGTGTTGGTACACTGGTACACTCTTGACCTCGTTTAAATCAGAACAACCAACAATACGGATAGAAAGCCTACATCAAGAGAAGATCAATGTATTTACATAACCCATCTTCCTGTCTCTAGTTTGTTCGTGACAGCAACTTCTGTTAACATTTACCATAATGTCAGACATTGAATTGCAAATTCTACCTCAATATACCGATATCGCTCCCTAAAGCAAATATCCTAAAAAAGTGGGCATTTTTTTACATGTCTCTCGCTCCCTGTACTGTATCAAATATTCACGAATCGAAATATAGAATCTTATATAGTTTACGTAACATTCGAATTCTATTTAAGTATTTTAAGTCATATTAATCTGTAATACAAAGTCACAAGGTGTGTGTTTGAAGCTTTGGTTTGCTGAAAATATGACAAAACGCTATGTAGCTTCTTAATAAAGACTAATAAGCGTTTACATTTTCTTTGGTATCTTTTGCGATTTTCACAGGATTTATGCATAATTTTTAACCGATTAAATAGATAAATTATTATTGCTTACTTATAACAAACACAACTATAATTGTACGGATTCGCTAATGTATCTATAACTAGCGAATGTTTGATGTGACGTATTTTTATTAAGCTTTACTCCTGAGCGTCCCTTGCGTGGCCCCTGCGCTCCACTGCACCTTCTGTGCCATATCGCCCGGCCATTTTACACGGCCCTCACTTATTACTACCAGCACAGCGCCTTCAAGCTGCCAGGCTGGTCATAAACGGGCACTTAGCCCAACTAAAAACACGACCACGGGAGCTGTCACTTCCACCCCCACCACTATCACCACTTCTAGTGAGCAGCATGCCCTAGCTCTATGTATATGTTTGCTTACAGGTTGCGGGCTTGGGTTGCAGCATGAGCGCCGCTAGCGAGTCATCGTCGCTAATGGGAGAGATGGGGCGGCCTGATGTGGACTCCACGATTATATGATATTAGATATGTCGTCGCCCGATCGTAGAATTCGCCAAATCATGATATTCCTAGGCATATCATGTCATGAAACGCCGCCATTTCATGATTTGGCTAGCTAGCATCAGCCATATCGTTCAAAGCTCATCGTTTGATGATTTGCCTAGCAACGTTTAGGCAAATAAATTAATAAGACTAGGTATTTCTTCTTGAATCACACGCCACACCTGCGTTGTTCCCGTTACTATCCTATGGGAACGCTATACCGACATAAAAAGTATCATATATGATTCAACCCCGGACTTAGTCAACTTGCATGCCAAAAACTTTGCGACTTTGTTTATCAACAAAATAATAGCCTCTAAAATATGACCAGAATCAGGTTTCGCCTGCGTGATTCAGTGACGCAGCACCCCGCGCCGTAGATAATAAGTCGTCGCCTAATCGTAGGTATAAATAGGGATGACGACTGGGTTAAAACTATATAATTCTATTTAGTCCGTCAGTTTGATTGTGCAAAAATATCGGACACGTATTTTCTGGTTTATCAAAATACGAGTATTAAAAATCGACAAAGTTATAGATCATCAAACTTCTGGAGTGGGGCTCGTGACGTCACTCCTAGATGAAAATTGTACCTAGGAGTGATATCACTCGAAAATTCTAAGCACTCTATCCTCGTCATTTTTTGTTTGTCAAACGTCAAACAAAAGAAAAAAATACGTGTACAATATTTTTTAATAATCTAGCTGACGGACTAAACAGTTTTTTTTAGTCGTCTAGCCTATTCGTCATATCATGATACTCCTAGCCCAGGTATATCATGAAATGCCGCCATATTATGATATTCCTAGGCATATCATGAAACGCCGTCATTTTATGAGCCACCAGCAGTGGCCAAAAATGCTACTACTTAAGAATCCGCCCGGTATGTAAGGAAAATCGACGATTACGTTGCTCTCGATCTGCCGTATTTATTATTAGGCACATCGTGATATGCCTGGCTAAATTTTAGACATATCACGAAATGGTGGCATTTCATAATATGCCTAGGAATTTAATGATTTAGCGAATTCTACGATCGGGCGACGACAGATAGATAAACAATGCTTACGTATAACATACTCACACAATCATAACATAATGGGCTAGACGACAAAAAAAAACTGTTTAGTCCGTCAGTTAGATTATTAAAAAATATTGTACACGTATTTTTTCTTTTGTTTGACAAACAAAAAATGACGAAGATACAGTGCTTAGAAGTTTCGAGTGACGTCACTCCTAGGTACAATTTTCACCTAGGAGTGACGTCACAAGCCCCCACTCCAGAAGTTTGATGATCTATAACTTTGTCGATTTTTAATATTTTGATAAACCAAAAAATACGTGTCCCATATTTTTCCATAATCTAACTGACGGACTAAATAGAATTATATAGTTTTAACCCAGTCGTCATGCCCATTGTACGGGTTCGCTTATCTATAAGATATCACATTGAATACCTATGTAGTTAGACTTCGCAAAGTAAAGGGCTTGGACTAGGCTTTATATTTGCGATCTGACAACTTTTTCACCGTGAAAGCGTTATGCGCTTGTGAGTATTGGCAACCAATAAATACCAAATCGATTTAATATCGGTTTAGTATCGTTCACTCACCATAATAAGGCGCCTTGACAATGCCGCGTAACTTAGTCTCTGATCGCCGTGTAATTAAATTGGCTTCCTCAGTTTCACAGCATCTGTAAGTGAGACGGGAAACAATATAACCTGTATCAATTTTACTAAAGTGCTCAATAAGGGCCCGCGCCCTACATCTACTGACGTGGAATCGGGTGGCTGAAGTCGGCCAGAAAAAGCTTTATGCCAACGCAATAAGAGCGAAAAAAACGGCATTAGGCAGAGTTTGAAGTGATTTCAGTCAGTAAGTAACTCAATTTTCAGCAGTTACCTTGCATGAATGCACAAGAAAGACGATAAGAGAATAATGGTGACATTTCGAAAATTAATCCTTAAAATAAAATGATGACCAATTGACCATGGCCTCTTGCTCTGTCATGAGTGAAAAGTCAAGCAATAAGGCAAAATAAAAGATTAAATCAAATGTTCTCAGTTCGATTATATTTATTTATTTTTTTAAACTTTATTACACGACAATAACAAAAACACAATTGGCGGACTTAATGCCTTAAGGCATTCTCCACCAGTCAATTATTGGTTAAAACAGAACCGTACGAGTAGAGTTGGGTAGTTTTTTTTTAATTCGTGTAGCGTCTCCTCGGTAGATCCATATTTTTTAAATCCATCTGAGTGAATCAATTTTTCTTTGTCAACAAAATTTCACCTTCTCCGACTAAAGGAAATCTTTATTCGGATATTTTTGAATAAAGTGTATGCTCATTTAAAAGACAGATAATAAAGCTACGTAATGCAAATATTTTTTATTATAACTTGTTTATAAGCAGTGACCCAGCGGACATAGCTGTCCTCTACTTTTGTATAAAAAATAAGGGTTCGTCCCCTGGATCACCCTATTTATTTATTAAAAATGAGTTTTTTTTTTATTTTTACCTAATTTATCTCTAGATGTAAGATCTTGTTCCATTTAAATCATGTTAAAACATGCAAAAGGTGAACAAATAAGGAGAAAGGGCAATCTTTGCATAAAGCAAAAAAAAGTTGATTCACCCATCTACAAGAAAAAAATAAATAAGGATATAAGTTTTGAGCATACCTTTCTTCACCTCCTATGAAGCTATTTTGTTATGTTCAATTTCGGCTGTTATTATTTTTTAACTGAGTAGTAGGTTCACCCCTAAATGTTTTTTTTTTCCCACTTTTACCGTCATGGCGAACAGGAAATCTGAACTTAAAGCTAGGAACAATAACCCGGAAATGGTTTCCCTATTAACTTACCTCCTTAGCTACCGGCTTAGCAACTAAACGAGGCATATCTAACCTGCTTAGTCATAGGGTTATTAAATAAGTATAATCTCTTTGTTTCTCCCATAAGTATGCAATGAGGGCTAACATTTTTAGCTCACCAAAAGATTTTGCAGTAGTTGATGGGACTGACCAACTGAACATTTATAACATTTTAGCTTTATTAATTATTTTTTCAATAAAATTTACGTTGCTTAATGCTCTGTCTGTCTGTCCGTCTTTCACTGTGGAACTTAGGTTCAGTAAGTCAGGTTATCAACAACAATTGCTATCTGGGTCAATTGCAGAAAAAATGTACCTTTTACTTTTTTTGTCTGATCATGGTGTGTCTTATACCATTTTACTCAGAATCATGAGCACTTTTCATTTATGAAATAAAAAATCTGTCCAAAATGTCCAAAATATCCGTACAAATTTTGAATATCAGTTTCGTTACTATTTTCCCCTATATTTAGTTTGGGCGTAACGAAACTGAGATTCAAAATTTGAACGGAAATTTTCATATCTAAATTACGAAATAATATGGTTGTTGGCTATTATACTAACGGGTAAGAAATTATGCGTTAAAATGTAGAAGAGACGTTTAATTAGGCATCAAAAATAATTTAGACCCTTCTATTTTACAGTTTGAAACAGTTTGTCCAATGGCACAAGAACTTTTTGTTTGCACAGAGCACAGACCGACTCAAATCACCTTAACCGCAGTTTAACGTTACGTCACTGAAAGTTAGCTACTAGCACAACTACTGGCTAGCGTTTAAACGAGGCTCCAGTGTTCGCCAGTCATGGCACGTAATGCGGGCGAACGCTCAGTAATGATCAGAAACAACACTCCTATCGGATGTATGCGAGGATTATACGGCGATTTAATACTGTACTCGATAAGTTATAGGTAAGAGTATGTAGCAGTTGCGTGGCGTCCATAGAACTCGATTCCCATCGACTTGCCTAATATTAGGCAGTTCAGCACTTAATTCTAGTGCTCTTAAAGAAAATTGAAGCCAAAGCTGCTCCGGCTTGCCCAAAGATTTCTTCAACGCCACGCCACTGGTATGTAGGTATAGGTAAGATAAGGGTCATACCTATACCTCATTTCATTTGAGATCACAAAAATCGCGTTAGATAACGGACGGATTCGTCATGCAATTTCAAGGAAGAATATCTTTAGACGAGATAATATGTGTCGTACGGGAAAATAAGAATGTTTAAAACGTAATAAGTTACTGAAATATGTGAACCTATAAAATAATAAAATAAAAATAAAAAGCCTTTATTCTATTACCTTACGTGTGTGTGTGAACTTAGTACAATATTACTCCCTTATTCTAGGGAATCGAAGAAACGTGGGCAAAATTGACCGTTAAAATTCTGATCGATCACGAAACATATATAAGAGAAGGTAGTCGTCATGTCGTACAGGCTCAGAATAAGTAATAGTACTGTACAGCAGTGGCGTAAAATGGCGCCCAGAGCACGCATCCAAACTGCGCCCCTTCGTTTCTTACAAGGAAAGGTACCCCACTGTCCGACTCCGGTTTGATTAATTTTGATATATGTTATAGAGTAGTCTAAAATAGCAGACACAACTTTTTTTTTAGCTGCCCAAATTCAACCTGTTAGGAGAAATTGTCCTTCAAAGTACTGAAAAGTGACTAAACCCTCCAACATCTACAGAAAAAAAATTCAAGCAAGTTGCTAGTTAATTACTGGTTTCATTATATGTATGTATATGAAAAAAGGTAACGCGATAGGATATTGTCCCATTGGGATTATAAAAGCCAGTCATTCTTAGTAGAAATAACGAAATTTGCAGAAAATTACATGGCAAAAATTTGCAGAAATCAACATTATCATAGTCCACTTTTGGGATATAGTTCTCTCCAAAGGTAGCTCTCAGCAAAAAGAACTCATACCTAAGGCTTGGGGTGATGTAAAAATGCCTTTAATTAACTTTGAATAGAATCACGAGTTCATATCTTAATTTAAATTATAAATTGTCTCCTAGACAACCTTCAAATGACCTAATTACGTTTGCCTAATTGATGTTTGACCTTTTTATTCGACATCTGAGGCAAGGTGAGGGCGTAAATACGCATAAAGAAATGTCTAGACAGTTATTGTGTACGACTGTATTCCTTGCATTTAAATATTGAGGTAAGTACTGCTTTATACCTATTTAAATTTAAAGCAGTACTATATGAGTTTTGCCAAGAGGGTATCGCCTATTTATTAACTGCAAAAAATCTCCCTTCAGACTGCACTTGCAGCCAGATAGCATCGAAAGACTGCTTCGGCCTTTAGGGATATCGGCAGATATATCCGTACGTAATTCGCATCGTGTGTAGCGGTGCTCAACGTCATCGTCCCCCGCCCCCCGCGTGGACCAAGCGAGTGTCACCAACGAATTTGCCAAGCTATACTTTGTAAAAGTATACAGATTAAGTTGTAATATATGTCGGATAAAGTTGTAATATTTGTGTCATTCAACTTAATCTCTAGGATGAGAACTTTCGCCGGCAGCATACTAAAATACTTCTGAGCATTTGTAAAAAATTGCATAATAAAAAACGTGGCAAAAATTTTAAGAAATGTTTTTCTACTCCAGTATTAGCAAAAGTAAATTTAATGGCCAGTGACTGAATGTTAATTATTTAAGTGCCCAGTTATTGACGATTTACTCTATTTTAGAGATTAATATGGCAACATTAACGTGGCCAGCTTTAGATTTCACTTAGAGCCAAAATAGCTCTATCGTTTAAAAAATAAAAGTTGATTTTCAAATTAAGCCATATTTCACAAGAGTTGGTAATTTTATTGGTATAAGTACAGAGTAATAATTAAACAACAATATAACTTAAGTAAGTAAAACTACTTACTTAACTAAAATTAAGTTAAAGTTAAACTCAAACTAAATTATTATTAAAACATTTTCAGAAATATTTCACTTATATTTCAACTGGAAATTTCCTCACTGACGCCCAATATCTACTATGTAACGTAACAGAAGTGCCAACACTTCTGTTATGTTACAAGTAGGTAAAGAATATCTTCCTAAGTGAAGTGCGTGGTAAATCCCGATATTGACATATTTATTGGTCGTTATTTCTGCTGGCATGTAAGCGTTATGCTAAAAAAATCAATTTACCTGAGGACAAACAACCAAAATAACAATAAAGGAACACAGTTCCATTTCCTTTCATGTTTGGTATTGGTAGAAATCCAATGCCAAATGCTTTGTAAATACTCAGGAACAACTGCACTGATAAAGTCTAAAATAAAATGGCAAAACTGTGTGATAAGAGGCAAAAATGTTCTAAAATGATTGCAAACAGATGATTTATATGTGTAATAGTGTGCTATTTGAAGTTATGTACTACTAACGGTAACCCCTGATTATCATAGATAATGCTGGTTTTAGTTGGCCTAAAGAAAACGCAATTTACTTACTACTAAAGACTTGTTAGTCCGTTTACGAAGCCCTGCTACGCGGCGCTTCTATTTTGCTTTGATATATGTATGAGCTGCAGTTACTTTTGACTGAAAGATAAAATAATAATCTGTTCAAATAATATTTTCAGTTAATGATGATAGAGATGACAGAGATGATGCTCGGGAAAAATAATAATTAGTGATGTGTTGTAAGTAATTGTGGTGTAACAAACTTGGAATAAATCATAAGATGTATGTACTTATAGCCACCTGATTACTATAGCCATAGTATGATTTGGATAACCCGTATAATTACATAAATTGTCATAAATGATTTGATTTTGTCACAGGTTACTTTTGGTACACTATCGTTTGACCGAATTTCATAAGAACTAATTTTACTTCCCCGAATTTCATCTGCCATCATTTCATTTTGCATAACTTTCAAACGCCATACTTTCATATGCCGTAATTTTCAGGAGTCATAATGACCCTTTTCGCTTCTCAACCATTTAGTTTTTCATTAAAAAACTGTAAGCAAGTTGACAAAATCCCAGTTGGAGAGTTTTTTTCATCGGTTTTTTTTTCACATTATATGGCAAATGATTATTATGTCATAAAATTTTATGCATAATTAGTCTTATGGAAAATAAAAATAATGAAAATTGATATTATGGCATGTACTATTATGAATAATGATCGTTATGGCGCTTGACTGTTATGACGCACAAAAATTATGGCACCTTATACTATGGCAAATGATGATTATGGCCCGAGACATGGCAAATGAAATTAGTTTTTATGAAATTATGGCAAACAAAGGTATACCGTTACTTTTATCCTACATATTATAAACGATGTTAATTAAAATAGCCGGACGGAGCCTCGTCAACCAGAGAATTGAAGCCGAAGGCTGCTTGTACTTACGAGCCGGACGCACACATCGACTAGTCTTTTTTTACTGCGAGCAGCACGCTCATATTGACCTGATAACCTGAGTTAAGGTAGCCGGCGGACGAGAGATGCTTAAGTTCTTTGCTAGCGAGGCTCCGCCTTATTTAAGGTTCTTGCCCTCAATACATTGCGAGTACATCGTTCCCGTTTTACAAAAATCATAAGCTGAAAAAATAAACTAAAACTATCTCGTCCAAAAATATACAATTCTCCAACAAAACTGTCCTTTTATCTAGGGATGTAACGATACACAATTTTGTCGATACGATAACCATACCGATATCGATAGCTAAATAATAAAGTATGCACCTCAGAAATTTGTATATCCTCATTACACCTAAAACTTGGCTATATTTAACAGATCTCTGTTGAAGGTTGAATCTTCAACCTTGAAAGTGTAAAGTAAAAATAAATAAATTGTCAACTTTTGAGTTGACAATTTATTCAAAGAAAATGTTGATGATGAAACAAAGAGATATTTAATAAAGTAATTATCATTGCACAAGGTAATAAACCGACACATAAATAAGGTCGGTAATTTAAATTACTTTTGACAGATTTTTTCAAACAGCAAATTTTTTTCGCGCTCCTCAAATATCGGTTGTATCGGCTGATATATCGGTATCGGAATCGTTACATCCCTACTTTTATCATTTAAAATAATTCCACATGGCTTTCGTCACATCAAAAGTGGCAGAAAGCCGGCACAAATGCCCCTGCCCGCAGGCTTTGAGGGGCTTTGCGAACCGTTTCCCTTGTTTAGGGCGTTTCCGACCTTTGGGAAGATAGGGGAGGGAAGGTACATAGTGAAGCGTTAGTTTGCTTGAAAGGATTTCAGACGATACCGTAAAATGGGGTGAGAAGGGATTGTGAGGACAGTTGGGTTACGAATGGGGAGAGTAGGGACGACAGAGGGGTGAGTTGGTTTTTAAAGGCTACTGCTACCTAAATGATATATTCTTATTGCAAATGGAGCTGTAGTAATATTTATAATCCAAAAGTGTCGATCCAACAATTTGCCTAACTCACCTTAGTAGCAGCTTCTCAGCCCAAATACGGTCCCTACGGGGTGAGGAGGGATTTTGTGTTTATTGTCTAAGTTATGAATTGGAACTACCCAAAATCATAAAAAAAACTAAAATACAAACGGCCGGAACATTTATTATATATATAATTTAGTTTGCATACGTAACAATAAAATTTTATCGAGGTTTGAATGTCAGTTTTGTCCCTATTCTCCCCGTTTTACGGTATATCGTTGTCTTGTGGTGTTCGAGAGATGACGAAAGTATTGACGATGTTAGTCAATGAATGATTTTAGCCGGGCATAGTCTTGCTGTTTTACCTTACTTGTAGGGGTTAATTAATATTAGACGGTATTTGTTTTATGTTATTGATTTCTCTTGTATTTCTTTTTACAGATTTTGACCAAGCGAGCGTCTCCGTTTCAGTTTGGGCAACGGTACTTTCGTATGTCTGTCCACCGGATGTCCGCCTGGCTCTCCTCTACAGTCGCATGTCTCAACCGATTCTCGTGAAATTTTGTGAGCATCTTCGATAATAGGCTTGTGCACTAAATTTTGTTTCTGATGTTAATCGATTCTACTATTTGTGACGAACAGATATATACCTATAATTACTACACTTGGGTTACTATAACAGCCACCAAATGCAATCAAAAGTAGCCAACCGCACCGAGCATTGAAAACGCCCCATACAAAACGGACGCCGATCGCGACGTCATCTTTGAATCCTCGCTGTACTAAGTCTGTATGAAAAAATAGCAATTTCTCATTTAGAGCACGAAAAAGTGCGTTTAAGCACTTAGTTGCCGTACATTTATTTTGTCAGTGTTATTTAAGCATTCCGGAATTAGCTTTAATTTTTCTTTAAGATGTTAAAAAATATCAAAAAAAATTCAAACATTTGTGATCTCATAACTTTTATATATTTTTTGTTTATTTATTCTGTGTTATGATAATTTAGTATTGTTGCGCCGGTGGTATAGGTCAAAACTTTAAACGTGATTTTCCGTGCTTTAGAAGCGTTTTCAGCAGGCTGAAAAGTGATTTCAGGCCGTTTCAGAGGTGGCTCTTTCACATACTAGAAGATTGAAAATTCACCCTATTTGCCGTTGTTTTCAGGCGCCTGAAACATGTTTTCAGCCCGTTTCAGGGCACCCTCTATCAGATGGCGCAATAACCTGAAAACCCGTTTTCAGGCGTTTTCAGGACCCCTTATGGGCCTTTGAAGTACACTTCAGTATATGGCGAAATTCTCGAAGGAGTGAAAGAGATAGCACTATTAGAGAGAGACAGCTATATTGAGAAGGTTCGAGAAGTGTGTGAAAGAGACAGAACTGGAAAGGGATAGCAATAGTCGGGAATGTTCCAGCCGAATCGAACATCGAACAATCTAGATTGCCTAGAACACTCGCGATGCGTTATTGACCGAGGGGTCACCGACCGCCCTTGGACTTTGGACCGAACATTCCAGATAGGATTTCTCCGGAACATTCGAGAGCAAGGGTCTCCGGATATATAAGCCGCGCGTCACCGACGCTCCAGTCAGTTTTGAACTAACGGCGATACAGTGCGAGTCTCGAAGCGAACCTAAGCGAAAAGTTAATAAGTGCGTTATAGTGAAGTGATTAGTACAGTGATTTATTAAGTAAGTAAGCCTTGTTAATTAGTAATTCTGCAATAAAGTTTGCCTTTTTAATTAGTGGTTAATTAGTGCATTTTTCTATCACGTTACCTACCCCACGGACGTAACATTTGGTGTCAGAAGTGAAGATAGAAAATGCCGTTTACACCGCGTGAGAACGAGCCGAAGGGAGTGCAGACCCGGAGCCAAGCTGCAGCAAGTGAGGACCCTGCGCCGGACGCTGGCTCATCAGAGTCACCGGTCTCACGTAAGCAAGATATGGACGTCAACGCGATACTAATTCTCTTAAAAGAGCAAGCTCGTCAACAACAAGAGCAAGCTCGTCAACAACAAGAGTATGCTCGTCAACAGCAAGAGCAAGCTCGAATTCTCCGGAAGGAGCTCAGTGATGAGCTACGGGTTCAGTCGGCGAAGCAAGAAGAACAATCGAGAATGCTTCGGGACGTACATGAGACCGCGGCTGAATGGAAGCGAGAAATGTGTGAGGTCCATGAGAAACTGGCGGACATGGACATTAAATTTGACACTCGACTTCATGACGTTAAGGCGAATGTCGAGACTGTTAAAGAGGAAGTCAACACCTACAAAAACCGCCTCCAGAAGCTCGAAATAAAAGTGGCCAGCGGTACGAGTACCTGTGCAGCCGAGGTACCTGTGTCGGGAGGAGGACGATTCAAGGTACCTCCCTTCGATGGTACATCGTCCTGGACAGCTTATAAGCTACAGTTCGAGTCCGTTTCCCAAGCTAACGGCTGGAGCAAGGAGCAGGCCAGGACAGCCCTAACCCTAGCGCTACGTGACGAGGCGCTCACCATACTGGAAGCCCTAGGAGAAGAGAGAAGTTACGACCGGCTTCTAGAGGCGTTGGAGGCCCGTTACGGTGACAGACACCTGGAGCACGTCTACCGAGCTCAGTTGAAGGACAGGTCACAGGGGCGGAATGAGACCTTGCAACAGTGGGCCCTCGAAATTGAGAAGTTGGTCAGAAAGGCATACCAACGAACATCCGCCTCCTTTGTGGATACCACGTTGGTGCAGGCCTTTGTTGACGGAATACGGGATTTGGAGGTACGGGCTGCAGTGCGATTAGGGCACCATGAGAGATTGAAGGATGCAGTGGCCCACGCATTGGAGGTAGAAGCTGCGCGCTGGGAGCCATCAAGGCTTTATAGGGTACGTAAAGTGTCTGTTAGGGAACCGATTGCTTCCCGTCGTGAGTTTGGGCCACGATGTTACCAGTGTGGAGAACGTGGCCACATACAGTCTAGCTGCCCGAGAAGGAGTAGGAGAGCATGGCCGACGTGGACGAGTGGAAGCAGCAGCTGCACCAGTACCGGGACGGCGTGGCGTGCCAGGCACGTCGACGAGGTAGACAACAAGGCCGGCGCAGCTGAGCAGTTGCGGAAGCGAGTGGCGCAGCTCGAGGCGGAGCTCGCACAGAGGAACAAGGAGCTCGCGCAGAGGAACAAGGAGCTCGTGCAGAGGAACAAGGAGCTCGAGCAGAGGAACGAGGAGCTCGCGCAGATCATCAAAAAGTGGGAGGTTGAGTTGGGGACTCCGAAGAACAAAAATCGGCAGCTGACGACGGCGCTTCAGGAGAGTAAAGCCAACGCGGAGGCCCTTATTCGAAGACCCTGTCTAGACGACTGTAAGCGTAGTCTTCGACAAGAGGGCAAGGAATTTTTGAGGATGTTGAGAGCTAACTCAGTTAGTGAAGAGTATCCGAGCGATTTTAGGGATCGGATAGATGACGTTCACGGTCTTGTTGGTGAACATGGGCTTCAAGCTAGCGCGAGAGTGGAGACCCGACATGACGGAAACTCTAACCAAATTGGGTTCGAGGAAGGTTCGTGTGTGTGGCTACATCACCCCATGCGGAGAAAAGGGAAATCTCCGAAACTGTCCCCAAATTGGGAAGGGCCATATAGGGTAGTCACGAAGATCAACGACGTCACGTATCGGATACAGCGAAATCCTCGTAGTCCATCTAAGATTGTTCACGTTGACCGACTGGCGAGGTACCACGGAAATAATGATGCTCGGGACGAGCATGTCTAAGGAGGGGGTAGTGTTGCGCCGGTGGTATAGGTCAAAACTTTAAACGTGATTTTCCGTGCTTTAGAAGCGTTTTCAGCAGGCTGAAAAGTGATTTCAGGCCGTTTCAGAGGTGGCTCTTTCACATACTAGAAGATTGAAAATTCACCCTATTTGCCGTTGTTTTCAGGCGCCTGAAACATGTTTTCAGCCCGTTTCAGGGCACCCTCTATCAGATGGCGCAATAACCTGAAAACCCGTTTTCAGGCGTTTTCAGGACCCCTTATGGGCCTTTGAAGTACACTTCAGTATATGGCGAAATTCTCGAAGGAGTGAAAGAGATAGCACTATTAGAGAGAGACAGCTATATTGAGAAGGTTCGAGAAGTGTGTGAAAGAGACAGAACTGGAAAGGGATAGCAATAGTCGGGAATGTTCCAGCCGAATCGAACATCGAACAATCTAGATTGCCTAGAACACTCGCGATGCGTTATTGACCGAGGGGTCACCGACCGCCCTTGGACTTTGGACCGAACATTCCAGATAGGATTTCTCCGGAACATTCGAGAGCAAGGGTCTCCGGATATATAAGCCGCGCGTCACCGACGCTCCAGTCAGTTTTGAACTAACGGCGATACAGTGCGAGTCTCGAAGCGAACCTAAGCGAAAAGTTAATAAGTGCGTTATAGTGAAGTGATTAGTACAGTGATTTATTAAGTAAGTAAGCCTTGTTAATTAGTAATTCTGCAATAAAGTTTGCCTTTTTAATTAGTGGTTAATTAGTGCATTTTTCTATCACGTTACCTACCCCACGGACGTAACAGTATTTTCCAATCCATGTGACTATATTATATTGTAAAATTCAACATTAGTCCACATCCCCATTATATTTATAGATTTTTTTGTCGATTCCGTTTTTTTAATTTTTCAAAATGGCTGAACCATAGAGGTTGACAGACTCGCGAGGTCTACAGATCTCAGAGCCACTAGTCAATTAATATGTTTATTTAGCAAAGGTCGTCACCTTTGGCCAGTGTTAGAAGAATACACAAGTTTGTTATGCTGAAGTATCTACTTAACGAAATGATTTAACTTAGATTCGTTTATCTATACCTACTGTGAATAGTGTGCATTGTGTACCTATAAGAGTATGAAGTTTTGAGAGGAGCTGTTGGAAGAATACAAAAATCCATAGCTGGGCTATTCTTCAGAAATATGTCTGCGACTCATTCATCTGTTTCCATACATTTAGTGTAAAAAGGGCCAGATGAATGAGGTGACCGTAGACATATTTCTAAAGAATAGCCCAGCTATCATTCCTTGATAATGTTCATTCATTCGAAGAGCAGTATATAATATCATTCATTCTCTTTAATGCAAAACATTGAACCGTAAACACGTATTTTCTTTTACCGACCTCAGGGATAATCTAAACCCAGCAATGGGACACCTAACTGTCTATTAAGAAGTACTTTTAGTGCCCTACAAAATGGAACAAGGCATAAATTGTTTTTGGTTTGTGAAACCATGCTTAAAAGCTAATAATCTCAAAGTTAATAGCCCCCGGATAGATCTTCCGCGCAAAACTAAATATGACACAAACTTGAATTTATGGACCCAGTGGAGGATATCTTAGCTACTTCGCATTTTGTTGTAGTTTTGGATTCACCAGCATTGAAAAAATAACGCAATTTTAGGTTCAGTATATAATGTGTTCCGTATAATGTTATATTTTGAGGATCTTCAACATCGTTTAACATTCGAAATATACATACGAGGAAATGTACAACTAATTATTGGTCAACAGCATGAAATGTGATGGATTCAGAAGTAAAACGAAATATTCGGATTTCACTGCGTTTCAAACGCTGTCATCACCAATCCCGAAATTTCGACGATTCACTTTAAGAATGTATCCCGTTATTTTGATAAAATCCGAAAATACGAGTAGTACCTACTATTTTCATGTTTTGATCAAAAATTATGTAATTTTTAAAAAGATGGCGTCATAATATTGAGATTGGCGATGACGGCGGTTGAAACGCTCTGAAATCCACCCGGGGCCGTGGCGTTCCGTGGGATCGAACCAGGTCGCTTGGTTCGGACCACCTTGAAGTTTCGCTGATTTGTCATAGTGAGCCGTTGCTCACTTCCGTCCGCTGGTCCGCTGGTCCGTGGACCAGCGGGAGGGTAAGTTGGGTTGTTGAAGAGTCGTTTTAAAGAAGAGTAAAAGAGCGATGAATTGACAATGACGTGACGTCTCACTATAGGCTATTTGATGACAGATCAAATCAGCTTCTTCTTATGAAGTGTCAAAACGCTCAGAAAGAATGCGCTAGTATGAAATACTGACTGACTTGTGATGTCATGCTCAACATGGTGCCAAATTTTTCGTTTTTGTCATTTTAAAATCAAAACGGCACGAAAATTTGTGTAATTGATTTTATCCGAGCAGTTTTGGAAACATAATTTAATGGTTAGCGTTATAGTACATTACTCACTAGGGCGGTAAAACAAAGAAAGGCCGAGATCGCAGATGTTTGCGGCCCGAGCAGCGAGGGACGTAAATATGCGATCGAGGGCTTTCTTTATTACCTCCCGTGTTGTGTACATAATTTTATGTCTACACTTGGCGAGAAAGCGGCTTTTTTGTACGCGTAGCGGTAAAAGCCACTTTATGGACAGGTGTGGCATAAATTAATTTACTTTGATTGTTGTCAAATACCCTATTGCAAAATGTTTCCTACAAAGTAATAGAGTAAGTGCCGCAGAATGACGTGGGCTAATTTTTTTATTATTCGACAGCGCGACGCAATAGAGGGTAATGTGCTTATCACAGATTGCATTATCGCATTGTTCTTGAAAGATAACAAACCTTTATATGCCTAAATACACGAACTTCGAAAATTAAGAAAATTATCATATTACATGCATTGGTTAATATGAAATGAATATGTTTAAGTTACTTTTTACATTTTGTTTGTTCTATCTTAGGTATGTATAATAGGTAAGCATGAAGTGGAAATGGGCTGGACATCTGACTAGATACACTGATGACAGATGGACACGGAAAACAACACTGTGGAAAGGGCCACACGGCTCTAGATGCAGAGGGCGGCCACGTTCTAGGTGGGAAGATGAAATAACAAAGACTGCAAGCAAAAACTGGCCAAATATCGCACAAGATAAAGAAAAGTGGAAATCTATGGAGGAGGCTTCTTCCCTAACGGTCCATACCTGAATTACATAAATACGCACCTATATATCTGTATAGCTAAAAGTACATCATTAAATCATTTAATTGTGACATGTAATTAATTAAGTAATAATACTTAATCCATAGACCACATTTAGTCCATATTTCCACCACCATAACCCAGTAAAGCAGAGTGGCGTGGCGTCCAAAGAACTCGATTCCTACCGGCTTGCCTAATATCAGGCATTTGACCAACTTATTCTACAGCTCTTAAGGAAAATGTACGCCAAATCTGCACCGGCTTGCCCAGGGATATCTTTTACCCTACGCCACAGCAGTAGAGTTAAATTCCATCAATCAACAATAGTCCTTGCATCTGGCGGGGGCTGTCTGGCGGGATTGACAATATGATTATATCAAAATGTTTAGCGGATGCTAATCAAATTTTCTATCTTTAAGTATTTTCTATGGAATGAATAAAGCTATTATTATTATGTATGTCTTTCCCGTTCACGGGACAATGGTGTCCCGGACCTTTGGGAGGCGTGCGCGGAGCCGGAGCCAACGCGTAGAGGCCCTTTCGACAATTTAATGACAGGCAAAGTGTACACCCAGCGGATGCTGTCTCTGTCCGTGTCATGGGACGCACTCAGAGACAGCCCCCGCCAAATGCAAGGACTATTGTATGTTGATGAAATCTTACTCTACTGGGCTATGGTGGTGGAAATATGGACTAAATACTGGGCTATGGGTTGGGCGCCTGTCAGGAAAAATGTCTCATGGCTTTCGTGGCACTGACAGATGGGCCCCTGTTAAATAGCGACATTATAAATTGGCCTAGGGGCAACACCGGTGCGGGGCGCTGCAGGGTGTCGAGAGGTGTGCTGCTGTGCGTGCTACTGTTTGTTCGAAATAAATTCTTTCAAAAATATTGTGCAAATTTTATTCGTGATTTTTGAAGAAATGAAGACGGGTTCCTGAGATGATTGACTATGCGGATCCTTAAGCCCGGCTCTAGTTGCAAAACAACAAAAATCCCCGGGGTCCCATTCCTTTCATTCAAAGAAACTCTTTGATTTATCGCAAATCCATTTTCCCTCGTACTTTGCGTGAAACGGACAGAATGTTGGTTTAGGAAAACAGAGTCGTATCTGAAAATCAGTTACATAGTAAGATGCCTTTTTGAAAATTAACGTATTGTTATACCTTGTTAACATAAAGTCATATCTGACTACTGATGTGTAGCGTTCGCTTATTATATGTACTAAATCAATTTACACCAACCATTGATATCAAACTAATAGATCAGCCGATAGAACGAGTATATGAGGCACGAAACTTAGGATTATTAATGGACTGTGACCTTCGTTATGAGAAACATATTGCAAGTGCTGTTAGAAGTTGTTTTTATAAATTGAAAATACTATATAAGATTAGGCCTTACATAAATGAAACATTACGCATACAGTTAGTTGAGTCCCTTGTATTGTCTAAATTAAATTACATGGATGTAGTAGTTGGCCCCAGACTTCTAGCTAAAACCAAAAGGCTCATTCAACGCGTCCAAAATGCTTGTGCTCGCTTCTGTTTCAATATCCCACGGAGAGCACATGTCACTCCATTTCTAAATAAACATAAAATCCTTAAGATGTTACACCGTCGTAAACTTCATCTAGCTTGTTTATTATTTGGAGTAATACAACACAAAGCTCCCTCATATTTGTTCGAGAAGTTGTCATGGTTGTCCAGCAAACGTGGAACACGTCAATGTAGTATACAGCTGATTACTCCTCAACATGCATCAGCTGCTTTTCGTGGTAGTTTCCGCTATGTTGCAACTAAATGTTGGAACAACATTCCTCCGCCAATTAGGAACCTGCAAAACATAGAAAGTTTTAGATTGTTACTCAAAAAACATATGTATGCACATCAAAACAATGAGGAAACATTGAAACATGACACAAGCTGTTTTTGACTTATAACGAACAAATAGTACATACCTTTGCTTTATGTCCTATTAGCATTGACCGAGCGAAGTTGTGTGACGAGATCTAGTACCTAACGCATCTAAGTTTGTAACAGTGTGATCCATTCATAGATCATAAAGAAACAGTGCACTTTTCGTTCATGTTGCCTTTTGTATTGTTTTGTCCTTTCACTGTTGTAGAAATTAATTATGTCTTACGTTCGTAGTTAGTTGTTACAAATCACTTTTTGTTTTCATAGTTATTTTTGATTAAATATTTTCGTGTAAAATTTGCAAGTTAACGAGACAAGCAACAAGCATGTATTGTTGATGTTATGCTGTTGACGTTTTCAATGTGAATGTCAGGCAGTTACCAGAGATAATGGCATGGTTTGGTTGGTTGGCACTACTGGTGACGCTGTCTGTCCCTAATGGACGCGTTCACTTTAAGTGGGGCGAACCGATTGAACCAGACAATATCAATTGTAATTAAATATAAATATCTCACTCTCTGGAACAGTCGAATCGCCCCTGTCTGGTTCCACCGGAAGACCAGCGCCAGCTCTGGAGTTGGTATTATGCTGAGGTGGGACCTTTTTGTGGCAGCAAGATTTTTATTTTATTTTCTTTGTGTTTTCTTGTATATTTTTTCCATTTTTTGTAACTTTCTGCTGTCATAAATAAATGTATTTTCTTTCTTTCTTTCTTTTCTTTCTTACTGTTAAGGAATATCTCGAAAGCTTCTGTTTAACTGGACTAGCTTATTATACCTTAGTTATTTACCATATTCTACACATCAAAAGCATAGTAGTGGAAATATTTACTGTTTTCACTTTGACGGCTTTTAAAAGGAAAAATACGTACTTTGACGCATTACAAACGCGTCACAAAATTTCAGGTTTTTTTAAATAAGTAAAACGAGGGGCAAAAGTGAAACCAAATCAATTCATCTTTTCAATGTTCTATTCTTCCTGACATGAATTATTCCAAACTTTATAGGTAATTCTTTTTGTGCATTAGCGTCAGTAGCAGTCAGTTGTCTTTTTCACTCCAGTGTTGCCACAATAATAAAATGTGGGAAAACACCATAGAGGTTTGCGGGACTAACGTCTGGCTGGCTGTTGAGGCTGGCATGCCTGTCGGAATGCGACGGCAGAGCTCGGCGGGGCATAGGCGGCAGCCCGGCAGAAAGGCGAGCAAGGCCGATTTTATGACAGACGGGCGCTGGCATAGATAGATAGATAGATTTATTAATTCCATAATACAACATTACATGATAAATTATACTTGACAATTTATATGAATCCGTATCATGATCGTCAAAAACAAATATAATTCCTTATATAACAAAAAGTTTCTCACCCGACGTTTGAAGGCCTGATCAGATACCTTACAGGAGACTTATACCAGAGACGAGGCGTCTATAGAACTCTGCTTCCACCGGCTACGACGCGCATTATGCCACGACACCACGGTATACGGTAGTTTTTGTTCCGATAAAAGGTACATCGGGAGCGCGCATGTCGCGTGTCGCTGTGTACGGATGCACCACAGGCAAGCATCGCCGCGTGCTTAGTCAGGGCTGAGACATCGTCGAGAGCGGTCGAACGTTCAAAATGTCTTCGGACGAAGCAAAGTATAGAAGACGTATATACTGCAGTGTGTTCCGATGTTTGAAGAATAATGCGCAAAATCCAGAATTGTCATATTTCTGCATTCCTAAGGATCCCGAAAGGTGTGTATTTTATTAGTACCTATATAAATGTTATATTTTAAGTTGTTTATAGAATGTTTGATAGTTTTGTGATCAAACTATACCAATTAAATAGAGTAGATAATTATTTTGTTGACAGTGATGAGTAAAATTAACAGATTTTTTAAACGTGTACTAATTAAATAGTAGTTCATTCTATTGATACATAAAATGCCTTAAACACGAGAGTGGTTTTATGAAACGAGCCGAAATATCGTTGCGTTACTTACATGTACACATACCAATACTAATTTATTTAAACTATTATACTTAATAACATTAACATCAGATGTGTGCGATCAGATACTTTCATATTGAAATAAGTAACTTTTACTAGGTTGACCTCGAACGATTGTTCGTTCGATCGAGGTCAATCTCATAAAAGTTACGTTCGTAGTAAGTAGGTATTTTACAGAACCGACGAGCGGCAGCCCTGTGCCTTAGGCACGCTCTGGTGTCGCGCGCTCCTAAACAGCGAAGACGAACTACTTGGTTGTCTTTCTACTTTGATAGAGGTTTGCGGGACTAACGTCTGGCTGGCTGTTGAGGCGGCATGCCTGTCGGAATGCGACGGCAGAGCTCGGCGGGGCATAGGCGGCAGCCAGGCAGAAAGGCGAGTAAGGCCGATTTTATGACAGACGGGCGCTGGCATAGATAGATAGATAGATTTATTTATTTCTTGATACAAATGATAAATTATACATGACAATTTATATGAATCCGTATCATGGTCGTCAAAAGCAAATATAATTCCTTATATAACAAAAAGTTTCTCACCCGACGTTTTAAGGCCTGATCAGATACGTTACAGAAGACTTATACCAGAGACGAGGCGTCTATAGAACTCTGTTTCCACCGGCTACGACGCGCATCATGCCACGACACGACATCGAATCGTAATAAGACGTAATACGTTCCGACACGTTTAGCCTAGTGGGAGGGACACCGCCTACGAAGCTGGAGGTTCAAATCCTGATAAAGGGAAATATTTGTGTGATGAGCACGAGTATTTGTTCCTGAGTCATGGATGTTTTCTATCTACTTATCTATATAAGTACCTATGTATATCTTCGTTTAATACCCATAACACAAGCATTGCATTACTTTGTTTGGGACTGATCGATTTGTGAAAGATTGTCAACAATATTTAAAAAAAAGTGTTTTGGCCCTCATTCCACATTTTGCCAATTCGTGCCAAAAAAGAGCATGATGCCCGCTTGTTTTTTTTTCTATAGTAACATATTGCCTTTGTATCAGTTTTTATTACATTCTTATTCAATGGTGTAGGTTAATCTATTGCGGAACGTGTCGTCTATAATCCAATTAAGTTGATAAGGGTTGAATTGTGGACACAATAGGCCGTTTGCACACAATAAACAATAAATATTGGAATTGCGGGTTATAATAGTTTTTGTTTTAAGAAAATCAAATTTAAGCATCGTTTTCACAATACACGAGATTTATTTATATTAATTTGAAACCACCCGTTATCTGCGGTGGTTTAGGGACTTGTAACACCTCCGGCGAGTAGGCGAGTAGAATTGGGTGAGTAGCGTTACATTGCCTTAGTCACGAAAATATTTTATATGTTTTTTTTATATTTTTTGTCACTACAAAGTAACTTAAAGTAAAACTTTATACAATATGTGTGATCAACTCCGTTCACCACTGATTAATTATAAACATGTTGTTCATTCGTATATATACATAACACAGTTACATATGTAAGTATGTTTTATATGTGTATAAAGTGTTTTATACCACTAACGTGTGGCGTCAAATACCTAATTATATCCTTGGACAAACCGGGGCTGGCTAAGGTTTTTTTTAGAGTAGAAAAACAAAGTGTTCGAATAAGCATGCCGGTGGACATCTGATCTTTATTAATGCCACGCCCCTTCCAAACAAGCATGCAGCCCATCTGACGGCAAACATAAAACGCAGCCATATGGCACAAAAATACCACTGGAAACTTTAAGTAATAGCGTGAAATCATGTAGCACCAAAGTAAAACAAGACCACTGCCACTTAATTAGGAATACAACGCTGTAGATTAGAGTGCATTAATCAGTATTTTTTTCGTCCTTACAAAAAAAAGATTTCCTATTTAGGGTCATGGTCACCCTACGCACTTGACAGGACAACTATCTAGTAAAGAACGTAGGGGTAGCGTTTAAACAATTTTATTTATGCCACAGTGTAGACATAAAATGATGTACACAACACTGGAGGTAATAAAGAAAGTCCTCGATCGCATATTTACGTCCCTCGCTTGCAGCTCGGGTCGCAAACTTCTGCGATCTCGGCCTTTCTTTGTGTTACCACCCTAGTTGTGTAATGTACTATTATTTTGATGTTTAGACTTAGTCATAATAATGACGGTTGACATTTGACCATAGTTATGCGATAGACCAGAGGCAAGCTCGGATTATAGATTTTACGCAGTTAAGCAGAAAGTATTATAATCCAAGTATACGAAACTTGCCTCTGGTTGCTTTCTGCATAACTATGGTTATTTGTTACTCATGTACCTAGTTGTTTATTAAAGAGATTTTAACATGAATTGTAAGATGACCATAATTATGTTATTAACCGGAATTTGTAAGGTATTAATAAATAGCTGTAATTATTTAAAACCTAACTTTATACCTAAAATCGCGTTAATTTATCGAGTTAGAAACAATAGGTTTCAATCACTACCCTGATTTCGCCCTGTACATGAAATATAAGAAAAAGATAATTTGAAGCCAAGTATCATCAAATTCCCCATGGTTGTCGCGGGGTTCTTTTTATGAATTTGAATTGAAACACGAATTTTTATATTAAAAAAGTTTGGCCGAAATTAATGTTGGTAATGCAGCTGATTCCAAAAAGGCGTATCGCAGTAGGACTAACATGTCACTTACACCCTGCGTATGGAAAGGAAGGTGGTCAAATTAATTTGGGATTGGCGTGTAATTCAAACTCTGTGTTCGACGCTGTGCCGTGAAAAGATATATTTAACCCCTATATTTAGGTAGTTTGCAAAGCTTGCAGGAAAGAGCTTAAATTATGTTGCCATTGCCAAGAAGTGAAAGTAGCCACGGGCGGTATACGAAAGAGGGCGGCAAAATTCAGGACGTGGGCATTTTTTAGCCATTTTAGGTAATTAGGGCGGCATAATTCTCTTCGGCCCCGGACGGCTGACACCCACGCTACCCCACTGGTTGCTGGTACCTTAGACAAAGAATATAACCGTTGAGTTCGCCTGTGAGCTCTGACAAAGATCTGAACAACACAGCTGTAAGGGACACTTTAACTTTTTAAGCTCCAAAGGGCCATTTTGTTTGTTTTTAAACATGTCACGCTTTCGTTTTAACGGAAACAGTTAATTATGATTATGCCCGCGTGGGGATTCTAGGGGTTTTATTTTGGTGAAATTTTGGTAATTAGGAGCTCTTTGTAAAGAAGGTGTGGGCGTAAAACCTGAACGAAACAAAATACAGATAAAATAACCAGAGAAATCAATAATTTATATTTTAAATTATGTTTGGATACTTTTTGTTACCCACATGTAAAGTTTATTAATATGTTTTATGCCACACCTGGCCATAAAGTGGCTTTTTCTGCACGCTGCGCGCCCTTTCTGGCCATGTGTAGACATACAATTATGTACACAACACGGGAGGAAATAGAGAAAGCCTTCGATCGCATATTTACGTCCCTCGCTTGCAGCTCGGGCCTTTCTTTGTATTATCTCCCTAGTTGTGTAATGTACTATTTTATACAATTCAGAAACGTGCTCTGTAGTTGACGTCTGTGGCTGATAGATAGATTTCATGGCTACCGACTTTGAGCGACTTCGTAGGGAGTTGGGAGGGAGTAGGAGTCTCTCCATCACTGTCGAGTGAAAAGGACAGAGGAAGTCGTTGCGTCGTTACCTCTTACTGCAAAAACTAAAATCAAGATACGTGGAAATATACGGTGCCACAAGCGTCTCAAGTTTCTTTGTTACTTTCTTGTTTTTTTAAGTATCAAGTTCAATTGGGATGTTTAATGATGTTAATTTTTTATCACAAACTGTATTCAAATATCGTACCCTTGGTCAAATAACGACGCATCTGCAAAATGACCACTTTTCAGGATCTATGTGTATCATGTAGTTCATATGATTTGTATGACTTTTGAGCAGTAAAAAAACTTATGACGTAAAGTCATATGCGTCGTTATTTGACCAAGGGTACGATATGTATGTTTACTGTTGTATGAGTACCAGTTTTTAGCAGGCTCCATGACTATTTAGCACCACCTACATGTTTAAATTTTTCTTTCTGAATTCTTCCCTACGCAAAATTTACCTGGGAGAAATCGCTCTTTAGCGACAAGATCGCTTGTTAACTATCTCTTTGAAATCTACTAAGTTTTTTTTTTATGTTCTGAGTTTTGAACTCTGGAATAAACAGCACTTGTTTTGTATTGTGTACATACGAGTCGCGTGATACACTAAATTATCAAGATAAAACAAAGACACACACAATACACTACATTGTCATGAGAAATCTAGAATGAGGAACTACCGAATCATTTTATACATAACGGCTGCTCCATATCAAAACTTAGTGAGTGCTCTAGATCAAATTTTAAAAAGGGCGTAAAACATAAACATTAAAATCTTGTTAAGCTGTTTTTTATTTTTCTGAAGCACTTACTAGATTTTGTTATGGCGCAGCGGATAAGCTCCACTCGTATATCGCTACGAACATCGTCTACGGCTACGGCGTAGCGCTACGAGCAATCGCGTAGCATTTCTGAAACATGTTTCGGCTTCTCTTTAAGCATTTGCCTCTCAGCACATACGTCCATAATGGCAGGAGAGTCTCACTCTGCGATTCCACCGTGCGCTTACTAGTACCAGAGTATAAAGACAAACAAGTAGTCCAACTTCGGCCGTTTAAGAGCGCGCGACACGTATTTACACACACGCATAATCACGCGTATGTGTGAGTGCGTTCCATACTGGAGCTTTCTAGTGCATTCTTAAATCTTTGCTTGTTGTGTGTTCGTACACAGCGCGCATACATTCAAGACGCGATGTACCTTTTGTAGGAACAAAAGTTACTGTATTATACTTTGCTAGTACAGTCAAGGAATTTAATTTCCAACCTACCTAAGGTCCAATGTCGAATAGCATACTGTCATCATAAGAGCTAGCTAGAGTACGACGTTACTTTGACATATCACACGCATTGTTTTGTGTCAGTAACTAGGTAACAGATTAAGAACGTTGACATGATGAACTGAAATTTGGAACGTCAAGGCAGGGCAGGCACTACCAAAAAAGGACGACAACCGCGGAATCGAAATTCGCAGAACGTCTATCTTTCTCGCTCTTGCAATATTCGAATGAAAGGAACGCAGATAACGAAATTTAGATTATCGACGTTTGCGGTAGACTTTCCGGAATCTGGATTCGGAATTATTTTAAAATTTTCTCGATTGACACTGACACCAACTGACACGTATTCGTGATTAGATGAGCAAATGACTTCGCAAAGAGGTTATCTGTAGTGTGCAGTGACAAATAATACGTAATGATATTTAAATACTATCACTGAAATAGAAATTTCGACCTTAATGCATCGTGAATGCTTAACAACATTTCAATGAAATGAGTAGGAAATTAAATTCCTTGACTGTACCCCTAATTTTGTCCCTCCGAGGGCGAGGCAGCAGCAAAAAAGAACACGCGCTATGCGGTAGAGAAAGACTGTCGGATGAGGTGCGTTCCGTCCGGTGGTCGGACCCGCACGTCAGTGTTGTTAGAAAGACAAAGTAATATTACCTACTAAACTACTATTACTTATTCTGTGTGTCCATACCAAGATTTTGGTGTTGCGTTATGTTGTTGTCGTTCGCGTGGAATTGGGGATGACGACGGGGCTAAATATATATAATTCCGTCCGTTTTAGTCCGTCAGTTAGACTATAGAAAAATATGGGACACGTATTTTTTGGTTTATCAAAATATTAAAAATCGACAAAGTTATAGATCATCAAACTTCTGTAGTGGGGGCTTGTGACGTCACTCCTAGGTGAAAATTGTACCTAGAAGTGACGTCACTCGAAACTTCTAAGCACTCTATCTTCGTCATTTTTTGTTTGTCAAACAAAAGATAAAATACGTGTACAATATTTTTTAATAATCTGACGGACTAAACAGTTTTTTTTGTCGTCTAGCCCAATGGGCTGTTAGTCGCCACGCTGGCTCAGTGCGGGTTGGGAACTTCATAATTATACACCGTTTTTCTTCGCGGATGAATGCTGTGGGTCTAGTCAAAAGGGGTACAAGTCACATATAACCTAGGAGCAAAAGAGCTTAAGTCATACAATGGAGTTATGACCTTTTGTTCCTGGTATAAATGTGGCTTTTCAAAAACCCACAGAATGTAGGTCGCCATGATGTTCCTTCACCGAAAAGCTAATAATAAATATCAGACTATATTTCATACACACGTTCTGAAAAACTCATTGATACCAGCCGGGATTCGAACCCACGACCTCGGCTAAAAAGCGCAGATCCGAAGCACTCGGCGACCATAGCTTAACTATTTTTATATTGTAAGCCGTTCAACACATGAACCGATGAAAATAAACTAAAAACAACGAGACAATTAAGTTTTTAACACGCGTATTGTTACCCATGCCGTGCATAAAACCGATTGAGAACCTTATCGAAAGGACTTTAGTCTTGGAGCCTTCCCTTCTAAACTGAACCGTATTTTATCTCAGGTAAGGTTCATTTTCAACTGCCACTGAAACAGTATATCAATGAAATAGGTATGGATTCTGAAAAGAGTAAAAATTGAAATGTATGAAGTATTTTATGAATAACAACCTTCATATCGAATAACGAAGTTGCTATATTTATTTTTAAATTTAACTCTTATTTATTAAAATATGCATATTCTGTCATATTCATGTTGCAATTTATATTATAGAGCTGGCATGAATGGAATGGACGTATGGATTTCACCTGTCATTGTGTCAAGTTATACTTATTAGTTGGAGGACGGCTGTGCAGACGTCGCACACGCGACACAATTCGTCAGGATCCCAACACTTTGTGCATTAGCACGTAAAAAAAGGGGAAATAGTTTTACGGCTGACAGACGTGATGGTATTGACAGACGACGTAGTGCCTAAACCACTGCAGATATCAGAATTTGAAACACACGTACACACACATACACTTACTAGTCACACTGTCAATAACCTAAAAGTCCAATTACATAATGAAATTGCAAATAAAATTTCTTCAGAATCAGAATCAGACATTTATTTGCTTAAATATGGTATATACAGATGGTCTTAAATCTACTTACAGAACTACATGTTTCGTCACAGAGACATGCAAATATAACCTAGGTATATGTGTGTAGCATTAGCTTAGCCGAGCTTAAAATTCTTTTTCAACAAAAATAAGTCTGAAATCGAATAAAAACCACCACAATCTTAAACTAAAATCCTCTCTAAATTGATCTAAAGGTGGACACACAATTTATTTCCCGCGGCGAAATCCCAAAATAAAAGTGGTGAAACAAAATCCCGAAATAAAAGTGGTGAGGCTAAATCGCTGAGGCGCAGTGCCGGCAGACGTGACGCCTGGGGTTCGGGTCGGGATGTAACCTTGAATGTTGACAGTTATCGATAAATGGGTCGTTTTCAAAAAATCCGTAATTAAGAACTTTGTGTACCATACAATTTATGTGGATAATTTCCGTTACACAAAGGAAAAAGATTAACATTTTGTTCAATTAACCCCTTAAGTACAGACATCTTTTTTGAAAATCACCCAAATGTGACAATAAAATGTCACCGATATCGGTGGTCAATATAGGTACTGCTACTACTAATATGCCTAAGTGGCATATTCGAATGATGGTTGAATATCGTGCGATATATCCCTATAAAAACCCACTACTGCTCGAGTCTTACAGAATCTCCGTATAGTGGTGGAATAAAAGAGTAGACTGTACAATATTGCTGGTATATATATATATATATATATATATATATATATATATATAGAATTTAAGATAGACAGTAAGTCCGAACAGTTGCCGTGAATAAATAGATGAGGTATTTTATCATATTCACTAGACATGAAACATTCGAGAGATGTCGTTGAATATTTGTTTTAAATATGTCCATCATAAAATAATTTGGCTGTTAGGGTTCGAACCCCCTCTAGTTTCGAAAGTGATATCATACCTACTAGGCCACCGTGTCGTATGTCTAAGAAAATAATTATATCGATATTTATTCCCAACTGTAGCGTTCAGTACTAAGGATATCAGGAATAAAGGAATGAAACACAGTTTGTACAGTAGGTACCCGGGCCGGTTGATTGACAGCGACCATCTTGCTCCACGTCTAGTCTGACACTGACACTAGGAACCAACCAACCGTCCGTATACATTTATTTATATATAATATATATATTACCAATCTGTCAATACACATTACGTAGACACCACATCTCTCCCTTTTTTTCAAGTGTTTATTTTACAGGCAGGTATTTATAATTAGGTTTATTATCACATTAATAGATTTTGTTTTATTTTGTTATTTACTGTACATATTGATGAATACGATACCGATTCTTACTAAGATAATTTATGTCGAGCTAATGGGGGTTTTAGTTGTCGGTTCGCTACCCCTAGCCCAGCTAAGAAGACTCCGACAAGAAACTTAGCTGAGCCCGACCATGGTCGGAGTGAATTTAATCCAGGATATTCGGATCCTGGGCAATCGGGTCGCGGGCCCTTATGTTATGGTGTCGCGAGGAGGTCGCCCTCGTCGGCGGGGTCTTGTATACTGTAGACTGCATGTTGTTACGTCACTTGTAATCTGACTCTGATCCATGCGTATTGTAAGTTTTATATGTGGTGAATGTTCACTTATTAATCTTTTAATTCCATCTGATGCTATGTATTTTCCAAGTTATATCCATGTATTTCAGACAGAATAAAGTATTTATTGAAATTAATTTGTTTTTCTTAAATGTTAATATTCTTCCTGATTACTCTCAATACGATTCCCGTGCTTTCCTTCCTTCTTTTTCCTCAATTTTACTTCTCCAATTTGTGTGTCTTTATCTGGGACATGTAGTCCATATTCACTAATTTAGGTGATTTTACTTGCATGTAATTTTCCCCGGTGGGACAATCCATTTTGAACCGTCAATTAACACTTTGGAAAAGTTTCCTGATAAATTAATCACAATAACAACAAAACTATTGAAAATCTTTTGACTCAAAACATTATAGTGCTATAACGATATCATTAGACTATCTCACAAGGTATCAGACAGTGTCAGCATCGCGTTAAAACAAGAAAATGCTGCCAGCATCTATGGCACCATGCCACTAGGGCCCTTATTACATAGATATAATTTATTATCATTATTCTTTAAACTTAATTTCCGAATACAAGAAAGTACGCATTCTCCCCTAATCTACCCTTGGGATAAACAGAGATATTGTAGGTGCGACATTTAAATTTACCGCTTGTTCAAAATAATTAATCACTAATAAGTAATATAGCTTAATGTATTCTTAGCTTTATTGTTATTTATTCTTATTTTGTTATTGAATAGAAGTAACACAATATCGCAAGGTGCAATTATTGTTAACGAGTAACATAAATATCTAGGATAATATAACTAGATAGATAGTTCCAAGCTATGTGGCGCCATTTGGGCCGCTTTCTATATTACCAATTTAAGCTGATTTCCACTATGTCCTGGTAGGTGTAGACTGTTTGTATGGGAACAGTATAGCGACCCCTATCGGAGCTTTTCCAAACTATCTACCTGGTTCATTAGCTTTACTGGTTAAGTCTGAAGATTGTTATGGTAGATCTTAATAGATGTCGCTCACACAGGGTCTATATAAACCTAAGCTGGTATATGACCAGCCTCTTCTACTATAAATCTGTTAGCACGTACGGTCATCAATAATAATTGTAAGCTCCTTCATTAAAATTAGTATATTGTCAAGTTTGCTTTTACTTTACTCGCCCAGCGGTCTCCATCCCAACAATTTTACATATCGTTCAGAAAACACTCTTTTTGTATATCGTTTACTCATTAATAATAGGTATGTTTATTTCCTGAGATTTCATGAAACAAAACATTTTCATGGTTTTCTGATATTAAAAATGTCTAAGACCTTAGACCACTTATTGAACTTACTTTGGTTCAAGGTCACCTAGCGTATATTAAATTATTCCCTATTATCATTTATCGTAACTGAAACTGAACAACCTCATATTGAATTATTTACTCTAGTTTTAGTATATATGTATATATATATATATATTTTTATTACTGATTATTTATGCTATCTTAAATAGTAGGTACATAAATAGCATTAGTAACAAGTGTATAGGTAAGTACTGTTTAGGTTGTCATTTCTTATCATAAAACTGCCTTTGAGCCAGGGACTGTTTTCGTTACGTTATAAGCGGTACGGTACCGCTATAGAATATCGGTACCGTAATGATATAAAGGTAGACTATATCGGTTGAAATAGTTTGTTCCTGTACCGCTTTATACTGCTACGTACCGCTAATGTTGAAAGCGGTACTTATACCTTTATTATTACGGTACCCAACCTATATTATTTCATGACATTCACACGACATTTTTCGCTCTCATATTTTACGATGTAGGTAGGTAGATACTTGCTTTGCTCGATCTTGATCCAAGCTCACGCTCTTGATAGCAAGCGGCGCGCGCGCGCGGCGATAAAATAAAGCCGTCAAATAAACAGTGAATAAGTAAAAAATGTGCCGAACTGAACAATATCTAACTAAGCGCTGATTGGTTGACGACGCTCGGCAGCACACACATAAATCTCAAACGGTACCTTTTTAAAACGGTTAAGGTACCGAAAGAAAATTACCGTACCGTTATTTCGATACCATATCATTTCGGCTGCGCTACCGAAATCATACCGAAATAAACGGTATGACGTCATACCGCTTTCAAACGCTACCTTCATTTTTCGGTTATGCAGTCCCTGCTTTGAGCTCTCGTTATTTCGGGGTAGGTTAAGAAGACTAATTTTCCCTGTCTAGAATGCATCACTGCAAGTTGAATTACCCACAGGTCAGACTTTGTGCCTTGCCTTTTCTAAACCTCTTAACTCTTGAAACAACGAGTACGGACTTGTATCGCGTCGCGCCTAGCGCTTTCACTCATTGTGATATCAAGCTGTTACAGAAACAGATATGTTTTCTAGTTGTTTATGTAGGTATATTGCACTAATAATGCATCTTACATTGAAGGCTAATAAAGTTATAATGACTCGTATTTTAGCAATAATAATTATATCAATAATTACTGAACATTTCCAGTCAATTCTTTTAAGTTATTATATTTATAAGAACTGACTTATATGCTTTACTGATGAGCGCGGCCTGCCTGAGTAATGATTTAGTATTATTACATTTAAATTGATTTAAGCAGACTTTGACTAAATATAATAATCATAATACTATGTAGACAACACGTCATCGTAATATATGTCGTTTTTTTTTTAACTCACTTTTTAGGCAAATCTGGTTCATTTACGTTAATGTTTGAAATACTGCCATTAATTAGATTCCAGTGATTTTGTAAATCTTACAATAAATTCATCAATAAATCATAAATAATAATCGTGATAATCATCATCATCATCATCATCATCATCATCATCATCATCATCATCATCATCATCATCATCGTCATCATCGTCATCATCGTTATCATCGGCATCATCGTCATCTTCGTCATCATCATCATCGTCATCATAGCCCTCATCATCATCATCATCATCATCATCATCATCATCATCATCATCATCATCATCATCATCATCATCATCATCATCATCATCATCATCATCATCATCATCATCATCATCATCATGATCGTCATCGTCATCATCATCATCATCGTCATCATCATCTTCATCATCATCGTCATCATCATCATGAACGTCATCCACCTCATCCACGTCATCAACGTCATCAACGTCATCCACGTCATCTACGTCATCCACGTCATCTACGTCATCCACGTCATCCACGTCATCTACGTCATCCACGTCATCCACGTCATCTACGTCATCCACGTCATCAACGTCATCCACGTCATCTACGTCATCCACGTCATCTACGTCATCCACGTCATCAACGTCATCCACGTCATCAACGTCATCCACGTCATCAACGTCATCCACGTCATCCACGTCATCCACGTCATCAACGTCAAGGGCATAACCCTTTGTGGAGCCTCGCTCCTTTGTGGAGTCAAGCTCCTTTGTGCATTCACAACTTAATGTAGGGACACAAATCCTTTGTGGAGCCTAGCTCCTTTGTGGAGTCAAGCTCCTTTGTGGATTCACAACTTAATGTAGGGACACAAACCCTTTGTGGAGTCACGCTCCTTTGTGGAGTCAAGCTCCTTTGTGGATTCACAATTTAATGTAGGGACACAACCACTTCGTGGAGCCACGCTCCCCTTTTTTTTTTTCATTGTTAATCTCAAATGTAAACCTTTAAAGTTTTTCTGACAATTCAAAACTATTATTTGTGACTATATTTCACGGTGTTGACTGTCTCGCAGTGCAAGTGCCTCTCTTATGTTCGGAGATCACAATTAATCTAAGACTTATGTACCAATACAGCAATGATTAGTTAAGTAAGAGACTGGCAACTTGTTCGTGGCCTATGGCAATTAAGCCTACACAGCAAGTCACATGCTTGCTATTACGCGCATCCAACAAATGGATCGCCGCGCATCCCCCTGGCCTACACTCCGGTATGCGGTAGACCCGACCTCCACTAGGGCTAGCCGCGCACTGCGCGCTCACGGACTACTCAAGAGCAGACACCGACTTCTACCAAGCTACAGCTACGATCTAGCCTCTAGTATAGTCGACCAACCGAACCAAGCACCATCTCTAACTCAGCAACTGATAAAAATCATAAAACAATATTATTGTTTCAATTATCATCCCGATTTTCCTTTTCTACAGTAATGTCAATAGGTATTTGGCTTTCAGGCATTTTTCGCAGCCTATCGTGTGCGTACTTATAGGTGTATCTAGAGTTTAGTACTTTCAAAACAAAACACCACTTTGTGACATCAAATGGACCTTTGAATTTGGGGTGAACTTTATCTAAACGTTCCTTTCTCATTTTCTATATCAAAATAAAATTCACTAACTAGAGTTCAAGTACCCATTACAACCAAACATTTTTCAAAACTAAAATATCAAGGTAAGTACCTCTTTCGTCCGGCTATCACCGTAGTACTGGACATAAATCCAACCCGGTGATTCTATGCGATATACCCGATCACCACTGAGATCATAATGACTCCAAAGGACACTTTCTTGATTACCAAATTAAAAAATCAAACAAATTGTACTATACGGAGCGTTATTGTTATTTTATTGAATCGTAAACACAACCACAAACATGTTTAATGAAGTATCTGGTTATTGTTGTTATTATACGGAAACTTCCGAATTACTAAAATTAACCAATCATTCTCTTAGGATCCATTCATTAGATCCATGATGTATCTAATGATATTTTTTTTTCTAACTAGATCCATTACTCGAAAGTGTGGATCTAACGATTTTTTTTTTCTCTTCTGATACATGTTGGTACCCTGTCGCAAGAAATGTATCTATGGAGAATGTTTTTCTCAGTAGATACATTGCCTATCTTCGGAATAGATCTAGGGAGAGTAGTTTCTCCATAGATCCATTTATTCATTTGTTCATGTATCTAATGAGATCACTTTTCTCCCTAGATACATTTTATAAGATCCATTATGGACCTGGTGAGACTTTTTTCTCATTAGATCCATTGATACACTCTATACTGGATCTATTGAGAATATTTTCCCATTAGATCCATTTGCTCTGACCGCATATAGATCTGGTGAGACTTTTTTCTTACTAGATCCATTACTTCGCTAGATAATGGATCTGTTGAGAATATTTTCCTACTAGATCTATTAGTTCGCTAGGTAATGGATCTGTTGAGAATATTTTGCCATTAGATCCATTACTTCGCCATATAATGGATCTGTTGAGAATATTTTCCCACTAGATCCATTACTTCTCGAAATACTGGATCTATTGAGAATATTTTCCCATTAGATCCATTTGCTCTGACCGCATATGGATCTGGTGAGACTTTTTTCTTACTAGATCCATTACTTCGCTAGATAATGGATCTGTTGAGAATATTTTCCTACTAGATCTATTAGTTCGCTAGGTAATGGATCTGTTGAGAATATTTTGCCATTAGATCCATTACTTCGCTATATAATGGATCTGTTGAGAATATTTTCCCATTAGATCCATTTGCTCTGACCGCATATGGATCTGGTGAGACATTTTTTCTTAATAGATCCACCTGTCTCATAGACTAAGTCGTCAATTCTCTTTTGATATAATGTTGAATTGGCCCCTTATACCATAATCATGACAATAAAAACTGGTAATTGTCACTGTTACTTGTCATACAGATATATTTATCTATTTACTCAGAACTATAAACTAAACTGAATAATGGATGAATTAAAATTCATTAAGAGTGGACGTGGGACTGTTCTCTTGTTTGAGGGGCATAGGTTCCATGCCCATGTAAAATACAAGAAAGGGACTAGTCTATGGCGGTGTGAAAATTATAAAAAAACGAAATTAAAGTGCACAGGATCTGTAACATTATCTGCGGTAAGTATTTGCCAAAATGTAACAAAACAATTGATATGAATTCAAATTGTTGTGAAGTATTTTTATTTTATCCGTGATTTTATAAATTTTAATTGCTTATCGTTAATTGTTTTAGAACGAATCGGATGTTTTACTACGGAAACATCACTGTGATAAATGCGTTCCTGACGCAACATATAACTTGATAGAGGCCACTATTAATGACCATTGTGCTGAAGCTGCTACGGGTAGAGAACCGGCTCCCCGTGTTTATAAAAAGGCATTAGCCACAATAACAGAGAAAGGCTGGCACTTGGCAACAAATAAACCAGTTCCGACGTTCAATGAAAAAAAGTCTTCGATTTATCGTCAAAAGAACAAAATTGCCGGTGTTAATAAAACATGCCATACTAAAGCCGAAAAAGTAGAAGTACCTAATCAGTACAAGGATTTTCTACTAGCAGATTACAACCATGAAGGTATGAGAATCATGATATTTAGCTTGCATGAAGCACGGGAATGTTTAATCCAAGCAAAACACATATTTATGGATGGAACCTATAAATCATGCCCTTCACCTTTCCGACAAATTTACACTATCCACGGTGACATTGGGAGTAGCTCGGAAAACACTAACATAGTGCCTTTAGTTTTTGCGTTAATGACGCATCAAACGAAGGAAGCATACACTATACTTTTCAGTTTGATAAAGTCCCAGGTGCCAGATTGGCAACCTAAGGAGGTGACATTGGACTTTGAAAAGGCGGCTATGCACGCTTTATCGAAAATGAACCTGAAAATAATGGGATGTCATTACCATTTTATTAATGCCTTGTTTAAAAAAACAAGATTACTGGGCATAAAAAGGACTAAAAGCACCAACCGGATTATATCCCTTTGCAGCAAACTTGCACTACTGCCCGACTACTTAATACCCGATGGTTGGAGCTACATTAAAAATGAAATGGACGCCAGTGAAGAGATGGCCAAATTTACCGAATACTTTTCATCCTATTGGATGAAAAATGATTTTTACCGTGTGTGGTGCTTGTATGGTCAACAGCACAGAACCAATAATAGCTGCGAGGGCTGGCACCACAGCCTTAATGTAAATATTAATAAAAACGAGGGCCAGTTAGTGCAGGTTCTACATGTATTATACCAAGAAGCAAGAGTCAGTGATTTTCGAAGCCATCGTCTCCAAAAATTTAAAAAGAGTTCGGGACCTAAACGTCGCAAAGTCGTCAGAGACAATGATGATCGCATTTTGATGGCTCAAATGCAATTAACCAATGGAGATATTAGTATTGGACATTTCCTGGAAAAACTGAGATAAATGTGGCTAAAGTGGCTTTTACCGCACGGACAGAAATAGCCGCTTTCTGGCCAAGTGTAGATTTAAAATGTTAAACACAACCCGGGAGGCAATAAAGAAATTCTTCGATCGCATATTTACGTCCCACGCTTGCAGCTCGGCCGCAAAAATCTGCGATCTCTGCCTTTCTTTGTTTTACCACCCTAGTTGTGTAATGTATTATTATCATTGAAACTTGTATATCGTCATTACTTTAAAAAACTAGGGTAGACACTGACTCCAGGTAGAAACGCGGTAAGTTTACATGACGTTCGTATGTAACTTTTGACGGTTTTCTCTACGACGTTTTTAGATACACGAGTTTTTTTCAAAGTAGTGACGATATCCAGTATATCTATTAGTCATATTTAATAACGTTATGAAAATTCCAGTAAAAAAATTCTTTTATTGGGTTATTTTACATTGAATCTAGGCATTTATTATCGAAATTAATTTATTGAAAGCCGGTTGTTTTTAAAAAAAATAATTTTGTGGTTATTTAGCTTCACTTTTCACTTATAAATTGTCAAGGTAAAAATATGTAGGTATACATTGAGTTTATTACTGTAATAATAAGATCTGTACTTATACATATTTTTACACTTTTGTGGTGTATATTGGTGACCTTGACTGTACTTCAAAATTATTATAATAGATAATCATTTGCAAATATTCAAACAATTTTTATATTTTACGCCTTCGTGTAATTTTGTAACATTAGAACAATATTTTATTTACAAGTTAGGGACAAAGGAAAAATAAGGGTGGTCGATACATTGAGTAGTAAAGTTGTGTTAAATGTAAATTAATAAGCTTGTTTTAATAAATGTTTTTTTACAAATACGTTGTTTTACGTAAAATTAAAAAAAAAAACTAAAAGTTATGATTATGACGCCGATGATTGAATATAAATATAATGTCTATTAACTCATTTCACTAAATTTAATTCATGGACAACAACAGATTTAAAATTTCTGTATTATCCTCGAGTAAATTTTGTACAACTTCTCATTAGATCCATAACAACTTGTAAGATCTACTGATGAAAACATTCTCCATAGATCCATTTCTTGCGACAGGGTACCAAAATGTATCAGAAGAGAAAAAAAAATCGTTAGATCCACACTTTCAAGTAATGGATCTAATTAGAAAAAAAAATATCATTAGATACATTATGGATCTAATGAATGGATCCTAAGAGAATGATAGAAATTAACGGATATTTGTCTCAAGACAATTTTTTTTAGCACATCGCGATATTTTCAATCACTAGAATTTATTAACAACCTCCAAATACCCAAACATCCAACCATCTTCACATACTGTACTTCTTCTATGTGAAAATAGAACGTCAAAATGTAACAGAGTCACGTATCTGTAAGAATAGGGTAATTTGATCTAATAAAAATAAATCATTCTAAAGTCGGGTTTTTCTCCCAAGGTTGCTAGTAAATAAATCTATATATTTATTTCCATGTCTTTAAATATCTTAAAATGTCAAAATCAATCATAATCTTTATTTGTTTAAAATAAGGAAATATGTTAGCACTTGTTGTTTTGACACCATAAAACTAGTTAAATTATCATTTACCCTCCATTTTTTCCAACGCTTGCTTGTGATTTTATTACAAAGACTTTATCTAACAATAAGTTAGCGCATAAACTTACGCGTCGCGGTTTGTCGAGTCTTTTACTTACTAAATACGAATGCATCAATCTCCTCTATGTAGGTACTTATCTTGAACAAAGCATTTAAATGTTTGTCGTTGGCATACGATGGTCTCATTTACTATTAGGTATAACCTATTGATCACTGATTTGTTTGCTATCATTTTTCTGCACGTAATTTACTCACAAATTCATCCTCGTCGCCATTGTAGCGTTCAGTACTAAGGATATCAGGAATAAAGGAATGAAACACAGTTTGTACAGTAGGTACCCGGGCCGGTTGATTGACAGCGACCATCTTGCTCCACGTCTAGTCTGACACTGACACTAGGAACCAACCAACCGTCCGTATACATTTATTTATATATAATATATATATTACCAATCTGTCAATACACATTACGTAGACACCACACCAACACTGTCTCCAAGCTGCAGTGACCCCGGGATGCCCGGAATTAGATTCGTAAGCTATCACCCGGCGCAGTGACGTTGTTACGACGGACCATCACTCGGATATCCGGACAGTGCCTGACAATGTCCGGACAGGGATTTGACTTAATTAAGACCTCCTTTGTTGTGCCTAGGCTTACTTGAATAAGTCATTCTAAGAGGCTACATTCTAATTCAAATTGAAGTTATTCATCTAATTTCAGAGATTATAAAGCATCCGTCTAAATAATAAATGATAAAGCATCCGTCACGTTCTGACAAATTGTGTGTGAGAGTGACGGATACTTTATCATTTATTTATTGCGCGACGAAGCGTAGCATCATAAGCCTACTGGAGTGGCGACATTAGTAAGTAGTAGCAGTAGTAGGGTAGCGGAGTGTGGGACGGCCCCAGCCAGACTCGGCGGACAGCCAGAGTCGGTTGGTGGACGCGATCTGCACAGGACTGCATTCTGTGGCGATCTATAGTATAGGGGAGGCATATGTCCAGCAGTAGACGTCCGTGGCTGATAGATAGATCATTTAACAGACACACAGTTATAACTACGGTAAACCTGTAAAAGTAAAAAGTACCTATTTTAAGTATCCTATGTTTTAACTGGTGTCATAATTCACTTGTACACAAAATTACATAGAAATCGGTCTGGTATCTTTTGCGCCGCGAACATACATACATGCCTATAACATATAAAAATTCCAAAACCTATTTATTTACCTTTTATAAGTATTGAAAGGTAAATACCTCTACACACCAGGTACTTTACTTTCATTTGAGGTACAAATGCCCCGCAACTTGTTACTACTTTAATTGGAAATATCTTTAATCAATTTACAAAAACAGCCATGCATGAAAGGATTCATTTATCTAGTTAACCATTGCTAAACATCTCGTTCAGACTTCTAAAAGGCAATTCGTAATTCCTTTAATCATTAAATCCCCATTTCCTACCAATATTTCATCACATGCCTTCTGTGGCCATATCTGTGCGACTTTCATCCATCAAAGTCCCGAGCAGCGGGAATTATATCCACTTAGCGATCTGATGTGCGAGACGGGTATTATTACAGAGGACGTATACAGATAGTTCAAGTTTAAGAGCCTTATCACATTTGCGATCTGCGAGCGAGCTGCGGGCCAGTTAGAAGTGAAGTTCCATACAAATTTCGCTAGCGGCGAAGTCGCTTCAGGCATCATTTTTTTCTAAGTTGTTCCCGCGGTGCGGTTCTCCCGTAAGGCTACAGTATGGAGTTCTGCAAGAGGGGAGTGAATAGGTTTTTAAAGGGTCGGCAACACGCACGTAATGCACCTGGTGTTGCAAGCGTCCACATGCTGCGGTGACTGTTTACCACCAGGCAGACCGTATACTTGTTTGCGACCCAATTTGTATGAAAAACCTCTTTGTCAGAGTGGTTGTGGCTGTTTGGATACTATACACGGCTAATCGTCACTTGTGGTTTTTGTTGATGGACTTTCAAACAGGTATCATTATCATAATGAGTTGGGTTATTATTAGTACACCCCATTGCATTGATTTCTACCTTCCGCCATCGTTTGATATCGTGATACGATATGTTTACTTTTTCTTCTCCGTTTTCTTCTTTTGCTTTTTGCTTTAATCTTCCCTTCTATATTATTCTGGGCCTTCGACTAAAGCGACATTTGTTGAGTTAAATATCTCACTCTGCTTCCTATTTACGTTTGAATCCAGTAGTGGTGGGTTTGGTTAATAAACACTGACAATTCCAAGAAGCAACAAAGGGTTTGGTTTAAAACGAACATTCTGCATACATGTAAGTTGTGTCTATGTTATACTTATACTTATGTCTTATGTCCGCCGGCGACATATATGAGTGAAGGAAAACTTATTAGACGCGACATATTTATGAGTATTTCAAGGTCTCTACTTTAGTGATGAGTGAAAGAATATACTGTCCCTTGTAATAAAATAGTTGGATCTTGCTAGAGGCAGATCGTTTTGAAGTATTATGGATACTGGAAGTTAAGAAGAAGGGTAATTCTTATGTAAATTTGTGACTTGTCACAGCCATGTGCAGAAAGTTAAAGTTGCTAATACATAATTTTTCCTTTTTTTACATACGAACCGAAAGCACTTAAGTTACACTTAATTGTGACCCGGTGAGTAATTTTTGATGATTTGACAGCAATGTACCATATGCATGCATGGTATGATGTGGGTATGACGCTACGAGATACGAGTCTTTTTAAAGTAACTGTCAAAAAGCATGTGTGTCAAGTGTGAATATGTTGCGTTACATAGCGGGCTGCATTATTTTCTATGGTTAAAATTTTCAGTGCAGTTTTAAGTAAAAGCTATCTCAATAGTATACTCCTTAGGTCCCACGTTGAGTAGGTACGCTGTATAAGTTGGTGTTGAATCTGATCTGACTAACTTACTTGATATCTTCAGAATTCGGTTTCTGAAATCTGACGAATATTTCCGAATATTTGCTAAGCCGTACCGTTTCAAACAAAATCACGTCATACATGTTTACGTTAATCCACCAAAATCCTTTCCCCACACAACTCGAAATCGTGAAATTAGATTCCTGTAATGATTTTCAATTATCTATAATGACTCTAATTTCGAGGCAACGCTTTAGGTGCCTTCTAAACAACTTAGCAAAAGTCGTTTACATAATTTGCGACATTGAAGATGGTTGTCCTTCCGAAACTACACAAAATCCTAACTCAATTTTCACCTAATCAAAAATGAACTCTGAAATACACAAGATAAGATTGAAATTGGGATAAGATGAAACCGCTCGGTTTAAGGTGTTACATGGTCCTTAGAAGTAATTTTACACGAAAGGGGATGTTTTTAGACTAATTAAATGTATCAAGTCCTTATTGCGAGACTATTTGGCTGGTAAAGTGTGCAAATAAATATGATTAAGTAATGCTGTGGTTTTAATTAAGTGTGGTTTATGGAAAAAAACAATGTAAGTTTAGAGAATTTGAGTTTTTGTTGTTGCTTCTTCATTTTGTTCACAACTTTACAAGGTGTGATGAAAAAAATCATCGTTATCAGTAAGACCATTGTCGGATATATGCCTTCCTCAAAGAACGTCACACGCCACACCCATCTATTTGCGTTTATGTTCAGATCAATTGAATATCAAGCTACACTCACTTTGATCTGTAATTTCGAGTGCTCATCACAACTTTAAGGCTAAATTGTGTAAGATAACGGTCGATGATTATGCTTGTTCTCCTACAACCACGGTTTGAAAACATACAGTCGGTCACTGCTCAGCTCATACCATCGAGTAACAGCCAGGCAAAAACTATAATATTGATAAAATCAGTCAAATCAGAGTGGCACTACAACTCTCCATTTCCGGTCGAAGATCCAGGGGCAGACCCAAAAAAAGGTGGAAAGATGTTGTGCTAAAGGATATGGCTGAATATCAGGTATCCGACGACGATGTCGGAGACAGAGCGAAGTGGAGGAGACAAGTTCGGAAAGCTGACCCCACCACCATGTGGGATAATAGCTAGGGAGAGAGAGAGAGAGAGATTGATAAAATCAGTCTCTGCCTTGATATTGCATTCGTTCCTTCGAAAACTAAACTCTTCACCATTCCTTGCAAAATAATTTTCTTGAACGGGTAATGACAATAAAAGCCGAGGCAGGAGTGGCTCACTCCGCGATTTCGCCGCGCGGCTGCTAGTACCAAATTTCACCCCTCCGGGGGGCTTAGCCAGCGACCAGAAAGAGCATGCATTATGCGATAGAGAGAGACGATCTGATGCGGTGCGTTCCGTCCAATGGTCAGACCTTAACGTCAATTTTATAAGAAAGAGAAACTTCTGTACTACTAGTTATTCTGTGGCAGAGGTAGAAACGCGGAAAATTTTCTCCTGAACGTCGTGGTCCGGCTGTATGCGCTTAGAGGGCTATTCTTCAGAAATATGTCTGCGACTCATTCATCTGTCTCCATACATTTAGTATGAAAAAGGGCCATATGAATGAGGTGACCGCAGCCATACCTATTTCTGAAGAAATGCCCTAAGAATATCCTACAACTTCGCATGTATCAACTAGGAGATAATTAATAAAAATTATGCATGTATCGTTTTATTTTAAAGTTAATAAATAGAATCGAACGTCGCCTGCACTGAAAAAAAAGTTTGTTAAATGTAACCGCACTTTCGTCTACCTATAACTTAAAAAAAGTGACTACATAACTACAGCTATATCTTACCAAACTGTTTTACTGCTTATAGACAAACCAGATTGTTAAATCAACTTAACTTGAATAACGCCTTATCAAATTATGGTTATTGATAAAATAAGCGAAGTCGTTCGGTTAAATATTTTTTTCAGTGTGCCTTAAAGCAAACGCGAAAAAACATCACATGTTTGCTTATCTTACTTAACACGGCTGGCAATGCCGGCAAGTTCATTGTAGGTACCGCAACCTGGGTACCCGAAAACCCGGTTAACTGACTTAATTTCTTATTTAGACCGGGTATGGCATTCCCCAGTATAAACTACACACGCTGCATCATAATGTTAATCACTCAACGTCAAAGTTTAATGACTTCATCATAATAATTCATCATTAACGTCTTAGTTGGAGCTCAATCGATACTTCACAAGTAGGACAAAGGTGATATGAGTTAAGTTGCTTCCAAATTTACATACGTTGCTCCCTGTCCTTTATAAAGTACGAACTAATTGGTTTCATGAAGCTGAATAGTTTAGTTAAGAAAAGCTACATCATCATACTAACTCTCCAAAGTGATCTAAACAAAAATATTGCTTTGCTAATCCGCGATATGATAACGTGGTCAATAAGTATTAACCCGTTATAATTACTTGCGTATTTTGCCATGCATTCATATGCAAAATTAAAAAAAAATTAACCATTAATAATAATGGTTCATTTCTTCAACGGACGCCGGACAGTCAACATCTCCAGCTTCCATTCATTCCAAAAAAATGTCGGCTACGTGACGCCATTTTTTTCATACTTCCAACAAAGTTAGGAAGTACATTTTTGGTATGTCAATATTTTATAACTTGGATTCTGAATTGACAATGTCATTTAGGACTTTCTATTTGTTTTTAAGGTAGCTGCCGTAGCCGTCACGTCACCGACAAAGTAGACGTTTTCGTGGAATGCCCCTGAGGATGCCTCGTACAGAAGCGAAACACGTGTAGAGGTTTGTATCTTTGGTGGTGGTTTGTTATATTTATTTGCATTTTCTTTTTCATTTTGCATGTGAATGCATGGAAAAATACGCAAGTACTTAATTATAATGGGTTAGCCTAATTGACTAACACGTTATCATATCGCGGATATAAGCAATATTTTTGTTTTAATGAACATGGATTTAAGCAAAGTAAAGCTTAGGATTGCACGATACCTCGAAGCGCAGGGCTAAGTAACAAACATTAAAAAAACCACTAGAGACCCTAATTTTCTTCTTATTTTGTGAATCCGGTTTAGAAGGTTATAAATCGCATCGTACCTATACAAAAGAAACCTTATTTCGCTCAAAGGAAAAACGTGGGAAACCCGACACACTTTGCTCAGCTCTGCAGGATAACAAAAGCCTTAAGAAATGTTACAAGGCTAATCTAATGTTTTAGGAAAGTTAGAAGTTATAAATAGTTGCGTGAAACAACGTTATAGCAAGGACCATTAAAACATGAGGACTGTCATTCTCCATACAAAAAGCTGTTCCCCGATATTTACAACGCCATCTATTTATAAGCTTGGTATAAGAATTATATTATTTACAATTATTCAACTTTGCAAACGTGACACAGTATTTAAATGTTAGAATTTATTTATTACTCGCTGTTTACGAACTAATTGTCACTGAACTATGTTTCTGTGTTCAATTATAACATCGTTAAATGTTTAGTTTTTTAGCGCCATCTAGTTTTTGCCTGGATATGCCCTTGCGGTCGGGGTACAATCCAAAGTACGGAGAATGACAGTCCTCTTCTTCTTGTTTTAATGGTCCTTGGTTATAGGTACAAAATTTTACATAATCGCAATTTAAGTAACTGGAATATTCCATGAAAAATCTACTTTTGTCGTATACGTAACGCTATGGTAGCTACCTAGCTATGGTAGGTACATTGTGCATTAAGCGTAGTAAGGAGGGAATTACTAACGAGAGGCTTATAGAAGCTTTTAATGACTCGAGTTTGTAATCCTCTTATTGCACGTGATACACACAACATTTTTCATCACGTTTGAGAGGAAAAAATAAGACATAAAAATCAAATAAACTAATCGCACATCGCACCCGCTAAAAGGCAATTTCAACTGTCAACTTTTTCAATGTCAGTCTTCCACAGATAATGCTAAGAACCAGTGGCGTGGCGTAAAATATATCTTTGGGCAAGCTGGTGCAGATTTGGCGTACATTTCAAATACATAAATAAATAAATATTAGGGGACAATCTTACACAAACCAACATAGTCCCAAACTAAACAATGCTTGTACTATGGGTACTAGACGACGATATACATACTTATATAGATAAATACATACATAAATCGATATAGAAAACGTCCATGACTCAGGAACAAATATTCGTGTTCGTCACACAAATAATTGTCCATACCTGGATTTAAACCCGGGACCTCTAGCTTCATAGGAGGTGTCACTCCTACTAAGCCAAACGTGTCGCCATGTTCCTTAAGAGTTGTAGAATAAAGTGCTCAAATGCCTGATATTAGGCAAGTCGGTAGGAACCGAGTTCCTTGGACGCCCACGCTACTGCTAAGAACAGCGTTTAGTTTTCAACCTTGACTGGCCATACTGCCAGATTGTACCGACTTTCAAAATGAAATTTACTAAAATACATTTCGGCGGAGTCATAGGGCTCATCAAACACAGAGCAACAAGTAATATATGGCCCTGTAAGTCCCAAATAGGTAACTGTTGTTTTTGAAATTGGAACCTTCATTTAAGAAAATATCCATTTGAAACTTTTCTTCGGGGACTGAAGTAATTACATTTTGTATTAAAATACGTAGCAAACATCTAGTTATTGGGGCTCATCACATTAATATAAATTTGCCCTTACTGGGATTTGAACCCGGCACCTTTAGTTTCGTTGGCGGGGTTGCTCCCACTAGGCTAAACGTGTCCTTGCCAATCTTGAAATATTATTTCGCAGTGTTGGATTTTTGTATATAAAACAGATAATACGCAGATCTTTCAAGAAATATATGTTTCATCATAAACGGAACATTAATAGTGAACATAAATATAAAAGTTTTATACTGCCACAGATAATGTCAGTGCTTATGCTATAGCAGCATGACGTAATATCGATAGATACGACAAAGCTCTGCAATATGATGTTGTTTTTACTATACACATAATAAAATCATAACGAGACTGTATTTTCCAAAAAATTACCTACTGGGGAGTATCAAAAATTCTACTAATATTACAAATGTGAAAGTTTATGAAGATGTTGTTTGTTACTAAATAACTCAGTAAAAACTGAATAGATTGAGCTGAAATTTGACATTCGAGTAGATCAAGTCCTGGATTGAAACATCGGATTATAATTGAAATAAGTTTCTCTCAAAAATTGTTTTTTGAAACAGGCTTTTATTGCCTACTGTACTTTTTTAATATAATCGCAAACTGCACGTCAAAACTACTCAAATGAGCCCAACCACGGTGAAATTATCTTATGTAATTTAGATGATCCTCTGGCTACTATCCGGCTCTATCATCAGCTTCATTTCATAATAATATTGCATTGTCATCTAATTCACATATCCTTGGAAAATTTTAGCTCAATCGGAAACCGGGAAGAGGGTCAAATTTTACTTGCAAAATTTGATTACAGGCACACATACACACAGCCACCGGGACAGGTGAAGCTAAATATCCCGATAAAGGGTTTTCTCGAGTTACTAATAAGAATAACTCAGGTGAAGCCGCGGGTAAATGCTAGTCACTATCACTATCACTATCACTATCACTATCACTATCACTAAATAGTATAAAACAAAGTCGCTTTCTCTGTCTCTATGTCCCTAGGTCCCTATGTCCCTATGTATGCTTAAATCTTTAAAACTACGCAACCGATTTTGATCCGGTTATTTTAATAGATAGAGCGATTGAAGAGAAAGGTTGATATGTATAATACATGCATAATATAATAGAGAAACACCGTGCGAAGCCGGGGCCGGTCGCTAGTAAGTAATAAAACGTAAATAAACAGTTTTTGACACTTTTGTCCGTTTGTGTCACCATATAATTTTTCATCACACTTGCTCGAAAATGGTGTCATTACACGTAGGTTTTGCGGGCCGTAAATGACCTATTACGCCCTAGGGCGTAATGGTTTTCTTTTTAAATTTGAAACGCTGGTTCTGTTTTACTCTTATTTGTCATGTTCAAAGGAAACGCCAACGTACTTTTTTAACTTTTATTACTGAAATATTTATTTAAAGAGAACTGTTATTGCAAATACATGTAAACACATATTTCTGTAACATTAATTAAACGTTTAAATAGTGCATTTCAGCATTTTGCAAAAATAAAATAAACCATTTTAAGTCTTTACCGCTATGGTTTCCGAACGTGACTGTCTTCGCATTGTCTATGGATAATGTCACTGCCAGTTTTACAATTTTATTTAGGTTAAGTAAGGTTATTTTAATCAGATTTCCTCACAAGTGTGATGAAAAACATTGTGTGTGCCACGGGCGGTAAAGGAATTACAAACTCGTGTTGTTAAAGCCCTCGGCTTCGCCTCGGCCTTGTAACAAACACTCGTTTGTAATTCCTTACTTACCGCCCTTGATACACAATGTACTAATTCATCTTTAAATGTAAGGACCTTTATTTATAGTATTCATTGTTATTATGTGTAAACTATACCATCACAATAAATAATAATTACGAAAAAAACAGCCTCACACATGCAAGAACAGCAAAGGCATTTAATGATAACAAGTATTTTCCATCTGTGGACTATTATTTATAGTTCGCGTCAATGTTACGAATTTATTGCCTCTATCGTGAACAATAAAAGTTTGTCTACTATTTTCTCTACGCCGATTATATTTGCCATAAGATATCGTGACGGGAGAATGTGTTTATAAGTTCGATAGTTAGATAAATACTGTCGATGCCTTATCAAAACTTTCACTTTTGTGACTTGGAATGACAAACAAATGTTTCAGTTCTTATGTTTGGGAAAAGTCTTTGACACATGATGGGCGTATTTGGGTCATACTCATACAACTTTCAAACAATTTTACATGCTATATAAAAGAAACATGATATTTCTTTATTAGTTTTTTTAAGTTAAAACCTATTAAACCAGAATTATACAGAAGTCAAAATAGATGACAAAGTTGAAGGCACTTGCTGGGTGCTCTGGTGGTCGAATGGTAAAGAAGCTGCGCCAGAAATCCAGAGATACCAGGTTCGATTCCTGGTCTAGATCCATGGGACCTGGTGAGCGCTATATAATCGTTCTATGTATGTACTTTCATTTCTTGTATCAACTCATTCCCAAAATACCGCATTCCTAAAATATCAGATTTTTAAAATACCAGATTCTCGATATATCAGATTCTCCGTATACCAGATTCCCAAACTAATACATCCACCTAAATCATTTAGATCCTTGAGTAACCTACGATTTTATAATCTAGTCAGTGTAACGGTAATGTGGTAAGACAGGAATCTGATAAATCGAGAATCTGGTATGTTGGCAATGCGGTGTTTTGGGCATGAGCGCTTGTATATATATATGCAATATGTTTATGTCATAAAAGTGTAGTCGAAGCAGTAGTTGTGTGTCTATCTATCAGCCACGGACCTCCACTGCTGGACGTAGGCCTCTCCCATAGATTGCCACTAAGTGCGGCTCTTAGCAGAGCGCATCCACGGACTTCTCGCTACCTCCACGAGGTCACCTGTTCACCGAGCGTGGTTGCCACTCCCGGACTTCACCCCAACGGTTAGTAGCATTACGTGTCTTTAAAGGTCCAGAAAGAAAATTAGGCTTTTATTTTAATACAAGAGGTACATCGCGCCGCTTGAATGTGTGCAAGCCGTGTACGAACGCACTACAAGCAATGCCTCAGTCGGGATCGCACAGTCGCCGCGTGAGTTCGCACCCACGAAATTATCGTAAACGTGTATACTGCAGTGTGTTCGGAAGCGCAAAAACCGACGGACGGCAGCCCTGCGCCTCGACCTTCAATAGCTATCGCACGCTCCTAACCTAAAGGGCCGAAGTTTGCCTAGCCTAGGTACTTTTTTTTCCTTATACTTTGCCTTAGCCGTTTATGAAACGCTCATCTACTTAGGTGGTTTCCTCTTTGATCCAAGTCGAGTCTTGATGTTTTTTGGCCTTTCTGTTATGTTCAAGACTATTGTGAATTTTGTTTCTTCGAAATAAATCGATGTCAAAGTAAATTTATTTAAACTTTATTGCACAATACAAGTAAGTACAAATGGCGGACTTAATGCCGTAAGGCATTCTGTACCAGTCAACCATCAAGGTAAACAGCGATATTATAGGTGCGGTATTTTAATTTACAACCAAAATCGACGTACATTTTCGTTAGGTCTTACCAAAGATTAAAAAAAAAAAACAAATTCACGTTATTTTGGTTTGGCTAAATTATAATAAGGGCCATGTCAAGGTTGTTACCCCCCCCCCCCCCCCCCGGTACCCCGGTAGGTACCCAGTGACCACTGCCCGGTATAGGTATAGGTACTACCTATCGTGATTGCTCGCAAACTGGGTCAGATCAGATCGAAGTTTGTTCTTCTTGGCACTTGCTTTGAATATTCGTAAAAAACGTATGTACCCTCTTGCATGTAGTTGTTGTGTTCTGTTGAGTGGTTTTATTGACACTAAAAATAATTACAAACACATTACAAATATAAACGGTGCAAGATACGTAAACTATTATTGTGCTGTATAGATGTAAAGTTGTTAGGTATACAGTTGTAAACTGTTCTAATAGACGTTCAATCTTCATTCAACTTTCATTTACATTTCCACTCGAACCTCCATTCGAGCCTTAATCTTTTTTTAATATTCTGCACCAACATAATTGTTAGTCATATGTATACGAGGTCATTGTTTTGGAATAACTTTATTTATGGGAATGCATTGTTTGTCACAATACTCTTTCAGCATAATACTTTACAGATACCATAGACTTTTCAGAAAAAAATATAAAGTCATCTAACTTATCCTATGCAAAGCGAGTTACATCACTACATAGTATAAAACAAAGTCGCTTTCTCTGTCCCTATGTCCCTTTGTATGCTTAAATCTTTAAAACTACGCAACGGATTTTGATGCGGTTTTTTTTTAATAGATATAGTGATTGAAGAGGAAGGTTTATATGTATAATACATGCATAATATAATAGAGAAACACCGTGCGAAGCCGGGGCGGGTCGCTAGTAATAGATATAACAATGTTTTTCGTTTAAGCAAGAGAAATATGAATTTGTTATATGGAAGGCTAAGGGCAACAACGACGAATCCCGGCAAGGTGGTTTGACATTATGAAGAATGCTTGATACCATGCAGAGGGTAGCTAGAGGGTAGGTAGGAATTTCACAAAATTGGCCACAATCCTAAGTAATGAGGTAACCACGGAGAAGAGACAGAAATAAATCTCTTTCCCTACAGAATTTTCTGGTCGCTTTCTTTCTGTTTATAATGTGTAATAATATGCGAAATAAACGTTCATTCATTCATTCATTCATGAATATACAGGGTGTCCCTAAAACCAATGTCGATACGAAAAGGGCTGATACACCACCTCATAAGACACCAGATTAAGTAAATTTGACTTCAAGACTTAGTCATGACACTCAGCACGAGCTTTGCAAAAACGTCAATATCTCGAAAACTAAGAGATTTTTACTGAGAACAAATTTACTTAATCTGGTGTCTTATGAGGTGGTCTATTAGCCCTTTTCGTATCGACGTTGGTTTTAGGGACATCTGTATATTTAGGTAGTACTTCGGAGTGCTAAGAGGAATAAGCCAAACATGGCACGTAATGAATATTATATTCGATCGCGTTTTGATTGCTGATGAACGGCCCTATCAATGCATGTAGCGACACCCGCACATCTGTTGGTATCGTTTCATGCATGATAGGCATACATTGGACGTTGGTGAAGATGCTTTGATGTTAGGCTGAATGATCTGTTAGTAAATAACGCGGCAAAAGTTGGATGTAGGGATGTGGTAACCAAGTAGACTAAGTCTTGGATTGGAAAATAGGATACTTTATATCCCAGTAGGGGTTGGGATAATATAATAGTACATTGTGCACCGAGGGTAGTAAGAAGGGGATTACTAACGAATCCCCTTACTGCCCGTAATACAAACAATGTTTTTCATCACGTTTGCGAGAAAAAAAATAAGACAAAAATCAAATGATTTAGTGTCCACTTTTTCAATATAGTCTTCCACAGATAATGCTAAGAACTGTGTTTAGTTTTCAAACTTGACAGGCAATACCGCCAGATTGTACCGATTTTCAAAATAAAATTTTAAACTTAATTAATTTATTTGCATAAAAATAATTGCAAAAATTACTGGAATAATAGTAAAATATACCATATAAGTCTAATACACTAAAATTGGTTTTGTAGCCAAGTTTTGAAGATGTGAAATAAACCTTGGCTGATTTGAAAACTCCTTAGTTTAAAATGGCGTACGGGTATAGGTAGTTTCACGAGAGTTGAGGCCACCGCACACAACAACACTGTCATGTACGTAATGACAGCGGGATTTTACTGCTTCTATTTTTTAAAACTAAACTCATAACTTCCTCGGGAGTGCGGAACATACAGCTTCTATATTTTAAAACTAAACTCATAACTTCCTCGGGAATTATATCAGAATCAGAAAATCATTTATTGCCACACACAGTAGGGGTGGTCGATCGCAATAGTATTTTATGCAACAGTTGTATAAGTGGGTTCAAAAAATGCGAATTGCGTGAGTTGCGATACGAGCCGCGAATGCGGCGAGTATCGCAAATAGAGACGCAATGAGCGTTTTTTGACTTAATTATACAACGTTGCATACAATACTTTTTCTACGACGAGGTTTTAAATTATAAAATACAAAATTAATCATAACCTGGAAACAAGGCAAATATGACGTTTGACTGACAGTATGTGTCTATGGTAAACTTTTTTTTTTAATTTAAAATATACTTAAATTAAAAATACTTTTTTTATGTTGGCATCGATGAATTTAGTTCGGAAAATTTTGTTTTTCTTAAAAACCGTAGGAATTTAATTATTTGTTAAGTTGGTAGTTGTGCATTTTTACCGTAAAGTTAAAATTGAGCGCTTAATCCTTGACCTAAGTTTAACCTAGATTTAGAAGTCTGTGGTTGCTAGCAATAACGTAAAGTGACTATAACGACACTAGTGCTGTTATGGGGAATAGAGTATAGACTTCTCTGAACTCATATTATGTATGTTCTTATATTAGTGTTCGTGACCAAGTAAAAGACAGATAACAGTATAGGAGTAGAAAAACTATTTATCGTATTACATACTGTGCTTGCTTCTGTCACATTTTACGAGTAAAAATATAAAATTAAAACAGAAAAAAATGCATGCAAAAAAAGGAAGTGCCAGGGATCAGTAAGTAGAGTGTCACTTGTGTGTATGTGATGTGAGTGTGTGTATGTGTCAGTGTGCGTATAGGAGCGAGATAGAATGTGTCGTTTAGATTTATTAGAGAATAGCATTTATTAGAGGCTTCGCCCGCGTTGTTCCCGTTATTGTCCCAAAGGAACTCTTTACCGGGATATAATGTATCCTATGTTTCAATCCAGGACTTGGTCTACTTGCATGCCAAATTTCAGCTTGATCCATCCAGTTGTTACCCCGTTATAAGGTAACAAACATCCAAACATCTTCACAAACTTTCGCATTTATAATATTAGTGGGATTAAAGTTCGCTCTGCATGTTTAGGAAATGTTTTTGGATTGATCTCTTGTATTTTGACAATGTCATGGTTTCTCGAAGGGTGGTGGGAGATCATTCCAAATTTTTGCTGCTGCGAATTTAAAACTCCCTCTGAAGAATGCAGTCTTGTGCCGAGTTGTTGTTAATTTGGTGCATCTTCTTAACGATTTGGAACGTGTGTCATTGACCCATTGTATTATTTCAAATAGATACCGAGGCCTCTCAAACTCTATTATTTTCCGGACTGCACAGGCTAGATGCAGTCTTCTTCTATACTCCATGTTTAAAATTGATTTTGCATTTCGAAAGGGGGTAATATGCGCTCGTTTAGAATCTCGTAGCAGAACCGAATACATGCATTTTGTATCCGCTGTATGCATTTCTTTGTTTCCGCTAAGAGACTTGGTCCGTAAACGATATCAGCGTAGTTAAATTGTGAAAGTATTAAGGATTCCACAAGAGTTTCCCTTACTTTTACAGAGAGATATTTACGAATATTATAGAGTACCTTAAGCCGGTAGAAGGTATTTACATGTTCTATGTAGCGCAGTTGTCCATCCATGATAATACCGAGGTTTTTCGGGCATTTCTCCAGAAATATGTCTGCGACTCATTCATCTGTCTCCATACATTTAGTATGAAAAAGGGCCAGATGAATGAGGTGACCGCAGACATATTTCCGGAGAAATGCCCTTTCGCTTTATCTACTTGAGTAATAGGCTCCAGTCCGATCGCTACTCTTGGGTTTTGTTCCTTAATTTTGGAGCGTTGCCATTTGTTTCCTATAATTATGAACTGGGATTTGGCTGGATTTAATATAAGTTATAGATATTCATACAGTTTTTCTTACTTTACGACCCTCGGAAGGTAAATCGGCTCGAGCTGGTGTATAAGCCCGCGTGTTATAACACCCTTTATGAGCAAGTGTGATGAGAATAATATTATTCACATATGTTACTTATACGACCAATACCGGAATCCCGGTATTTCGCGCGTATTGCGCAGACAAAATGGATCAAGCTATAAAATGAAACACATTTCTAACATAATTGATGCCGTGTTTTTTTTAAAGCCTGACTAACTTGCAACCATAGTGGGCGTAGCAATTATATGACCGGATGGTCGGCTGTGGCGTTCCCTGGGGTCGAACCAGGTCGCTAGTAGCCGGACCACCCCGAGTGAATCGGACTGGGTGGGTGCCGGGGGCGCCTGGGGTCGAACCAGGTTGATGCCGTGGAGGCTAATGATTGTATCCTCTTTTTGTTTGTATAGAAAAGCGACTGACTGGAATCACCTTAATTAAAAATAAGAAGTCGTTGTACAATCGAACTATACATTTCGAAACGAATGTATATAACAGTGGCTTCGTTTGTATTATTTAGACTTAATAGATTAGATTATATTATAAATTATTTATAAAGTAAGATTATTAGGTAGGTAGGTAAAACGTATTTCAATTCTCGAAATGTTAGTATAAACTTCGTTATTTACTCTGTTACGCATAATAAACCTCGTACATGAATAAGATTTCAGCCTTTATTCTTACTCCAAGAGTTCCCGTCAAAAGTTTAAAACATTAAGTCGAGACGCATTTCGAATAAGGCGCCTGCTAATTCGAGGCAATTATGGAACCGCGCCCAGGGGACCGTGTGATTGACGTGGCATTCGCGAATCGGATGTGGAATGGATACGGAATTACCTTCACGCTTAGCACACAGGGTGACAATGCAGAGCAGTAAAACAAGAATTTTATTGTGTACCTTAATTTGAAAGATCACCGTACTCCTTATCAAAATGATATACAGGGTGTCCCTAAAACCAACTTTGATACGAAAAGGGCTGATAGACCAGCTCATCAGACACCAGATATGGTAAATTTGACCTCAGTAAAAATTTCTTAGTTTTCGAGATATTGACGTTTTTGCAAAACTCGTGCTAAGTGATACCCCGACTCGGTTATTTGAGTGTCATGACTAAAATATCAAGTATTTTTCAAATCTGTTTTTTAATACAGGTAGCCAGATAACTATGCTATTGAACGTAATTGCTATTTTTGTAAATTTTTTCATGGTGTGGCCAAAGTAGAATATCAAAAAATAATTTTCAGATTTTTCCAAATTACACGTTTGATTTCGAACGAAGGTGGTGAAAAAAAAAATGTACCAACACAACCTGGCACATGCCGTAAAAAAATGGCGCATTTTTTGTAGTTTCTAAAATGGTATAACATTTACTAAATACTGTAATAGTTTTTGAGATAATGATATTTTGTTACAAAAATAACTTGTACTGTTACACTTAAGGCCGGGTCACACCGGATGCGTGCGCGTCGCGTGCGCGTTGCAGCTCCTTGACTTTGAGCCGCCATTTTGAACGCGTTACGCACAAAGTCAAGGAGCTGCTGCGTGCACGCAACGCACACGCAGCCGGTGTGCGTTGGCCTTTAATCTTAAATTTCTCATACGATCCGGTTGAACTAAGTTTGCACCTGGCGTCCTAAACAATACTTACAAATTAGGTGCAAACTTAACGTAATCATCGGTCAAAGTAGGTCCGTTAGCACCAAAAATAGCCATTAATCAATAAACTGTATTGAATTAGGTTACTAACGAGAAGATGATCAAAGGGCTTTTTATTTGGAATGAAATAGTCAAACATTTAGGTAAATTTTTGGTCGACTGGTTGAGCGCCAAGTCAATGGAATAGTATCTTCAGTACAGGTTATTTTCTCAAAAACTATTACAATATTTAGTAAATGTTATACGATTTTAGAAACTACTAAACATGCGCCATTTTTTTACGTCATGTGCCAGGTTGTGTTGGTACATTTTTTTTTCACCACCTTCGTTCGAAATCAGACGTGAAATTTGGAAACATCTGAAAATTATTTTTTGATATTCTACTGTGGCCACACCATGAAGAAATTAACAGAAATAGGAATTACGTTGAATAGCGTAGTTATCTGGCTAAAAACCAGATTTGAAAAATACTTGATATTTTAGTCATGACACTCAAATAACCGAGTCAGGGTATCACTTAGCACGAGTTTTGCAAAAACGTCAACATCTCGAAAACTAAGAAATTTTTATTGAGGTCAAATTTACTTAATCTGGTGTCTGATGAGCTGGTCTATCAGCCCTTTTCGTATCAAAGTTGGTTTTAGGGACACCCTGTATATTCTTTCTTACTTTTTAAATTTATTATGGTTGAATTTATGAATAAGGCACCTGCTAATTTAAGGTAACTATGGAACCGCGCCCAGGGAACCGTGTGATTGACGTGGCATTCGCGAATCGGATGTGGAATGGATACGGAATTACCTTCACGCTTAGCGCACAGGGTGATAATGCAAAACACTGAGAAAATATTAAAATAAACATCATTATCAAAAGTCAAAAATAATTATAAACATCATGACTGCAAAACAGCGAGAAAAGAATATAAATATGTATCTGACTGAAACTAATTACCGTGCACGTACTCAGTGTCATTGTTTTATTGCTTTTTAAATCTCGGTATTGTGTATGTATTTTTCAACAAGGTGCCTGCTAATTTGAGGCAAATGGAACCGCGCCCAGGGGACCGTGTGATTGACATGGCATTCGCGAATCTGAAATGGAATGGATGCGGAATTACCTTCACGCTTAGGATGGTGTTTCCTTTTACTTTATAGTCTCTTGATGTTTAGACCTATATGATACCTAAAGACGCTATTGCAGTGGTTCCTAACCTTTATTATCATATCACCCACATTCTCATCGAGATTTGTGTTATTACCCCTCCAAAAAAATAGGCATTATAAGCTTATAAGAAACTGCTCAAAGTAAAACGGCTTAACATTCATGCGTATTACCCCTGACAAAACTTCGTTTTACCTCTGGAGGGGTAATTACCCCCAGGTTCGGAACCACTGCTCTATTGGCATAGTCCTACAGTTTATCTTATTATTACGCTTAATCTGAGTATTTAACCCTCGAATGACTGAAAATAGCTATCGGTAATTCAATATCAAAAATTGATGCCTGTATGTTGATATTGCGTTGCTTTTTAACCCAGTACCGTTAGTGTTGCCATACTGTTCATCATAAGACTGTGCCAAAGTGGTATTAACTTTATACACCTATAATCCATAAAGCTGGGAGATAATTTGTATGTGCAAACTTTGTGCTTTCAGGGCAAGATTAGCGAAGTCGCGCATTCGGGCGGATTTCATTGTTCTCAGATTTTACTTTGCTTCAAGTCAAGGATGATTTAAGGACTGAGGCTGAAATATCGCTTTTGTTAGTGAAGTCTTTTAAGCGGTAAAAATAATGCAATTTTGATATTAATGTTAAATTTGTAGTATTAATGTTAAGTAGTAATAGGGATTACAAAATTTAGTACCTAATAAGTAACAGAGTGTAGTTGCAGGAAGACATGAAAATGACCCTTTCCGGCCGCTTTTTTATTTTTTTTCCATTTTTTTGTATGAAAGTGTAGAGAGTTAGTAGCAGAAATAAATTTGCCATGTCTTAATAGTCCGCCAATGTCTGTATACGATTTTCGCTGGCGTGCATAGTTTTGGAGTAAAATAGCTTAAAAAAAACTGTCGAAACCGGACTTGTTACCTCTCCCCCTACCACCCCCGCGAGGTTTCTTGATTGTTCTCAATGTCAAAGCATTCAAGATTATCCAAGTAACAACTGTGCTGAGAATTGGCTCTGAATCTAAACAGGCAAGGCGGACACAGAGCTTGAAAGAGCACCCCTGCTTTTTGGAGTTTCATCAATTTCAAAACTAAGTCTCGGTAACTATCACACTTACAGTAAAAATGAATACAACCTAATACTAATATACCTATAATAAATAATACTACTTAATTCGTGTCATAGACGTTACTGTCAAAAAATACAAAGTTAGAGCAGGAATCCGAAATCTTCAAATATTGCGTATTTTTGCGCGTGTGGCTCAGCTAGCACAACTTTTTAGAACGTGCAAAACAGATTCACACTACCCTAACTGGTCCAAACAACATACCAAAAAATCAGAACTGCATCATGCTTTACGATTTTCGCATTTTAACGCGTCGATTTCCACTGACCCTAATGAGCTGTGACAACAATCGGAAGTTTTCATACAACAAATTTCCCGTCCGGAAAGGGATAGGGTCGTAAAGCAACACAGAAGGGCTATTCTTCAGAAATATGTCTGCGACTCATTCATCTGTCTCCATACATTTAGTATCAAAAAGGGCCAGTTGAATGAGGTGACCGCAGACATATTTCTGAAGAAATGCCCAGAAGGGAGTCTCTATAGTAGATTTTTCCGATCAAAACAGTCTGCCATATCTCCCCGGCCGTGAGAATATCCCCCTAATGAATCCCTTTGTAACCCTGTGCTTTGTATTATTTTGTGCAATAAAGAGTTAACGATACATACATACATATCCGCACCCGTTAGTTTCGGTCATACGATGGGCAGCAATAGCAAAATATAACGACAGACAAGTAGTCAAACTTCGGCCGTTTAGGAGCGTGCGATAGGGGAGACCGGGTATGGTTGTCTCACGGGTTGGTTGTCACAGCAGCCATTAAATAATACGAAACGAAGGAATAATTGCATCGCTCGGTGTTAAAAGATCACAAGAGCTTCACCTCCTTCCCTACTTCACCAATCGATGCACTTATTCTTTTGTTTCGTATTATTTAATGGCTCCTGTGACAACCAACCCGTGAGACAACCATACCCGGTCTCCCCTACGTATTCAGGGTCGAGGCGCAGACAGTGCGTTCCGTACGGGGACATTGTTACGTATTCATAAAGCTTTGCTTGTAGTGCGTTCGTTCACGGCGCGCACACATGGTTGTATTACAACCCGCGCGGTGTAGGTACCTTTTGTATAAAGAAAAATTACTGAGATTATACTGTGGCAATGGGCCGCTGTTGCAGGACCTGCTGCGGAAGCTAATAAAAACAAAAATAAAAAAAGTGAGTACAATTTTTTTGCTTTGGCGCAACACCTCACCACGTAGGTGCTTACACTCGCGTACCTACATAAAAAATCGTCTGTCACGACGATTCTTACACATAACGAATGAAACAACACACTGACAATTTTACGACCACAAATATACTTTGATAGGCGAATAAGGAGTAAATTGAAATCCCATCAATAGAGAAATAAGTAAATCCTTCAAACTAATTGTAAGTTAATTAATTAACATAAGCTTTGTTTAATTAATATTGTGCTAATCGGAATTAGTTCTAAAATAGACCTAACGCTCATTATCAATGAGGTAATTCATAATTTTGCTGACGACGTCGTCCCTAATATAATTTGACTCGTAAACTGGTAATAACAGTTCGTAATCTGGGTTCAAAATCCGTCAGCGTGCTTCGAATTTTATATGTTACTAGAGGATGCCCGCAACATCGTTCGCGGAAGTCTAACAGAGTGTATCCCATGTGATAATCGGGAACATAATCTACCTGTACATCAAATTTATAAACATCAGTCTGGTAGATTATTTACGTTTTAAGAGGAAACAGGAGGGCAGTTTTTCCATACAAACGTAGTCCCCTGTTTCCTCCCTGGTTAATGCCAGTAGAGCAATAATTTTTTGTCCAAAAATCTATGGCTACAATTGATATGTTCCTATGTTTTCCTTTTTACGATAAATTGATTCTCAAAAGAGATATTAACCTTCAAAAACCTAAAAAAATGCCAGATTTTCCGCTGTGTTCACACATCCAGAAAACAAATTTGACTAGATTATTAAAAAAAAAGGAAAACATAGGAACACGGCCAAAGCCGTTTTTTAATGTTTAATGAAAAAAATTGTTGAATAGGTTAAGTTTTGGGGAAGAAATCAGGGGACTACGAAACGTTGTTTTCATGAAATTTTAAAAGGTATTTTCGGTCCAAGCTGCAGTTGTCTCTATCGCGCTCTGCGGGGGAAAGGCGGGCAGTGCGGGACAGCGACACATTTTACAAATACCTAATTTTCAATTCTCTCGGCCTTACTATTTCCTCTTAATAGTTACTATTTACCCGCGGCTTCGCCCGCGTTGTTCCGTTACTGTCCCAAGGGAACTCTTTACCGGAATATAAATGTGTCTATGTTTCAATCCAGGACTTGGTCTACTTGCTTGCCAAATTCATCAGCGCAAATCATCCATTACCCCGTTATTTAGTAGATAACAAACATCCAAACATCTTCACAAACTCTCACATTTATAATATTAAGTGTAATGTTGATTGTTGATGTTTTAGCACTTTACTTTTATTGAAAAGAAGTCATGTACAAACACAGTCTTTCTATGATTTTATTATTATGTATAGACTATATAAGGTCCTAATTTATTAGTTGCAGATATTTTAACACATTATACTTTACATTAAAATAATTAACTTTAAATAGAAATTCAGAAATCTTTTCATATAACTTTTCTGATTTCATTTACCTAACAATAAAATTTATTATAATTTCGTCTAAATAAATCATCATGTGCATTATCACATGTCACAATAACACTATCTGTCATATCAACAATTTGTTGTCGTAAATGTCGTAACGGTTCGGCGGGAAAACTGCAAATGTCTTTTAATTTATCTACGTGAAGTGGCCAGTTACAGTTTAGTGGTACGTAAAAGAGCTACTAGAATCTTTTCAATGAGTTTTCATTTAGTAATCACATTAACAGGGTGTTATTACGTAGCAAATTTGTTTTTCCTTTTTCTCCAAAAAAACATCGTAAAAGCTATAATGGTTCATGCTTTAATATACTCCAGAGACCGAGTACTATCAGCTGTAAAAATATCTGCAACTAATAAATTAGGACCTTATATATATTTTGCAGTGTCGGAGTTCTGCGCCCGAAAGAATGTCAAGTTTGTCTATGCTTGAGTGTGTTTGTTTGCGGTACAATGACGTTTATTCAAATTGACATGGGTCCGTTATTGATTCGTCAATCTTTTGCATGTCATAGGAAATAGTGAATTGTGCTGGACAAGGAATCCATCATCCAGTGGTGTTTGAGCTGAACCTTTTGGGCGAAGGGACACGTCCGGTGTCGCATACAACGTTACTGCATTCCCTCGTTTGTTGTAACTAACCGTAATTACTATTGTTGCGCACAAGCCGTTGAATGACTCATTTGTACGACGACTAAAAGCCGAGCTAATAGCTGACGCCTTGTACTCAAT